>CM038669.1:536500347-537109097 GCA_021605145.1 Aegilops bicornis | reverse complement strand
TCTCTTATTTTTGATATTGGAAAAATATTTGAAGATAAAATAAATAAATCCAACGATCCTCTTTTCATAGTTTTGAGAGAACTCAAATATGAAAATTTCGAAACCGCCAACTCTCTCCGAGGGTCCTTGAGTTGCGTGAAATTTCTAGGATCAACAAAATGCAAGAAAATATGATATGCATGATGATCTAATGTATAACATTCCAAACTGAAAATTTGGGATGTTACAGTCGGCCCGGGTTCTCTGTCATATGGATGCTAGCGACACTATCATATACGTGAGCCAAAAGGCGCAAACGGTCCCGGGCCATGGTAAGGCGACACCCGGTGGGAATACCGTGCGTGAGGCCGCAAAGTGATATGAGGTGTTACCGGCTAGATCGATGTGACTTGGAATCGGGTCCTCACACCACGATTAGCTTGGCGCCACCGTGGGCTATCGCACGATGGTTTCAAGTTCTTGGAGGGCCGCTTGAAGGACTCGAGGGCTATCTTGTGGGCGGATGACTAAAAGTCATCGTGGCAAGCTCTACATCGACGATGGAGGCTGGGCCCCGAGGCCGCTCGATTGAGTCTGGTACCGGGTCCCCTTTGGTGGCATACACGTTTTCATTGGCAAGATCGGTGAACCGGGCCCTGAGTTGGACACCTGCACCGACCTCGCCGAGACGACTTAGTGTGCGCGATCTGCCCGAGTCAAACCGCCGTGAAGCGTGCCTTTGTGGGAGTCATCCACGGAGGAAGTTATGAGGACGGATCAGAATGCGGTGGCGAGACCGTCGTCCACTCTGGCGACGAAGTCGTCAACGAGAAACTGAATCTCTATATCGGTTACAAGATGGCGGCTTGGGGGCTGTTACGATGGTGACGAGATTCGGACCCTCCGATCTGCCCAACCGGGTTGGAATATTCATGGCGGTACACAAGCAGCGCTTCACTCCGATCGCTGCGGCAATGATCTCCGGTTCAAGCGGCGACGGCTGCCGGGGCAGGAGGCCCTGTGCGCCCGCCGGCTCAAGTTTTATCAGATCTGTTCGATGCGTTGGCTGCGCTCATGGCAGAGGCTAACCCGGCGGATCAGGACGCTCATAACGCAGAGATTGCGAATGTGAAGGAACAAATCACTCAGGCTAAAGCAGATCTAGCAGCTGCAGACGCTAGGATGACGGCAGAGCGGGCCGCTTTAGATGCGCAAGCTAATAGGCTCTTGTTGGATCAGAACGCGTCACATGAAGTCATGAAGAGGAAATACAGATCCCGTTTGCCTTCAGTTTTCGAAGCCAGAGACCTCTTCAACACCCCCGGAGCGGGAACCAGTAATCCGCCGGTGGTAAACCGGGCGGAAGCACCTGGGACGGGCGCGCCGGTCCAGCCCCGCTTAATAGATCTACCTCGCCATAACGCCAGTGTGCCTCAGGCTGTGCAAACACCTCCAGGTCACTACTCCAACCCGATGGATAACCTTGTTGCAGCTGCGGCACGGCTGGAGGCTATTCCAATTGAAGGTGATTCACCACAGGCGATAGAGACGCGCCAGGTCAAGGAGCTCCTTAGGACAGCTTTGGTCCAACAGGGAGCGTATTCGTACAGCCGCGACCGGATCCGCTCTACCCCCCGCCCAAGTCGGAGCTATAGCAGGCACATGGATGAACCGGCCGTATCAAGTAATCCACGGCGTGGTGCGACCCGTGGCAACAACCCGGCGGTGGTGTCGATAACGCCCAGGAGGTGGTGGACCGGGCCCGGCGCTTGAGGAGGCCGAGTTAAGACAAAGCATCGGGCTCGTCGACTTCGCGGTTCGTCCCACCATCTCGGTCGAGCCTAGGGTTACCTCTAGCTCTTTGGGGGTGCCTTGCCTCGTCCCCGCTTTACGCAATGTGCGCCTGCCCAAGGATTTCAAGGGCCCGCGCAAGGTGCCAAACTATACGGCGGATCAACCTCCAGAGACATGGGTGGAGAGCTACCAGATGGCCATGGAGATGCTTGATGTGGATGATGCGGCATGTGCAAAGTATTTCACTATGATGCTGGAAGGAACAGTCCGGACTTGGTTAAAAAGCTTACCGGCCAATTCTATCGGCTCATGGGCCCAATTACGAGCCCGGTTTATCAATAATTTCAAAGACACGTGCAAACAGCCTATGTCGATAGTGGATCTAGCTGCTTGTGTCCAGGAGGAAGGAGAATCAACGACTCATTGGGTGCGCCGGGTCTCGCAGGTTCTGCATTCATGGGACCGCATCAACGCTGACACCACGGTTATAACCCTAGAAGGCAACTACCGGTTTGGGCCCCTGAAATTGAAGTTGGGTCGGATGAAGCGCCATTGCACTGATATGGGGACCCTCATGGCCGCTTTGGTAAAGTATGCTGATTCTGATAGTACCAAGGATCCCGAGTCTGACGATGACAAGACAAGGAAGGGAAGGAAGAACAGCAACTCCAAGGGCCAGCAACATCACTCAGCAGGTAATGGTGGCGGAGGCAAGCGTAAAGCGGATGGCAACATGGACTTCGTAGCTAATACCAACGCGCAGGACAAGGGCCAGCGGCGCAAGGGTAAACAGCCGAATCGAAGTGGAGTGCCTAATCCCAATCCGGGCCGCTTGAACTATCTATTGAATCAACCTGTCCAAGCATGGGACGAAGAGACGCCAAACAAACCACCTCCGGAAGGATTGCTACATTATGCAGGAGTTCGAGAGTTCTAATGCTTTCCGGTATGATCACGGCTCGCAGCGGTTCGGGATCCGGGCGGGTTACGGTGGAGGAAATTCGGTTCAGGATTTAATGGTAATCCGGCGGACATAACAATCGAACAATCGAGTAACCAAGGTGGTTA
The DNA here is from genome assembly GCA_021605145.1 of Aegilops bicornis. NCBI lineage: Eukaryota > Viridiplantae > Streptophyta > Magnoliopsida > Poales > Poaceae > Aegilops > Aegilops bicornis. The sequence continues at coordinate 537,106,256 of CM038669.1, read as the reverse complement.
CAACCAGCAGCAACAACGATCGGGTTATCGAGCAACCCAAAGCGGTTGAATAGTGGGCGATACCATGTCTTCACCACTAGCTTAGACAAGCGAGACCGGAAGGTTCGAAGCGGGCGATCAACGCTGTTGAACCGGCCGTGCCCCATTACCTACGTTGGCCTGAGCAGCCCATTATATGGAGTAGAGAGGATCATCCTCCCGAATCGACAATCCAGGTCAACTAGCCACGGTGGTGGCACCTCGGTGGGAGGTTATAAGTTCACCAAGGTACTCATGGATGGAGGGAGCAGCATTAACATCACGTACTATGAGACCTTCCGTCGTATGGGGCTAACGGATAAACATCTCAAACCGTCCAATACAGTGTTCCATGGTGTGGTACCTGGCAAGTCAGCATATCATGTTGGTAAAATAGCTCTGGAAGTGGCCTTTGGTAATGATTATGACTCCAGATCGGAAACACTGACGTTTGAAGTGGTAAAAATCCAAAGTCCATATCATGCCCTGTTCGGACGACCGGCTTACGCCAAATTTATGGCACGGCCCTGTTATGTGTATTTATAGCTCAAGATGTCGGGTCACAAGGGGACCATAATGGTTCACGGAAGCCGTAAGGTCGCTTTGGAGTGCGAGGAAGGAGATGCAGCTTACGCAGAGTCGGTTTGTGCCACCGAGGAGCTGAAGTACTATAAGGACAATGTTGATCCGGCGGACATGACTCCACTGAATAAGCCAACTACAGAGCGTGATCCGGCCCTGAAATTCAAATCGGCAGCTGAGACTAAGCTTGTTGACTTCGTGCCTGGCGATTCATCCAAGCAGTTCAGCATCAGTGCCAACTTGGATCTGAAATAGGAAAGCGCTCATCGAGTTCATCCGTGAGAATCGGGACATTTTTGCATGGAAGCCTTGACATGCCAGTGTACCGAGGCAACTCGTGAGCACACTCTTAATGTGGATCCTAAGTACAAACCGGTGAAACAGTTCCTCCGCCATTTAACGAAGAAAGACGCAAAGCTATTGGTGAAGAAGTAGCGAGGCTCTTGGCGGTGGCTTTATTGTTGAAGTTTTCCATCCCGAGTGGCTGGCTAATCCGGTGCGGGTCCTTAAGAAAACGGCACTGGCCTATGTGTGTGGATTACAGAGACCTTAATAAAGCTTGTCCAAGAGATCCTTTTGCCCTCCCTCGTATTGATCAAATCATTGATGCTACGGCGGGTTGCAGCGTTTGAGTTTTTGGATGCATATTCGCTATCATCAGATCAAAATGGCAGTCAAGGACCAGGAGAAGACGGCGTTCATCACTCCCTTTGGAGCCTTTTGCTATGTGTCTATGCCTTTTGGGCTCAAGAGTGCACAGGCAACCTATCAACGGTGTGTGCAAAATTGCCTTCACAAGCAGATTGGCCGTAATGTACATGCTTACGTGGATGATATTGTTGTTAAGTCACGGAAGAAGGAGACTCTGGTTGACGATTTGAAGGAAACCTTTGATAACCTGAGGACGTATAAGATGATGCTCAATCCGGCCAAGTGTGTTTTTGGTGTACCGGCAGGCAAATTATTGGGTTTTCTGGTGTCAGACAGAGGAATTGAGGCTAATCCAGAGAAGATCACAGCCATCACCTCCCTGGCTAAACCGAGGTGTATTAATGATGTTCAACGTGTGGCTGGCCGGATTGCCGCGTTGAGCCGGTTTATCAGCTGCCTTGGTGAGAAGGCGATTCCTTTATATCAGATGTTGAAGAAGACGGATCAGTTAAATGCGAGTCCCATGGTGATAAGGCATTTGAGGACTTAAAGCGGCAATTGGCCAACCCGCATGTGCTCGCCGCTCCCATTGACAAGGAGCCGCTTCTGCTATATGTTGCTGCTAACACCAGGGCGGTCAGCGTGGCCATTGTGGTGGAGCGAAAGGAGGCAGGGAAGGAGCATCCGGTTCAACGTCCGGTTTACTATATCAGCGAGGTACTTATTGAATCTAAGCAAAGGTATCCGCATTGGCAGAAGCTGGTATATGGAGTTTTCATGGCAAGCCAGAAGCTGAAGCAGTATAGTATTTCCAAGGGCACCCCATCACGGTGGTCGATTACGCTCCCTTAGGCGATATCATACGTAACCGGAAGCGATCGGCGGATTGCCAAGTGGGCTATAGAGCTTGGGCAAGACGGTTCAAGTACGTGCCTTTGACGGCGGTGAAGTCTCAAGCACTTGTGGATTTCATTAATGATTGGACGGAGTTGCAAGCACCTGAAGAAAATCCGGATCACACATATTGGACCATCCATTTTGACGGATCCAGGCAATTGGAGGGCTCGGGGGCTGGAGTCGTATTAACTTCCCCACGAGGTGACAAGTTCTGTTACGTTCTCCGCCTAATGTTCCCTTGTACTAACAATGCAGCTGAGTATGAAGCCTTGCTCCATGGTCTCCGGATGGCTAAGGAGATGAATCTGAGCCGGGTTAAGTGCTTCGGTGACTCGGACCTAGTGGCTCAACAGGTGTCTGGCACTTGGGATTCAAAGGACCCACTCATGGCTGCATATCATCGTGAGGTGGATATTGTTGCTGGTCATTTCAAGGGCTATCAGGTGGACCACGTGGACCATCGGAAGAAGGAAGCGGCAGACGCTTTAAGCCGGTTGGGCTCTCAACGTAAACCGGTCCCGCCCAATGTTTTTCTGGACGTGCTGCACAACCCGTCGGTCAAGCTCCCTGGTGAAGCGGATTTGGCTAATCCTGATCCGGAGGCTCAATTGGTGGCAGCTCTTCACGTCACTCCGGATTGGACGCTTCCTTATCTTGCGTACATGAACCGGGGCGAGTTACCAGAAGATGAGACGTTGGCCCGGCAGATAATCCGGCGATCCAAGTCTATGACCATTGTTAATGGCGAATTGCATCATTGCAGCGTGTCAGGGGCGTTTCAACGCTTTGTGTCCCCTGAGGAAGGCTGTGAAATATTGCGTGAGATCCACGAAGGAGATTGTGGTCACCACGCCGGTTCAAAATCCTTGGTGGCTAAAGCGTTCCGCCACAGTTTCTATTGGTTGACTGCTCATGCTGATGCGGAAGATCTGGTCAGACGATGTGATGGTTGCCAAAAGTTTTCCAGACGTGCTCATGTACCGGCCCAAGAATTGAGGATGATTCCTATTACTTGGCCGTTTGCAACCTGGGGGCTGGATATGGTTGGACCTTTCAAAAGGTCCAAGGACAAGAAGACCCACCTCACGGTGGCGGTTGACAAGTTTACAAAGTGGGTAGAGGCGAACACATTAGCAAGTGTGACGCGGCCACGGTGGTTCAGTTCATCAAAAAGGTGATTTTCCGGTTTGGCTTTCCACACAATATCATCACAGATAATGGTACCAATTTGTCCAAAGGTGCCATGAAAGAGTTCTGCGAACGTGAACGCATCCAGCTTGACGTTTCTTCAGTAGCCCACCCACAGTCCAACGGTCAAGCGGAAAGGGCTAATCAAGAGATCTTGAGAGGCATCAAGCCCCGGCTTATGGTCCCTTTGCAGAGGACACCGGGTTGTTGGGTAGAAGAACTACCATACGTGTTATGGAGTATCAACACTACGCCCAACAGATCCACAGGATACACACCGTTCTTTATGGTCTATGGAGCGGAGGCGGTTCTCCCCAGTGACATCCGTCATGACTCCCCTCGTGTGGCAGCTTATGTTGAAGCGGACAACGAGACGGTACGGCAAGACACTTTGGACCTGTTGGATGAGGAGCGTGACATAGCAGCTGCCCGCTCGGCGATTTACCAACAGGATCTTCGTCGTTATCATAGTCGCCGGGTCAGAAGCAGAACTTTTCAAGAAGGAGATTTGGTGCTTCGGCTCATCCAAGACCGCATCGATATGCACAAGTTATCCCCACCTTGGGAGGGACCTTTCATGGTCGGCAAGAATCTGCACAACGGGTCATATTATCTAATCGATATTCGAGAGCATAAAGACTCACGTACATCGAGGAGGAGGAGACCAACAGGCCGTGGAACATAGCTCATCTTGGCCTTATTATACACGAGCCATCGGCTCTACTCATGTACATATTATGACGGTGTATATATTATGAATAAAGTAATAAACCGGAGCCTCGGCTAAAGCGGGGTATCATTCGGTTACATCATGCGTGGTTACTTGGAGTTGTTACGTCTTAAAGCGGCCTCCGGTTTACCCTTGAGTTTGATTTTCAAAAGCTTTATGATATCACTTGGGGGCTTGGTCATGTCGAACCAATGCAACACCTTTTGATAGGCGAAAGCCACCAGATCACTTGGGGACATGGTCAAGTTCGAACCAGTCATGCCTCTTGATCGGCCCTAAGGCCATAGAGTCACTTGGGGCTTGGTCGAACCCGAACCATTGCCACGCCACTTGATCGGCATAATGCCACGGTTTCGATTGGGGACTGGCTGACTTGAACCATAGCTACACCTTATTGGGAGCTTGGTCGTGTCCGACCATGGTAACACCATCCGATCGGCTCGATAAAGCCTCTTTTTGCAAGCGGTTTTATCATTGCCTTTGCTTCCATATTTTTTCATAACTGTTATTTGATTTTTGTTGCGTTTTTAAACCGATAACATTTTTAAACCGGTTCAAACTGTCAATTGACGGAATTCGGTCCATTTTAATCTGGAGATAATTTTTCGGTTTGATTTTACATTAACATCCCATTATGGAGTAACAGGGGGCTTGTCATGACCGGCACGGTTTACATGGTAAACCGGCATTATAAACTCTGAGGAGCTGTTTTCTCCTTTGACGGTAATGGTTTCTACAACCTCCGCTTCAAGATTGGCTAAGCCAACTTCATGCCCAGCGATGGCAGGTATTTTGTATCACAAATTCTGATCATATACCTCAATATTTCATTGCATATATATATATGAACGTCACAAGCCGGCTGGCGGCACAAACCGCCGTGGCAGTTTAAGATTTTGTGACTGCGGGCAATATAGATTGAAGGTTTCGATCATTCAATCAAAAGTATCAGCACCTATGCACGAGGCATATTAAAAGCAAAATTGTTGGCTATCCTATTACAAGGCAACATGGTGCCCAAATAAGATCATTGTTTTCTTGGCGGAATATAATAAAGCAGCTATTTAAACCGGCTTCCGGTTCATGATTGCTCGCCGCCCCGGTCTGACGGTTGTGGGTCGTCCTGCGCCGCTTGACTTCTTCATCCCTACCGGGCCGGAAGTCAACGGTGGTCGATCGATTCCCATTAAAGCTTGAAAGACAGCCTCCTCATGGATCGGGAAGATGGTTCAATATCGGGGCGTAAGTATGCTTACGGATCGGAGGGATCAGGTTCTCCGCTTGAGAATAGGTGCAGCTACTAAATGCATTACGATCGTTATATTGAGCTTGATAATGCGACAAGTCTGCCTCTTCGGCCAATTGGCAAGCCAGAGGGCGCACCGCCCGGTTTATCACTCTCAGGTCATTTTCGTTCAACTCTGAACCATCTTCCTTCAGACTGGGATAGCCTTGAGCTGCCTCAACAGGATCGAAATCTGGCACCCATGCTTTTGCCTGGATTAAGGCATTAATGGCACCGGTTCGAGCAGCAGATTTCTTCAGCTCTTCAACCCGGGCGGGAAGCATTGACAACCTCCTAAGAGTATCTTGAATTAAAGAGGGTGTCAGATTGTTATGTGATGCAGTGGAGATGAACCGCTGCGCTCTAGTGTACAGCTGTTCGATTAAAGTGTAGGCAGCTTTCAATTTCATCCGAACATCTGACCCCAAGTGACCAATGCGTGTGCCTGCAGCATTACAAGAAAGACCACAAACCGGACTTATCATAAGAAGGCCAAGTTATCATAGAAACCAAAGGAAGCTTACCAAAGATGGCAGCAGTCATGGCATGCACTTGCCGCTTCACGTTGGTCAGCTCATCTACCACCGGTTTAAGGGCAGCTTCAGCATTTTCCACCTTTTTGGTTAAAGCGGCCTTCTCAGTGGCCCAATCAGCCGCTCCTTTTTGAAGCCCTCCTTAAGTTGTTCCATGACGCCTAAAGCGCTGGTCAATTCTTCTTTTGCCTTTGAGGTTTCAGCTTGTTGGGATTTCAAGTTTTCTTGAAGATCGGGAGTTGGCTTTCTTTAGTCCTCAGCTCAGCCTACATACAGATAGTCATCTGATTTAACAAACGGTACAAGATTTGAAGTACCAACCACATAACAAGTTATGCACTTGGCACTTGGGGGCTAATGCATATTTGATCTTCATCTGTCAATAAAATCACAAAGTCCCAAGCTCAATACAGGTATTCAACTTGGCACTTGGGGGCTAATGGCTATTTGCTCGAGCATGTTACGATCTGCGATATAAATTAAAGTCCCGGTTTAACTATACTAAGTTGAACCGCCCTTGGGGGCTACATCGGTGAATTCAAGCATTGAGTTTTATGTTAAGTCCGGTTTAACTATACTAAGTTGAACCGCCCTTGGGGCTACATCGGTGGATTACGAAAGTATTGAGTTCTATATCAAGTCCCGGTTTGAAAGAAGATTACAAACAGGCCCTTGGGGGCTAGGAGAGTTAACAAAAATTGAAATATCGAGCGGGAAAAAAGAACATGGAGGTTACCTCGAATTTTTCTTTCATCATATTCACCGGTCGACTTCATAATCACGGCTGGTATACAGCCGGTTCAAGTAGCCAAAATGAAGATCTTGGGGGTTCAGAGCAGCGTAAGTTGCCAGATCAACATTCCACTTGCCCTTGCTCATAGTGGCAAATTCTTCTTCGGCAGAATGTTTGGATAAGGCGAACGGATTACCCGGTTCGCTGTGGCCAAAGCCAGTAATCACAACGTCATCATCCTTGGTATCACCGGTTTGACCAAGGACAGTCGGTTGGTCAGCAGGTCGGATTGGACTGGTGGATTTTTCAATCCGGGTTGGGCTTCTGGGCTGGTCAGCAGGACGGGAGGTATCAACAGGCCTTTCTTCAGCAACAAAATCGTCATCTTGCAGTGGCGGATCATTGGGCATATCTTCGCAAATAGCCGCTTCAAGATTTGGGGCTATCAGATTGAAGCGATCTCTTCGTCATGACCGCTTTATCCAAAGCGAGCCTTTTGCTCGGCCTAGGCTTGTACGAAAAGGCATAATAACGATCAAATACAGCATATACTACGCGGTGATGCAATAGAAACAATATGATATGTATAACTTAGTCAAGCACCGTTTTAAGTCGTGGCGGTGAGTGGTGATGACTTCGCCCGGATGAGGAATGGGAAGTGACCTGATAATTGGAGTCAGGTGGATTAAGAGGTTGACGAAAACAGCCCGCTTTAGAACAAGCACTGACAAGCAAATTAGAGACCTCTGAATGACGTTTCCGAACGGACCGTTTGGTAAACCGGCGGAGGTAACTACATGGCCGCTGTGCCGAGTTGTGCGGCGAACTTCATGTTGTTGAGTCTTCATAAGAAATTTGGGATCCAAGCAAGCAAGGGGATGAGAAAATTTAATTTTCCGGTTTACCCGACGGATTTTTAGTGAAGGCAAAGGATTTGAGTCAGAGGAGAGAATAGTTACCTCTACAGCATCAGCATTACTGGCTTCAGCATCATCCTAACAAATATCATCATCAATTAGGCGTATGAAAAGTAAGCCAAGTGAATCAAGTTCTACCTCAAGGTACAGATTACCCACATCGTCATCCATAGCCGGATCAGAAGATGCAGTGGTTTTCCTCTTATGAGCAGGCCTCTTGACAACTTTGGTCTTTTGCCGGATTGGTCTTTCCGGTTTGTCTGGCTTCTCTGGTTTCTCTTGTGGAAGTTTCTTGCTCCAGAATGGATCATCACCCTGATTAAGCAGCAGTTGATGTTAAAAAAGATACCGGAAATGGCAGTAATATATTCGATAAAAATACGATCGAGTCTTACAGATGGTGGTTTGTTGGTAGCACGGAAGGGAGCAGACGGTTGAACGCAGAGGTGTTCCGGTTCGTTTAACATTTTCTTCACAGCCTCGGTGACCTCATCATTGGTAAGCTGGATATTAACATGTCAGAGGGGCTCGTTGACGCTACCAGTGTACTCACACATTAAACAGGAGCGCTGGGAGAGGGCGGTATGCTCCATTACATCCAACAGCGTGTGAGATCAATTCCTGTTAAACCATTGGCCATGAAGGCTCTGAGCTTGGAGAGTTGAGGAGCGTATTTACTTCTCTCCTTGGCGGTTAATCTTTGCGGAAAGGGATGTGTATTCTTGAGTCGCTCGGACGAAAGCCGTGCAAAGGATTTTTCATTGGCGGAGAGGTGTCTACGCAATAGAACCATGATTGATTCCATTCCTTGGGGTGGCTGTGCAGTTTGGCATGAGGATAAGTGACCTCCTTCCTTTTTGAATCGCCACACCGCCCAATTACGTGTTGGACCCATCGGTGAATTCATGCGGCGGTTTAGATGGAAGCGATCTCTAAACAGCTCAACTGTGGGTTCTTCTTGAAAGTATGCCTCACAGAGCACTTGTAAGTGACATATATTGGTATGAAATTGGGGCCGGTATCTTGCAGACGAGTTGAAAATTGGCTAAGACATCCGGTAAAATTTTGAACCGGCGGGTTAAAACCCGGGCTAAGTGATCTGCGAAAACTACAACCTCTCCTTCTTGAGGTGTGGGTGGACATTCTTTGCTAGGAACCCTCCAATGGATAGTATCTTTCTGCTTAAAGCGCCCGGTCAGACCAGATTGTTTAGTTGAGTTTGGTGACACGGAAGGAGCCAGTTGCACTCATATACTTGTTTGGCCATGATAAAATCTACAAAAATATAAATCCGGTTCAAGAAATGTGTTGGGACAAAGAGAGAACCGGTGTACAATGCTAAATCGGAGACAACTACATCTAAACCGGAGTTCTATGAAGCGACAGTGTCTGGTTAAGGAGTTCTGGCGGTTCAACAAGGGGACTAATGGTGTATACCGGTTTATTAATTCTTTCTATGTTAAGTTAAACCACTTTGATCTAAATATTGAAAGCAATTGAGGTTGCGAAGGGCTAAGTGTGCAGAAACAGGTTTCACAAGATTTCTCTACAACGAAGGATCTGAAGCCAGATCAGAAAAGAAGAAAAATATTCAAAAGAGAATAAAGCAGAGAAGTATTGATGCAGTGAGCAGGAAATAATATGCGAGATCTATGGACGTGAGCACGAAACTACAGGCGGATGCTAAAAGCTACTACTAATCAGAGCAAGGTGTCACAGATCTATCTAGGAGTCTGGTATGAGCATGAACAGTTAATGGAGCCTTTGCAAGAACAAGAAACCCTAGAACGAATCTAGGTCGAGGGAACCGAGGACCTACGAGTTGAGGAGATGCGGAAGATCGCTGCGTTTTACAGTGCGTTCGAGGTTGATGCAGCGGCCCAAGACGATGCAGAGGTCGACAACAAGCGGCGGAGCTCGAGGCTAGCGACGCGAGGAAGACGAAGAGAAAGGGGACGGAGGGAGAAAAGGAATGACCCTTGAGTCCTATTTATAAGGCAAGAGACACATGTCAGCGCGTGAATCAAGGAACCACAAATCAGGGAAGCAGAGCTATCGCCTCGGTTATTGTGGATCTGTTAAACAAAGAAGGTATCATGAATGCTATCTTTATGGGGACGTCATGCCGGTTTACAGCAACCAGAGAAGGTGACATCACGGCGGTTCAACAACTACAAGAAGATGTTGAAGATGGAGGTTTTTTATCAAGGATTAACATGAACATGTTCAAATCAATCTGGGGCCTAATGTTGGGGATATTACTACTGGGCGTGAACCGGCCTATCTGGGCCGGGTTAACTTCATCAGAGTTCAACGGTGTAAAAGCCCAAGCATGAAGGTAAGGGCCCAAGGCCTGTAGTCGGTTTAGAACCTGTAGCTGTAAACCGGCCTGGTATGTAAACTTGTATTGTAAGTTAGGAATAGAGAGAGACCAACCCGGATACGAGTATGAACCGGAGATTGGGACTCTGTGAACCGACGGGCATCACCCGTGTATATAAGGGGACGACCCGGGGCGGTTCAAGGACAGCAGACAACAACTCGAGACTTAGGCGAAGCTTGTTTGCTCCCTAGTCATCGAAACCCCATCAATTCCATCACAACTAGACGTAGGCTTTAACCTTCATCGAAGGGGCCGAACTAGTATAAAATCCTCTGCGTCCCTGTGTCCGCTTTAACCCCTTCAAGCTAACCCGTTGTGATGGCTCCACGACTAAGTCCTTTCCCTAGGACATCTGCCGTGACAAAACCACGATAGGTTCCGTGGTGTGGGTAAAGTGCGCTACCTCTGCAGAGTGTGTTTGTTTAAACTATCGATAGCCGCGTCCTCGGTCATGGGCATGGGTTCATACTAGGTCACACCGTTCGATCAACACTCACATGACGGAATGACTTATAGGTGATGTATATGTTGATATTGTGAGCAGTAACAGTTTGGCAGGATGATGATGATGTTGAGATGATCTTGAGGATGATCATTCAGTTTGTGATGTGATCACAAGGTGACCGTGTGGATATTTTGATCACGAGGTGATCATGTGGACCACGAGGTGGTCGAGATGGTATTTGCTTGGCCGGTTAGCCAAGAATGAGATTGTTGTTGGGAATGAGATGTTGGTTTATCAGTATGGCAGTAGTTTCATCTCATGCTTAGTAGTTGATGTTGTATCATGGTAGCTGTTAATTTAATTAACCTGCTTAATGCTATATTGTTGTCTTGCCTTGATGTTTTTGGTTGCTGTGAGCTTGCAAGTACATTCAATGTACTGACCTAGCGTGTCATGTCAGATTGCAAGTGATGTCGTGATTGCTTGATTGATTGTCGTGGTTTCCGTTGGTGCAAGCTAGATTGTGTCCAGCCAGAGTCCCCACGGAGTGGAGTTCACCACCTTCGCCGTTGTTCCGCTGCTAGAAGATTTCCGCTGCTTCGAATTGTTCTGCTGCTAGCATAGAGCAAGTGTAGTATGGTAGGCGTAGTGTCTTCATGCTGATGTGAACCTTTGTAACATCAGGCCTTTGTATTTATTCTTGTAATAAGAGATGATTTGTTCTATGTCAAGCAGTGTCGTATTCCAGAGACTTCTCCTCGATCTCTGGGCTGGAATATGGGGCGTTCTGGTTTCTCTGGGTCGGGGTGCCACACTTCACCAGCCTCGGCATCGCCACTCCCTTCGATGGTGCGCTCTTGCAGAAGCCTCATACATTCCAGACGGCAGTGACCACTATGGACCAGGGGTGAGGTCGCCTATTATGGCCAGCGGCTCAGGTGCGCCATTAATATGGAGAAGTGGGAGCGAGGCGGGCAGCGGTCAAAGGTTGTCTTGCCTCCCGATAAGCCTGTGCAGCGAACTTCTGGCATGCTACTGTCATTTAACACAGCTACTCGCACACCTACCGGTGACACTACGGAGCTAAAACGCCTCCCAACAATTCAGACACATGCATGCACGCATCCCGGTTTGCCTGCACAGCGGACTGCTCGCATGCGTCCCGCCAACTCACGCCTGCTCGCATGGCACACGGGGAGCGTGGCGGCACTTATATTGTTTTCTTTTTTGATGATTAATTATGCAGCTTTATTGCTTAACCAAAGCATGGCACGTCTACATTGTTTTTCTAACACACACGATCCAAATAAATAATCCGTGTGTGATATTGGTTGCCAATTATTAAAAATCTCCCGTTCATAAGAAGATTATCTCAAAATTTGTCTCAAATTTTACGAAAAATACAATACACAGTCTATTGGTGTCCATATATATGACACCATGATAAGTTTCATGAATTTCAAATAAGTTTTGAATTTACTGAATTTTAAAAATCAATATTCTCAATGTTTTGAAATCTCTTGCACGGGGAAACATGCATCCAGGGACACACATATGATTTTGCTATCCATTTTGGTGCACATGTAGCTCAAATTTGATTTTTGCACATTAAATCCCTAGGAAATCAATCAATGTATAAAAACGATCGAATGATCTCTGGTTTTGTTTTAAAATTTTAACACAACACTTCTTTGGTCACATGCATGTTCACTGCAAAAAAAAAAGTTTGACATGCCTCAGAGTGGTGGTGGTGGTGCGGGTTGTGTGTGTCTCTGTGTGGGGGGGTGGGGTCTGACAGTACACTACGAGTCATGAGCCTTCATGTGGGATTGATCATTTTGTGAGTCATATGTGCCACACCAAAGTCGTGAATTGGTTATTTAAAACATTACATAGCCCTTTCATACATACATGTTCGGGCCATATGCATGCATTAATTGGTGGTCCTCTCGGACAGTCCCTCGTGCAGTTATCAACGATGTGCCCATTCATTAGCCCGCAAAGGTTTTCAGTTTCCATCAACAACGAGAGGCATATGACCAAAGGTGGATTCATCTTGGCATGTGTGTTACGGTGTGGATCATGCTAAGATTCCATATCAAAGTTTGGGCACGTGCTTACACATGAGTCCCTCCCACTGGCTCAAAGTGAGAGGGCTACGCGTTGTGAACCTCTGTGTAGTGCGTTTCCATTTGTAGCATGTGCCACATCAAAGTTGTGCATTGGATATTCAAACATCACACAACACATCTCTTTTGGGCACATGCACGTGGTTGGTTGTCTTATGATACTCACTCGCGTGTGACTCTCTCTATGGGCCCACGAGGTCGTCGTCGATCAATTGAACCTACAGCAAGAGAGAGGTTAATTTTACTAACAAGGATGTTTCTTTTTTTGTTTGTGATACATATATGCACAGTACGAGTATGTAGTACATGTCAAAGGATGGGGCAACATGTATACTATATATCCGTCATAACCTCGCTCCATGTGGGGACTTGATGGTTCCCGAGGCAGGTGCCACATCAAAGTTGTGTGTTGGTATTCAAACATCATGCAATACCATGCAGGCAGTGGTTTCCCTATATATAGGAACTCACTCGCGTGTCGCGCTTCCATCTGTGGGCCTGCGAGGTTGTCCTCCATCACTTTGACCCAACGAGAGAGAGATTAATTTGACCATCAAGGAATGATTCTTTTTGGTTTGTGCTACTATAGGAGTATATATATACCACGCGTTGAATGGGGGTAGCATGCATGCCACGCATCATGAACCTCGCTCTCTGTGGGGACTTTTCGATTTCTGAGGTATATATAGGTATCACATCAAAGTTGTGCATTGCGCATTCAAACATCACACAAACACATCTTTGGGCCACATGCAGACGGTGGTTGTCCTATATAGGATTCTCACTCGCATGCGACATATGCTTCGCTCTTGTGGGCCCGCGAGGTCGTCGTCCATCACTTTGACCCTTCGAGAGAGAGGTATAGTTTGACAAACAAGGAGGATTAATTCTTTTATGGTTGTGTTACGGTAGGAGTATATATATAGTACATGTCGAAGGTGGGATGGGACCAGCATATATTAGGTATCATGAACCTCACTTGTGTGGGTACTTTACGGATTTCGAGGCAGAAATGCCACATCAAAGTTGTGCATTAGGTATTCAAGACATCACAACCACACATCTCTCCATATATATGTTTGGCACACATGCAAGTGATGGTGGTTGTCCTCTGGCACTCACTCACACGGTTATCGGCGATGCTTCCATATCCATCACTTTCACCGACAGCGAGAGAGTGTTAAATAATTTGACTTAGGAGGGGATTAATTTTTGTTTGTCTCACGGTATAGGTCATAATTAATAGCACATGTGTACACATAAATAAATTAATCCTGTTGGATCAAAGTGGGGGGGGGGGGCGAGTACACGACACGTCATGAACCTCTTGCTCTGTGTGGGGACTTATGCGATTTTCAACGCATGCACCATAGCAATGTTGTGCATTGGGTATTCAACACATACATGCTTCACGCACCTCCATAAATATGTTTGGGACACATGCATGCAATGGTTGTCTTTGAACATTCGCACTCGCTTGGTTATCGACGGCAAGCCTATATATATTCATGGGCCCGCGTGGACGTCCATCATTTCGACCGACGACGAGAAAGGTTACCAGGGTGGATTCTTCTTCCTTGGTTCGTGTTACCGTGTAGTAGGTCGATCATTTCAGGCCTAATTAAATTTGAGTGCATGCTACGCGTCGTGAACCCTCGCTCAGTGTGGGGATTTTACGGTTCCAAAGCATGGTGCCAAATCAAATTTGCGCATTGGGTATTCAAACACCACACACCACTTATGAAGGAAATATGCCCTACAGGCAATTATTAAGTTGTTATTTTATATTTCCTTATTCATGATAAAGTTTTATTATTCATGCTAGAATTTTATTGATCGGAAACTTAAATACATGTGTGAATACATAAACAAATACCGTGTCCCTAGGGAGCCTCTACTAGACTAGCTCGTTGATCAAAGATGGTTAAGGTTTCTTAACCATGGACATGTGTTGTCATTTTATAACAGGATCACATCATTAGGAGAATGATGTGATGGACAAGACCCATCTGTTAGCTTAGCATATTGATCATTCTGTTTATTGATATTGCTTTCTTCATGTCAAATACATATTCCTTCGACTATGAGATTATGCAACTCCCGGATACCTAACGAATGCCTTGTGTGCTATCAAACGTCACAATGTAACTGGGTGATTATAAATATGCTCTACAGGTATCTCCGAAGGTGTTTGTTGAGTTGTCATAGATCGAGATTAGGACTTGTCACTCCGAGTATCGGAGAGGTATCTCTGGGCCCTCTCGGTAATACACATCATAAGCTTGCAAGCAAATGACTAAGGAGTTAGTCACGAGGTGATGTATTACGGAACGAGTAAAGAGACTTGCCAGTAACGAGACTGAACTAGGTATAGAGATACCGACGATGGAATCTCGGGTCAGTAACATACCGATGGACAAAAGGAATTACGTATGTTGTCATAATGGTTCAACCGATAAAGATCTTCATAGAATATGTAGGACCAATATGAGCATCCATGTTCCGCTATTGGTTATTGACCGGAGAGGTGTCTCTGTCATGTCTACATAGTTCTCGAACTTGCAGGGTCCGCATGCTTAACGTTCGTTGATGATATAGTGTTATATGAGTTATATGTTTTGGTGACAGAATGTTGTTCGGAGTCCGGGATGAGATCACGGACATGACGAGGAGTACCGAATTGGTCGAGAGGTAAAGATCGATATATAGGATGATGGTATTCGGACACCGAAAGCGTTTCGGGACGTACCAGGAAGGAATCGGGTCACCGGAAGGGGTTCCGGGCACCCCCCGGCAAGTTATGGGCCTTATGGGCCAAAGGAAGGGACATACCAGCCCACAAGGGGGCTGGTGCACCCCTTCCCTTGGCTGGCTAGCCCTAGGGAAGGAAAAGGGGAGAGGTAGGCCCTCCTGCCTTTCCCTCTCATGGGAGAAAGGAAAGGGGGGCGCCACCCTCCACTGCCTTTTCCTGCACTCCAAATATGGAAACGGGGCCCCACTTGGGGAAAGACCCCAAGTAGGATTCAACCTACTCGGGGCACCTCTTGGCCTCTCCCCTCTCCCCTCCACCTATATATGTATGTGGGAGGGGGTGCCTAGCACACCCAGGTCAATTGCTTAGCTGTGTGCGGTGCCCCCCTCCATTGTTTACACCCCCGGTCATATTTTCGTAGTGCTTAGGCGAAGCCCTGCGGAGATAACTTCACCATCACTGTCACCACGCCATCGTGCCGCTAGAACTCATCCAATACCTCGCCGTATTTTTGGATCAACAAGGCGGAGGACGTCACCGAGATGAACGTGTGCAGAACTCGGAGGTGTCGTACGTTTGGTACTCGTTCGGTTGGATCGCAAAGAACGTTCAACTACATCAACTGTGTTGTCAAACGCTTCTTCTTACGGTCTACGAGGGTACATAGATACACTCTCCCCCTCTCGTTGCTATGCATCTCCATGGATAGATCTTTTGTGTCGGTAGAATTTTTTTCCATGCAACATTTCCCAACAACTTCCATATATATACGTATATTTGGGCCACATGCACAAAGTGGGTTTTGTCTTCAGGTACCCCCTCACGAGGTTATCAGCAACAAGCTATCCCATTTTGCGCCTCTGTGTGGACGTCCATCACTTTGACCAACAACGAGCTACAGAGTTTATGACCAAGTTGGATTCTGCTTGGTTTTTGTTACAGTACGTCTTGGTGAGGATGCCCTCTCCCCCCGACATGTGTGTGGGGGGTGGGGTGGGGGCTACTTCACACTACCTGCAACCTCCATGGGGTTGGTGAAGTCCAATTAATTTGTAAGGCACACATGTGCCACATCAAAGTTGTGAATGTAGTTAAATATCACACCACACCCTTTTCATACATATAGTAGGGCCACCCGCAGGTGGTTCGTATGTGGTCTCACCCATATCGTGCCACAAGCACACATTTGTGGGTCGACACACGGTCCACCTTTATCCGAAAGCGAAAGGGGAAGTTTGACCATGATGAACTCCTATAGGTTTTGTGTTACGGTAGGGTGAGATTTCAGACCTAGCTATTTGGGGGCATGCGTTCATAACTAGGATTCCCTTACCGCCGACACGAAGTGGAGTTCGTAGGGGGTGGCTAACTAGCAATACTGTGGCTTTGTGCGACACGTGCCACATCAAAGTTGTGCATTGGGTATTTGAAAATCAAACCACCCTTTTAATACATATATTTGGCCCACATGCAAGTGTTTTCATGTTCTCACCCTTTCCTGCGTTATTATTTTTGCCTAATTTGTAAACAGAAGACGAGTTGGATGCAGCAACCGTCTGTGATTGGGGATGAAACAGACACGGTTCGCTCAGACTACACGTGTGTCAGTGTGTCACGCCTATGCCCTGTCACTCACATTAACACAGTAGATTGGGCTCCACGGGGCTTGCGTCCCGCTCACGAAAATATCTACTACCTTGCAATCTCGAAAATATCTACCACCTGGAAGGGTTTTATGTTTGATAACACACAATTAGTATGTGTAGACTATGTGCGATGTATTTTACTCCCGCTCTGCTTCAATCCCTTGATTCAAATTTTTAGTAGCCCGTCATTTTAACCCCGCCTCTGCATCCCTCGCAATCTCAAAAATATCTGCTCGCCCTTGATTCAAATTTTCAATACCCCTGGCATGTTACTGAAGAAAATATGCCCTAGAGGCAATAATAAAGTTGTTATTTTATATTTCCTTATTTATGATACAGATTTATTATTCATGGTATAACTGTATTGATCGTAAACCTAAATACATGTGTGAATACATAAACAAATACTGTGTCCCTAGTAAGCCTCTACTAGACTAGCTCGTCAATCAAAGATGGTTAAGGTTTCCTAACCATAGACATGTGTTGTCATTTGATAACGGGATCACATCATTAGGAGAATGATGTGATGGATAAGACCCATCTGTTAGCTTAGCACATGATTGTTCAGTTTATTGTTATTGCTTTCTTCATGTCAAATACATATTCCTTTGACTATGAGATTACGCAACTCCCGAAGTGTGCTATCAATCGTCACAACGCAACTAGGTGGTCATAAAGATGCTCTACAGGTATCTCCGAAGGTGTTTGTTGAGTTGGCATATATCAAGATTAGGATTTGTCACTTCGAGTATCGGAGAGGTTTCTCTGGGCCTTCTCGGTAATACACATCATAAGAAGCCTTGCAAGCAAATGACTATAAGTTAGTTAAGAGATGTTGTATTACGGAACGAGTAAAGAGACTTGCCAGTAACGAGATTGAACTAGGTATAGAGATACCGATGATCGAATATCGGGCAAGTAACATACCGATGGACAAAGGGAATTACGTATGTTGTCATAACAGTTCGACCGATGAAGATATTCGTAGAATATGTAGGAGCCAATATGGGCATCCAGGTTCCGCTATTGGTTATTGACCGGAGAGGTGTCTCGTTCATGTCTACATAGTTCTCGAACCCGTAGGGTCCGCACGCTTAACGTTCATTGACGATATAGTGTTATATAAGTTATATGTTTCGGTGGCCGAATGTTGTTCGGAGTCCCAGATGAGATCACGGACATGACGAGGAGTCTCGAAATGGTCGAGAGGTAAAGATTGATATATAGGACGATGGTATATATTTGGACAGCGGAAATGTTTCGGGACGTAACAAGAAGGAATCGGGTTACCGGAAGGGGTTCTGGGCACCCCCCCCCCCCCCCGGCAAGTTATGGGCCTTATGGGCCAAAGGAGGGGACAGACCAGCCCACTAGGGGGTCGGTGCGCCCCCTCCCTTGTTTGGCCAGCCCTAGGGAAGGAAAAGGGGGCGGGCTAGCCCCTCCTGCCTTTCCCTCTCATGGGAGAAAGGAAGGGGCGCCACCCTCCCCTTCCTTTCCTCGCACTCCAAATAAGGAAAGGGGATGCGGCTTGGGAGGGACCCCAAGTAGGATTCATCCAACTTGGGCGCCTCCTTTGGTTGCTCCTCCCTTCCTCCCACCTATATATATATATATATAGGACAAATTTTCCCTACTACCGGGTGTAGTTACTCCCACTTATGTTTCATACGTTTTAGGTAGTATCTATCATATCGGAGAGTATGTACGCGTAGTATGTAGTATATAAGAATGTTTAGGTGGTATATATACTACTTTTTTGGTAGTATGTATCATATTTTGCGCATACTCTATTTCACGTATAAATATGTACGTATTTCACAAATACAATAAAATTATGAGCTCACTTGCAATTTTTTCATACAAATCACTTGGGAGTATCTTAGATATAGTATATGAACATACTAAAAATAATAAAGTAGAGTATATACTACCACATGATAGTATTTGAGAACCGGGTGTAGCTACACCCGGTAGTAGGATGCATTTTCCCTATATATATATATATGTGTGTGTGTGTGTGTGTGTGTGTGTGTGTGTGTGTGTGTGTGTGTGTGGGAGGGGGCGCATAGCACAAAAAAACAATTCCCTAGCCGTGTGTGGCGCCCCCCTCCACAGTTTACACCTCGAGTCATATTTTTGTAGTTCTTAGGTGAAGCCCTGCGGAGATCACTTCACCATCACCATCACCACAACGTCCTGCTATCGGAACTCATCCACTACCTCGTCGTCTTGATGGATCAAGAAGGCACGGACATCACCGAGCTGAATGTGTGCAGAATGCGGAGTTGACGTGCGTTCGGTACTAGATCAGTTGGAGCACGAAGAAAGTTCAACACATCAACCGCGCTGTGAAACGCTTCTGCTTACTGTCTACGAGGGTACGTATACACACTCTCCCCTCTTGTTGCTATGCATCTCCTTGATAGATCTTGCATGCGCGTAGAAAGTTTTTTGTTGTCCATGCAATGTTTCCTAGCAGTGGGATCCGAGCCAGGTCTATGCGTAGATAATATGACGGGTAGAACACAAAGAGTTGTGGGCGGTGATGGTCATACTGCTTACCACCAACGTCTTATTTTGATTCGGCGGTATTGTAAGATGAAGTGGCCTCGGACCAAACTTACATGTACACGTACATGAGACTGGTTCCACCGACATACATGCAACTAGGTTGCATAAAGGTGGCTGGCGGGAGTCTATTTCTCCTAGTTTAATTGAATCTAATTTGACTGCGGCTGGTCCTTGAAGAAGGTTAAAACAACTTGATAAATCATTGTTGTGGTTTTTGCCGTAGGTAAGAACGGTTCTTGCTAGAAGCCCGTAGCAGCCATGTAAAACTTGCAACAAAAAGTAGAGGACGTCTAACTTGTTTTTGCAGGGCATGTTGTAATGTGATATGGTCAAGACATGATGTGATATACATTATTATATGAGATGATCATGTTTTGTAAGTTGATGTATGTGTTGGTTACGAGGTAACCCGAGCAGAGTAAGTTAAGGCATGATTATGTTACCCTGTTGCATGTAGTATCATCATGTTCATATGATCGTGCCATGTTAAAATTTGTATCATGTTCAGTTGTGCATACCATGTAGTTCTGCTAGTATCATGTTCATGATTGGTTTAACCTGCTAATGCCATGTTGTTGTTTGCCTTGACTTCTTTTGGTTTATTGTGAGCTTGCAAGTACATTCGATGTACTGACTTGGCGTGTCATGCAGTTTGCAGGTCGTGCCTGCAATGCTTGCTTGTTTGGTGTGGTTCCTGTGTTCGCGAGCTAGGATAAATGTTCTAGCCAGAGTCCTTGTGGATTGGAGTCCATCATCGTCGTTCGTTGTTTCACTGCCAATAGTTCTTCCGCTACCAGTAGAGGTTCCGCTGCCTCAAGTTGTTATGCTGCTTGCATAGAGCAACTCTGGTTGGCGTAGTGTCGCCGTGCCGATGTAACCCTTGTACCCAATATAGATTGTAATAAAGAGCTGATTTGTTCTATGCTAAGCAGTGTCGTATTCCAAAAGACTTCTCCTCGATCTCTAGGCTAGAATACGGGGCGTTCCGGTTTCTCTGAGCCAGGGTGCCACATGGCGCCCGAGCCGCTGCTTAATACGGGCGGCCTTACTGTTCGCCTCCTATTCCCCTCCCTCCCGCAGACCTCCACCAACGCCATTTCACAGAAGGATCATCTTCCACTAGCCTTCAAGTTTGGTGAAGTCAACTCCGAGCCGGAGGAGATAGAAAATAAGGAGGAATGGGGCCTCATGGACATGGCCCAGAATGAGCTGGCCGCGGCTGTTGCTGCCCCCGCTCCCGTCCTAGCTCCCATCCCCGTAGCATTGACGGGCTGGTTGCCGAGCACTATCGCAGAGCTGGAAGCCGCGGGCTTCACTGAGGTCTCCGCGGACCCATGCGAGCTTGTGTACATGCCGGCCTTGGCGCCGTGCCCGTCTGGCGCCCTCCACCCACCGCGGTGCGGTCCCGTGCATTTGGATGCACCGTCGCGCCTGCGTCATGCAAGACGCCCCCATCAGCGGCATGGGACGCTGCCGTCGACCGCTACCTCTCAGCGCTGCCAGCTGCCGTCCTCCCGCGCCCCGCCCGTCGATCGCACAACGACATGATGTTTGATTTACAAGTGAAGAACATTATGAGCTGCCTTGAAGACTTCAACAACGGCGTCCTGGAGGACGACAACAACAAGGACGGCACGGCACGCCGCCTCCGCCACCGCCGGAAATAATTTTTTTCCTTGTGTTTAATATTATATCTCGGTTGCAAACGTTTTAGTTAGAACACCCGTATGCAAACCAACAGCTTCCCCAAGAAGCCAAGGGAAAATGTGCTGAGTAGGATTTGTGCAGCTCTTGATCACAAACGTTTTAGATAGAACACCCGTATGCAAAGCGAGAGCAGGATTTGTGCATCTCTTCAACGTAAACGGTTGTTTTGGATGACCCGTGTGCAACCACTTACAAACAATTTGGTAAGATTTGCATCTGTCATATTGGCTATGTTGCCATTTGTCAAACTTGAAAGATTGACATTTGTTGATCTAGTAACATTGCCATTTGTCAACCTTGTAACACTGCGATTTGTCAAAATATGCAGCTAAAAATCACTAGCACTATCTAATTTTTGCAACTAAAATTCAGTAATTAAGCATAGATTTCATTCATAGATTAAGCAGTCGTGCTTAATTTATACAAACAGTTCAACTCGACAGCTAAACCGACCAAAATTTTCCCCAATTTTTGCCAACCACGTACTGAAATAGCTAGTTTTACTTTATATACTAGCTAATTTTAAGTATGTTGTACAGTTCCACCACATCTATAGTTAGATGAACTGAACAAAATAGCCCCTAAATACTACTACTAAGGAGGGGCTTTGTACTACTTCTGGCAGCCTCTCCTCCGTCGAGCACGCTCAGTAAGAGGCAGAGGAGGTGCAGCCTACCGACGAGCTGGACAAATGCAATACGGTGCCTGCTGCTGTTGCACGTTCGGCGATGCTCGCCAGCTCGAGCGCCCACTGCCGCTCCAGACTATCATTCTCGAAGCGGTGGTTCTCCTCGTAGATCTCCTGATTCCTCGCCTTTGAGGCGGCGTGTGCCGCGGCCACGACGGCGGTAAGGCTCTTTGCATGCTCGACGAGGCGCTCCTCCTCCTCCCGCAGGAACTCGGTGTAGCGCGCAAGGTCGCTGACGCACGTGTCGGCATCCACCTCCACCTCCCGCCTTCGAGCGGTGGTGGCGGAGTGGGTGATGACCCCGGCAGTCGACGGTGGGATGGCGGCCAGCGGCCGACGATGGGGTGGCGGCCACGACCACCACCTCCCGCCTTTAGGCCGTGGTGGCGGAGCGGGTGATGGCCTTGGTGGCCGGCAGTAGGGTGGCGGACACGACGGCCACCTCCTGCCTTTGGGCCGCGATGGCGGAGCGGGTGATGGCCCTGGCTTTCGACGGTGGTGTGGCGGCAACGGCGGCCGGCAACAGTTGCCGACGGGCACCGGCGGCGGAGCGTGTGGTGGGTGTTCCGCGCAAACCCAATAGGGACGCCACGTGCACTACACTACGTCGGGGACTGCACCGCCGCCGCGGTATAGCCTCCCAGCTGGAGCTGTCGCCTGATGATGGCGGAGTGGCTGAGCGACCACGACGAACCAGTGCCATTGGCAATTGTGGGAGAAGCAGACGAGATAAGCTACAGGGAGGGAGGGGAAAATGCGACACAAGACTCGCCGGCTGTGAGGGTTTTTATAGCAAGCCGGTAAGCATTAGGATTTTGTGGGATTTCACCCAGTCGGGCGGGAAGCTTGCGCAGGAACCTGTGAGGTTGCGCGGGAACAAGCTCATCGATGATTCATTGGTGCCACCGTTTGGCCAAAAGAACGCTCCTGCGCGCTGCGCAAGCTTGCGCTGTAAGCCGTCTGCAGCGGCGGGATGACAAGACGTGCGAGAGGAGGACGAAAGGCCACGTACACATACGGTTAATAAAAAAACATTTGCGATTGAATTACTTACTATACACCCGTCCTGGTTTATAAGTAGGATTTAACTAATAAAATACGAATGCATGTCGCCAAAGATTATATAGTTGGATTCGTATTTGAACATAGTTTCCAATTATATAATTTTTATAACATGCATTAACATTTTGTTTGTTAAATTTGAGGGCAAAGTATGGCACATCATATAAAGGGGACTATAGACCAAGACAGAGGTAGTAGCACACAGCCGCTTTCTATGCAACGACGCAAGTGTCGGCCGACTTGTAGGCGACCATTTCCTGCGTGTTCAACTGCTCTATGCATGCGGTTGCTTGTGGTTGAGGCGGCCGCGGCGCGCTCTGCTCGCGTCCCGCCGCGTGCCTTGCCCTCTCGCGTCCCTCCGGGTGCTCTGCCCTCGTCCCTCCACGTGCGCTGCCAGTGTTTGGGGCCGGCGCACGATCACGCACGTTCGTGTGCATGCGGTTGCGTCGGGCGCGGCTCCACAATGCAGTTACCCGATGCAAAAACTTCCATGCGGACGCGCCGAGAATCTAGGCCGCCCAGACCCCATTTATTCATGTGCCATTTACCTTCACCTCTCGCGTCACACGAAACAATAAGCACCTCCACGACGACACATATAGAGAGGACATCTAGCGGTTCCAATGGCGATCCCCATGGCTCCAATGGCGCTCCCAGCGGTTGACAACGACAACGGCGGGTAGTTCACCATGCATCACGTAGTGGACACCCCACGTGAGGGGGGAAGGCCCTCTCGGTGGTGTACATGAATGATCCGGCGTCGGTGGAGAGCTCCATCCATACTATGGAGCAGTTCCTTGCCGAGGACAAGTACCAAGTGGTCGTCTTCGACCTTGAGTACACCATCGGTCGTGTCGGGCACGATCATAAGGTTGTCGTCGCCCAGTTGTGTGTGCGACATGATGTCCTCGTCTACCACTACCACCTGGCCACAAGGCCTTCCGAGCGTTTCTCCAGTTTTATCAATAGCTCCGACTACAAGTTTGCTGCGGTGGACACCACCAACGATCTAAAAGCGCTCAAGGTTTCGAGCTTGAAATGCCCGAATCTTGTCAACATCCAGGACCACTACAAGGTCTGGGGCAGTGCCAGGAACAAACTGAACTCCCTGGTTGACCTCACCTCGGCCATCATTGACCCCTACTACATGAAGATAAAGGATGAGAGCAAGAAGGACAAAGACACACGGCATAGTGTTTGGCATAAGAGACTGGATGAAGAACACGTCAAGTATGCGGCTAATGATGTGTACACAAGCTACGAGATGTACAGGCGGATCGTTGACATGAGGAAGTGTCTTGTTCATGACCCAGCCGAGGGATATAGCCACAGAGCAGTGGCGGGAGCGTCACAAGAAGTAGATAACTAGACGATCGTTTCTCCTACTTTAGAATGCATGCAATTGTTTATTGAGGTGTGTGCGAATGATCTGTATAGTCACTTATGTAATTGGATGTTTATTTCAGTTATATATATACATGTTATTCTTCTGTAGACAAAGCAAATCACACGGCTTATTAGCAGCAATCGTCTGTGTTATTATTGGTCTTCGCACACATTTCTGACCACTGACCTGTTTGCCATGTATCACACACATCTTTTTCAATTGAACCGTTTCCATTGTGTTGTGCAATAAAGG
Organism: Aegilops bicornis; assembly: GCA_021605145.1. Classification (NCBI taxonomy): domain Eukaryota; kingdom Viridiplantae; phylum Streptophyta; class Magnoliopsida; order Poales; family Poaceae; genus Aegilops; species Aegilops bicornis. The sequence continues at coordinate 537,081,700 of CM038669.1, read as the reverse complement.
CTGCAAAGAGGGACCTACAGCAGCAAGGACCGGCTTCCCTACCGATAGATCATCTAACAGAACTCCCAAGTTAATTGTGTTGAGGCTGGAGTAGTCATGAGATGGGTGACCGGATGGGAAGTGGACTGAATATTAACTAGTTGGATGGGTAACTGAAGAGGTTTATTATAAAATAAACCTTTGTAGTGACCCATTCCATCTAGTTAATATCGAGGTCTTTGTTTGTAATTTTTGACATTTTTTGTTTTTTGAACACATATTGATTGGCTTGAAGAAGGTCTATCTCGTTACATTTTGATAATTGTTTATACGCAAGCAACTAGTTTGCATTTTCAAAGTTTTTTGTACGAACAGAATGGCACAGAACTTACTATAGTAACCGTCTGTGTTATAACTTCTCATCGCAAACAGTTCATCCGAGTGGGTTGTTTGCTGCGTATCACACACATCTGGTTTACACGAATCATTTGTGTTCTTTTGGCTGATCGCAAATGCCGCATATCACACACATCTTATTAAGATGAACCATTTCCGTTCTCTTGCCTAATCGAAAACAGTTTGTCCGAGTGAACCGTATGCCGTATATCACATGCACCTTGATCTGGCTGACTGTTTCTGTTGCATTCCCTAATAGCACACAGTTCATCGGAGGAAACTGTATGTCGTATATCGCACACACATTGATATGGCTGCCCATTACTGTTGTTCTTCTTCATCGCAAACAGTTCTGCTGGATCAACCGTATGCCCTTCATCGCACACGCAACTAAAATTTGAACCGTGTTTGATGCATCCGTCATCGCAAACATTTTGTACATTTTTTATGGTTCTCTGACACCACCGTGTGTGATTATTGCATCGCACACAGTTTCTCGAAGGGTCTCTGATCGCAGTGTCGCGTTAGCAGCATCCTGCAGTAGTGTATACTCACAGTTCAGGATATCAGTAGATGGTACCATATAGCCCGGGGACTGATAAGGGATTTATCATCGAATCGGACATTTCACTGGGTATATCTGTAACACATTTATCAGTAGGTTAATTAGGGCCATATTTAATATATCTGAGCCTACATACCAACATGCATTGTACTGAATGACTAAATATGCAATCCCAGGCTACATAGAAACAAGGAAGAGTGTTACCTTAATGTTCTGATGATGTCTAGATATACATGTAATAAGATCGTATATAATGGGATGGAGGGAGTGTTGTACTACATCATTCTGCAGTTGTTGTTTAGCTTCTAATATTAACTTGGTGCTTTTAGGTACATATGTCATTGCCAAAGATCCGTGCTTCGACCCTTTCTGCGTATGGGGCAATGAGATATTCATGAACCAACATCAAGTGAGGAAACTGAAAGGGAAACTATCCCTAGGTGGTTTTGGTAATTCCTAACAACATATAGCTCATTGAGCTAATACTATTCCAAGACAAATATTTCAGGAAAGCTCAATGAATGGCATGGCATGGATGAGAAAAGTGGATCCCTCAGACTGCTAAGGATAAAAGGATTGGCTCAAGCTTCAAGCTCAAGACTCTACATTTTATATTTTAGTGATCCAAGATCACATTGAGTCTATAGGAAAAGCCAAGTTATAATAGTCTCAGCAGATTAACATCATATAGCACTCTTGCAACGATGATTCGGGCATCAAGATGATCTCAAACAAGCATGGCACAATGGAATGAAATGAAGAGCATCTCACAATGAACATTCTGATATATCATACACACTAATCGGAGCAACATGCACACATTTATGGCAGTTCAAAGCTGCACATATAATATTGACAATCTGGGGACTTAGCCATATCTCCGGAAAAAAACAGATGAGCGCTAAAACACTTAAAATCGCACAGGCGGGTTTTAGTGGGCTGCCCACCCTAGGCCAACAGGAGCTGGGCCGGCTCGATCTGGGCTGGCGGCCTTGATGGGCGAGGCAGCGGGGAAGGCCCACGTGCAGCCCACACGCGGTGGCCGTCAGGTGCTCGCACGCACACGTAACGCTGCATGCAGCGGTGACCATGGCGCAGGGCGGCGGCTGCGCCGACCGGCAGGGAGGCTAGGAGGGGGCCGGGGTAGCGGGAACGGGCGGATCCGGCCGGCGACTCGCCGGATCCGGTGGTGGAGACGCGGGGACGAGTGGGGCTGCGAGCTCGGGGCTCCGGCGGCGGTGGCATCCTGCGGGAGAGAGAGAGGTAGTGAGGAAGGAGGAGAGGAGGACGGGAGACGGCGACCTGGGACGGCGGAGTTCGTCGCCGGCGGCGAGGCCGAGGAGTGCGGGCGGCGGGGTCGACGAGGCGGGGTCGGAGCTCTGGATCGGGAGCTCCTCTCCCGATCTGGAGCTCAGGGCGCGGGGCGACGCGGTCCGGGCCCCGATGGGCTCGGCGGGCTACGCCTGGGCCTGGCGGGCCGCGCGGTGGAGGGGGACGCTGGGGGCGACGTGGCGAAATGCCACTGGTTCGGGACGCGGCGCAGGTGGCGGCTGGCCAATGAGGGCGCGCCAAGTGGCGGCGGCGATGTGGCCTGTGCCGGATTTCGAGGAGAAGGCGGCGGCGCGGGATCCGAGGAAGAGGTGGGAGGGGCTGACGGCGCGGAATTTGAGGAGGGGCTAGGGTTAGTCCATTTTTGGAAGGAAGGGGTGTATATATAGGGGATGTTAGGGTTTGAGGGGAGTTTTGGGGGGTTTCTCGACCCTTCGATCGCGATCTGACGGTCCGGAACGGAGGGGGGGGTTATGTGGGCTGCATGTGGGTTGTGAAGAGAGGTTGGGCTGAGATGAGAGAAGAGGAATGCAGCCCGGCAATGGTTTTCGGAGACCGAAAACGTCCGACGGATACACCGGCTATATTGCGGCTGTATGTTTAACGGTTGGGCTATCAAACGGACTCTGAATGCGACGAAATTTGGAAGGTGGTCTGTCTACACTATAATAAGACCGCATGCCAACTATCACCCCATTCCGAGAACATTTTTATGCCACTTATAAAATTAATATTCGGGGGGTGCCGCTGGCGCGTGCGAGTGTGGTCGGGATTAGAACGGACAACGGAGAGAACCGGCGGAACCCGAACGGATGCAAGTTTTGAAAAAACATGCAGATGAAATGCATATGATGACATGGCAAAATGCAACACGCAAGCAAATGACATGGCAACAATGATGAATAACTGGCAGACACCTGGCGCATCGAATCCGGGGCGTTACAACACTCCTCCACTAACAAGAGATCTCGTCCCGAGATCTTAGGACCGAGATGGAAGGAAAAGGGGATGAGGTGAAACAAGAACTCAAGAGAAGAAGCAAAGAATCAAGAGCACTCGAGAAGAAGAGAGGAACGACGAGAATGACGAGAATCGAAAGCTCACGGAATCAGATAGACTCTAAAAACACTCCGGTTAAAACAAGATAGGAAAGGAATAAGAATGGAAGAATTTAGGCAGCACCCCGGCTGAAAATGGAAGGAATAGGACACAAGCTTCACAAGATGGAATGACACTTGACGAGATGAACATGCAATGCCTCCGGGAGAATTGAAAGAATGGAATGAAAAGAAATTAGAAGGAAGGATTGAATGGAGTTGTTGAGAAAATCAACAATGAAAGAATAAGCTTGTTGTGGTCTTATAGGTAACAACTCAAGATCATAAGGTGATAATCGGCCACAAACGGAAAATTATTGGATAGCTTAGAAGAACTAAGAAATGCAAAACTCCACTTCAAAATAATACAGAGATTTAATTGCACTTCGAGACGCAAGAGGAAAAGATACTTGAACTCCACCAACAAATCTTGATGCACACTTGGAAGAATGAATTAAATCATGAAGAACCACCATGAAGAACTCCGGTGACAAAAGGATGATGAGATAGAATGAAGGATGAAAAGAATAAGATTAAAGCTTTGTGGTGATTTAGATGGAGGTTCCGATGAAATTGCCGAGGAAATTTGAACTCCGGAAAAGAAAAGACGAAAATACTTGGACCTAGAATTTATTCCTCAAGAACAAACTCTGAAGGAAGGGATTACTCACTTGGATGAAATAAGAATAAGATTTATTTTATGCTTATCCTTCATCAAATTAAATTGATGACAAGCAATGGATTTTTGCATACTACTTATTCTTCTTGAAAAGGATTGAGAAGTGACATATCGCAAACTTGAGAAGGTCTTCATGAACCACCGGTAGGTTTTGAAAGAACGAATGGATTGAATGATAATCAAGGAAAAAGAATCTTGGACGAACCACCGTAAGAATTCGAAAATGACTGATGAAAGAGACTGAATCACCGGGAAGAATTAGAAGAACAAATATGCTAGAGGAAAATTTAGATGCAAAAGAACAAAGAGACAACGAGCTGATAAAGAATACTTGACAGATACGCCGGGATAAATATAGAACGATAGCTGGAATGATGGCCTCCGGTGAAAAGAAACGAAAAAACAACTTCTGACATACTCTGGATGGGTAAGAAAAGAATATCTGACAAATGGAATAATTTGAGAGGATAATATGAAGCTAGAACCACGAAACTTCGAGAGAACGAACAAAATTTAAGAGGAACTCTTCTTCGATCTTCCAATGATGACGAGAAACACCACCAAAATTACTGAGATACTCTGGGAGAATGAAAAGCGAAGAGGTTGAGCCAATCAATGAAAAGAGTTTGAAAACGATCTTGGAGAAGGCATGTGACTGATGGAATCCATTCTTACATCACACTTTGAAAAGAATTTGAGAATAGCTCCGAGAAATTAGAAGAGTCAGGTAAGATCCTGGGAAAAGACCTGTGGGTTAGGGCCCACTGAAGAGATAACACCATTGAAAAGGATTGTTGAAAAGATAGATGATGCACCGGAATAATTGAAATATTTGAATGAGGTGACAACCTCGAATAAATTCAAACACAGACGAATCCCTGATATGTCTTGAGGACTCCGGAAGGATAATCTGGCGAGAGGCGAACGAGCAAGGAGAATACTTTAACCAAGGAAAATAATGTGATCAACCCGAAAAACTTGAATTGAGTCCACCGGAGGAGAAAAAGAGCTGAAGAATGTCCACCGAGACGAGAATTCACCGATTGAAATGATTGAGGGAAGACTAAAAAACCTCCACACGAATGACATTGATGCTCGAAACAGACTCAGACTCCGGGAAGAAGAGGGTGGGAGGGCGGGAAAAACAAAGGCAACTTGGAAGGGGAAATCTACAAATATCTTGAAGAGAAAACACCGGTTGAAATCATTGAGGAAAGAAAGCAAAGACTTCGCACGAGTAGGATGAATACTCGATTACGGACTCCGGCTCCAAGGAGAAAATGGGTGGGCGGGTGGGAAAAGAAGACAACTGAGGGCAGAGGAACAACTTCTTTGAGAGCGAACTGAGGATTGAACTTGGCAAAGACGAAGAGGCTCGAGTCAACTTGATGAGAAATGCACCGGATGCAAAGAGCTGAGAACCAACGATCGGAAAACCAACTACGTGATCCTAAAGAAAATTTTGAAAGGGAAGAGGAGTAATTCAAAACACCTATGTCAAGATTCCTCACGGAGCAGCGAAGAAATTTGAGGAGTAAAAATAATTCCTACTCTCCGATATAGCTAGACTCCGAAAAGTTTTCTTCTAGACTCGACAACGGCCAAACTACACGATCAATCAAGGGGGCTCCTAGGGTCGGTCGAGGCTCTAATACCAACTTGTCACGCCCAATATGCGATACTAGCCTAAAGAGACTCGAAGGTCCCACCAAGAATAGAACCGCATATTGAAACGCTTTTGCAAGGTGGATATCATTACATCAACATTACATAATAGATGGGGATACATACAAGAGGCATACAATGCCACAGAATACAACATCACAATACATAAGAGCATCATCCGACTACGGATGAAACACAAACAGAAACTCAAACAACATCCACCCTGCTAGCCCAGGCTGCCGACCTGGAACCTATCCCCTGATCGAAGAATTAGTGGAAGAAGAACTCCAAAACAAGTAAACATCGCTCTCGTGTCAAGATCATCGCATAACCTGTACCTGCAACTGTTGTTGTAGTAATATGTGAGCCACGAGGACTCAGCAATCCCATTACAATGGGTATCAAGACTAGCAAAGCTTAAAGGGAAAGGAAGGGGTAAAGTGGTGAGGCTGCAGCAGCGACTAAGCATATATGGTGGCTAACATACGCAAATAAGAGCGAGAAGAGAGCAAGCGGAACGGTCGTGAAGCTAGCAATGATCAAGAAGTGATCCTGAACTCCTACTTACGTCAAACATAACCCAGAAACCGTGTTCACTTACCGGACTACCAAAAAAGAGACCATCACGGCTACACACGCGGTTGATGCGTTTTAATTCGGATCTGGTGTCAAGTTATCTACAACCGGACATTAACAAATTCCCATCTGCCACATAACCGCGGGAACGGCTTTCGAAAGTTTATACCCTGCAGGGGTGTCCCAACTTAGCCCATGATAAGCTCTTGCGATCAACGAAGGATATTCCTTCTCCCGGGAAGACCCGATCAGACTCGGAATCCCGGTTACAAGACATTTCGACAATGGTAAAACAAGACCAGCAAGACCGCCCGATGCGCCAACAATCCTGATAGGAGCTGCACATATCTCGTTCTCAGGGCAACACCGGAAGAACACTACGTACAACTAAAACCAGACCTCAAGTTTCCCCGAGGTGGCGCTGCAAGTGGCTCTGGTTCGGACCAACACTTAGACAAGCATTGGCCCGGGGGGGCTATAATAAAGATGACCCTTGGGTTAATTACTCCCAAGGGAAATGTAGGTGATGGTGAGGCAAATGGTAAAACCAATGTTGGGCCTTGCTGGAGGAGTTTTATTCAAAGCGAACTGTCAAGGGGGTCCCATAAATCACCCAACCGCATTAGGGACGCAAAATCCGGGAACATAATACCGATATGACGGAAACTAGGGCGGCAAGAGTGGAATAAAGCACCAGGCATAAGGCCGAGCCTTCCACCCTTTACCAAATATATAGATGCATTAATTAAATAAGAGATATTGTGATATCCCAACATAATCCTGTCCACCATGGAGCAATCTTCAACTTCACCTGCAACTAACAACTCTATAAGAGGGGCTGAGCAAGGCGGTAACATAGCCAAACAATGGTTTGCTAGGAAGGGTGTAAAAGGTTAGAGGCTGACATGGCAAATTGGGAGGCTTGAAGAGCAAAAGATAGGTAGCGCAGCAAAGCGATAGAACGAAGCAACTAGCATAGCAATGATAGTAATGAGATCCAAGGTGACGGTCATCTTTCCTGAAATCCCGCTAGGAAGAAGAACGAGTCCATGAAGAAGACGAAACCACGAAGACGAACCAAGCATGAGCGAGCGAATCCTCACGATCGCAGCAAGCAGGAACTATCGAGAAGAAGCACACAACATAGTAAACACACCACACATGAACAAGGCATGATGCTCAACCAAGTATGATGCATGACAAAGCTACATGAAGCTAATCATGGCAAGAGATGATGCATACAAGAGCAACACATCAAAGCAAGTTTAAATGAGGCCGGAACAACATATAACAATTAGGTAAGTCCTCATATGCAAATTTCAAAATTGGTCCAGATCTGAATAAACCTTATGTTCAAGTTGTTAAGCAGCAAGTTAAGATGCACCAAGATGATCTACACGAGATTCTAGTCAAGTTACATATAGAGTTCATTTAGTTCGAAGCTACGGCCTAGAAGATATGAGCAAAACAAGTTAAACATGGCATTGATGCAAAAAGCATACAAACATCAAGACAACACCTCAAAACAAGGATGCAACAAGGTAATATTAAGCTACATGCAAAATCAAGCAAGTTCCATATAGAGCACACTCAAAACGGAGCAACGGTTCAACACATACACTCCAAAACATGATATAACAATCTGTCCAAAACAGCAACTAGGCATCTAGCAAGTATCAAAACAACATGCTACAGCACCTCAACAAGAAACCAAAAGGCATGGACATGATGTACAGGTAAAGCATAACAAAACATGAACACTGAGCTATCTCCAGAAATCACCAGAACATGCTCTAAAACACATGGCAATATTGCAAATAATAACAGTTTACAGGCTTAGCAGAAATAACATCAGGTTGCAATGTTTAGATCCATCAAACAACATGTTGCAGGAACTTATCATAGAAACTTAAGGCATGTCATTATACTACTAAATGCATAGAACAAAAGTCCTTTACTGACCATGAGCCAAAAAGGATCAGAAGATATGATGGCACCCATGAAAACATAGAAAGTTCCGTTAACAGATTCAGCAAACAGGGCATGGCAGGGACAACGATAAGTACGCACGTTGGTGAGCTTCTACCACTCACCACAGAGCAATACATGGCATGACAAGGCAACCAACTGTAAGAATGCATGTTTATGAAGCTAAGCATGGCAATAGCAAGTTCATAGGGTGCATGGATCGCTAGGAAAACACATGGCAAAACTAAACTTAATGTTAACAGGCTGACAGCAACATTATTTAGCAACTTTGGAGCATGATAACAACAATCTACAGCAATCCATAAATGCAACCAGGGGCATTGATGGATATAGCATGACTTTTGTAACAAAACATCCTTAGTGAACATCTCCAGATTATGCATAGAATGACTTGTAGCAGCAAGTTTACATAGCATCACGAAATAACAGATTCAGCCTAGCAAAACAGTAACAGCAAGTACCAGACTTCACAAGCTTGATGCACTCTCTACAAGACTCACAAAAATTCATGGATGGCACCCCTGTAAATATGGCATGATGTAGTTCAAAACACATGTAGAGCTCATGCTCATAGGATGCACACATCATATGCAACAACAATGACAAATCACCAAGTTATAACAGTCTCAGCAGATTAACATCATATGGCACTCTTGCAATGATGATTCGGGCATCAAGATGATCTCAAACAAGCATGGCACAATGGAACAAAATGAAGAGCATCTCATAGTGAACATTTTGATATATCATACACACAAATCGAAGCATCATGCACACATTTATGGCAGTTCAAAGGTGCACACATAATATTGACAATCTGGGGACTGGCCATATTTCCGAAAAAAACACATGAGCGCTAAAACACTAAAAATCGCATGGGCGGGTTTTAGTGGGCTGCTCACCCTAGGCCAACAGGATCTGGGCCTGGCGACGCAGTGGGCCGAGGCCGCGGGGAAGGCCCACGTGCAGCCCACACTCGGTGGCCGTGCGTGTGCTCGCACGCACACGAACGCGTGGATGCAGGCGTGGCCATGGCGCAGGGCGGCGGCTGCGCCGACCGGCAGGGAGGCTAGGAGGAGGCCGGGGTAGCGGGAACGGGCGGATCCGGCCGGCGACTCGCCGAATCAGGTGGTGGAGACGCTGGGGACGAGTGGGGCGAGCCTGGGGCTCCACGGTGGCGGCATCTGCGGGAGAGAGAGAGAGGTAGTGAGGAAGGAGGAGAGGAGGACGGAGGCAGCGACACAGGACGGCGGAGTTCGTCGCCGGCGACGAGGCCGAGGAGTGCGGCGGCAGGGTCGACGAGTGAGGTCGGAGCTCTGGATCGGGAGCTCCTCTCCCGATCTGGTGCTCGAGGCGTGGGCGGCGATCAGGGCCCCGGTGGGCTTAGGCTACGCCCGGGCTGGCGGGCCGCACGGTGGAGGGGGACGCTGGGGGCGATGTGGCGAAACGCCACTGGTTCGGGGCGCGACGCAGGTGGCGGCTGGCCAATGAGGGCGCGCCAAGTGGCTGCGGCAAGGTGGCCTGCGCCGGATTTCAAGGAGAAGGCGGCGGCACGGGATCCGAGGAAGAGGTGGGAGGGGCTGACGGTGCGGAATTTGAGGAGGGGCTAGGGTTAGTCCATTTTTGGAAGGAAGGGGTGTATATATAGTGGAGGTTAGGGTTTGAGGGGAGTTTTGGGGGGTTTCTCGACCCTTCGATCGCGATCTGACGGTCCGGAACGGAGGGGGGGTTTAGGTGGGCTGCAGGTGGGTTGTGAAGAGAGGTTGGGCTGAGATGAGAGAAGAGGAATGCAGCCATGCAATGGTTTTCGGAGACGAAAACGTCCGACGGATACACCGGCTATATTGCGGCTGTATATTTAACGGTTGGGCTATCAAACGAACTCTGAATGCGACGAAATTTGGCAGGTGGTCTGTCTACACTATAATAAGACCGCATGCCAACTATCACCCCATTCCGAGAACATTTTTATGCCACTTATAAAAATAATATTCGGGGGGTGCCGCGGGCGCGTGCGAGTGTGGTCGGGCTCAGAACGGGCAACCGTGAGAACCGGCGGAACCCGAACGGATGCAAGTTTTGAAAAACATGCAGATGAAATGCATATGATGACATGGAAAAATGCAACACGCAAGCAAATGACATGGCAACGACGGCGAATAACTTGCAGACACCTGGCGCATCGAATCCGGGGCGTTACAACCTTTCTTGGTATTTCAATTTCAGGCTTGCATTGTTTCTAGAGGCCCAAAGATTCAGTTCACCTTTCTAGGTATTTGAGTTTCAGGCTTGCATTATTTCTAGAGGCCCAAAGATTCAGTTCACCTTTCTAGGTATTTCATTTTTAGGCTTGCATTATTTCTAGAGGCCCAAAGATTCAGTTCACCTTTCTAGGTATTTAAGTTTCAGGCTTGCATTATTTCTAGAGGCCCAAAGATTCAGTTCACCTTTCTAGGTATTTAAGTTTCAGGCTTGCATTATTTCTAGAGGCCCAAAGATTCAGTTCACCTTTCTAGGTATTTCAGTTTTAGGCTTGCATTATTTCTAGAGGCCCAAAGATTCAGTTCACCTTTCTAGGTATTTTAGTTGTGAGCTTGCATTATTTATAGAGGCCCAAAGATTAAGTTCCCAGTCGGCGGCAAGCGGCCCTGCTACCCATGCCGGTGTCGACCTCAACTCGCAAGGGCCGGCGTCGAAAGGGTTCCCTGGGCTTGGGCTCTACAGAGCCTTTCTCTAGAGCGACGATGGCGAGCTCCTCCCTTGGTGCGTGAGGGGCTCCGGGCTCCCTCCCTATCGTGAACAACTTCCGTGATGAGTTAGCTCATTTTTTTGTTTCATGAAGTGTTTTTTTATTTTGTGAAGCTTGATTGACGACTTGTAAGTTTAAGTGGGATATCTCATTTGTATGGACAAAGTAAAAATTATCATGTTTTGCATGCTTGATTGTATAGATGGTTCGTTTATGTCAATTGTGAGCGGAGGAGGCCACGGAAGAGCCGCCACACCAAGAGGGTGCTTCGATCCAAGGGACTTATTTTAGTCCGACTAAAAATAGGGTCCAAAGTAGTCAAATGATTGAGATAGAGCATTTATTGTCAATCTAACCCGCCATCCATACACCTCTTTGGTTTAGAGTTAGTTCAGGGTTAGAATCTAACTCTAACCTCTAAGCGGGTTAGAGTTCTCCTCGTCTCGGTTCATCGCCATCATACTTTCCCCATTCGTGTTTTCGGTATCCTGCGAATCAAAGAGGCCCTTTTTCGGGAAAATCAAAGAGGCCCTTAGACTGGTTTCGGTTCGGTCATTTTTTATAAACGTGTTATGTCCAAAATTTAATGAACGTGCTCCGGTTTCCACGAAAATAATCCGGTTTCATGTAGTAATTCATTGATTTATTTATTCTTCTGCGGGGGGTTTGCATGTAATTCGTGAGGTCTGAAATGTAAAGTACCCTGGCATATGCTCCAACTCGTGCATGCACTACGACCCAGATGCTCTATGTCCCACATGTCGGCGAATGGGAGCACGTGGAAATAGCCTAGGAGTACATATAGGAGGATAAATGCGTGAAAAATATGTCTTGTGAAGCGTGGCAGCGGTTCAAAAAAGTAGACCTAAAGTGATGACAGCTATAGGTCGACGCACCCAACTAGTGGTACTAGACATACGACTAATTTTTCCCTCAAAAAAAAGAGGCACGAGTGCTCAAGATACTCTATTCTATAAACATGAGTCCCATCCGACAACAGCGTCAATACTACTGACTAGCCCTCCTCCCTCGCTTTCTCTCTTCTACTCTCTAAGAGCATGGTTAATAATATAGCCAAATGCTGGATATATGATGTTGCCATGTCACATATAGTCAAGTTTATAGCCAACAAGTACAATAGCTAGATATAAATATGCACATATAGCCGTAATTAACGACCTGCATTTATTTACTTGCTGGAATCTTTAGAAAGACTTATATTTGGGAACGGAGGGAGTACTATACTAATAAAACTTTAAGGCCACGAGGCGATGCAGTCCTGGTTACAGGAGGCAAGAAGAAGAGATGCATCCATCGACGACGTCCACCTCCTCGACTCAGTATGCCGCCCACCGAACGGCGCCTAAGTAGCAGCGGCTTGTGGCTGTGTCGACGTGCTTCTGAACAATGGCGTCCAAAGATTCCAGCCGCTGGAAGAAGGCCAACGTCTTTCTGTCCTCACTTGCCTTGTAGTGGCCTATGTAGACGATTTCCTCGTAGACGTGGATGTGCAGGTCAATGGTTTCTTGCATGGCGAGGCGCTGCGCGGCGAGCGTGGCCTCGAGGTGCACATTCTTCGTCGCGACCTCCGGCACCTGCAGGGCCATCAGGGCTTGAAAGAGTTCATCACCATCTAGGCCGATGAGGGTGGCAGGCAATGAGGAGCCTGGGCGCGCGGGCTGGAGGACGGCGGTGAACTTGCGGATGGAGTTGACCATCATGTCGTCCATGCGAGAGGCCAAGCCGACATCGGCGAGGGCTATGATGCTGATCGCCAAAGACACCGTCTGGAAGCGCGGTCTTGCGGGGCCGTGGGGCGGCGCCTTGGATGATTTGGCATACCGACTACCGCTCGCGCCCATCGCCTCCATAGGTGCTTGTGGCTTCGGTCACTTGGTCTTGGATTGGAGTGAGCAGTGTTGCGCAGAGACTTGGGAGTAGATGGATTGGAGTGGTGGGGCGCCTTTATTATATGAGAGTCCAAACTCTGTTGCATTCACATCGTGCTGGCTCTAGTCTGCTTCTCCAATGAATTCCATCTGCATGTAATTGAGGATGCATCATTGACCGTTCAACGTCTCGGGAACCGCTACCCTCTTCCTCCTTGGCATTCTAGCACCTATGGACCCGTCGACGACGAAGTGCCTATGGTGACTTCATAAATTTCAAGATGATACTTAGTGTCGTATGTAAAATGCGTTCATAGGGGTGAGTGTATGCGGCGTGTATATGAGCGCCATGTATGTACCGTGTCAAAAAACGTAATGCGTGTCAAAAGAGACTAGTCAAGATACTCAATACTGTGCAACTCGGAGAGGAAAACGATAGAACTAGTACGTATTTATTTACGGTGCAGATTCACTCATTTTGCTCCATATGTACTCCGTCTCGGTGTAGTCTAGTCACTTGTTGAAATCTCTAGAAGGGTAAATACTCCTTTCTGGTTTACAGGGCTATACTAGGAAGTAGTTGTATGTACTAATACAATAGTAGGCTCACATAGCAATTTTGTCTCATGCAAGAGCCTGGCTATATGCGTGCTCCAATGTTCGCAACTGCAACATTCAGTTTGCGCTTGGCTCTTCGCCTCTTCGAGAAGACGAACAATGATGTTACTACTACTGCTTCTACAGTGTCAAATCCACTGCTGCATGTCCGTCCACCGTGAGCGGGACGGATAGCTTGTTGTAGAAGTACTACTAAGCAAAAGCCTATCCTCATTTGCGAGCAACAGCGCGCATGGGCGAGGGAGAAGGCGTGTAGTAAAATCAAGCTTCTCCTCGTTCTACGAGTTGACGCGACACATCATAGCACTGGCCCCACATGCTTGCCTCTAAACTTGGCTGAAAGACCCGCAGTGTACAATATATTTGCTGCAACCTCTAACATTTAACCACCACAAATTAAAATATATGTTGCCGTATGCATCATTCTGATGCAGAGGCCGGGGAGTCCCCCCTTTTCGAAAAAAGACAAATTAAAATATATATATTCCTGTCTTGACCAGATGAGCGTGCAAACTACAATCACCGTGGTGATGTAGGGCCAGAAGACTATTTTAATTTAAAAAAACTTTGAGATGGCCACATAGCATGGAGCCGACCCCAACGATTTTAAGCTTACAGGCATGATGCACGCTATCTAGACTACTCTACACATGAAACTGCCACGCGAGCGTCCGGGCTGCGCTTGGCTCTTCGCCTCTTCGGGAAGTCGAACAATGATGGTGTACTACTGCACTGGGGGAGTACTACGGTACGCTTCTGGCCGTCTGACACCGATTGAGCTGCTGCATGTCCACCGCGTGCGGGAGGGAGAGCGTGTAGCGAAAGCTTCTCCTAGTCTTGCCAGCCACCATGCTCATGGGCGAGGGAGGGATGCTCCTGTCATGCGTATATGACAGGTGGGCCCGACAGGTGTGTGGCCAACCTGTCATACAGCCAAAGGCAGGTGCAGTTAAGTCCGCGAGGGAGAGGATAATCAAACTTCTTGTTGATGTACGAGTTGACGCGACACATCAAAGCACTGCACTTGATATATTTCAATAATTTAGGGTTACTGATGCATTAATTACAACGCATGCATGCATGCCATGACTCTCCTTTTGATACTTGCATGTGTTGATTTAATGCACCTTGAAGTAGTACTCCCTCCGATTCCTTTTACTTTGCGTATAACTTTTTCTTGTTTTTCTCAGATTAGTCTACGCGTCCGCGTTGGTTTCCATCTGTGCCCCCGCTCGATTAGTTCTGCCCCATTAATCGCGCGCTTTCCAAAGCAGAAAATGGCTACATGCAAACGCGTGCAGCGCCGGATGCGGCTTGACCGCCTGGGGAAGCCAACTCAAGCGAAAAGGAAGGAGGACCGGCCAACCATTGCATGCGCATTTACTGTCGATATTTATGCAGCTTACTCATGCGCAGGGCAAATTTGTCCAAAAACTCAAACTCGCCTTCCTTGGTATGCAGGAGGACAGTTATGCGTAGAGTATAAAATATGTGACGGTAAAGCTTTGTAATGCCCCGGCCCAAGCGAGAGATGGTTGTGCACGAGGAGGGCGAGATCATGCAGACGGAACAGGAACCGACGAGGGAGCTCACTAAGGTCTCGATGGACCTCACCGTGCTCCACTGCCCCTTGTGCCTCCGCCCCTTGACGCCTCCAGTGTATGAGGTTCGAATACACCTCATCCATTCGGCTGATTGAGCAAGGTGCAGGTTTCTTGATTGATGTGTTGTTCGATTGATTTCTGCAGTGCAAGGGAGGGCACCTGGCGTGCGCGGATTGCCGCGTTGAGCGCCCCGGGAACCAGCGGCAGTGCTAGAAGTGCGAGCGCGGCGGTGGCTTCGACGTGCGGAACACGGCGGTGGACGCCGTCGTTTCGTCGCTGAGGGTGGAGTGCCCGCACGAAGGCTGTGGGCTCTACGTCACTTACCACAAGCTCGCCGATCACCAGAGCGTGTGTCCTCTCGCGCCCTATAAATGCCCCATGCCTGTCTACGGCTAAGAAGGCCCGCCGCCGGTGCTCTATCACCACATCAGCAACGCGCATCCCATGCACGTGCACAGGATCCAGTACGGCAAGGTGCTCCGGTACAAAGTGCCCTCGCCGAACCACGGCTCTTGCTGTTCACGGAGGAGGACCGCCGCGTGTTTTTCTTGGTCGGCGGCGTGCTCGACATCGGCGCGCCTATCGCCATGTCGGTCGTCTGCATCAGAGCGGGGGAGTCCCCACTGCCGCACTACTAGGCCAAGCTGTGGGCGAACGGCCCGCCGGGGGAGCCCAAAGGCACGACCGACGCCGTCGAGGTGGAAATGGAGGTGATAAGCAGCAAGGATCCCAGCGACATCGACGTGCAGGAGCTGACCTTCTTGACAGTTCCACCCAAGCTGCTGGCCGGGGCTAAGCTTGTGTCCCTCCACATTCAGATTGACAAGCTCACGTCCTAAATGTTTCGACAGTGCCTTCTGTTTATCTTAGTAATATGCTAATATAGGGATTACCTTGGTCTAATTTAGGTTAAGAAATGGTGGGTTTTGGTGGCGATGCAGCAATTACTTCGACATCAAATCAGTAATTTCCAACAGTCGAACGGATATTTTGTGTCTGTTGGATATAAAGTTCCTTTGGGTAAGAAGTACTACTTGTCATCAAAATGGATAAAAGGAGATGTATTAGATGTATTTTAGTTCTAGATACGTCCCTTTTTATCCATTTTGATGACAAGCACTCCCTCCGTTCCACAATACATGCCTTCCATTTGTCAAAATATAGATGTATCTAGACATGTTTTAGTATTAAGGTACATCCATGATAGAGCCAATCGGATGGTTGAGAACACTACAATTAAGTAGCTACAGATGCGTGTGTGACTCCCAGATGCAGAGGCCGGGGTCATCATCCTCCTTTTGAGAAAAAATAAGCGGCGTGTGTGAGAGGATGAGTGAGTGTGTGCACCTCTTCTCTTCCAAAGATAACGTACTACTAAACTCAGAGTACAAGTTTTTGTGGGTGGCACGATGGTGCGTGCGAGAAGTCCCGAGAGATAGGTTTAATGCGTCTGAAAAAAGGACTAGCCTAGAGCTCGCCACACGGGTATTTATAAATTTTAAGCTTGCGTCTCGTCACATTCCAAATTACTCCACGCTATATTGCTGACCTGTTCACACCGATCACAACCTAAACGGTTTCCCACTTAGGAGCGTATTAGTACCACGCTATATTGAATTCCAAACCTGTTCACACCGATCACAACATAAACGGTTTCCCACTTAGGAGTGTATTAGTACTCGGTTATAAATACTAGTATGCCAAGATGACTGCACATTCCTCCTCAACTCCTCATCCACAAAAATAAACGTCATTCAGCATCCTTCCCTTGCGTCTGCCATGGCCAGCGTGAGTTCTAGGTCAAGAGATTGCCAGCAGGGAGAGGCGAGCATGGAAGCGGAAGCATGAGAGATGTCCCGCCTCGCTGCGAGAGCACCCGACATGTCCCACCGCGCAGAAGTAGCAGCACAGAGGTCCCGCCGCACCGTCAATGTAGCAGACTGGTCTGGCCGCGCCGCGGAAGCAGCAGAGATGTCCCGCCAAGCCACAAATGCAGCAGAGATGTCCAGGCCAAGGGCGGCTCGGGAAAATTTCGCGGGCAGCGGCGATATAAAGGCGCATGCATGCGATCGTCCATAGCCAGATGGATCAGATCCCCAGCTTGGCGAGGTTGCAGGACGACGTGAAAGCCTCGTTTGAACAGGCTACCGGTGTCATCCGGCAACTAAGGGAGGGCAATGAGAGGCTCCGGACCGAGCGTGACCTGCTAAGGGAGAAGATCGTCCGAAGTGCAGACCAGCAGGAGGTGACTAGTGCCTTGTTGAAGAGGACCGGCGTCATCGTCAAGAAACTTATGGACGAGAATGACATGCTCCGCAACGAGCGCCAAAGGCTGGTGGAGGAATTCGTGGATGTTCTCAAGCAGCGTCTTGAGGACACGAAAGAGCTCATCGCCGCTCGCCGCGGAGACTAGTTCCCGCGGCCTGCAGCAACGCATCAAGAAAGTAGAGATCGATGAGCGGATCCTTGTCTTCCTTCTTCTTTTGCCCTTGTGTATTTCGGGCGAGTCAAGATGTGGCTTTTTTTTAATTATCTTTATAATTATGTAAGACAATTAATCATCCTTATCTTTCTCGTGGAATATCAATGTTGCAAGGCTGGAATGAAGAAAACTCTTCTGTGGCGACTCTGGCGTTCTTTGTTCTTCTAGTTGTCTTTGGGCTTCCTTGATTTCCTGGTTTATTTTGATGTAATAATCGGTTTAGGATGTGGATTGTGTCGTCGGTTGTGAAATGTTGGGTTCTAGCGCGGATGTTTGGCCTTTGTTGGCCTCTTGGGATGTTGCGATTTCAATCTGGTACTCCCTCCGTCTCATAATGTAAGACGTTTTTTGACACTATACTAGTGTCAAAAAGCATCTTATATTATGGGACGGTGGGAGTAGCTTTTAGTCCTTCGTGTTAGGCTGGACTTGTGCTGAACTTCTTGTGAATTGTAGTGGTTTTCAGTAATGAAAATCGGAAGGGGCAAGCCCTTCTTTGATCAAAAAAAATCGTCCTTATATATTCAATCAGTCTTGCTATAAATCGCAGTAGATGCTATATAGGTCCGTCGGATCTTACATCAAGATCCTTATTGTCAGATTTTCTTTTTTCTCTCTTAAATCTCAGTCGAGTGAGACATAGCCACGCCATTAAACAGAGGCTCGGGCGCCATTAATGGAGACCTTGGGAGAGAGGTGGACGGCAGATGGAGGTCAAAGGGCTCTCCTCCCGATAAGCACGCGCAGGGGTATGATCGCACGCCTCTTGTACTCAAATAGCTACCCTGCACGGTGCCTCCTAGCTAATAAAAAATGGGGACGCGTGGCAGCACGTAAATGGTACTAGTAAGTAGAACGCCCACAGTTTCAATAATACTTGTGTTTCCGATTGTAACGTGACAGCACTTGTTCCAAAATGACATTGTTGATTGTTAATGTGTGCGCCCGCAAATCGGACTGCAAATTTACCACAGCATGTTGGTGCCATGTCATGGCACCAAGCCAAGTTTCATTATTTTTATGCATGTTTTGGATTTACAGGAATTAAAAACTAAGTTTCTCAATGTTTCCAACCCAGCCACGACGCCTTGAATTTTGAATTTCATTCCCATTTCTTGCATGGAACCTAGAAATTTACCAGAGGACACACATGTGATTTTTCAACCTACTTTGGTTCAATGTAACATGTGGTTTTATTTCAAATTTTAATTATGCACACAAAGATGACACGTTCCCTCCCGTTAACACGAGCCTTCTTGAGAGAAGCTCCGATTTGCAAGAAGCTTATACCAAAATTTGTTCCTATTCGCCAAATTTTTTACCACGGCATGGTACTGCCATGACATGACACCATGCCAAGTTTCATGATTTTAAAACCAAGTTTCTCAATGTTCTCGCCGAGCCACGATGCCCAGATGTTTGAATCTTATTCTCATTTTTTGCATGGGAGTAGAAATTCACCCGAGGACACAAATGTGATTTTCAACCAACTTTGGTGCACGGGAGCATGTGCTTGTAGTTCAAATTTGAATTATGCACATTAAATGACCAAAAACTCAATTAATGTGTAAATAAGGCCAAACGAAGCCGGAATAATTCCAAATTTTAACAGGGCACTCATGTAGTTCTATGTTGCCTTTGTAAATAAACTCAAGGGGACAAGCATTATATCGTTTCGCACTCAAAGGTGACACGTTCCCTCTCAGAACCACGAGCCTTCTTGAGAGAAGCTTCGGTTTGCAAGAAGCTTATACCAAAATTTGTTCCTATTCGGCCAAATTTTTTACCACAACATGGTATTACCATGACATGACATCCATGCCAAGTTTCATGATTTTCAGACGTGTTTTGGATTTACAAGAATTTTAAAACCAAGTTTCTCAATGTTCTCAGCCGAGCCATGATGCCCAGATGTTTTAATTTTATTCTCATTTCTTGCATGGGACCTAGAAATTCACCCGAGGACACAAATGTGATTTTTCAACCAACTTTGGTGCACGAGAGCATGTGCTTGTAGTTCAAATTTGACTTATGCACATTAAATGACCAGAAACTCAATTAATGTATAACAAAGCGACAAAGCGAACCCAGAATAATTCCAAAATTTAACATGTCACTAATGTAGTTCTATATTGCCTTTGTTAAGAAACTCAAGGGGAGGGGGGTGGCACGTTCCCTCTTAGAACCACGAGCTTCCAAATCGGCCCAATTTTTTACCACAACATGTTAGTGCCATGACATGACACCATGCCAAGTTTCATTACATGGATTTAAAATCTAAGTTTCTCGATGTTCTCGGCAGAGTCATGACGCCCAGATGTTTGAATTTCATTCTCATTTCTTCCATGGGACCTACAAATTCAACCAAGGACACACATGTGATTTTTCAACCCACTTTGGTGCACCGGAGCATGTGCATGCAATTCATATTTAGATTATGCACATTAAAAGTCCAGAAACTCAATTAATGTATAAAAAGGCCAAATGAACCCAAAATAATTCCAAAATTTAACAGGGCACTCATATAGTTCTATGTTGCCTCTGTAAATAAAATCAGGGGGGAGGCAACGTATATCGTTTCGCACACAAAGGTGACACGTTCCCTCTCGGAACCACGAGGCTTGTTGAGAGAATCTCCGGTTTTGCAAGAGGCTTATACCAAAACTTGTCCCAATTCAGCCAAAAATTATACGTATGAAAACAAGGTTTAGATTATCCCGAACATCTCGCTACCTAGACCAATAATGTACTATGATTTGAATTCAACATAAAATGGATACAGATATTTGAATTGGAGAGCGTATGGTACATGTAGTTCATAGTGAAATATGATTACTGCTATATGCATGTCTTTTGTTATCAAGATAATATTTAAATTATTGTATAACTTGACAACAATCGTATTCAAATAAGGAAAATTGATTCAAATTTAGTCCATATGGTAGACGACAATATATATGTTCACATGGTGGAGTAAAATGTTCATATATGATGGAAGATCAAAATGTATGACTACATCAATTATAAACCGCAAGGTCACCTAATGATATATTCGGATTCAACATAACGTGGATTCAAAAATTGAAATTCGAGATCATCGCATCTGTAATCATATAAAAAGGGACATTACTCTTTCTTTGGTGGGAATTGATTTGTTTTTTGTTGTTGTTGAGGGAAGTGCGAATCGATTTGGTCTTGTCTTGAGGTAATCATGTTCTCCGATTTTTTACATTTTTCTTGTAGTTTTTTCAATGGCATCTATAGCAATATAGTAAAAGGGGACATGACTCTCTTGTGTATTGTATGATTTTTTTTACACGTTAAGTTTGTTCTACCGAACAAGGAATCGGCACCTTGTTATCCCGAAATTTTCAAGCTCGAGTATCTTTTGTCTCACCTGCTTTGAAACTCCCGCTTCTTCAACCCGCGTCGCGCCTTGTTATCCCGAAATTTGGATGCGCGCGAGAACTCCCTCCTCATCAAAATCGCTCCATAGCCCAGACGCCGAAATCCCCTTCTACCCTCGGTAGGAAATGAAGCTCCACGTCATGGTGTAAAACCGGTGGGGTACGCTGGTAACTTACCCTACATTTCGGACAAGCGTGTCCCTAAGCTTGGCTCCTCCCCTTTGCCCCCCATTCGACACCGAGGCCGCCAAAACCCGCCAAACCCCACGCTCCTCCGTCGGCCTCCCGACCGCTGCCAGCCGGAGACTCTTCCCGACTCGTCGTCCAATTAACAGCTCGCCGTCCCTCATCCACCGCACTACATGAGGATCCGTTGTCGATCTCGTCGTCCCGCCGGATCAGCCGCCCCGTCCTCCACCTCCAAGGAGCTGCCCCAACGTTTGCCTCATCTATCGCGCCACCTCAATCCCCACAACGTCTTCTGGACCTGCCCCACCGGAACCGCAGCAACCTCACCAATTCCTCCGATGAAGCCAAGGCCAACTCGGCGCCACCAAGGAGGTTCTGCACTCACCGCTGCATTTTATCTTTTATTTGATCTCACGGGGCTGCCGGTGCTCGACACCGAGCAGACATGGCGTCTCCATCGACGGCGCCGTCACCGGCCACATCATCCACGGCGTCTCTCCCCCATGTCGTTCCTTCCTCGGCGGCGACTTCCACAATGGCACTAGCTGCTGCTGCTCCGGCTCTTGCTCGCGCTGCGGCTCTGTTCTTGCTGTCGGTTGCGCTGTTGCACTGCTCCTGCTTTTGTTCGTGCTACTGCTCTACTCTTGCTCTCGCTTGCGTTACTGCTGCTGCTGCACGACCTCCGGCAGCTACAGGAGTTGCTGCTTTAGCACTCGCCGCATGCTCTTGCCACGACTTGCTCTCTGCTAGTGCGTTCTGCTCAGCGTCTGGCGATTTAGATCATCGCTTCTCCGCTACTAGTGCTCGAACGCCCTAAACATCTATTGCAATGCTCACATTACTAGTTCGGTCGGTTTGATAGTAAAATTCAGTTTTGACTGTGAAGTTCATTTTCTTCAGTTAAGTTTAGAGTGAACAGTACTTACAGCATCTGTCGGAGCGGCCGTGGCGCGGCTGATGCGTTTTACATATAGCACTTTTTGGTGATGTATTTTACATCATCTATTGCAGATGATATTAGGGTCCCACTTCAGATTAAAGTTGTCTGTCTTGTCATGCTTCAGCCTCGGCGCGGGACCCCTTAGCGGAGCTGCTCCAACGACGGCACCGTCCATCACAAAGAAAGTACCCTCGGCGCCATTTCCAGAGGCCTCGGATCTTCTTCCCGCCTCCGACAAATACACCAAAGCATCATCACCATCCTCCACGTCCAACCCAATGATGTTGAGGTCCACAAGGCTATGCCAAAGAGGTTGTACACTCGTCGCATCACTTTGTTTCTCCATTCCTCTGTTCTTCCAATTCATGTGAGCCAAACACCGGTGTTGGTGAAATCCTATGTTTCCAAATGCTCTGTTTTGCACGTGCATTCCTATCCTATTCCTGTGTTTTTCCTGTCCCTGCGTTTATAGAATCCTCCAATTCTAAGGAGCCCTTACAGATTTACTTCATTTTCATATTGGCGTCAAAGAAAACTCTGTGTGTTATGTCCTGCTCCTGCTGTGCCGTCATCCACCCCACCTGAGGTGCACCATCGACAGAAGCGTTGACTGCAGCAGAGATCCCCCTGCAGACTTTCTTTCGCCGCCTCAGATCATCTTCCCGTTGCCGGCAGCCACGCCTAACCGCATTACCATCATCGATCGAAAGATGAACACGAGGACTAGACAGTTCCTAAGAGAGGTCGTGGTCTTCGTGTTTGCTTACGTTATACATCGGTTATTATTACCCGCTACTTTATCGCTCAATCTTGAGTTTTGAATTTCCCATGGGTCTCATATCGAGCCAGAACGAATAGTATCTCATCTACTATCTGGTTCATCTGGGGTCTTCTATGTGGTTCATGTTGGGTGGGCAACAAACAATAGATGATCCATTGTCTATCTTTTTAATCAAGCTATAATCTACACCGCTATCATTAGTTTTGGATCCATCCACTCGTTTGCTACCATCGGTCTTGATTTTTGCATGCACCCCTTAGGCCTTACAGAATCTAACTATTTTTTTAATATGCATGTCGGATATTGTACACAATCGTCTTGAACATGGAGAGAAAAGAGAAGACCGCTATGCGTAAATATAATGTCATGCTGACGCTGCTCCATGGTGGGTGAAGTGCCCCCACCCCCCTCTCCTGCATTTCAGCATTGTATTCCAAAGGAAGATAACTGCTGAGATGGAGATTCGAAGGAGCCGACAATGCTGTTTACCACCGAGGTGTTTGCTCTAACTTTGGCATCTTGATGTTGGTCATATCATGCATATGGCGCCTTGCATTGCTTACATTATACATCTTATATGTCATCGGCTTAGTTTAGATTTGCTTTGTGTGAATGCCACTGTTTGGTTTCTATATCATACTCCCACCATTCCTAAATGTTTGTCTTTTTAGAGATTTCAACAAGTGACTACATACGGAACAAAATGAGTGAATCTACACTCTAAAATATGTCTATATACATCCGTATGTGGTAGTCCATTTGAAATCTCTAAAAAGACAAATATTTAGGAAGGAGGAGTATATTGGAATTATGCAATGCCATCTTCTTTAGCGGGCATCATATACGTGAATCATGCAATGCCATCCTGTTTAGCCACCATCGTATATGTGAATTGTATCATGCCATATTTTTTCCATAATGTGTTCCATTTGTCAGCAATGTTTATACATTCATCTACTCTTCCTGTGCATCAGCCATTTGAGTCGGTCATGGGAAAATCTGGAGTGAAAACAAGGTCTTACGAAAGCAGTGCTACCGTCGATGCAGATTTCTTGCTGGTTATAGATAGCTCCTCGGAGGAGGATTCGAGAGAGAGATGACGGTCGTATCCCCCAGTGCATGCTCTAACTTGGCTGGGTTATATTGCTCATATCATGCATATGGTGTCTTGCATTGCCATGCCATCTGCTTAGATTAGACATGCTTTGTGTGAATGCCTCCTGTTTGCTTTCTATATCGATATGTGAATTATGCAATGCCATGTTTTTCAGCCAGTTATCATATATGTGAATTATGCACCGCCATGGAGCCGAGCATCATATATGTGAATTATCGCATGCCATCTTTTTTTCATTACGTATTCCATTTGTCGACAATCTGTGTATATTGAACTACTCTTCATGTGTATCAGCCATTTGAGCGGTTATGGAAAAAATCTGGAGTGAAAACAAGGTCTTCAGAAAGGTGCAATGGTACTGTTGAAGCATATATCTCGATGGTTATGAGGAGCTCCTCGAGGAGGATTAGAGAAAAATGACCAATCCTATATCCCACCTGAGGTGTATGCTCTAAGTTGCAATTTTTATATTTCTCATATGATGCATATGGTGTCTTGCATTGCTTAGTTTAGACATCATATGCACAATATTGAATTCTATCTGCTTAGTTTAGAGATCATACATGCGAGTGCTAGCTGCTTGGTATATGAATCAATTATGTCAATTATATCATGCCATCCTGTATACTTAGACAACATGTATGTGAATTATTTCATCCCAACCTATTTTAGAAAGACATCATATAGTTTTGTCATGTCATCTTGTTTAGGTACTCATCATATGTTGAATTATGCCATTATATCCTGTTAAGTTATCCATCATATATTGAAACTGTGTCATGCTATCATGTTTAGTTAGGCATCATATATGTGAAATTGTGTCATGCTATCTGTTTGGTTAGACAACATATATGTGAATTACCACATCCGTCTATCATACAATGTGCAGACGTTCAATTTCTTTTCTTGTTTATCACCCATTTGAATTGGAGGGTGATGGCGGTATCTAAGGGAGCAAAACCCGTTCTTCACAAAAAGAGTGCTCCCTGTCGATGCAGATAGAACCATGGTTGTACTGGCCCACAAACTAGCCCCACCACACATAATCGAGACTCTTCCAGATTGCACACTTACACCATTGGGCAGAGAACCAGCTACAACCCATCTAACCGCAACCCAAGCGCATAGTAACCCACTTATAGTTGACAAAGTACCATGTCCACCACAGAGTACCCCCACACGAGCAGTTTGTAAAGCTACTGCAGTGCCCAAAGCATGAAGACCACCACAGCTAACCCAAACTCCACGTTTAAAGCAGAAGAGGAACTGTTCTCAGGTCAGATTCCGTAGCTATGGTCCATACTACTTTGCTGTTGCATCACTGTATTTACTCATACTAACTACTTTCGAATTTGAAGGATCCAATTGAAACTCCAATGGCGCAACAGGTATGTTTTAAACCTATTTCTTTAACTGGATTGTTGTTCTAACTTCTTGCTCTATGTTGATTTCAGTTTAAGTTGTATAAATAGTTATGTTCTCATGTGATGCACATTACAAGTCTTGCCAATCTTTGTGTAGTTTCTCACACTTATATTCTGTCTATGTTGTTGTGTCTTAAAAATATATGAGTTGAACTGTGTCTCTATCTTGATTAGGGAACATAAACTAGAATGATATGGACAATACAATGACCATAGTACATAGATATATGTTTGTTTCATCTTGTTATCCTGTCCACCTTACTCTTGAACCGGTTTACCAAAATGAGTTTGGTATACTACAAGCTAAACCTCGTGATGTGTCCGCTTGTTTCTCTTGTAGTATGCAAATGTAATATTGGAGAAGAGCACCCCACTATGCAATGGTAGAGAAAGTAATGCAGATAAGGTTCAAGATAGTGAGACAACCATGTAGGTCTCCAAGAAAGGTGATAAAACGATCTTGTAGACGGTGAGAAAACCCCACGATCCTGCGTTGATGTAGTGTTCGAAAGCATCGGCGATCCGCTAGCACAAGCTCTTGAACTCGCTGCCTGAATCACTTTGGCTTCTTCTGGCCTACCATACAAGCTGAAAGGCATCGATCATCTGTGATGCGGCAAGAAGTCAAGGACCGAGGAAGTCCCCGCAGAATTGGGATGCGTACTTTCTTGTGCAATGACAAGCTACCGGAGGATTTAAGCGCCAAACAAGAGAAAGTTAATAAGCTTGCTAAGCATCTTGCCCGACATTATGGGTACCTGTGATATTGTTTCTTGAACTCTTCTGAAGTGGTTTCAGTTCTGGACTTTTTTTGCTGCGGCGTTTATATGCTGCTGTGTTTCCTATATTTGCACTGGTGGTGAACTTTGATGCCCAATGGATGTAATATGTGTAATAGCCGTGATAGCCTAGCATAAGTTGCTTGCTTATTTATTTCCTTGTTGTCTTGTTTATTTGTTTGCTTGTAGTCGATGCAGTTCTTTTTCCGCGGTTTGCTAGTGGTTGCAATAACCTATTTTTAAAAATAGGCCACAATAACCATGGGCTAATATTTACTGTAGTGACACTGGGCCTCCTACGGGCCGTAGAAACAGTGGGCCTTCTACGGGCCGTAGAAACAGTAGACCTTCTACGGGCCGTAGAAACATTGGGCCTTCTATGGGCCATAGAAAAAATGGGCCTTCTACGGGCCCTATCATCAATGGGACTTATACGGGTCAGATGATCGATTGCACAAACATGGGCCAATAACAAAGTCGCATTATGGCCGTCAGAACGGGCTAGAGTTGGAATCGTCCGTTCATGGGCCGACCATAACGGGCCATCGTTAATAGGCTGTATTTGATGACGCTATGAAAACGGCCCAATGTATTAACGGACCACAAACGGGCCGACTGTAACCACGAGCTGAATTTGGCCCACAAGGAAAAAATTACAGTAACGGGCCATAAGTAAACGAATGCTTGAAATGAGCCCAAGAATAAATGGGCTCTGAGAAGGCCGAAAGATAACATGGTTGAAACGCCCAATCAATAACGGGCCATTAATGGGTATAAAGTGATACATCGTTCATTACGGGCCAGTTTCACCACGGGCCGTTAATGGGTCTAAAGTGATACACTTTGTTCATTGCGGGCCGATTTCACCACGGGCCGTTAATAGGCCAAGAGTTACATAGGGCCTCATATGGGCCGAAGACATCATGGGCCATACATGGGCCGAAGTGAAAACGGGTGGAATCATATTGGATGGCCCAGATGACGCTACTAGGCCTAATTCGGTAGGGCGAACGGGCCTTGGGTTAGAAGGGCTGTAAATGGGCTATATGCGAGCAGTCGTTAACGGGCTTTCCATGGGCGGCCCGTCACCTTTTGACCAAGTCAAACGGGCGGCCTTTTCACGAGAATGGGCCTCATTGGGCGGGCCCGCGTGTCGACGTATCATAGGCGCTATACATCCAATGAGTGGATGACATCTGTCCCAACAATGAGCCGACACGCAGTTTTCCTCCAACCAATGACGATTTCTGGTGGAAAATCCCCATTGGTCGGGGCTGTTAACGGGTTATCGGATCCAAAACCCGACCCGATAGCTTAACGGCGTTAAGATTACGGTGGATGCCATGCTCGGTCACCCTTGACGAAAAGCACTTCGCGGACGCGCGATTTATCGCCATAGAAGTGGACACTTCCGTGATGATAATTTTGGTAATGTCATGGAACACTTCCACGACAGCACAGGTATGACTATCTTGATTCTGTCATAAATTTTCCATGGATGTACATGCATGACAAAAAACGTGACCTACTGTGACAAACACGTATCATCACGGAAGTGTATTTTTTTGTAGTGACTAATTTTGCTAGTTGGAAGCATAAGATGAAAATGCATATTCGGACATAACCCCGCCGTTTGGGCTATTGTGTGTATTGGCTTGCAAGGTGAATCCTTTGATGGGAGAGAACCAAACCGTGAAGCTAGCGCGGAAGAGTTGAAGATGCTGCAATACAACGCTCAAGCTTGTGATATCCTCTTCAACGGATTGTGCCCCGAAGAATTCAACAAAATCAGCCGTCTTGAGAATGCAAAGGAAATTTGGGACACTTTGATCGATATGCATGAAGGTACCGACTCCATCAAGGAATCCAAATTGTATGTGCTTCAAAGTCAACTTGACAAGTTCAAGATGAAGGATGGTGAAGGCGTCGATGAAATGTACTCTAGGCTTGCTCTCATCACAAATGAGATTGTTGGCTTAGGAAGTGAAGAGATGACCGACAAATTCATCATCAAGAAGATCCTAAGAGCCTTGGATGGAAAATATGATACCATGTGCGCATTGATCCAAATGATGCCCAACTACAAGAATCTCAAGCCAACAGAGGTCATCGGAAGAAATGTTGCTCATGATATGTCACTCAAGGATAAGGAGGAGCTGCACAACAAGTCAAGTGGTGCTTACAAAGCCTCATGTGAAGGCCCCACATCATCAAGTGATAAACAAACCTTCAAAGAAGAATTGAGCCTAATGGTGAAGAACTTCAACAAATTCTACAAGATTAGAAGCAAGGAAAGAAGTTCCAAGTCAAGGTCCTACAATGACAAAAGATCTTCCAGTCGAGAGCGAAATTGCTACAACTATGGAAGACCCGGACACTATTCCAATGAGTGTACGGCTCCCTACAAAAGAAGAGAAGATTCACCTAAAAGGAGAAGTAGAAGAGAAGAATCACCGCCAAGAGAGAGAAGGAGTAGAGATGATCGTTATGAACGAAGAACATCCCGGAGAAGCAAGGATTTGGAAAGTAAGGACAAGTCATCAAGCAGCTACACAAAACGAAGACATCAAGCTCATGTTGGTGAATGTGTATTCGGTTCCGACTCTGAACATCACTCCGAGAGAACCTGTCACTCCGACTCCGAACATCCTCAAGATGAAGGTGTTGCCGGTCTAGCACTTGTGTCAACCAACTCCCACAACATATTTGATTCACCAAATGAAGGACTTGGAAGATGCTTCATGGCTAAAATCCCAAAGGTAACACACCCCGAGTATGTTGATTTCAATAGTGATGAAGATGACTTGCTAGGTGATGATGATTTACTTATTGACAACTTTAGTGATGAATACTATGATGAAACGTCAATTAATCATGCTAATCAAGATAAAACGAATGACGATGATAAGGAGAAGATTGAGCTCCTAACTAAATAACTAAACACTCTCAAGTTAGCTCATGAAACTATCTTAGGGGATCATCGAGAACTTTTAAGGACTCATGAGAAGTTACGCTTTTAAAAGCTCACCCTTGAGCAAGAGCATGAGTTCTTAAAGGCAATCAATGATGATCTTCGCAAGAAAAGTTCTTCTTACATTGCCAAGCGTTTACTCTTATCTACTTACATGCCTCAAGTCAAGTCTAGTAACAAAAACAAGAAGGATTCTTCCTCTAGTAGTAACAATCATCATGCTAAATCCAATATTGTTGCTTCTAGTAGTTCTCTTGATTCCACTAATGATTCTCTTAGCCAAGTTACACTTGAGCAAGAAAATAGTTTATTGAAGGGAATCATAGAGAAAGGTGTTTACAAGAGCCTTGCCGGGAGTAAGCAATTCAAGGAAATTGTACGCAAGGAAGGAAGGCACCGGAAGAACCAAGGTGTTGGTTTTGAACGAAACTTCAATGCCAATGGAGTTGAGTGGGAAGAAGATCAATACCCCAAGACGAAGTTTGTTCCTCAACAAGAGAAGTATGATCCTACTTCATTCAAAGGGACACAAGCTCAAGATGATCTTCCACCACAAGACCACAAGCAAAAAGGCAAGGGTGAGCTTCAAGAGGAGATAGATGCATTTAAAGAAGCTCCCAAGGCCTTGGTCAAGTGGATTCCCGAGACTACGTCAAGCTCTACTTCATCAAGTACGACTACAACTCCAAGGATTCCCATCAACATGGTGTGGATCCCGAAGAAGAAGAACTAGAGAGTTCTTGAGGGTGGCTTCGCCAACATTCTTCACTCATATCATTTCGGCAAGGACAAGTGCAATCAACTTTCACATCTTGCACTAGTTCAAGGAGTCACAAACCCTCTTGTTGGTAAGACAAGGGACAAGGTAACCTAATGCTTTCATAGACATCATCTTGTGTGTGCATCACTCTATGTCTATGGATATCCTTGTTTGTTCCTTGTGGGACTAACCCGTGTAGGTATTGAAAGTGCAACTCACTCCAAAGGATTGCTCCAAATGATCTACAACAACATTGAGCATCCACATCTTCAACACCTACATGAAGTCATCATCGACAAAACCCAAGGTTAGTTCATCCCTCTATAGGAGGGATCTCACATCTAGGGGGAGCTTTACTCTAAGAATTGAGCTAAAGCAACTCTAATGGTGTGAACACATCAATGCATTATGTAAAAGTGGTAACCCCACTTGAGCTTAAACGATGAGTATGACCTATGATCAAATGTTCTCATTTGACTCCTAAGTCAATATACTCATATATAGATGACCTAGTCATCGCCAATTGCTTGATAGATGCTAGAATTGGTTGTGCATGATTTGCCACATAATTCATTTGTCATTTTATAGTGTGAGCATGTTGGTTGCATATTTTTCTCATTCGAGGACATCCACTTGTAGTTTTGCTTGTTTGGCTTCTTTTTCTTTTGGCCAAGTGGATGGACAAGAATGCCTAAGAACCTTCTCTAGCTACCTATGCTTTTCTTGTCTCAAACTCTATTCATGCTACATCACAAAATTTGATCAAGTCAGATTCGAACCACTCTGTGTGAGGAGCACTCGGAGTCCCCGATTCGCCATAGACTTAAACTTCCAAAACTTCTTTGCGCGTTTCGGTCTGACCGATTCTTCCATTTCGGTCATACCGAGATCACTAAGTCGATCTAGGTTTTCAATCTCGGTGCAACTGATTTGAACATTTCGGTCTCACCGAGTTGCCGTAACTGCTTGCAGTAATGCATCTCGGTGCCACCGAGTTGTTCCACTCGGTCACACCGACAGGTTCGGGCTATATATACCCAAGGGAATTTTTTTTGGAAATTTCTCTGAACAGTTTCGCCCGCGCTCAGCCCACTCTGCCTCCAGGGTCTCCGGATCGTTCTCCTCATCGCCAGCCGCCTCCCGCCGCTGGTCTCCGTCGCCGTCAATGGGAATCTCCACCGCCGTTGCCACCGTAGCCGCAGTAGCTAGTCCATCACCGAGCTAGGGTATGGACTTGGTCACTATGCTATCCCTATCTGATTCCTAGCACATTGTGTTCGTCATGAATCTTGCCACGATTGAAACTATCTCATCTAGTCAAAACTATCCGTAGATTAGGTTTGGATTGAAAATTTAGGGTTAGGTTTCCGCCGAAATCATCTCGGACCCACCGAGCTGTAGAAATCGGTTCCACCTATTTGGCCAAGGCCATTGCACTTGTGATTCTCGGTATGACCGAGAATTGCAAATCGGTGTGACCGAGTTCAGAACTTTGTGAATGTTGGGAAACGTAGTAATTTCAAAAATTTTCCTACGATCACGCAAGATCATGGTGATGCATAGCAACGAGATGAGAGTGTTGTCTACGTACCCTCGTAGACCAGCAACGGAAGCGTTGACGCAACATAGAGGAAGTAGTCGTTCTTCTTCACGATCCAACCGATCCAAGTACCGAACGTACGGCACCTCCGAAGTTACGCACACGTTCAGCTCGATGACATCCCTCGAACTCCGATCCAGCCGAGTGTTGAGGGAGAGTTTCGTCAGCACGACGGCGTGGTGACGATGATGATGTTCTACCGACGCAGAAGCTTCGCTAAGCTCCGTGAACGGTATAATCGAGGTGTAATTTGGTGGAAGGGGCACCGCACACGGCTAAGGAAAGATCTCAAGGATCAACTTGTGTGTCATGGGGTGCCCCTGCCCCTGTATATAAAGGAGGGAAGGGAGGGGCTGGCCGGCCAAGGAGAAGTGCGCCAGGGTGTCCTACTCCTACTAGGAGTAGGATTCCCCCAAATCCTAGTCCAACTAGGATTGGCCAAGTGGGAAGGGAGAGAGAGGCGCCCCTTCTCCTAGTCCTAATAGGACTAGGGAAGGGGAAAGGTGCGACCAGCACTTGGGCCCCTTTTCTCCTTTCCACTAAGGCCCATGTTGGCCCATTAGCATTAGGGGGTTCGGTAACCTCCGGTGCTTGGTAAAATTCCCAATTTCACCCGGAACACTTCCGATGTCCAAACATAGACTTCCAATATATGAATCTTTATGTCTCGACCATTTTGAGACTCCTCGTCACGTCCGTGATCTCATCCGGGACTCCGAACAACCTTCGGTACAGAAACATCATAAAAACTCATAGTAACTTTCATCGAAACGTTAAGCGTGCGGACCCTACGGGTTCGAGAACTATGTAGACATGACCGAGACACCTCTCCGGTCAATAACCAATAGCGGGACCTGGATGCCCATATTGGCTCCTACATATTCTACGAAGATCTTTATCGGTCGAGACCGCATAACAACATACGTTGTTTCCTTTGTCATCGGTATGTTACTTGCCCGAGATTCGATCGTCGGTATCCAATACCTAGTTCAATCTGCTACCGGCAAGTCTCTTTACTCGCTTCGTAATACATCATCTCACAACTAACACATTAGTTGCAATGCTTGCAAGGCTTATGTGATGTGCATTACCGAGAGGGCCCAGAGATACCTCTCCAGCAATCGGAGTGACAAATCCTAATCTCGAAATATGCCAACCCAACATGTACCTTCGGAGACACATAATGTACCTTTATAATCACCCGATTACGTTGTGACGTTTGGTAGCACCCAAAGTGTTCCTCGTGCAAACGGGAGTTGCATAATCTCATAGTCATAGGAACATGTATAAGTCATGAAGAAAAGCACTAGCAACAAACTATACGATCGGTGCTATGCTAATGGAATGGGTCATGTCAATCAGATCATTCTCCTAATGATGTGATCCCGTTAATCAAATGACAACTCATGTCTATGGTTAGGAAACATAACCATCTTTGATTAACGAGCTAGTCAAGTAGAGGCATACTAGTGACTATATGTTTGTCTATGTATTCACACATGTATTATGTTTCCGGTTAATACAATTCTAGCATGAATAATAAACATTTATCATGAAATAAGGAAATAAATAATAACTTTATTATTGCCTCTAGGGCATATTTCCTTCAGTCTCCCACTTGCACTAGAGTCAATAATCTAGTTCACATCATCATGTGATCTAACACCAATATTCACATCTGTATGTGATTAACACCCATAGTTCACATCGTCATGTGACCAACACCCAAAGGGTTTACTAGAGTCATTAATCTAGTTCACATCGCTATGTGATTAACACCCAAAGAGTACTAAGGTATGATCATGTTTTGCTCGTGAGAGAAGCTTAGTTAACCTCACAAACATATTAAGAGAAGTATGTATATTGCAAATATACTATGTCTACAATGCTCTGCACGGGGCTACTCTAGCTAATTGCTCCCACTTTCAATATGTATCCAGATTGAAACTTAGAGTCATCTGGATCAGTGTAAAAAGCTTGCATCGATGTAACTCTTTACGACGGGCCTTTTCTCACCTCCATAATCGAGAAATATTTCCTTAGTCCTCACTAAGGATGTTCTTGACCAATGTCCAGTGATCTACTCCTAGATCACTATTGTACTCCCTTGCCAAAAATAGGTCTGGTACATAGCATACTTTATAAAACCTATGACTGAGGTATAGGGAATGACTTTCATTCTCTTTTCTATTTTCTGCCGTGGTCGGGATTTGAGTCTTTACTCAATTTCACACCTTTACAACACAGGCAAGAACTCTTTCTTTATCGCTCCATTTTGAACTAGTTCAAAATCTTGACAAGGTATGTACTTTATTGAAAAACTTATCAAGCGTCTTGATCTATCTCAATAGATCTTGATGCTCAATATGTAAGCAGCTTCACCGAGGTCCTTCTTTGAAAAACTCCTTTCAAATACTCCTTTATGCTTTGCAGAATAATTCTACATTATTTCCGATCAACAATATGTTATTCACATATACTTATCGTAAATCTTGTAGTGCTCCCACTCACTTTCTTGTAAATATGAGGCTTCTCCAAAAGTCTGTATAAAACCATATGCTTTGATCACACTATCAAAGCGTTTATTCCAACTCCGAGATGCTTGCACCAGTCCATAGATGGATCGCTTGAGCTTGCACATTTTGTTAGCTCCTTTAGGATTGACAAAACCTTCTGGTTGTATCATATACAACTCTTCTTTAATAAATCCATTAAAGAATGTAGTTTTGACATCCATTTGCCAGATTTCATAAAATGTGGCAATTGCTAACATGTTTCGGACAGACTTTTAAGCATCGATACAAGTGAGAAAATCTCATTGTATTCAACATCTTGAACTTTGTCTAAAACCCTTTTCGACAAGTCTAGCTTTGTAGATAGTAACACTACTATCGACATCATCTTCCTCTTGAAGATCCATTTATTTAACATGGCTTGTCGATCATCGAGCAAGTCAATCAAAGTCCATACTTTGTTCTCATACATGGATCCTATCTCAGATTTCATGGCCTCAAGCCATTTCGCGGAATCTGGGCTCATCATCGCTTCCTCATAGTTCGTAGGTTCATCATGGTCTAGTAACATGACTTCCAGAACATGATCACCGTACCACACTGGTGCGGATCTTACTCTGGAAGACCTACGAGATTTGGTAGTAACTTGATCTGAAGTTTCATGATCATCATCATTAACTTCCTCACTAATTGGTGTAGGAATCACTGGAACTGATTTCTGTGATGAACTACTTTCCAATAAGGGAGAAGGTACAATTACCTCATCAAGTTCTACTTTCCTCCCACTCACTTCTTTCGAGAGAAACTCCTTCTCTAGAAAGGATCCATTCTTAGCAACGAATGTTTTGCCTTTGGATCTGTGATAGAAGGAGTACCCAACAGTTTCCTTTGGGTATTCTATGAAGACGCACCTTTTCGATTTGGGTTCGAGCTTATCGCGTGAAAACTTTTTCACATAAGCATCACAACTCCAAACTTTAAGAAACGACAGCTTAGGTTTCTTGTTAAACCATGGTTCATACGGTGTCGCCTCAACGGATTTAGATGGTGCCCTATTAAACGTGAATGCATTTGTCTCTAATGCATAACCCCAAAATGATAGTGGTAAATCGGTAAGATACATCATAGATTGCACCATATCCAATAAAGTGCGTTTACGACGTTCGGACACACCATTATGTTGTGGTGTTCCATGTGGCGTGAGCTGTGAAACTATTCCACTTAGTTTTAATTGAAGACCAAACTCGTAACTCAAATATTCATCTCCATGATCAGATCGCAGAAACTTTATTTTCTTGTTACGATGATTTTCCACTTCACTCTGAAATTCTTTGAACTTTTCAACTATTTCAGACTTATGTTTCATCAAGAAGATATCATATATATCTGCTCAAATCATCTTGTGAAAGTCGAAAATAACGATACTTGCCACGAGCATCAACACTCATTGGATCGCATACATCGGTATGTATTATTTCCAATAAGTCAAGAGCTTGTTCCATTGTTCCGAGAACGGAGTTTTAGTCATCTTGCCCAAAAGGCACGGTTCGCAAGCATAAAATGATTCAAAACCAAGTGATTCAGAAAGTCCATCAGCATGGAGTATTCTTCATGCGCTTTACACCAAAATGACCTAAAAGGCAGTGCCACAAATAAGTTGCACTATCATTATTAACGTTGCATCTTTTGGTTTCAATATTATGAATATGTGTATCACTATGATCGAGATCCAATGATCCATTTTCATTGGGTGTGTAACCATATAAGGTTTTATTCATGTAAACAGAACAACAATTTATTCTCTTACTTAAATGAATAACCGTATTGCAATAAACATGATCAAATCATATTTATGCTCAACACCAAATAACACTTATTTAGGTTCCACACTAATCCCGAAAGTATAGGGAGTGTGTGATGATGATCAAATCAATCTTGGAACTACTTCCAACACTCATCGTCACTTCCCTTCAACTAGTTTCTCGTTCATTCTCGCAACTCCGCTTTCAAGTTACTACTCTTAGCAATCG
Organism: Aegilops bicornis; assembly: GCA_021605145.1. Taxonomy (NCBI): domain Eukaryota; kingdom Viridiplantae; phylum Streptophyta; class Magnoliopsida; order Poales; family Poaceae; genus Aegilops; species Aegilops bicornis. The sequence goes on along the minus strand of CM038669.1, from coordinate 537,045,572 downwards.
AACCAAAGATCAAATACCGAGGGGTTGCTACGAACACTAGTAAAATATACATCAATAATCTGTATATCAAATATACCTTAGTTCACTTTGCCATCCTTCTTATCCGCCAAATACTTGGGGTAGTTCCGCTTCTAGTGACCAGTTCCATTGCAGCAAAAGCACTTAGTCTCAGGCTTAGGTCCAGACTTGGGCTCCTTCACTCGAGCAGCAACTTGCTTGCCGTTCTTCTTGAAGTTCCCCTTCTTCCCTTTGCCCTTTTCCTTGAGACTAGTGGTCTGGTGCTTCAGTAGTCGATTTCAACATCACGAAGAGCTCGGGAATCGTTTTCGTCATCCCTTGCATACTATAGTTCATCACGAAGTTCTAGTAACTTAGTGATGGTGACTAGAGAATTCTGTCAATCATCGCCTCTTATCCGGAAGATTAACTCCCACTTGATTCAAGCGATTGAAGTACCCAGACAATCGAGAACATGCTCACTAGTTGAGCGATTCTCTTCCATCTTTTAGCTATAGAACTTGTTGGAGATTTCATATCTCTCAACTCGGTATTTGCTTGAAATATTAACTTCAATTCCTGGAACATCTCATATGGTCCATGACGTTCAAAACGTCTTTGAAGTCCCGATTCTAAGCCGTTTAAGCATGGTGCACTAAACTATCAAGTAGTCATCATATTGAGCTAGCCAAACGTTCATAACGTGCGCATACGCTCTGCAATAGGTCTGTCACCTAGCGGTGCATTAAGGACATAATTCTTACGTGCAGCAATGAGGATAAACCTCGGATCACGGATCCAATCCGCATCATTGCTACTATCATTTTTCAATACAATTTTCTCTAGGAACACATATAAAAACATAGGGAAGCAACAACGCGAGCTATTGATCTACAACATAATTTGCAAAAATACTACGGGACTAAGTTCATGATAAATTTAAGTTCAATTAATCATATTAATTAAGAACTCCCACTTAGAAAAATATCCCTCCAATTCTCTAAGTGATTTGCGTGATCCATATCAACTACACCATGACCGATCATCACGTGTGATGGAGTAGTTTCAATGGTGAACATCAATATGTTGATCATATCTACTATATGATTCACGCCGACCTTTCGGTCTCCGTGTTCCGAGGTCATATCTTATATGCATAGCTCGTCAAGTATAACTCGAGTATTCTGCGTGTGCAACTGTTTTGCACCCGTTGTATTTGAACGTAGAGCCTATCACACCCGATCATCACGTGGTGTCTCAAAGACGAAGAACTTTCGCAACGGTGCATACTCGGAGAACACTTCTTGATAATTTAGTAAGGGATCATCTTATAATGCTACCGTCAATCAAAGCAAGATAAGATGCATAAAGGATTAACATCACATGCAATCAATATAAGTGATATGATATGGCCATCATCATCTTGTGCTTGTGATCTCCATCTCCGAAGCACCGTCATGATCACCATCGTCACCGGCGCTACACCTTGATCTCCATCGTAGCATCATTGTCGTCTCGCCAAAACTTATGCTTCTACGACTATCGCTACCGCTTAGTGATAAAGTAAAGCATTACAGGGCGATTGCATTGCATACAATAAAGCGACAACCATATGGCTCCTGCCAGTTGCCGATAACTTCGGTTACAAAACATGATCATCTCATACAATAAAATTCAGCATCATGTCTAGACCATATCACATCACAACATGCCCTGCAAAAACAAGTTAGACGTCCTCTACTTTGTTGTTGCAAATTTTACGTGGCTGCTACGGGCTTAAGCAAGAACCAATCTCACCCACGCATCAAAACCACAACGATACTTCGTCAAATAGACTCCGTTTAACCTTCTCAAGGACCGGGCGTAGCCACTTTTCAGTTCAACTAAAGTTGGAGACAGTCTTCCACAAGCCATCTATGTGCAAAGCACGCCGAGGGAACCGGTCTCGCGTAAAATGCAGCGTAAGGTTGGTCTGGATAAATCATCCAACAATACCGCTGAACCAAAGTATGACATCTTGGTAGGCAAGATGACTTGTATCGTCCACAACTCACTTGTGTTCTACTCGTGCATATCATCAAACCATAAAAACCTAGGCTCGGATGCCACTTTGTTGGGAAACGTAGTAATTTCAAAAATTTCCTACGATCACGCAAGATCATGGTGATGCATAGCAACGAGATGAGAGTGTTGTCTACGCACTCGTAGACTAGCAACGGAAGCGTTGACGCAACGTAGAGGAAGTAGTCGTTCTTCTTCACGATCCAACCGATCCAAGTACCGAACGACGGCACCTCCGAGTTACGCTGCGTTCAGCTCGATGACATCCTCGAACTCCGATCCAGCCGAGTGTTGAGGGAGAGTTTAAATCGACGACGGCGTGGTGGCGATGATGATGTTCCACCGACGCAGAGCTTCGCTAAGCTCCGTAATGGTATAATCGAGGTGTAATTTGGTGGAAGGGCACCGCACACGGCTAAGGAAAGATCTCAAGGATCAACTTGTGTGTCATGGGGTGCCCCTGCCCTGTATATAAAGGAGGGAAGGGAGGGGCTGGCCGGCCAAGGAGAGGTGCGCCAGGTGTCCTACTCCTACTAGGAGTAGGATTCCCCAAATCCTAGTCCAACTAGGATTGGCCAAGTGGGAAGGGAGAGAGGCGCCCCTTCTCCTAGTCCTAATAGGACTAGGGAAGGGGAAAAGGTGCTTGACCAGCACTTGGGCCCCTTTTCTCCTTTCCACTAAGGCCCATGTTGGCCCATTAGCATTCCGGGGTTCCAGAACCTCCCTGCATTTCTGGTAAAATTCCCAATTTCACGGAACACTTCGATGTCCAAACATAGACTTCCAATATATGAATCTTTATGTCTCGACCATTTCGAGACTCCTCGTCACGTCCGTGATCTCATCCGGACTCGAACAACCTTCGTACAGAAACATCATAAAACTCATAGTAACTTTCATCGAAGCGTTAAGCGTCACGGACCCTACGGGTTCGAGAACTATGTAGACATGACCGAGACACCTCTCCGTCAATAACCAATAGCGGGACCTGGATGCCCATATTGGCTCCTACATATTCTACGAAGATCTTTATCGGTCGCATCGCATAACAACATACGTTGTTCCCTTTGTCATCGGTATGTTACTTGCCCGAGATTCGATCGTCGGTATCCAATACCTAGTTCAATCTCGTTACCGGCAAGTCTCTTTACTCGTTTCGTAATACATCATCTCACAACTAACACATTAGTTGCAATGCTTGCAAGGCTTATGTGATGTGCATTACCGAGAGGGCCCAGAGATACCTCTCCGAGCAATCGGAGTGACAAATCCTAATCTCGAAATATGCCAACCCAACATGTACCTTCGGAGACACCTGTAATGTACCTTTATAATCACCCGATTACGTTGTGACGCTTTGGTAGCACCCAAAGTGTTCCTCGAGCAAACGGGAGTTGCATAATCTCATAGTCATAGGAACATGTATAAGTCATGAAGAAAAGCACTAGCAACAAACTATACGATCAGGTGCTATGCTAATGGAATGGGTCATGTCAATCAGATCATTCTCCTAATGATGTGATCCCGTTAATCAAATGACAACTCATGTCTATGGTTAGGAAACATAACCATCTTTGATTAACGAGCTAGTCAAGTAGAGGCATACTAGTGACTATATGTTTGTCTATGTATTCACACATGTATTATGTTTCCGGTTAATACAATTCTAGCATGAATAATAAACATTTATCATGAAATAAGGAAATAAATAATAACTTTATTATTGCCTCTAGGGCATATTTCCTTCAGTGAAACCCTAGCAGTCTTGGTGCCACCGAACTGCGACTCGGTCTGACCGAGTTCACTAGTTTAGGTTCCTAAAGCTGCTTCGGTATCACCGAGTTCACAAATCGGTTGATCAGGAATGCTTTCTGTGGAAAACTAAAACTAAGTTTTTCACTCAATCTTTTGCAAAAACCTCTGTATTTTGTAATGCTTATCCTCTCTATCTCATCTACATCTATTCACAGGGTCAGCAGTCAGTGTTTGGAACATGTCTGATCAAAGTGACAGTCAGAACAAGTCAGAGGAACAGGTTCACATGAGTGAGGGCACTAGTCCCTCTAGCAGCTATGATGATGGCAGCAGGAGCACCCCAAGCAACTTACCCAAAGCTGCCACCAGGAACAGGAAGAAGAAAACCTTAGACTCTGAGGATGAAGACTATGTGGCAGAAGAGGATGATGCCACCTCCAGGAAAGTGCTCAAGAAGGAGTATGGCACTGCTGAAGCCACCAAGCCAGGTCTGAACTGGAAAGTCCCTGCCAAAAGGACACCTATGCTGAAATTCAGAGCATCAACTCAGGAAACTTAGAGATCGGAACCCAAGGAGCCAGAAGTGGTTGAAAAGAAGAGGAAGGAAAGGGTCAAGAAGACCATGGCCAGGGTTGTTGGGAAGCCTTCCATGATGGAAGAGGAAGAAGAAGAGGCTGCTGCTCCAGCTCCCAAAGCTCAGAAGCTCATGGGTGATGCCATCAGGTCAGGAGCTGCTTCATCAAAGCCCAAAGAAGCACCTAAGGCTGCTTCCAAGCCCAAGTCTGCACCAAAGAGGAATACCAGGAACATTCCAGCTACAGAAAAGAACAAGGCCCCAGTGCCTGAAGTTGTTGCAGAAGAAGAAGAAGAAGATGAAGAGCATGTTCTGAGAAAGTTGAAGCCTAAAATTCCAGATCATAACGATGCTCATCCTGTTGCTGAGAACATGAAGCTGAGAAAGGATGCAGGACTCAGATAGTGGAGGATGACTGATCCTTATGCAGTCAGGAGGAGAACTACTGTGGACTACAGGTTCCATATAAAGGAACAGCAGGACTTCTATGAGACTGTGCTGCTGGACAAGAAACCAATAGTCTGTGATATGAGATGGGTAGATTGGAAATACATCAAGGAGAATGAGGAACACTACCCAGGAGTGTTTGACAGTTTCAAGGGTTGTGGAGTGGATAACTTTGTTGGGCAGAAGCTCACAAAGTGGAATGATGAGCTCATAATGCAATTCTACTCCACAGCACACTTCTATCCAGATGGCAGAATAGTTTGGATGTCTGAAGGTACAAGGTACCAGTCTACTATTGAAGAATGGGCCAATCTGATCAATGCACCAAAGGAGAAAGAGGATGACTTGGATGTCTATGCCAAGAAGAAGATGGATCACAACACTATGGCACACATGTAGAAGGAGATCCCAGATGATGCTGTTGAAACTCACAAGTTTGGATCTGTACATTTCCTTCTATCAGGACTGCCAACCATCAACTGGATCCTCAGGCACACACTCTTGCCCAAGTCAGGTGATCATAACATGATCAGAGGCCGTGCTATCAATCTGCTACACTTATTTGATGTGCCCCAAAAGTTCAAGGTCATGAGCCTCATTGTTGAAACTATCAAGAGGACAGCTGCAGACCAAAAGAGAAGTTGTGGGTATGCCCCACAGATCCAGGAGCTGATTAACTCCAAGATGGGCACTGACACTTACTTGTTGGACAAGGAACACATGCCTATCTATCCAGACTTTGAGGACAACCAAGTGGTTATGGATGAAAATGAACCATCTTTAGTGCAAGCACAAGCAAAGAAGGAGAAGGCAAGGACTGAGAAGACTGCCAAGATGCCAACAATTGATGAGGCATCTGAGTACTTCCTGAAGAGCAAACAAGACCAGCTAGATTACTTGATAACATCCACTCTAAGGATTGAGAAATGGCTGGCCACCCTGACTCAAAACCAGGAGAGCCTGGAGAGGATCATGGAGCAGAAGTTCTATGACTTAGATGTGAAAGTAACTGAAATCCAGTCTGTTGTTGAGAAACTCCAAGATGACATGCAGGAGAGGAAGGGCAAGACAACCACTAAGGCATTTACTAGAGTGCATGTGACAGACACAAGAGCAACATCATCTACACCTGCTACAACTTCAGTGCCACCAGCTCCAGCATCTACTCCACCAGCTCCAACTTCATCAACTGATGACTTCGTCCTTGGAGTCATATCTACACCACCACATCAAGACCAAGCCTGAGAGACGACATAGTACTATGCATTTTCTAGGAACTTTTTGGTAACTTGTTGCCAAAGGAGGAGAAAAATGTATAGATCATAGGCTTCGAGAGAGAGAGAGAGAGTTTGCTTTTGTTCTCTCTTGTCTTTGTGGTTGAACTTTATTTGCTTTCGCTTGCTTGAGATACTTTATTGCGTGTGTGATACAATGATGATCATGTGTTTGATCATATGCTACATTAATGCTTGTTGAATGACATTATCCTTTTTATCTCTATATGATCATTCACTTTGCTTGGTGATGAGTGCAGGTATTTTGAATATTATCATTTTTTAGCGCTCCACCAAGATGTATGTGACATGGGAGAGTAACTCATGAACCTAACTCTATGTGCATTTGCAGTCCAAAGCAAATCTTAAACTATGCACAAATTTAGGGGGAGCTCCCACATTTCACATACTTCTCAAAGTGACGATGTTTTTCAATCTTATTATCTTTTGTCGAAGCTTTGATCTATATGTTGTCATCAATTACCAAAAAGGGGGAGATTGAAAGTGCAACTATCCCTAGGTGGTTTTGGTAATTCCTAACAACATGTAGCTCATTGAGCTAATACTATTCCAAGACAAATATTTCAGGAAAGCTCAATGAATGTCATGGCATGGATGGAGAAAAGTGGATCCCTCAAAATGCTAAGGATAAAAGGATTGGCTCAAGCTTCAAGCTCAAGACTCTACATTTTATATTTTAGTGATCCAAGATCACATTGAGTCTATAGGAAAAGCCAATACTATCAAGGAGTGATGAGGTGTTTCTTAATGAGGTTCTTGCTTCATAGTGCTTAGTGATATGCTCCAAAACCCTCAACTACTTTCCCACATCCACATATGACCTAAACCTAAAGTCCAACTCGGCCCCACCGATTCTTTCTATCCGCGCCACCGAAGTTCGGATGTCATAGGCACTGCCACAAACCCTAGGCAAATCGGTCTCACCGATAGGGATCTCGGTCTCACCGAGATGGGATTGTAATCTCTCTGTTTCCCTTCGTAACGTTTCAGTCTCACCGAGATGAGCGATCGGTCCCACCGAGATTGCAATGTAAACTCTCTATTTCCTTTTCGTAACATTTCGGTCTCACCGAAAAGAGCGAACCGGTCCCACCGAGTTTACCTAACCAACTCTCTGGTTAGCTTATTACCAAAATCGGTCTCACCGAGTTTGTGTAATCGGTCTCACCGAGATTACGTTATGCCCTAACCCTAACCATATCGGTCCTACCGAGTTGCATGTCGGTCCCACCGAAAACCCTAACGGTCACAAGGTTTACTAAATCGGTCTGACCGAGTTTGTTGATTCGGTCCCACCGAGATTAGTAAATTGTGTGTAACGGTTAGATTTTGTGTGGAGGCTATATATACCCCTCCACCTCCTCTTCATTCATGGAGAGAGCCATCAGAACCAACCTACACTTCCAACTTACCATTTCTGAGAGAGAACCACCTACTCATGTGTTGAGACCAAGATATTCCATTCCTACCATATGAATCTTGATCTCTAGCCTTCCCCAAGTTGCTTTCCACTCAAATCTTCTTTCCACCAAATCCAAATCCTGTGAGAGAGAGTTGAGTGTTGGGGAGACTATCATTTGAAGCACAAGAGCAAGGAGTTCATCATCAACACACCATTTGTTACTTCTTGGAGAGTGGTGTCTCCTAGATTGGCTAGGTGTCACTTGGGAGCCTCCGACAAGATTGTGGAGTTGAACCAAGGAGTTTGTAAGGGCAAGGAGATCGCCTACTTTGTGAAGATCTACCGCTAGTGAGGCAAGTCCTTCATGGGCGACGACCATGGTGGGATAGACAAGGTTGCTTCTTCGTGGACCCTTCTTGGGTGGAGCCCTTCATGGACTCGTGCAGCCGTTACCTTTCATGGGTTGAAGTCTCCATCAACGTGGATGTACGATAGCACCACCTATCGGAACCACGGCTCAAAAATCACCGTGTCTCCAAATTGCGTTTGAAATCTCCAAATCCTTCCCTTTACATTCTTGCAAGTTGCATGCTTTATTTCCCGCTGCTCATATACTCTTTGCATGCTTGCTTGAATTGTGTTAAGATTGCTTGACTTGTGCTAAGTTTGCTAAAATCTGCCAAAGACTAAAATTAGAAAAAGGTTAAGTTTTAATTTGTCAAGTAGTCTAATCACCCCCCCCCCCTCTAGACATACTTCAAGATCCTACAGAGACTGATAAAGATTGTCATTAAAATGGGTCAAAAGATGTCAATCAAACTATTTGTTTACACTTTATGCAAGACAATATTGAACTGCAGGATCGTAAGTAAGAACTCTGTAGCCTTCTTTTTACTGCCCATAATGAGTTGTGTTAGATGATAATGTCTGAATCTTTTTTCCTTTGCAGTGGTTCCCATAGAAGTTTACTCAGGATTACCTCTCAAACTACATGATTAGCGGCCGGCCATCACAAGGGGTTGGACTAGAGTCGTGCGTGCCTTCTGCATGGAGGAGAGCACAATAGGGGCATTCCGCTTCACCTTGTTCAGCAACCAGAATGTCTCTCACCTCTTTCTTTACCATCTTTAATAGTACAAGTATACAACCATGGTTCATCATTCTTTATTTGGTGCTTATGTAATTCTTTTTGTGATGTAATTCTTGAACATATGTACCTATGAATCGAATAATGCATTGGTTGTTTGAACCTGATGAATATGAATAAAGCTATAGCCTACTTTTAAATTCAAATTCGGTACAACTTTAAATATCAACAATTAAATTAGGGTGAAATTACGCTTTGCAGGTCATTACGGCGCACACGGTCTATGAAGCACAACGTGTGTGATATAAATCATAACCCGACACGGTTCACGGAGAGGAAACATGTGTAACCATGCACACAGTTGCCATTTGCAAAGCATGTGTGATGTCAGACAATATCACAAACGGTGCGATAAAACTAAAGGTGTGTGATTGTCGCTTTATTGCACACGCTTTGCAATCATGAACTGCTTGCGATGTGGCGCACATCGTAAACATAGAGCCAGTTTGGTACGTGCCTGGAAAATTCCCGTGCATGGACTGTGCTTGGCCTGCGCCTGGTATAAGGTAAAACCACAGAAGTTCTATAGTAATGCAAGCACAAACGAATAGCAAGGATGGAGTGTTTGGGATACATGCCGGCAACGCATATGCTTAGTTATCGAAAACATATGCATTGCTACTCCCTATCCCCGACGGTTTCTGGGTCATGTGGGAAGGACCCCCTTATCACCCATACTCACTAGGCGACGGTTTAAAATGTCGTCGCGGAAAGGGGTTAAAACCGTTTGTATAGCAGCCCGCTGTACTTGTGATTCCACTTGATGTAACCGTAAATGTGAACTTGGAGGAATAACGCTCGAGGGGTTGCATGATAGAGTCGTTATTGGAAGTGGTGAAGGAGGAATCACCCTCCATACACTACTATCGACTAGCTATACTACAGAGTTATCATCAGGAGTGCGTTACGAGGTATCACCCTTGGCACTCGATAGTAGCTTTGCAGAGTCGTACAACTAAGGGGGTGTGAGGTGATGTGTCGGGCTCTGGACGTCGATCACATTGATCGAGTCATCAGTCATAAAAGCGGGGGCAACAGGTACAAGGTGAGGGGCACTGGTGGATCACTAACCAACCTATACTAAGCATATAGGATAAGCAGATAGGTAACAATAGTAGGTTATGGTAGCTTAATACATAGGGGTGTTAAGAGAGAGAGAGAGAGAGAGAGAGAGAGAGAGAGAGAGAGAGAGAGAAAGGATGAGGAGAGATGTGTGTGGTGCGTGGATGGTTGGGTGAGTGGAGAGAAAATGAGGAGAGAGAGGTGGGTAGTTGACATATGAGCCAGACCGGACACATACGGACAAGGAGGACACTGAGAACGTCTGGTTTGTGTCCGCTTCGGATCCAAACTTGTCTCAAATTTGGAGAGCAAATTAGTCCGAACGGACATAAGACAGACAAAAAACAAAATGAATCTTTTTCTTGGGGTGCATTTCCCTGTTCGCGCAGACTCAAACGGACACCAGCGATAGACGAAATGGATCCTTGGAGTTGGTCTTAGAGAAACTCCAACGCGTCGACCCAAACGGACGCGCTCTTTGTCCATTTGGATTGGCCTCCTGCTCATCGTCCGCCCCCTTTGCGTTTGGGGCGGCCGTGCACCCAACGCACCGGCGCATTTTCGTCCTCGCGCCCGGCCTAGCACTCAAACATATGAAATTTTGATCCCAGTTTACATAATTCAAACATCTTATATAGTTTCACAACCAAACAAATATATCATAGTTTACAAGCCAAATGAAAACTAAATTGTCTCAAATACATTAAAGAAAGATATATCTATTGGTTGCCAATGTGAGCTCACATATGCTCAACCAAATCATTTTGCAGTGCATGTGAGTTTCCCAATCACGCATTTGATGATAAAATTCGATGAATTGTGCAAACATTGCAGCTCCTCCATGCTCAGGTACAACATTGTCACCTTCGAACTGAAACCCCTGATCATAGATACGTTTCGGGTGCTCATCCTCTACGATCATGTTGTGGATGATCACGCAAGCAGTCATCACCTCCCACAACTTCTTGGTGCTTCAAGTTCTAGCAGGATACCGAATGATGCCCCCATGGAGGTTGAGGAACACCAAAGGCATGCTCCACATCCTTCCCAACACTCTCTTGCTCTTGGGAAAATCTCTTCCTCTTCTCTCCTACAAGGTTGGGGATGGTCTTCACAAGAGTAGTCCACTAAGGATAGGTACCATCAGTTAGGTAGTATCCTTTGTTGTAGTGGTGGCCATTGATGTCAACATTGACCTCTGGGTAGTTGCCTTCTGCCATCATTACAAACACCGGAGAGCGTTGAAATCATTGTGAGATCTTGCCATGTCGAAGAAGAGTGCCAAATACAGAGATCTTGTGAAGCCACGACCTTGAGTATGACGGTGCATGCTTTGGCATGCCCCTACCAAGCAGAAGGGCGGTTCTTCCACTCCCAGTGCATACAATCTATGCTACCAAGCATCCCCGAAAAGCCCCTCCTGGCATTCATCGCCAACAGGCGGGCTGTATCTGCAACCTTTGGTTCTCTCAAGTACTCAGGGCCAAACACTGCTATCACAACCTTGTAGAACCTATACATGGACTCAAGGCATGTGGACTCGCTCAAACAGACATACTCATCAATGAGATCACGAGGAACTTCGTATGCAAGCATCCGAATAGTTGTAGTGCATTTCTGATAAGAGGAGAAGCCAATCTTTCCCAGGGCATCCTCCTTGCACTCAAAATATTTATCGTATGCCTCCACCCCCTCCCGGATACGGTTGAACACATGCCTAGCCATATGGAAACGACGCCGGAATAGGCGATGTTGGAAGAGAGGTTTGGGTGTCTCAAAGTACTCCTCCCAGACTAGGAAATGGCCGTTCTCTCGGTTGCGATTCAACGTCGGAGTGTGCCTTGGGATCGAGCCCCGGAACAAAGGTAGCTGCCTACTAAGGTGATCATGAACGACTAACACAGTAGGCACAAGCTCCTCATCGTCGGATGAAGAATCATCCGACTCGCAAATGAAATTGTGGAAAAAGAACTCGTCGACGGAGTCCATTTGTACCTTGCCGGAAAACCCTGGAACAACTTGGTGGCGTCGTTGAAGAAGCTGACCAGTGAAGTGCCACAACCTCCCCTAGACTTGGTAGCAGGCCCTGTCGGCGTCCGGCGAGCGTGGCGGCATCAGACAACGAAGGTCGCCGCGCTTTTGCCCGCTCGGGGGAAGCTGCGGCGGTGGTGGCATGGTACGAGCAGGGGATGTATGCGGGTGCGGACGACTGGCCTGGGCACCGGAAAGGGCGGTGACGACAACGGGGTGGGGCGGCCGGGTGTGCTGGCTGTCGATGGGAGAAAAATAATGGCCTATGTGCCACTGACTGGCATGCCAGGGGAGGAGTAGGCGGGCGTCGTGCGCGTCCGCGTCGACGCAAACGAGGCCCAATTTGGGCCTGGAATGAGTCGTCCGGCGGACAAAAAGCGGACACACGTCCATTTTGGTTAGCGCATTGGATCAACTTTTGTGTCCGTTTTGACTCAAACGGACACGCGCGGACGAAATGAGTCGGTGCGTTGGAGTTGCTCTCGGGGCGTCCGGACGGTGTTGGGCCAATTTTGTTTTATAGTGTGCTAAAACATGGTTGATACTAAACATCGAAACAATTTAGGACGTTGGATCTAAGGATGTGTACGGTTCAGATGCTCTCGATCTCCGCCATACGTTCTTTTAGGGGTAGCAGACTACACGGGCCGGCCCGAGTACTTGTGAGTTTTGGGGAGCCTCCCAACCCAGAAGTGCCAAACGTACCCAGAGGAGTAGATCTAGGTTTTCCTCATCAGGAGCAGAGAGGCGACGGCGGCAGACGAGTTGCAGCGGCTTGCCGAGATGGAGGCGGGTTGGGAGATGACGAAGGAGGCTGGGAGAAAGAGAGAAACCCACAGCGGGATCGAGATGGCCGGGGGGAGTAGGAGAACCTCGAGGAAGATCACAAAGAAGACGGAGTATCCATCGGTGCTGGATGTGATGGATGCCGCGATGAATCAGGTACTAAAGGAGCAGATGGAGTGGCTGGTGGCGAGGTGGAACGCTGAGAACCCCGACGCGACGCCACTCGTGGTGGAAGCGCTCACGGAGGAGCAGCGAGAGTCGCTGGAACGAGAGCATTTGGCCAGGGAGGTGTTGATTGGTCAGGCGTACGTGGATAAGATGGCGGCAGAAGACATGGCGAGACTGAAGATGGAGGAAACTAATCCGAAAAAGGATGCCGACGAGCTGTATTACCAGGAGTACCGAGAGAACTGGGAGTGGAAATATGCCGAAGAGTTCGGCTCCTTCGAGGCCACGAGTAAGATAATCTCCATTCCTTTCCCTTCTCTTATTACTGTGTAGAAATTTCCCCGAAAGGGTCGTGCCGGATCTCACTACCTTCAGTGTAACAGAGTTGTGATGCTTAGCATCAGATCTGTTTGCGACGGTACATCCTGAGAAATCAAGCAGAAACAGCTGAGATTTAAACAGGTTTAGCCAAGTATTGCAGGCAGTTATTTCTAGTATGAATGATAAAGCAGAGATATAGTTCTACTTATTACATAAAAGTTTTTGCAGCGTAAAACATGAAAATGCATGTGAATTAAGCTGCTGGCCAGGTCTTGACCTCCATTTTGTCTTCACTCAGCAGAGGATATCTCCTCAATGAGCACGCCACTTGTGCCAGTGTATACTTCTATCTGCTGGTTGTTTTTCATCGCACTGAAACCTGTCAAATCCGCATTGTTACTTATCACAGCGTTGAATTTCTCTTGTGGTGTTGCTGTGATCCTACTTTCTGCAAACCTTCAGCACCCAGCATTGTAAATTCCTTGCCAGTTTGATTTTCAGCGGTAATTTTGCTTTCGAAATGTGTTTAAACAGTCTGTTATATCAGAACTGTGCTAGATAGTTATGCATTGATGACACTGATTGTTTTGCCTTACTCCAGCCCCAAATAGATTTGTCTGCATTTGATCCCCCTGTTGTATGCCTCAGGCTCTTTACCGTGGTCGTTTGACAGTTTAAATTCTTGTGGAAGCTTTGCTTGATCAGTCAAAAAATCAGTATTTTTCCATTCCCTATAAGGCTATAACTATTCTTCTATTATCTATATAGATGTTTCTGACCTTTGCAAATTTTTAATTCCCACCCCTTCTTTCCATTAGGTGTGCATATTTTAAACCATTTCTCCCACTGTCATTTCTTGTGTTCTTTTACCTCGCTTATCTTTGTCCATTTTGATTGTCATTATCTTTTGTATGTAATGGAGGCATCGACATGTGGCATATCGATGGACTAGTAGGGTGATCTAAGAAATGTGATAGATAATGGTCCCCCCCCCCCCCCCCCCCACACACACACACACACACATCCAAGGAGATAATGGTCCTTCCTTTAACCTTTCTAGTGTTCTGCATTTTTTCAATTAAATTGCTCTAACGTTTCATCAGTAGCCCTGCCCTGGTACACCTAACTACCTTATTGGCCATGAACCAACCTGACTGACTAAAAGTTACTCTCTCCGTCCCATAATATAAGAGCGTTTTTTACACTAATATAAGAGCGTTTTTGACACTACACATGTGAATCATCCTACATAAGTATGATAGTATCAGCCGTGTATTGTAGGATAGATACGGATACCCCCTTCTTCAACCAAATATGGTATGTGTCTGATTATCGCATCACTCAATTGTGCCATATTTTGCCAAGCAATTTCGACATTCAAAGTACCCCCTGTTGTAACACTTTTGAGCCATTTCAGCCACGTTTCACTAAATCCTTGATTCTCTATGAAATAAAAAAGAAAATTCCAATTGATTTTGTCGTACATTTTTGCAAAGTTCAATGTCTATAGTATACCTTTCTATTTTTACAAAATGGGTCAGTATAAAAGCATGTGAGTAAATTGGGCAAACCTTCAATCCGCACATCATCTTTTGTCACTGAGTAAATAGTATGTTTTTGTTGCCACTCATTTGCTACCCTGTGAAAGCACGCTGTTTTGTTGTCGCCCTCCAATGGCCACTTCTTGTACGCCGTCGAAACCAATAGTATTCATTTTTCTCATAAAGCTTAGCCAATCCAGTTTGTATTTCCCTCTACGTGCAAGTTGCTCTCTGCTAATTACTCTCGTCTCCTCCTCTAGATTTTATAATTCATTCTGCAACTTCTTGTTCAGAACTATAGAATTTCTCCTCTTCTGTTTGTCCCCCATAAATGTAAACATTTTTGGGCTTCCTATAATTTCAAAATAAAAGCTATCCAGCGGGCTTACATTTCTGATGGGCCCGTTACAAAGTGTTTCCACTAAGAAACTCAGGCTGCTTTGTCCAACTTTTATCATATCAAAATTCGTTTGATCCTTCATCAGCGACTAAACAGTATATTTCCAATCAATTGATGATTCCGTTGCATCTCTTCTTGCTGTATGTTCGATCAATTGATGTTCCCACTATATTTAATTTCACCATTGATCTAGATAGACAGAGGTAGGACATTATTGAATCACAATTTACTGTCACCACATGCATAGATTAATATCTCTTTAACTGAAGTGAAATCTCCTGCTACTACATGCAGCTCGGATCCCCGCCATGTGTTTCACAGACAAGCCGACGAAGCCTGGTGTTACTAAACCCAGGCGTAGTATGCAGATCTTTTCAGTTAAAGTTGAGGAAATATATGGGGATCTACGTTGGCCGTTGGATGTGTTTGGCATCGTTGCTGTGAGGGATGACCTGGATCACCATCGCAATATTATCTTTGAGCGCAAAAGGGATAACTGTCAAACTCTCAATGAGGAGGTTCTTGTTTCTTACATTCATTATGTCTTATTTGTTTCTAGCTCTGCAACAAAGCCTTTTTTTATTACTGTCCTTTAGTGTTGCCATATTATATGTACCATGTGTCTGTTATGGTTTTTACTTCACAACCCCTGGTATATGTTTGATACTATCATACTAGTATTGTCTTTTACTGTACTTCATGAGAAATGGCTGCAAGATGTTTTAGAAACATTGCAAGGTATTGGAAAGCAAATGTTGCAGACATTACTTACGCTAATATGCTTTGAGCTATATGTGCAGACCTCAACCATTATAGTTCCTTCTTTTATATGTTACGCTAACGCATTTAGGCTAACGTTTTCTGCCATCATTTGTCTATGCACCTCACATTGTATTATTGTCAATGCATGGTAACGTTTTCTCTTGATTGTGCTGCTCAAAATTTACTTCTTAGTTTAAATTTGCTGTTAGTTTGAATGGTTCAGAAATATTTAAACATCCTTGCTAACCAAATTAAGTGTATTGGCATTGTGTTCATCCTCAGTTCTTTGTTGTTGCGCCCACAGATTTTCTAGTTTAAGACAATATATTATCACTATAAATTAAGTTACAGTTGATGACCAGCTCTCCCTTTTTCTTATACCAATATTCGAGATATTCTCATTGTTTACTCAAATTGGTGGTTGTTGCATGCAGGATCCATATTTAGTATTAACAGGTCCTGCCCGTGCTCCTTTGACTCTTTTTGGGCCTATGCATTTCGATATCACGCTGAAAGTGAAATGCAGCAATGAGTTGGAGGACAAAGATCTAAGCCAGTAAGGGAGAGCCTACCGTCAGTTCATGCGTGAGCAGCCAAAAACATAGAAGCAAGCTGAGCACATTGGAGCTGACTTGTGGCATTGTAGTGTCATCCATTGAGGCCACGATCAGTGTGCGTATTGTCGACGGGTCATGGCCAGATGGATTCAGCAGGCGGTTCTTTGGCTTGACTGCTAGCCTCAGTCACATGAGGGTGTTACTACTCAATATTGGAGATGAGGATACGCCTGTTGTTGCCACTGATGGCACCATTGAGCTGTCACGACGCGTGGTTTCTGTTGAAAGCTTTGGGGAGCTGAGAGTGCATGCAGCAGGTTGGCTAGGCAGCCAGCAGATTGATCGTGAGGTGTTCTTTCAACCATTGAAATGGGGTAGAAGCTCTCGTTCGCTTAAGGTTGGCTCGTGTGAAATGGAAGTTACCGTTGCCTGGTCCCTTTTCCCGTTATGTTATCCCAATATTTCTTCACCCAAGAATGGGTGAGGCCGATAGTAGCTGCTGTCTAACTATATTAACTTAGCCACAGCTCTTTAATGAACTTTGTGAGGCTTTTCTAGCAGGAACTTGTCTGGCCTATGCGATATGTTTTATGTAGTCAGATATATTATGTACTATGGTTGTTGCTTCTGAAATGGCGTGTTATGAGTCGTGTTTTGTGCTAATTAATGATGATGGTAATCGAATATCTTTTAATGTTGTTGCATGTGAGGATAAGTTAGATTTGCTGTTTTAAATAACTGTTCAAATATTATGCTTGCACATTCTCAGGGTGGCATTTACAGGTTAGAAATACAAAATGTCCTGTATACTATAAATATTATTACCTCTGTTCCCAAATATAAGTCTTTTTTAAGATTCCAACAACTGACTACATAGGGAGCAAAATGAGTGAATCTACACTCTAAAATATGTATATATACATTTGTATGTTGTAGTCCATTTAAAATGCCTAAAAAGACTTATATTTAGGAACGGAGGGAGTATATATACATTTGTATGTTGTAGTTCATTTCAAATGTAAAAAGAGTGGGTTAATTGTACTGGATTAATGTGTGTGTATGAAAATGAACCTTTCTTTTGCAGGTCTTGCACTGCTTATGTTCAAATATGTACTATAAACTATGTGTATTCAAATGAATCTTATTCTTCCCGGCCTTGTACTTGCTTATGTTCTTGGATCCATCTTGGGGCAAAGCGGACGGTGTTGTGCCGCCTGCCTTGGTCCGTGACCACTGAATGATGATGTTTTAGGATCAATAAGTATGTGGTCGCCTCTCGATGCACAATACCCCGTTTTGGTCATATTGTGTACCCTTACTTTAGTCGGTCCACCCTAGATGTCGGTTATTCGCCCAACCTAGGGGCAATACTTTTGCTACACCTCGCGCATGAAGCAAACCATGCACAAGGAGATATCGTGTGTGGAGGAGTGATCACCATGTTGGCCAACTCCTTTAGCCTCAACTACAATCATCTCCGCCCCATTGTCGGCAACATCGTTGTTAACATTTGTGTTCTTACTAGCGTTGGTATGGTAGTAGTTCGTAATGGCCGTCACTGTATCAAAATTCCTGGAGTGGTGTACTTGTTACTCACACATATGCCTAACCGTTTCTCCATTGAGAATGGACAATTGCATTATGTTGCACAGGAAAGAGATGCAATGTTTGACTAAGAAGGCCAGAACCTGAACAAGTAGATGAAGAAGAATTCGCCACCGATGAAGAGGAAGAGCAGCCCCAACAAGACTACACGACCTACGTGGACCTCAACAACCTTCAGGGCTCTATCCAAGATATGAGCAACCTCGCATCGTCTGTGAGAGGCACTTAAGCTCGAGGAGCTTCAAAACACTTGTGTTGGTTTGTTCCAACATTTTGCTTTTTATTTGCTTTTGCCTTTTTTGCCTTTTGCGATTTTTGGTTGCAAGATAGTTTTCAAAAACCAAAAAACCAAAAATAAAATAAGCTTTGCTTTGCTCTTGTTCTTTATTTAGCCCCTTGGAGTTTGTTTGCATTTTATTTTTATAGGAGATGGTCTATGCCAGGATAACGAGGAATGCAAGAGTAAGGAAGAGAAGTGTGTAAATTTGCAACCATGAAGGTATGTCCTACGCCCCCCGTCTTTTGCACTTGAATACTTAGAGTAGATGTAGTGGTTGTATGTGAGATATGTGTAGATGGGAGTAAGTCTTAATAGTTGATACAAAGGTTTTGCTCTAGTAGCTGAAATAATTTTGTAGCCTTTGTTTTCTTTAGCTTAGACAACTAAGACTTGCCGTGGGACAATTTTTAAGTGAAATGTTATTAACCAAGTATAACTATGCACAAGAGAAAGTCTCTCAAGACTTGGTAGTTGAGAAATTGTAGTGAAAGTAATGTTTAATCATGCTCAACCCCATGTTGCTAATTTTAATAGACTTGATAGTACTCGTGGATTAAATTCTCTAGAGGAACTTAGTTAAAAGGTGTGTGAGATTATGCCAAAAATTTGTGTTGTATATATCAACATGGTGTTACAGTCTCCGGCTGGTGCCATGGCCTTTGCTACTATAAACGCGTTTACGTGTGTAAATGTGACCTTGTTACCCTTCTTGATGTTATGCCGAGGATTCCGCTGGCCAATGAACGATCCACCAAGAGCGACAACTTGGATTTCAGCTATGAGTTTGTTACCGTACGTAGTGGCAACAGTACAAACGAATATTATTCAGCTTTCTCTTGAGCGGGTGTGTATGTGGTAAATAAAGGGGACTGATCAAAAGAGCTCGAAAGAGGCATTATTGCTAAAGATCCATAGTTCCCAAACATTAAGCCACCGTGAAAACCTATGCATGGTCACTTATTTGGCATAATCTCCTTCACGTGACAATCAAAGTTCCAACAAACAATGATTGAAACAATGCGTTTAAGAGCCTAGAGGAGGAGACAGTTGTGGGGGTAGTCATGAGCACTTGAACATTATATTTTGCTACATGTTTTCTACTCCCTAACTTATGTTTTCATGGCTCTATCTAAAGAAACTTTTCCATGCATTCCCGGCAAGCAAGTGTTGTCTAGATTAAATGGAATGAAGTATTGCAAAGTTGTTTTATCTAGTAGATCAGAAACTTTGTGTTGATTATCTTTGCTTACTAACACTTGCTCTATAACCATACCACCGCTATATCTATGATAACTATTCATGTCAAGAAGCAGAGGGATATCTAGGCATCTCGATCATAAGTGAACCAGAACCTTCTCTTTATTTTGGTTTAAACAACTGAGTTCCTATGCTTCGGATTTCTCTCTATGTTGCTCGAGGAAGATCAAGTTTAAGCCTGGGGGAGTTGATGAGTGATATTTTACATTCATTTCAACCTTGTTTAAACCGTGATATTTCATTAAAAGAGAGATATTTGCTTCGATGTTGTCACTAATGGCTAATAAGTGTAAGGGATTCCAGAAATCCTCTCTTTGATATTTTTCCACAGGAAATGGGCTAACAGGGGAAGAAATCATGTGGGAGAAAGGGAAGGAAGGAAAATGGAGAAGAGATAAGTCACCAGGAGGCCGCCAGAGTCAAAGACGACGTTCCATGCGACCGCGTGCGGTCGCATGAGCGATCGTTTGGCATGGAAACCGATGCATGTCGTCCACCTGAACAACTTTTATAAAGTATCCTAGACGAAATGTAAACATGAGAGCGTCGAGGAGAATGTCGAGCACAACCATAACTCTTCATCATCATCTTCATCCACAAACCCTGGTGGACGCCATTTTCATCTCCATAGCCATCTCCACCACCATGGTGCTTTCTCATCTAGTTCATACTTGTAGTCGTGCATCGCAAAAGGCATCCATTGTAAGACATATTGCGATCAATCAATCTCTAGATGTGTTCTTCAATGTTTTCTTCTCGTGATCTAATCTCCATATGTGAGTAGATTGGTAAGGTATGGGGTGAGGCATGGGCCTTGGAACCCCAGTATTTGGTGAAGGGGTTAATGGGAGTCTTTGACATAACGCCTCGTATGTGTGAAATGAAATTGTTTCGTGAAGTGTCTCTTCTCTTGTCTGCGATATTCATCCCCGCAGGTACCCAGGATCATGGAGATTGAGCATCGGTGAGGCTAGGAGAAAGGGGAACGTGGAGTGTTATACCAAACACCGGTGACAATAAGGTATAGTAGGGTAACATATGGATCATAACCTTGGGGATTCATGAGGTGTAGTCATTAAACGCCCAAAGCTTTTGTCTGATATTATTATCTTAATTATCGAGGTAACCCCACAAGACGGATAGGGCCTGTGGTAGGACAGCTGATTCTTGATGCAGGACTTGTGCCGGTCATGGTGTCATTTGGACACATCCCCCACTTCGATACAAATCAAGTACCTCTTGATGGGTGCCTCCCCGAGCACAAAGTAATATCATTTTTGATCCCAACACCAATACATGCTTGTAAGTATTAAGACCTCATTCACGCACCTTCTTTTTATTATAAGTGTTTGAATCACAATTTGCTTGCTGATCCGGTCAAAAGCTGGATTTGAAACCTTGGCACAAGCTTGCTAGAGACCATTGATTCAAGGGAATCTTCCCCTCATGGGTTCGATACCCAGTTTCACCTATGAGGAAATAGCTGTGGGATACCCTTTCTTGTTCTAGTATCGGATCAATAAAAAGGAGATACCACCGATCCATTTAAACATGAGAAGGTAAAAACCACAGATAATGGGATCAAGATTTTAAGTAAAAAAGTTGTTCAAGATCACAATGATAATATTCTTGAGGGCGAAAATTCCATCGAAATTACAATGAAGACACCAAGCACTGATGTAACATCCCAAATTTTCAATTTGGAATGTTATACATTAGATCATCATTGCATATCATATTTTATTGCATTTTGGATTGATCCTAGAAATTCTACGCAACTCAAGGACCCACGGAGAGAGTTGGGTATTTCATTATTTTTCATATTCGAGTTTTCTCAAATTTTGAAAAGAGGATCGTTTCATTTTAATTATTTTCTTTCCAAATATTTATTTTATGAAAATAAAAGAGAAGGGATAAAATGACTTCCCCAAAATAAATAAATATTGGAGGTTAAATATTAAAATCAAATAAGAATTTTATTCGGAGTTTTATCGCTATTTTATTTGAATTAGCAAAAATATGCGTTTTTCAAAATTGCATTAGAGGCCCAAATAAATGTTCACTTTGTCCGCTCTATTTTTAGAGGACGGGGAAAATTTATTTTAGGATTTTTGGAGTCCATTTAGTATTTCTTTTCTTCGGTTTTTCTGCGCAGAATTATTAAAAAAAACGCCAACCGACTTAACGGGCCGTGTTCGACGCGGACACTGCGCGCGGCCGGCCTTTAAGAGCCGGGAGGCTCTAGCCGCAGCCCAGCCCCCCTGAATCCCGAGCGCCGCCGCCGTCGCCGAGTCCCGACGCCGTCTCGAGCCCGCCGCCACCCGACCCGTCGCCGTCGTCAGCTTTGCCGCCGCTGACCCGCCGTCCCCGTCCCGAGGTAGCCACCCGATCCGCTGCCGGATTTTGCCGGTTAACCGTTCGTTTTCTTAAACCCGCGGTTATTATTTTTTAGATCGTTTTTTTGGTCTAGTTATTTAGCGAACGCCTGTTTGTACGTTCATTTTAACGAACGGTTTTCACCGGTTAGCCGCAGACAGCGAACCTTCGTTCGTTAGCCTGTTTGTCAGTTTTTCTTTTTCTAGGGATTTTTCCGCGATTATTTTTGATCGAGATTTCTGCCCTGATTTTCGTTTTGGTTTATCTTTTCGCCCGTTTATCGGATTCAGGCGATTCAAACGCCTAGATCTTCGTCTCATATCCCTCTTTCTGTTTAATCAAACTTGAACAAGATTTTGGTACTGTAAAATTTTACTTAAGTCCAGATTAGTAAACGGATCTTGTTTCTTTCGCAGTTTGAGTTCCGTTGCTTCGTTTAATTTGATTCTTTTTGCAAACTGGAGTTCTTAAGTTGAACTTTCTGGTTAGATCTCTTATTTGAGTTTTACCCGTGCTTCTAGTTGAGTGCTTATTGTATGCTTGTTTGTTTGCGATAGAGTACCAGGAGTGCAAAGCGTGCTACTACGAGTCTCTGGGTTTCACGGATCATCAGCAAGGCAAGTAAGACTTTGATCATACCTCTTTACTACCCAGTTTTATTGCATTAGATCAATCCTCAAACAATTGCATGGTTAGGATCTGTTTAACATGTGGGTTTTGGGGAAGTAGATGATGAGGTAGTACCTATTACCTGTTTATTATCAAACCTTTGGGAGTTACTTCTACGTTGCTTATATTGCTATGCTATGCTCATAGACGTGGTTTGGTTCGAGTGATTCATGACAAATGTGAGTGTTGTTACTTAATGGTTAACTTAAGGTGGCTACTTTAATACACATCTGGGTGGATTGCTTGAAGGCACCCTAGAGTACCCAGTGGTTGTCAGGGCACCTGGAGAATCCAGTGTTGTCCAAGGATATCCCGGAGTACCCGTGTGATCATCCTACGGTCCGCCACCTAGGCTCAAAGGGATCATAAGATTATTCATGCTAGAAACTTCTGTGTGCAGCCACAAGCTATTATGGGCTCTAGCATAGTTGAGTAAGTTGCAAGACCTCTTTTAGTGGTGGGCTAGCAAATGTAGGGGAAAGTAGGTGTAACTGTCCACCCAGAGTAAAGAGTTATTGTTTCAGAAAGACGGTATCTCGTTTGTCCGACCATAGATGTATTCGAGTCTTGTGGGGAAAAGTGCACAAACCTCTGCAGAGTGTACAAACTAATCATGGTTAGCCGTGTCCCCGGTTATGGACGTTTTGAGTATCTGGTTCTTGGATTATCATGTTGATCTCATCACTCTTAATATAATTTGATTGGGTTTAATTATGATGCTTAATCGGGATTGAGTTGGAGGAACCTTGTCAATGTTTAACAACCACCATGATAGTTAAATAAAATTTATTCCTTTGTTGTAGGAAAAAATTGGCTTTATGCAAAATTGTTAACCATAGAGCTTTCCACCAGCCATATATGCATGTAGTGATAGTATTTATTCTGTTCATTATTCTATGTGTTACATTGCCAGCATATTCCATGTGCTGACCCGTTTCGGCTGCAACGTTCATGTTGCAGACTTTTCAGATGACGAGTAAGGTGCCATAGGTCGTTTTCTTTCACTCAGTGATGTCGTTGGAGTTGATGGACTCACTTTATCTTCCAAGCCTTCTGCTGTTATCAATTTTAGATGGCCTTAAGCCATATTATTGTAATAAGTTCTCTTTTGAGACATTCGATGTAATAAGTGTGTGATTGAAACTCTGTTATAAATCCTCAAGTACTGTGCGTGTCAGCATTACCGATCCAGGGATGACACTGATGCACAGAGATCAGACTGTTTGAGGTCTGATCGCTACAACTGAGGGCAGCAACAAAATCCAATGATCGATGCAAGCAGACCCAAAGAAAACAATGGCCGAAATAAGCACAAGCATAAGAAATCCAAAGTTAGTTTTTCACAATTATTAGATAAATACCAAAAGAAGAGTGAAGAGAGAAATGCTTATTGGCCAAGTAATTCAAAAGCATCAAGATCACCCGTAGGCGCAAATCTGAGGACTAGTATTGGCAAAAGGAGAATTTTAAGCATCATATTCGTATTCTCCTTTTGGGCCACCAATGCCGATGTCATGGATGCATCCCTAAAATAATTCTTATCCATATCCATCATGGGACATGTATGATACAAGGGCACATTCTTCATCTTATTTTAGACCATGTCACCAACATTATGCAGCTCCAAGAAGGTCAACATTTGATGAACAATCACTTGTCAAAGACTGTTTTAATCATAAGGAATTGGTCCAGAGCTCAAGGAATAAGAAAGACGTGGTCAAGCAAGTTTACCATGTTAGAAAAATGGTCGTAGGAGTGCTACTTCATATTTGATCTCAAATGAAAAAGAGCCAATTAAAGTGTTGACATTGGCTACTAAAGGCGATGAGGCATGTCAATCAAGTGCTAAATATGAAGATAAGAAGTTTAGAGTGCACAAGGTAAAACAAGGATTGCCATTGCTTCAAACAAAATCACAGCCGGGGCGTCCACTAGGCTTGTCATATTGGCAAAAGAAGGAATTGCAAAAGCATAATGCACAGGAGCTGAGAAAGAAGAACATGATATGGGTTCCCAAAGGGGACAATCAAAACAAAAATGATGTGCAAGCCTCTATTGCGACAAGTATGGGTTCCCAAAGGGGGCAATCAAAACAAAAATGATGTGCAAGCCTCTATTGCGACAAGTACAAAAAAAGTGAAGACATATAAGGATGGAAGCGACGAATAATTAAGTCGAAGGTTTGCATCACAACGTTGAAATCTTCGGTTAGCACATTATCCATATTATTCAACCATGCCATTGATGCCTTTGTCATGGAATTCATCCCTAGGAATGATCAATTACCCTCCATGGATTTATTTTGATCCATGGATGCAACATAATTTTCTACATCATGAGAGGGTAATACCAAATCACTATACATTTGTTTAGTTACATTTTTGTTGCTAATCCAAAAGAGATGAAATTTTTGGTTGTTATTTCATTTATTTATTTCGGCTATATATATTTATGCTTTGGTGGATGAATTCTACATGGACCTGATGGTAATGGTTGATATTTAACTACCGCCCTAAGAAACTATCTAATCATGGTCATGGTATTCTAGCATCGTCCTTGGTACGATTGGAGACTGAGGCAAGGTGCTAAACATATTGAGGCTTTCGATGATTCGTTACTAGTAGTGCAACGAACATAAAAAAGTTATCAATGATTTGAGAATCACTTACAATTTATTTTGAGGCGTGTTTAGATGTAATATTCTCCCTGGGTTGCTTTCAAATTGTTGATATATCTAGACATGACAATTAGAAAGAGTTGGCACAACAAACATCCGACTACTATGTTGATCATGGTGTATGCATATCTATCAAAGCCAATGCTTAGACTCCTCGACATGGGTAAGGCCGAACCAATGCCCACCGCTTCATCCACTAATGATTTTTTATGCAGGCGAAATCAAGGACTGGAGAAACGTCATGGTTGATTATCTGCAAGATCATAGCTGAAGGATGGACAATATGGTTTGACGAATGGCTTTGACGTGCATATCTATGGAAGTTTATCGTCGGATTAATGAAGTCGCGAAGGTTTCACCCAAGTTTGCATCAAAAAGTTCACACAAGCAATGGCAGATATACACTTATTGTCCTAGGCAGACATATAGATAGCCGATGGAGTGTTGACGTCGTCCTTATAGCAAACATGGTACAAGTTACTTTTCGGCATGCTAGCTTTGTCAAAAAATAGGGGGCCATATGTTGACGCTCAAAAGTAGTACAATCATAGAAGTTGCTTAAAGCTATGCCAAGATTAATTCAAACTTATGATTGGAATTCACCATCGGATGGCTCTCTTCGAGAAGATCAGGATGAATACGAAGATGGTCCATAATGGAGTTCGGATGCAAAAGCGGTGACAATTTCAGAGATGCTCATATTGACACCAGATTATAAAATGTACAAAACTCAATTAATATGGCCTCGAATAGGAAAAGTTTCAACATGAAAGTTGTGCGTCTCATTGAAATGATCGATTTTTATATAAAAATCATCTAAATCCGAGGTTGTATGCAACATGTGGAGTCAAAAAAAGGCCAGGGACAAAAACTGCAGAGTCACTTCGGACCCACCGAGTTGATTTGACTCGGTGAGACCGAGTTGATGTCGGAAAAATCGGTAATTCCGAGTGAAACCACTCAGAAATTCCAAGTTGAATATAGAAGATTACAGAAGGTTGGCCACGTTCACTCGGTAAGACTAAAGCAAACCACTCCGAGGCTTCGAGTTGATCCAAAAAATTACCAAAGATTTTTGTCCGAGTTAGGTTAGGGTTTTTGACATTTTAAAAGAATTTTTAGTCCTTTTCTTGTACAGGAAGTCCAATTTCCTCATAAATAGATGAGAGATGACAGCCGATTGAACAACACATAATCAACAAATCAATCTATCATCTTTTACCTTCTCCCTTGTTCTTTTTCTTCCTCGTTCTTCATTCGTTCT
Organism: Aegilops bicornis; assembly: GCA_021605145.1. Classification (NCBI taxonomy): domain Eukaryota; kingdom Viridiplantae; phylum Streptophyta; class Magnoliopsida; order Poales; family Poaceae; genus Aegilops; species Aegilops bicornis. The sequence goes on along the minus strand of CM038669.1, from coordinate 537,019,138 downwards.
TCTTGTTGCAGGGTGGCGAACCTCGAGGCCATAGGAGTGATCAGATCGACCTAGGGTAGCCCATAGCCGTCGCTCGCCCTAATGGGGTCCCTCCCAGGCGTGTGGGGTTTCGGGTCTACAAAAGCGCCCACCGGATAGCTTGCATAATGCGCTTCCAGCTGGGCCTCCTTCAACGTGAGCTGCGGTGCATCACCCCCGGTGTCGAGGGTACACGATGACGTGTTCATGTGTGAACACAAGCATACAGTCTTCACGATCTGGTAGTGCTTCGCCGTCCAGAGCTAATCATCACTGGGGAATGAGAGGGAGGAGACAAGAACCACACTGGGCTTCTAATTATCAGGATTAGAGGATCTAGATCAAGCTCTAATTGATCAACTAGGACCAACTAGAACTAGAATTAGAGAACTAGAGGAGGCTCTTGTATTCAAAATGTGCCAATACGTGAAGTATATAGGTTTGGAGAGGGGAGAGGGGGCGTCACACAAGGAGAAGGATTCCCCTCCCCTTGCGCTGGCCCTAGGGGGAGGAGGAGTCCCCCCCTTGTCCAATTTGGCCTCCCTAAGTGGGAAAGGGGGTACCTCCCCTATTGGGCTTTTATGGCCCAATTCTCCTTCCACCATTTGGCCTTTTAAGACCTGTTGATATTAAATTAAATATAAAAGTCTCCTAACTATTATTAGAGCCTTTTATTATTAATTTAACACCTCCTGAAACATTTTCTACCTATATATTATTTATTGGTAATACTCGATGCCTGATTAAATCCGAAACACTTCAAGTTCCTCGCAAAACTATTTCGAATATTAATGAAAAAATTTCACAAATATACTCTCGTTACTCCCATCCTACTAAAACTCAGCAGACCATGATTACCTTAAGCATGTGACCCTGTAGTTTCGGTAAAAAATAGACATGAACAAAACCCCTTTGCTCAATGACCGATAGCGGAACCATGGACGCCCATATTTATACGTCCAATTTGCATCATGCTTTTATATCAATATTTATTGCATTATGGGCTGTTATTACATGTTATGTCACAATACTTATGGCTATTCTCTCTTATTTTACAAGGTTTATCACGAAGAGGGAGAATGCCGACAGCTGGGATTCTAGCTGGAAAAGGAGCAAATATTGGAAACCTATTCTGCACAACCCCAAAAGTCCTGAAACTCCATGAAAGTCATTTTTGGAATTAATAAGAATTATTGAGCAAAGAAAGTACCATAGGGGGCCCACACCCCGGCCACGAGGGTGGGGGGCGCGCCCCCTGTCTCGTGGGCCCCTTGGTGGCCCTCAGGTGCCCATCTTCTGCTATATGAAGTCTCTTACCCTGGAAAAAGTCATAAGCAAGCTTACGGGACGAAACTCCGCCGCCACGAGGCAGAACCTTGGCGGAACCAATCTAGGGCTCCGGCAGAGCTGTTCTGCCGGGGAAACTTCCCTCCGAGAGGGGGAAATCATCACCATCGTCATCACCAACGATCCTCTCGTCGGGAGGGGGTCAATGTCCATCAACATCTTCACTAGCACCATCTCCTCTCACAACCCTAGTTCATCTCTTGTATCCAATCTTGTATCAAAACCACAAATTGGTACCTGTGGGTTGCTAGTAGTGTTGATTACTCCTTGTAGTTGATGCTAATTGGTTTACTTGGTGGAAGGTTATATGTTCAGATCCTTAATGCATATTAATACTCCTCTGATCATGAACATGAATATGCTTTGTGAGTAATTACGTTTGTTCCTGAGGACATGAGTGAAGTCTTGCTATCGATGAGTCATGTGAATTTTGTATTCGTTCGATATTTTGATGAGATGTATGTTGTCTCTCCTCTAGTGGTGTTATGTGAACGTCGACTACATGACACTTCACCATTATTTGGGCCTAGAGGAAGTGAAAGTGCAACTATCCCTAGGTGGTTTTGGTAATTCCTAACAACATATAGCTCATTGAGCTAACATCATTCCAAGATGAACATTTCAAGAAAAGCTCAATGAATGGCATGGCATGGATGAGGAAAGTGGATCCCTCAAAATACTAGGATAAAAGGATTGGCTCAAGCTCAAAAGCTCAAGACTCTACATTTTATATTTTAGTGATCCAAGATCACATTGAGTCTATAGGAAAAGCCAATACTATCGAGGGATGAGGTGTTGCTTAATGAGTTTCTTGCTCCACAGTGCTTAGTGATATGCTCCAAAAACCCTCAACTACTTTCTCATATCCACATATGACGCAAACCAAAAGTCAAACTCGGCCCCACCAATTCTTTCTATCCGCGCCACCGAAGTTCGGATGTCATAGCCAATCGCCACCAACCCTCCGCAAATCGGTCTCACCACGAGCGATCTCGGACTCACCGAGATGGGATTGTAATCTCTCTGTTTCCCTTCGTAACGTTTCGGTCTCACCGAGATGAGCGATCGGTCCCACCGAGATTGCAATGTAAACTCTCTGTTTCCTTTTCATAACATTTCGGTCCCACCGAAATGAGCAAACCGGTCCCACCGAGTTTACCTAACCAACTCTCTGGTTAGCTTATTACCAAAATTGGTTCCACCGAGTTTGTGTAATCGGTCTCACCGAGATTACGTTATGCCCTAACCCTAACCATATCGGTCCTACCGAGTTGCATGTCGGTCCCACCGGAAATCCTAATGGTCACTAGGTTTACTGAATCGGTCAGACCGAGTTTGTTGATTCGGTCCCACCGAGATTGGTAAATTGTGTGTAACGGTTAGATTTTGTGTGGAGGCTATATATACCCCTCCACCCCCTCTTCATTCGTGGAGAGAGCCATCAAAACAAGCCTACACTTCCAACTTATCATTTCTAAGAGAGAACCACCTACTCATGTGTTGAGGCCAAGATATTCCATTCCTACCATATGAATCTTGATCTCTAGCCTTCCCCAAGTTGCTTTCCACTCAAATATTCTTTCCACCAAATCCAAATCCTGTGAGAGAGTTGAGTGTTGGGGAGACTATCATTTGAAGCACAAGAGTAAGGAGTTCATCATCAACACACCATTTGTTACTTCTTGGAGAGTGGTGTCTCCTAGATTGGCTAGGTGTCACTTGGGAGCCTCCGACAAGATTGTGGAGTTGAACCAAGGAGTTTGTAAGGGCAAGGAGATCGCCTACTTCGTGAAGATCTACCGCTAGTGAGGCAAGTCCTTCGTGGCGGCGGCCATGGTGGGATAGACAAGGTTGCTTCTTCGTGGACCCTTCGTGGGTGGAGCCCTCCGTGGACTCGCGCAGCCGTTACCCTTCGTGGGTTGAAGTCTCCATCAACGTGGATGTATGATAGCACCACCTATCGGAACCACGACAAAAACATCCGTGTCTCCAATTGCATTTGAATTCTCCAAACCCTTCCCTTTACATTCTTGCAAGTTGCATGCTTTACTTTCCGCTGCTCATATACTCTTTGCATGCTTGCTTGAATTGTGTGAAGATTGCTTGACTTGAGCTAAGATAGCTAAAATCTGCCAAGGACTAAAATTGGGAAAAGGTTAAGTTTTTAATTGGTCAAGTAGTCTAATCACCCCCCTCTAGACATACTTCCGATCCTACAAGTGGTATCAGAGCTTTGGTCTCCATTTGATTTGATTTCCATAGCTTTTGGTGGTCATAGCCTTGGTTTCACAACCTAGGAGGGTATGGCGTCTAGCGAGGGAAATTATCACCGTAGAGGTCCTTACTTTCATGGTACGAATTTTGCTAGTTGGAAGCATAAGATGAAAATGCATATTCTCGGACATAACCCAGCCGTTTGGGCTATTGTGTGTATTCGCTTGCAAGGTGAATTCTTTGATGGGAGAGAACCAAATCGTGAAGCCAGCGCGGATGAGTTGAAGATGCTGCAATACAACGCTCAAGCTTGTGATATCCTCTTCAATGGATTGTGCCCCGAAGAATTCAACAAAATCAGCCGTCTTGAGAATGCAAAGGAAATTTGGGATAGTTTGATTGATATGCATGAAGGTACCGACTCCGTCAAGGAATCCAAATTGGATGTGCTCCAAAGTCAACTTGACAAGTTCAAAATGAAGGATGGTGAAGGTGTTGCTGAAATGTACTCTAGGCTTGCTCTTATCACAAATGAGATTGCGGGCTTAGGAAGTGAAGAGATGACCGACAAATTGATCATCAAGAAGATCCTAAGAGCATTGGATGGAAAATATGATACCGTGTGCACATTGATCCAAATGATGCCCAACTACAAGAATCTCAAGCCAACGGAGGTCATTGGAAGAATCGTTGCTCATGAGATGTCACTCAAAGATAAGGAGGAACTTCACAACAAGTCAAGTGGTGCTTACAAAGCCTCATGTGAAGCCCCTACATCATCAAGTGAGAAACAAACCTTCAATGAAGAATTGAGCTTAATGGTGAAGAACTTCAACAAATTCTACAAGAGTAGAAGCAAAGAGAGAAGCTCTAAGTCAAGGTCCTACAATGACAAAAGATCTTCCAGCCGAGAGCGCTATTGCTACAATTGTGGGAGACCTGGACACTATTCCAATGAGTGTACGACACCCTACAAAAAAAGATAAGATTCTCCAAGAGAAGAAGTAGAAGAGAAGAATCACCGCCAAGAGAGAGAAGGAGTAGAGATGATCGTTATGAACGAAGAACATCCCGGAGAAGCAAGGACTCGGAAAGGAAGGACAAGTCATCAAGGAGCTACACAAAACGAAGACATCAAGCTCATGTTGGTGAATGGGTATCCGGATCCGACTCTGAACATCACTCAGAGAGAAGCTATCACTCCTACTCCGAACATACTCAAGATGAAGGTGTTGCCGGTCTAGCACTTGTGTCAACTAACTCCCACGACATATTTGATTCAAAAAATGAAGGACTTGGAAGATGCTTCATGGCTAAAGGCCCAAAGGTAACACACCCCGAGTATGTTGATTTCAATAGTGATGAAGATGACTTGCTAGGTGATGATGATTTACTTATTGACAACTCTAGTGATGAACACTATGATGAAACGTCAATTAATCATGCTAATCAAGATAAAACGAATGACGATGATAAGGAGAAGATTGAGCTCCTAACTAAATAACTAAACACTCTCAAGTTAGCTCATGAAACTATCTTAGGGGATCATCAAGAACTTTTAAGGACTCATGAGAAGTTACCCTTTGAAAAGCTCACCGTTGAGCAAGAGCATGAGTTCTTAAAGGCAATCAATGATGATCTTCGCAAGAAAAGTTCTTCTTACATTGCCAAGCGTTTACTCTTATCTACTTACATGCCTCAAGTCAAGTCTAGTAACAAAAACAAGAAGGATTCTTCCTCTAGTAGTAACAATCATCATGCTAAATCCAATATTGTTGCTTCTAGTAGTTCTCTTGATTCCACTAATGATTCTCTTAGCCAAGTTACACTTGAGCAAGAAAATAGTTTATTGAAGGGAATCATAGAGAAAGATGTTTACAAGAGCCTTGTCGGGAGTAAGCAATTCAAGGAAATTATGCATAAGGAAGGAAGGCACCGGAAGAACCAAGGTGTTGGTTTTGAACGAAACTTCAATGCCAATGGAGTTGAGTGGGAAGAAGATCAATATCCCAAGACGAAGTTTGTTCCTCAACAAGACAAGTATGATCCTACTTCCTTCAAGGGGACACAAGCTCAAGATGATCTTCCACCACAAGACCTCAAGCAAAAAGGCAAGGACAAGCTTCAAGAGGAGATTGATGCATTTGAATAAGCTCCTAAGGCCTTGGTCAGGTGGGTTCCCAAGACAACGTCAAGTTCTACTTCATCAAGTACGACTACAACTCCAAGGATTCCCATCAAGATGATGTGGATCCCGAAGAAGAAGAACTAGAGAGTTCTTGAGGGTGACTCCGCCAACATTTTTCACTCATATCATTATGGCAAGGACAAGTGCAATCAACTTCCACGTCTTGCACTAGTTCAAGGAGTCACAAACCCTCTTTTTGGTAAGACAAGGGACAAGGTAACCTAATGCTTTCATGGACATCATCTTGTGTGTGCATCACTCTATGTCTATGGATATACTTGTTTGTTCCTTGTGGGACTAACCCGTGTAGGTATTGAAAGTGCAAATCACTCCAAAGGATTGCTCCAAATGATCTTCATCAACATTGAGCATCCACATCTTCAACACCTACATGAAGTCATCATCGACAAAACCCAAGGTTAGTTCATCCCTCTAAGGGGATCTCACATCTAGGGGAGCTTAACTCTAAGAATTGAGTCAAAGCAACTCTAATGGTGTGAACACATCAATGCATTATGTAAAAGTGGTAACCCCACTTGAGCTTAAACAATGAGTATGACCTATGATCAAATGTTCTCATTTGACTCCTAAGTCAATATACTCATATATAGATGACCTAGTCATCGCCAATTGTTTGATAGATGCTAGAATTGGTTGTGCATGCTTTGCCACATATTCCATTTGCCATTTTATTGTGTGAGCATGTTGGTTGCATATTTTACTCATTCGAGGACATCCACTTGTAGTTTTGCTTGTCTGGCTGCTTTTATTTTGCCAAGTGGATGAACAAGAATGCCTAAGGACCTTCTCTAGCTATCTATGCTTTTACTGTCTCAAACTCTATTCATGCTACATCACAAAATTTGATCAAGTCAGATTCGAACCACTCTGTGTGAGGAGCACTCGGAGTCCCCGATTCGTCATAGACTACTTCCAAAACTTCTTTGTGCGTTTCGGTCTGACCGATTCTTTCATTTCGGTCATACCGAGATCACTAAGTCGATCTAGGTTTTCAATCTTGGTGCAACCGATTTGAACTTTTCGGTCTCACGAGTTCTTTAGCATCATGATTTATGCATCTCGGTGCCACCGAGTTGTTCCACTCGGTCACACCGACAGGGTCGGGCTATATACACTCACGGGCAAAAATTTGGAAACTTTCTCCAACCCCTTCGCCCGCACATAGCTCGCTCTGCCTCCAAGGTCTCCGGATTGTCCTCCTCGTCGCCAGCCGCCTCCATTCGCTGGTCTCCGCCGCCGTCAACGTAATTCAACCCTGCCGTTGCCGCCGTAGCGAGTTCATCGCCAAGCTAGGGTATGGACTCGATCACAGTGCTATCCTCGTACGATTCCTAGCACATTGTGTTTATCATGATTCTTGCCACGATTGAAACGATTCTATCCAGTCAAAACAATCCTTAGATTAGAAGTGAATTGGAAATTTAGGGTTAGGTTTCCGCCGAAACCATCTCGGACCCACCGAGTTGTAAAACTCGGTTCCACCGATTCGGCTAAGGCCGTTGCACAAGTGATTCTCGGTCTGACCGAGAATTGCAAATCGGTGTGACCGAGTTCAGGACTTTGTGAAACCCTAGCAGTCTCGGTGCCACCAAACTGTGACTCGGTCTGACCGAGTTCACTAGTTTAGGTCCCAAAAGCTGCTTCGGTATCACTGAGTTTGAAAATCGCTTGATCCGAAATGCTTTCCGTGGAAAACTAAAACTAAGTTTTTGAATCATTCTTTTGCAAAAAACCTCTGCATTTTGTGATGCTCATCCACTCTATCTCATCAATATCTATTCACAGGGTCTGCAGTCAGTATTTTCAATATGTCTGATCAAAGTGACAGCCAGAACCAGTCATAGGAGCAGATTCACATGAGTGAGGGCACTAGTCCCTCTAGCACCTCAGATGATGGCAGCAGGAGCACCCCAAGCAACTTGCCCAAAGCTGCCACCAGGGCCATAAAGAAGAAAACCTTAGAATCTAAGGACGAAGACTATGTGGCAGTTGAGGATGAGGCCACTTCCAAGAAGAAAGTGCTCAAAAAGGAATATGGCACAGCTGCAACCACTAAGCCTGGTATGAAGACCAAAGTGCCTGCAAAGAGAACTCCCATGTCAAAAGCCAGAGCCTCTACTCAAATACCAGAGACATCTGATCCCAAAGAGGCTGCTGCAGAAGGGAAGAAGAGGAAGGAAAGGGTCAAGAAGACCATGTCCAGAGTTGTTGGACAGCCTTCCATGATGGAAGAGGAAGAGGAAGAAGAGGCTGCTGCACCAGCACCCAAGGCTCAAAAGCTTATGGGTGATGCTATGAGGTCAGGGGCTGCACCATCAAAGCCCAAAGAAACACCCAAAGCTGCCTCCAAGCCCAAGACAACACCTAAAAGGAATACCAGAAGCATACCAGCTGCTGAGAAGAACAAGGCCCCAGTGCTTGAAGTTGCTGAAGAAGAAGAAGAAGAAGGACAGGTTCTGAGAAAGTTGAAGCCAAAGATTCTAGACCACAATGATGCTCATCCAGTGGCTGAGAACATGAAGCTGAGGAAGGATGCAGGACTCAGACAGGGGAGATTGTCTGATCCTTATGCAATCAGGAGAAGGACTGCTGTTAACTACAGGTTCCGCACTAAGGAACAACATGATTTCTATGAGACTGTGCTGCTGGACAAGAAACCAATTGTATGTGACATGAGGTGGGTGGACTGGAAATACATGAAGGAGAATGAGGAACACTATCCAGGTGTGTATGACAGTTTCGGTGCTTGTGGAGTTGCAGACTTTGTTGGAAAGAAGTTCACAAAGTGGAATGATGAGCTCATAATGCAATTCTACTCCACAACACACTTCTATCCAGATGGCAGGATAGTATGGATGTCTGAAGGTACAAGGTACCAGTCTACAATTGAGGAATGGGAAAATCTGATAAATGCACCGAAGGAGAATGAAGATGACTTGGATTTCTATGCCAAGAAGAAGGATCACAATTCTATGGCACACATGTACAAGGAGATCCCAGATAAAGCAATTGAAACTCACAAGTTTGGATCTGTACATTTCCTTCTGTCAGGACTGCCAACCATCAACTGGATCCTTAGACACACTCTCTTGCCCAAGTCAGGAAATCACGACATGATCAGAGGCCATGCAATAAACTTGCTACACATATTTGATGTGCCTCAAAAGTTCAAGGTCATGAGTCTCATAGTTGAGACTATCAAGAGGACAACAGCTGACCAGAAGAGAAGCTGTGGGTATGCCCCGCAAATCCAGGAGCTGATTAACTTCAAGATGGGCACAAACACATACTTGTTGGATAAGGAACACTTTGCTATCTATCCAGATTTTGAGGACAACCAAGTGGTTATGAATGAAGATGAACCATCTTCTGTGCATGCTCAAGCAAAGAAGGAGAAGGCAAGGACAGAGAAGGCTACCAAGATGCCAACAATGGAAGAGGCATCTCAGTACTTTTTGAAGAGCAAACAAGATCAACTAGGCTACTTGATTGCATCCACTCTGAGGATTGAGAAGGGGCTGGCCACCTTGGATGTGAAGGTAACTCAGATCCAGTCTGTTGTTGAGAAGCTTGAGGATGATATGCAGGAGAGAAAGGGCAAGACAACCACTGATGCATTTGCCAGAGTGCCTAGAGCTCAGAGATCAGCTGCAGTGCTAGTGACAGGAACCAGAGCCACTTCATCTGCACCAGCTACAACTCCAGTGCAACCAGCTCCAGCACCTACACCTCCAGCTCCATCCACATCAACTGAAGCTTTCGTCCTTGGCGTCATATCTACACCACCACATCAATATCAAGCCTGAGAGTCGATCTAGTACTATGCATTTTCTATGAACTTTTTGGTAACTTGTTGCCAAAGGGGGAGAAAAATGTATAGATCATAGGCTTCGAGAGTGAGTGATGCTTTTTTTTCTCTCTTGCTTTGGTGGTTCAACTTTATTTGCTTTTGCTTGCCTGAGATACTACTTTATTGCTTGGAGGATACAATGATGATCATGTGTTTGATCATATGCTACATTTATGCTTGTTGGATGACATTATCCCATTTATCTCTATGTGATCATTCACTTTGCTTGGTGATGAGTGCATGTATTTAATCTTTATTATTTTGAGCGCCCCACCAAGATGTATGTGACATGGAAGAGTAACCCATGAGCCTAACTCCTTGTGCATTTGCAGTCCAAAGCAAATCTTAAAACTATGCACAAATTTAGGGGGAGCTCTTGCTTATCACATACTTCTCAAAGCGACAATATTTTTCACTCTTATTATTATTTGTCGAAGCTTTGATCTATATGTTGTCATCAATTACCAAAAAGGGGGAGATTGAAAGTGCAACTATCCCTAGGTGGTTTTGGTAATTCCTAACAACATATATCTCATTGAGCTAACATCATTCCAAGATGAACATTTCAGGAAAAGCTCAATGAATGGCATGGCATGGATGAGGAAAGTGGATCCCTCAAAGTACTAAGGATAAAAGGATTGGCTCAAGCTCAAAAGCTCAAGACTCTACATTTTATCTTTTAGTGATCCAAGATCACATTGAGTCTATAGGAAAAGCCAATACTATCAAGGAGGTATGAGGTGTTGCTTAATGAGTTTCTTGCTCCACAGTGCTTAGTGATATGCTCCAAAAACCCTCAACTACTTTCTCATATCCACATATGACCCAAACCAAAAGTCAAACTCGGCCCCACCGATTCTTTCTATCCGGCGCCACCGAGTTCAGATGTCATAGACACTGCCACAAACCCTAGGCAAATCGGTCTGACCGAGAGGGATCTCGGTCTCACCGAGATGGGATTGTAATCTCTCTATTTCCCTTTGTAACGTTTCGGTCTCACCGAGATGAGCGATCGGTCCCACGGAGATTGCAATGTAAACTCTCTGTTTCCTTTTCGTAACATTTCGATCCCACCGAAATGAGCGAACCGGTCCCACCGAGTTTACCTGACCAACTCTCTGGTTAGCTTATTACCAAAATCGATTCCTCCGAGTTTGTGTAATCGGTCTCATCGAGATTACGTTATGCCCTAACCCTAACCATATCGGTCCTACCGAGTTGCATGTCGGTCCCACCGAAAATCCTAACGGTCACTGGGTTTACTGAATCGGTCAGACCGAGTTTGTTGATTAGGTCCCACCGAGATTGGTAAATTGTGTGTAACGGTTAGATTTTGTGTGGAGGCTATATATACCCCTCCACCTCCTCTTCATTCGTGGAGAGAGCCATCAGAACAAGCCTACACTTCCAACTTACCATTTCTGAGAGAGAACCACCTACTCATATGTTGAGGCCAAGATATTCCATTCCTACCATATGAATCTTGATCTCTAGCCTTCCCCAAGTTGCTTTCCACTCAAATCTTCTTTCCACCAAATCCAAATCCTGAGAGAGAGAGTTGAGTGTTGGGGAGACTATCATTTGAAGCACAAGAGGAAGGAGTTCATCATCAACACACCATTTGTTACTTCTTGGAGAGTGGTGTCTCCTAGATTGGCTAGGTGTCACTTGGGAGCCTCAGACAAGATTGTGGAGTTGAACCAAGGAGTTTGTAAGGGCAAGGAGATCGCCTACTTCATGAAGATCTACCGCTAGTGAGGCAAGTCCTTCGTGGGCGACGTCCATGGTGGGATAGACAAGGTTGCTTCTTCGTGGACCCTTCGTGGGTGGAGCCCTCCGTGGACTCACGCAGCCATTACCCTTCGTGGGTTGAACTCTCCATCAACGTGGATGTACGATAGCACCACCTATCGGAACCACGACAAAAACATTAGTGTCTCCAATTGCGTTTGAATTCTCCAAACCCTTCCCTTTACATTCTTGCAATTTGCATGCTTTACTTTCCGCTGCTCATATACTCTTTGCATGCTTGTTTGAATTGTGTGAAGATTGCTTGACTTGAGCTAAGATAGCTAAAATCTGCCAAGGACTAAAATTGGGAAAAGGTTAAGTTTTTAATTGGTTAAGTAGTCTAATCACCCCCCTCTAGACATACTTCCGATCCTACAGGAAGGCATTGGGAAGTAATTAGTAGATGATGGGTTGCTAGAGTGACATAAGCTTAAACCCTAGTTTATGCGTTGCTTTGTAAGGGGCTGATTTGGATCCACTAGTTTCATGCTATGGTTAGGTTTACCTTAATACTTCTTTTGTAGTTGCGGATGCTTGCAATAGGGGTTAATCATAAGTGGGATGCTTGTCCAAGAAAGGGCAGTACCCAAGCACAGGTCCACCCACATATCAAATTATCAAAGTACCAAACTCGAATCATATGAGCGTGATGAAAACTAGCTTGACGATAATTCCCATGTGTCCTCGGGAGCGCCTTTCTCATTATAAGAAATTGTCCAGGCTTGTCCTTTGCTAAAAAAAGGATTGGTCGACCTTGCTGCACTTTATTTACTTTCATTGCTTGTTACCCGTTACAAATTATCTTATCACAAAACTATCTGTTACCTACAATTTCAGTGCTTGCAGAGAATACCTTACTGAAACCGCTTGTCATTTCCTTCCGCTCCTCGTTGGGTTTGACACTCTTACTGATCTAAAGGACTAAGATATATCCCCTATACTTGTGGGTCATCAAGAATCTTTCTGGCGCCGTTGCCGGGGAGTGAAGCGCCTTTGGTGAGTGGAACTTGGTAAGGAAACATTTATATAGTGTGCTGAAATTTTCTGTCACTTGTTACGATGGAAACTAATCCTTTGAGGGGCTTGTTCGAGGCATCTTCGCCCCAACTAGTAGAGCAAAGAGTTGCTCCTCAACCTACTGAACCTACTGAAAATGTTTACTTTGAGATTCCTTCGGGTATGATAGAGAAACTGCTAGCTAATCCCTTTGCAGGAGATGGAACACTGCATCCCGATTTACACCTTATCTATGTGGATGAAGTTTGTGGATTATTTAAGCTTGCAGGTATTCCCGATGATGCTGTTAAGAGGAATGTCTTCCCTTTATCTTTGAAGTGAGATGCATTGACATGGTATAGGCTATGTGATGATACAAGAACTTGGAATTATAAACGATTGAAGTTGGAATTTCACCAGAAGTTCTATCCTATGCATCTTGTTCATCGTGATCGTAATTACGTATATAATTTCTGGCCTCGCGAAGGAGAAAGCATCGCTCAAGCTTGGGGGAGGCTTAAGTCAATGTTATATTCATGCTCCAATCACGAGCTCTCAAGAGAAATGATTATTCAAAATTTTTATGCTCGACTTTCTCTCAATGATCGCACCATGCTTGATACTTCCTGTGCTGGTTCTTATATGTTGAAGACTACTGAATTCAAGTGGGATTTACTGGAAATAATTAAATGCAACTCTGAAGATTGGGGTTCCAACGATGGTAAGGAGTCAGGTATGACACCTAAGTTTGATTGTGTTAAATCTTTTATGGATACCGATGCTTTTTGTGGATTTAGTGCTAAATATGGACTTGACTCTGAGATAGTAGCTTCTTTCTGTGAAGCTTTTGCTACTCATGTTGATCTCCCTAAGGAGAAGTGGTTTAAATATAATCCTCCCACTGAAGTAAAAGTAGTTGCACCTATTACAGTTGAAGAAAAGACTATCACTTATAATGATCCTATTGTTCCTACTACTTATGTTGAGAAACCACCTTTTCCTGTTAGAATAAAGGATCATGCTAAAGCGTCAACTGTGGTTCGTAAGAGTAATACTAGAACATATACACCTCTTGAGCAAATTAAAGTTGAACCTAGTATTGCTATGGTTAAAGATCTTTTGGATGATAATATAGATGGACATGTTATTTACTTCTATGAATAGGCTGCTAATATTGCTAGACCAGATGCTAAGATACATAGACCTGTTGTAGGCATGCCTGTTATTTCTGTTAAAATAGGAGATCATTGTTATCATGGCTTATGTGATATGGGTGCTAGTGCTAGTGCAATACCTCATTCCTTATATGAAGAAATTATGCATGATATCGCACCCGCTGAAATAGAAGGTATTGATCTTACTATTAAGCTTGCCAATAGAGATACTATTTCACCAGTTGGGATTGTTAGAGATGTTGAAGTCTTGTGTGGGAAAGTTAAATATCCTGCTGATTTACTTGCTCTTGGTTCCCCACAAGACGACTTTTGTCCCATTATATTTGGCAGACCCTTCTTGAATACTGTTAATGCTAGGATTGATTGCAAAAAGGATGTTACAATTGGCTTAGGGGATATGTCTCATGAGTTTAATTTTGCTAAGTTTCATAGACAACCCCATGATAAAGAATTGCCTAGTAAGGATGAAATTATTGGTCTTGCTTCTATTGCCGTGCCTCCTACTGATCCGTTATAACAATATTTGCTAGACCATGAAAATGATATGTTTATGAATGAAAGAAGGGAAATAGATGAAGTATTCCTTCAACAGGGTCCTATTCTGAAACACAACTTCCCTGTTGAAATCCTAGGGGATCCCCATCCACCCAAGGGTGATCCCGTGTTTGAGCTTAAACCATTACCTGATAATCTTAAATATGCTTATCTTGATGAAAAGGAGATATATCCTGTTATTATTAGTGCTAACCTTTTAGAGCAAGAAGAGGAAAGATTATTGAAAACTTTGAAGAAGCACCGGGCTACTATTGGATATACTCTGGATGGTCTTAAGGGCATTAGTCCCACTCTATGCCAACATAAAATTAAATTGGACGAAGGCTCCAAACCAGTTAGAGATCCTCACGACAGTTAAATCCTAAGATGAAAGAAGTGGTAAGAAAGGAGATACTAAAGCTCCTTGAGGAAGGTATAATTTATCCCGTTGCTGGTAGTGATTGGGTAAGTCCTGTCCATTGCGTCCCTAAGAAGGGAGGTATTACTGTTGTTCCTAATGATAAAGATGAATTGATTCCGCAAAGAAATATTATAGGTTATAGGATGGTAATTGTTTTCTATAAATTAAATAAGGCTACTAAGAAAGATCATTACCCTTTACCTTTTATTAATCAAATGCTAGAAAGACTATCAAAACATACACATTTCTGCTTTCTAGATGGTTATTCTGGTTTCTCTCAAATACCTGTGTCAGCGGACGATCAATCAAAAACTACTTTTACTTGCCCTTTTGGTACTTTCGCTTATAGACGTATGCCTTTTGGTTTATGTAATGCACCTGCTGTCAGTGTCAAAATCGGTGGATCTCGGGTAGGGGGTCCCGAACTGTGCGTCTAAGGCTGATGGTAACAGGAGGTGGGGGACACGATGTTTTACCCAGGTTTGGGCCCTCTCGACGGAGGTAATACCCTACTTCCTGCTTGATTGATCTTGATGATATGAGTATTACAAGAGTCGATCTACCACGAGATCGTAGAGGCTAAACCCTACAAGCTAGCCTATGATTATGATTGTTCTTGTCCTACGGACTACCCTCCGGTTTATATAGACACTAGAGGGGGCTAGGGTTACACAAAGTCGGTTACAGAGAAAGAGATCTACATATCCGAATTGCCAAGCTTGCCCTCCATGCAAAGGAGAGTCCCATGCGGACACGGGACGAAGTCTTCAATCTTGTATCTTCATAGTCCAACAGTCCGGCCAAAGTATATAGTCCGGCTGTCCGAGGACCCCTTAATCCCGGACTCCCTCAGTAGCCCCTGAACCAGGCTTCAATGACGATGAGTCCGGCGCGCAGATTGTCTTCGGCATTGCAAGGCGGGTTCTTCACCAAATTCTCCAGAGTACATGTTGTAACGAGCAGTATCCGGCTTTCCATTAATGTTGCACTCCTCGGCTTCTGTGCTTTAATAATGGCAGTCTCCACGTGTCGAGCGAATGCGAGAAGTCGGGGCATTTTTACATTTGCCACCCTGACCATGCAAGTAAATCGTCTATTTAAAGATACGGGGATCCTCAGATCCAAATCACACCATTCTCCCCCAACGAGTATTCATCAGAACGCGCCCGGAAGAAGCCATCCCATCATGGGCGGCCATCGCAGCTCCTCCTCTCGCTCCCGTAGCACTAGGCCAGGCGATTGGGAGAAATGTTCTGTCCCCCACAGCCGACTAGTAGAGTTGCAGACCCAGGGGTTTCTCCCGCCTGCGTACATGGTCCCAGGCCGAGCTGGACTAGCCACTTATAATGGCGGGGAGCAAGCGGAGAGTTCTCCAAACAAATCCAAGGGGGAGCGGGCATGCTTTGTCCCCTATTTGCTGAGGGGACTTGGATTTCCAATCCATCCTTTCCTCCGCGGGCTACTGGAGTTCTACGGCCTCCAGCTGCATCACTTTACCCCAGCCTCCATACTGCATATCGCAGGCTACGTCGCCTTCTGCGAGCTATTTCTGGGTTGCGAAGCTCATTTCGAGCTGTGGAAGAGGCTATTCTGCCTCGTACCCCGCACTTAGGAGGGGTCGGTATATCAAGTGGGCGGAGCCAAAATATGGCGCATCGCCGGGACCGGATACCTGTCCGGTACCCCGAAGAAGACATCCGAAGACTCGCCTTCGGAGTGTTTCTACATGGAGGACGTCCCTCTTCCGGACCCTATTCGGAAGGGCCTTCCCGAGTTTGTAAATGCCCCGTTGAAGGAACACCACAGCTGGCGCCCCCGGAGCCGCCAGGAGGAAGATAACAGAGAGATCCTTTTCCTGATGGACAGGATAAAGACGTTGGCCAAATCAGGACTGACAATAATTGAGGTTATGCCAATATTTATAATGCGGGGAGTGTAGCCACTTCAATATTGGGGGAAACCCATGTGGCACTTCAATGGAGAAGACGATGCCACCCACCGCAGCCGTAAAGGTCTGGACTCCGCCGCCGCTCTGGTGAAGATACTGTCCGATTTGTACAAAGGATAAGAAGAGGAGTTCATCCATATCAAGCCACGGGATGGATTCTCCATGTACAACCCCCCAAGCTCGGTGAGCTCCTATCTTTTATTCCAGTCTTTCCCGCATTTTTTAGCACACATGTTTACCTTGTCAATTCATAGCAGGAACTGCGAAAAGCTATGAGGGAGGTTCACAGCCCGTCTCCACAGCCAGAGGACCCCAACCGGGCCCTCGACCCCAGACTCAAAGAAGATCCGGGCATATTTGTGGAGCTCGTCGACAAGACATTTTATCAGTTAAGCTGCGATGGTGCGTTGGTGGCCATTATAGCTGATTATCCTGGCCTACTCCCGGTATCACATGTAAGTAAAACCGGAGTCCCAACTTCCAAGAAGGATTCCCTCTTTGCGCCTTACCCACCGCACATGTATTGCGTTTTACAGGGAAGGCCATCGGGACGCCATGCCGAACCCGCGGTGACTCGTCAATAAGGGGCACTGAAGCCGGGTAGGCTTAAAAGGAAGGCGGTCAGGACCGAGACGCCGTTGCAAAGGTATGTTTAAAAACCTGCCACGTAATTATCATCGTTAAAATATAACAACGTCCATTGTCTCCTGGCAGAAAAAGTGCTCACCGGACTATATCCGGAGAGCCTGCCAGCCACGCCTCCACCAACCGGACTCCAAGGCCGGACTCAAGGGCAGAGGTCAACACGGGGACAACGCCGGACGATCCTCCTACAGAGGATGCGGATAGATTCTCTGCTACAAACTCTGAAGTGGAGAGCGCCATGAATCATAGGCGCCGACGCGCCACACTACGCGACCCTAATTTCTCTGAAGATGCGTTCAATGCCTTCAACTCAGGGGACACGTACATCCGGGCTGCTCAAGATGACCTCGCCAGAGCCACGGACCAGTACGTAAAGGATATACGGGTCAGAAAATTTGATAAGTATGTATATCAGTAGCCCCTGAGACTTGAAACAGTTGGCGCAACTGATTTAAGGATCCTCGTATGCATAGGTCCTGATAGAGAAGAATACCCAGCTGTCTAAAGAGCTGGAGGAGTGCAAAGCCCAGCTGCGGGCCGCAGTTGTCGGAATGGAGGAGTCCATGAAGGCCCCATCTGGTAATACTTGTTTTGATCGAAAAGAATGTAATGGCATGTACCAGTTAGTATTCAGCATGAATGCAAGTCTAACAATAGATTCTGCAGACAATCCCGGAGGCAATTCAGAGATCATACCAGAGGATGAGCAACATGCTCAACGACAGCTGAAGGCTGGCGAGCGTGTGCTTACAAAGGTTATACGGGAGAAAAATAATCTCTAGGACGCGAACACCCGACTGGACGTCGAATTAAAGGATGTTCGGGCCCAGCTTGCTGACTCCATGAAGGAGAATAAGAGGCTTCGTCGCGACATTTTTAGTAAGTGCTCTAACGAACCACTATAAGGTTCGGCGAAGAAACGGGCTAATAGAATTATATCTATAGGTATGTTGACAGGTCGTCCCGAAGAGGAGATGCCCGGATCTACAGGCGATCTTCTGCAGGAGCTCTCACAATTGCACTAACAAGTTCGGCAGGTGATGCATGGCATTGCCCAGGCCTTGTGGCCATCCGCCTCCCTGCCAAGAGGCATGGGGGAGCTTGTAGAGATGCTCAAGGGAGCGCGGCGGCGCTTCCGATTATGGAAGATATCGGCCTGCCGGGAAGGTGCAAGGGAAGCCTGGGCCATGGTGAAGACGCGTTACACCAAGGCTGACCCGAACCACATGACCGAGGTCGAACCTGTATTGTCAGATGGGAAAGAGATCCCTGTAAGTCTGGTATATGACCAGGTAGCATTAGCCGCTAAGTATTCCCAACAGGATTGTAGGCTAGACAACCTGTTGGATGGTATAGAAGAAGAATTTAGTCAGTCTAAGTAACTTTGTTCTTCAAAGGACATGTTTTGTCCCTAACCGGATTGTAAATCATTTGTCTTGGCGGACCTTTTCGCTTCAACCTCCGGACCCGACAGTCCAGAGTGTATCCGAATACCCGCTCAGTTATGTAAAAACCAGCGTACGCGTGGAAACCAGGCGTAGGGGTCATAAGTGCTTGAACAGACAAGTACCCAACTAGCTATGTTATATTACATGGATAGCAAGAAACATCTTCCAAGGAGAATAGTTCCGTTAAGGGTTCCTTTCCCTGGGTACGCATGCATTAATGTGCATGTCCGAACTGCGAAAAGCGACGCATGATATAAACATCTGGGGCATGTATTGGAATAAGTGGGAAACATCTTTTGTTCACCGATTGAATATTCCCTTAAGAACGCTAGCTTTTGGCTTCACCCAGTCTAAGGTACACATCCGGCAGACCCGGCAGTAGCAATCGCAGAGGTGCTCCCCTTATGCCCTAGCTGAGTTAACGAGAACGTAGGGCATAAACACAAGAGCCAGGCAACCCAGCTTGGCCAAAACTTAAGTCATATCGATGCATATAATGGTGAAAAAAGGTACATATGGAGGAATGACGCATATGTGGTGGGCATAAAGCCCAGAAGATAATTATATTAATCTTCTGTATAAGAAGCCCCCAGGTATATTGAGCGCGCATAGCACGACAGGAGTGTGCGGTCGAAGCATACTTGAAGCTTTTAAGGATATATAAAAAATAAAAAAGAGAGAGGATATAACTTAAAAAAGAAAGGCGGAGGTAAGGAGATGAACACAAGGTTCGGCACTAGTCGTAGAATAATCAGAGTCTGGCCGTGTTCCATGGGTTCGGCTCGAGTCGATTATCTGATGCATCACATAGACGGTACGCTCCCCCAGTGAGAACTTTATCAATGATGAAGGGACCCTCCCACTTGGGCTTTAGCTTGTCCTTTTTCTTCTCTGGTAGGCATAGAATGAGCTCGCCAATGTTATAAGTTTTGGCCCGTACTTCTCTGCTTTGATACCTTCGAGCCTGCTGTTGATAGAATGCAGAACGGGCCTTTGCAACGTCACGCTCCTCCCCAAGGCATCTAAGCTGTCCTGCCGATCCAGCTCAGCTTCTCTCTCTTCGTACATGCGCACTCTAGGTGAGTCATGGATGATATCGCAAGGTAGCACTGCCTCTGCGTTGTACACCATAAAAAATGGTGTGTATCCGGTTGTGCGATTTGGCATGGTCCGCATCCCCCATAGTACGGAGTCGAGCTCCTCGACCCAGTGCATATCTGATTCCTTCAGGGATCGCACTAGTCTGGGTTTAATGTCGCTCATAATAAGACCATTTGCTCGTTCGACTTGACCGTTTGTTTGGGGGTGATAGACGGAGGCATAATCAAGTTTTATGCTCATTTTGCCGCACCAGGTTTTCACCTCGTCGGCTGTGAAGTTTGAGCCGTTATCGATGATGATGCTTGGGGGGGGGGGGGGGACACCGTAACGGTGTACGACCCCAGATATGAAGTCTATCATTGGTCCGGACTCGGCCGTTTTAACTGGTTTGGCTTCTTTCCATTTGGTGAATTTATCGACCATGACCAACAAGTATTTCTTCTTATGGCTTTCTCCTTTAAGGGGTCAAACCATATCGAGCCCCCAAACCACAAAGGGCCAAGTTATGGGGATTGTTTGGAGAGCGGTAGGTGGCATATGGCTTTGATTTGCAAAAAGTTGGCAACCAACACAATGTTGGACAAGGTCCTGTGCGTCTGCCTGGGCTGTTGGCCAGTAGAAACCTATACGGAAGGCCTTGCTTACGAGCGCCCGAGCTGCGGCATGGTGGCCGCCGAGTCTGGCATGAATTTCGGCCAAGAGCTGCCGCACTTCCTCTTCGGCGATGCACCTTTGGTGCACTCCAGTCGCTCTTTTCTTATAAAGCTCTCCCTCGTGGACTTTGTAGGCTTTAGAGCGCCGCACAATGCAACGTGCCTCATTTTGGTCCTCAGGGAGTTCTTTCCTATTTTAGTAGGCTAAGAAGGGTTACATCCGCAGGCGATGACAGCCATAATCGCATGGGCCGAAGGTGTTATTTCGGTGGTGGAGCCTCCGATTACGTCAGAGTGTTTGGGATCTGGGTTTGTGTGCGGATCCGGACTGGTATTGCCGGTCTCCCCTTCCCACACCACGGATGGTTTGAACAGCCTTTCCAAAAAGATATTAGGTGGGACAGGGTCACGTTTAGTGCCGATGCGGGCGAGAATATCCACCGCTTGGTTGTTTTCTCGGACCACATGGTGGAATTCGAGCCCCTCGAACCGAGCTGACATTCTGAGGACGGCATTGCAGTAGGCCGCCATTTTTGGGTCCTTGGCATCAAAGTCTCCATTTATTTGAGATATTGCGAGATTTGAATCCCCACGCACTTCTAGGTGTTGAATGCCCATGGAGACTGCCATCCAAAGACCATGCAACAAGGCCTCATATTCGGCTGCATTGTTGGAATATGTGTATAGTATTTGGAGTAAGTATTGGACTGTATCTCTGGTGGGGGATGTCAGGACAACGCCTGCCCCTAGACCAGCTAGTATCTTAGAGCCGTTAAAGTGCATGATCCAATTGGAGTACGCGCCATACTCTTTAGGGAGTTAAACACATCCATTCGACGAAGTCACCAAGATTATGCGACTTAATGGCTCACCGTGGTTTGTATGTTATGTCGACGGGAGGAGCTCATAGCCCATTTAGCAATCCGCCCCATGGCATCGCGGTTATTTATTGTGTCATTGAGTGGTACTTCGGAGGCCACCATGATTGAACACTCTTGAAAGTAGTGTCATAGTTTTCGGGATGCGATGAAGACCGCGTATGCTATCTTTTGATAATGTGGGTACCGTGACTTGCATGGAGTGAGGACAGTGGATACGTAGTATACCGGTTTCTAAAGCGGGAACTTATGTCCATCTATCTCTCGTTCGACGACGAGCACTGCGCTTACAACCTGGTGTTGCAGCTATATATAGCAGCATGGGTTCGCCGACATTTGGCGCGCCTAGGATTGGATTGGTGGCCAAGAGGGATTTTATTTCCTCCAGTCCGGCCGTAGCCGCATCCGTCCACTCGAAGTGTTCGGTGCGTCGAAGAAGGCGATAAAGAGGTAGTGCCTTTTCTCCTAATCAGGAGATAAAGCGGCTTAAGGCAGCCACGCATCCAGCTAATTTCTGGATTTGCTTGAGGTCTGTTGGGGTAGCCAACTGTGACAGAGCTCAGATTTTAGCCAGGTTTGCCTCGATTCCTCTATTGGAAACGATAAAACCCAAGAGCTTTCCGTCAGTTATGCCGAAAACACATTTTTCCGGCTTGAGCTTGATGTCATATGTTCGGAGATTGTCGAACGTACGCCTCAAGTCGTCTATTAAAGATTCGACATGTTTGGTTTTGATGACCACATCGTCTACTTATTCCTCCACTGTTTTGCCGATGTGTGTTTCCAGGCATGTCTGAATCATGCGTTGATAGGTTGCACCGGCGTTTTTGAGCCCGAAAGGCATGGTGTTAAAACAGAAGGGGCCGTATGGAGTGATAAATGCCATTGCGGCTTGATCGGACTCCGCCATCTTGATTTGATGATATCCGGAGTATGCTTCGAGGAAACAAAATGAGTCATGTCCTGCGGTAGCATCGATGATTTGATCGATGCGCGGGGGGGGGGGGGGAAGGGATCCTTGGGGCAAGCCTTATTGTGGTCCTTGAAATCGACGCATAGGCGACATGATTTGTCCTTCTTTGGTACCATCACCAGGTTTGCTAGCCAGTCCGGATGTTTTATTTCTCTGATGAATCCGGCCTCGAGTAGTTTGGCTAGCTCTTTTCCCATGGCTTGTCGCTTGGGTTCTGAAAAGCACCGAAGAGTCTGCTTGACCGGCTTGTATCCCTTTAGTATGTTTAGGCTATGCTCGGCCAGCCTGCGTGGGATACCTGGCATGTCTGAAGGATGCCAAGCGAAGATGTCCCAATTCTCGCGCAAGAACTCTTGTAGTGCAGCGTCTATTGTGGGGTTTAGCTGTGTCACGCCCAATATGCGACCCTATCCAAAAGGAACTCGTAGGTCCCACCAAGGATAGACCCGCATATTGAGACGCTTTTGCAAGGTGGATACCATTACAACAACATTACATAATAGATGGGGATACATACATAAGGCATACAATGTCACACGAATACAACAATACATCATACAAGATCAACATCCGACTACGGATGAATCATAAACAGAAACTCAAACAATATCCACCCTGCTAGCCCAGGCTGCCGACCTGGAACCTATCCCCTGATCGAAGAAGAAGCAGAAGGAGAACTCCAAAGTAAGCAAACATCGCTCTCGCGTCATGATCATCACATAACCTGTACCTGCAACTGATGTTGTAGTAATCTGTGAGCCACGAGGACTCAGCAATCCCATTACCATGAGTATCAAGACTAGCAAAGCTTAATGGGAAAGGAAGGGGTAAGGTGGTGAGGTTGCAACAGCGACTAAGCATATATGGTGGCTAACCAACGCAAATAAGAGCGAGAAGAGAGCAAGCGGAACGGTCGTGACGCTAGCAATGATCAAGAAGTGATCACGAACTCCTACTTACGTCAAACATAACCCAAAAACCGTGTTCTCCTCTCGATCCACCCGAAAAGAGACACTCACAGTTACGCATGTGGTTGGTGTATTTTAGAAGAGTTTACTTCAAGTTTACTACAACCGGATATTAACAAATTCCCAACTGCCACATAACCGCGGGCAGGGCTTTCGAAAGTTCAAACCCTGCAGGGGTGTCCCAACATATCCCATGATAAGCTCTCGCGATCAACGAAGGATATTCCATCTCCCCGAGAAGACCCGATCAGACACGGAATCCCGGCTACAAGACATTTCGGCGATAATAAAACAAGACCAGCAAAGCCGCCCGATGCGCCGACAATCCCGATAGGAGCTGCACATATCTCGTTCTCAGGGCAACACCGGATGAGACATCCTACGAGTAAAACCAGACCCCGAGTTCCCCCAAGGGGGCCCCACGGTCTACTCGGTTCGGACTAACACTTAGACAAGCATTGGCCTGGGGGGTTAAATAAAGATGACCCTTGGGTTAATTACTCCCAAGGGAAAAGTAGGTGGTGGTGAGACAAATGGTAAAACCAAGGTTGGGCCTTGCTGGAGGAGTCTTATTCAAAGCGAACTGTCAAGGGGGTCCCATAAATCACCCAACCACGTTAGGGACGCAAAATTCGGGAACATAATACCGATATGACGGAAACTAGGGCGACAAGAGTGGAACAAAACACCAGGCATAAGGCCGAGCCTTCCACCCTTTACCAAGTATATAGATGCATTAATTAGATAAGAGATATTGTGATATCCCAACATAACATAATCCAACATGGAGCAATCTTCATCTTCACCTGCAACTAACAACGCTATAAGAGGGGCTGAGCAAAAGCGGTAACATAGCCAAACAACGGTTTGCTAGGAAGGGTGACAATGGTTAGAGGTTCATGGCAATTTGGGAGGCTTGAGCAGCAAGTGATAGGTAGCGCAGCATAGCGAAAGAACGAAGCATCTAGCATAGCAATGATAGTAAATGAAATCCAAGGTGACGGTCATCTTGCCTGAAATCCCGCAAGGAAGAAGAACGAGTCCATGAAGAAGACGAACGGGAGAAGCCGAACCAAGCGTAGGCGAACGAATCCTCATGATCGCAATGAAACAGGAACTAACAAGAAGAAGCACACAACATGGTAAACACACCACACATGAGCAAGGCATGATGCACAACAAGCATGATGCATGACAAGGTTACATGAAGCTACTCATGGCAAGAGATGATGCCAACAAGAGCAACACATCAAGGCAAGTTTAAATGAGGCCGGGAACAACATAGAACAATTCCGGTAAGTCCTCATATGCAAATTTCGAAATTGGTACAGATCTGAATAAACCTTATGTTCAAGTTGTTAAACATCAAGTTAAGATGCACCAAGATGATCTACACGAAATTCTAGTCAAGTTACATATAAAGTTCATTTAATTCGGAGCCACGACCTAGAAGATATGAGCAAAACAAGTTAAACATGGCATTGATGCAAAATGCATCCAAACATCAAACAAACACCTCAAAACAAGGATGCAACATGATAATATGAAACTACATGCAAAATCAAACAAGTTTCATATAGAGCACACTCAAAACGGAGCAACGGTGCAACACATACACTCTATACAAGGCATACCAACAATCTGTCCATAACAGGAAGTAGGCATATTGCAAGCATCAAAACACTATGCTACAACATCTCAAGGTGAAAAAAAAAGGCATGAGCATGAAGTACAGGTAAAACATGACAAAACATGAACAATGAGCTATCTCTAGAAACAACTATAACATGCTCAAAATGACATGGTAAGATTGCAAATAATAACAGTTTAGACTTGGCAGAAATAACATCAGGTTGCAATGTTTAGAGCTATCAAACAACATGCTAAAGGAACTTAACATGGCAAACAAAGGCACGGAATGAAGCTACTAATTGCATAAAACAAAAGTCCTTTAGTGACCATGAGCCAAAAATGATCAGAAGATATGATGGCACCCATGTAAACATGGCAAGTTATATTACAGATTCATACATGGCAGGAACACCAATAAGTAGGCATGTTGGTGAGCTTGAACCACTCACCAAAGAGCAATACATGGCATGGCAAGGCAACTCACAGTAAGAAGACATGTTTATGAAGCTAAAAATGGCAAGAACAAGTTCATATAGTGCATGGATCACTAGCAACAATCATGGCAACATTGAACTTAATGTTAACAGGCTGACAGCAACATCATTTAGCAACATTGAGAGCAAGATTACAACAAGTTACAGCAGGCTATAAATGCAACCAGGGGCATGAATGGATAGAGAAAGAAATGTATAACAAAACATCCTTAATGAATATCTCCAGATTATGCATAGAATGACTTGTAGGAGCAGTTTTACATAGCATCACGAAATAACAGATTCAGCCTAGCAAAACAGTAACAACAAGTACCCTACTTAACAAGCTTGATGCACCCCTGTAAAGATGGCATGGCATAGTTCAAAACTCATGTAGACATCAAGCTCATAAGAGGCACACATTAAACATGGAAAAAATGACAAATGAGCATGTTCTGTTAACAGACAGCAGACAACATCATATAGCACTTTTGCAATGATGATTCATGCATCAAGATGAACTCAAATGAACATGAGGCAATGGAATGAAATGAAGTACTCGTTGAGTCGAACAACTTGACATATTACCCGCACAAAACAGAGCTACGGATGCAGAGTTACAGTAGGTCGAACATGCACACATATTATGAGTTTTTGAGGACTTAGCAGATTTCTGGAAAAAAACAGAACGTGCGTTGGTTAACTAAAGTGTGCTCGGGCGGGGAATAGCGGGCAGCTCACCAAGTGGGCTCGGCCCAGACGGGAAGAAGATGGGCTGGGCCGGGGAGGAGGTGGCCCACGCGGGGGAGGTCATCGGCCCCGAGCGGAGGCCGGGATGGATCGGGCTCCTCCCGATCCGCGGCGGAGGCGGCTCGATCTCCGGCGAGGCGGCGGGGTCCGGCGGCTGGCGAGGCCGGGAAAGGGTCGCGGGGCCCCAGATCGGGCGATTCCTGGCTGGCTACGGTCGGAGGAGGCCGGCGGCGAGGTCCATGGGCGGCAGCGGCGGCTCCTGCAAGGGGAGAGAGAGACCTTAGAGGAGGAGAGAGAGAGGGAAAAAGGAGGGAGGCACGGGGCGCGGGGAGATGGCCTGGCAGGGCGCCGGCGGCGGGGTTGCCGGAGGGACGTAGGACGGTGACGGGGTCGGGCGGACGCGGGCGCCGGCAAACGACGAGGAGGTACTGGTCGGGCGAGGGAGCAGTGGACGGGCGCTGGCGAAGGCCTTCGGGAGGGCGGCGGGCTGGGCTCCCTCCGGGCCCAGATATGGTCCGGGGCAGGCCTGTTGCGGGCCGGGAGGGCCGGGGGAGGTGGGAGGAAGTGGGAGGCACGTGGCGGGCCTTGAGTGGCTCCAGGCGGCGGGGACGGCGGCGCTGGCCCGTGCGGTGGCACCAAGTGGCGGACGGGCAGCGGGGCGGCGCGGAAATGGAGGTGGATGCGCGTTGATTCCGAGGAGGAGGGGGGTGGCTGCGGCTGGGATGTAGGGGAGGGACTAGGCTGCCCAAAAATGGAAGGAAGGGGTCTATATATAGCATGAGGGGCTAGGGTTGGGGGTTTGAGGCCGTTTCAGAGCCGTTCGATCTCGGTCGGACGGTCCAGAGCGGAGGGGGGTAGGTGGGCTAGTGGGCTGTGAAGAGGAGTAGGGCTGAGGCGAGAGGGAAGGAGTGCAGCCCAGTAGCTGTTTCCGGAGACCGAAAACATCCAACGATAATACCGGCAAGGGTGCCGCTATATATTTAATGGTTGGGCTATCAAACGAGCTCCGAATGCGACGAAACTTGACAGGCGCTCTGTCTACACTATAATAAGACCGCACGCCAAGTTTCAACCCGAGAACATTTTTATGCCACTCACGAAACGAGGTCTGAGAGGGGCAACGGGCGCGTGTGGGAGTGTCGGATCGCGAAACGGACAACGGGGGAAAGGACCGGATGCAAGTTTTGAAAACATGAGGATGCAATGCAGATGATGACATGGCAAAATGCAACACGCAAGCAAATGACATGGCAATGACGGTGAATAACTGGCAGACACCTGGCGCATCGAATCCGGGGCGTTACAAGCTGTGCCCCAATTGATGCTATTTTTGTAGGGTCCGTTGGGTGGACCTGGAATTTGACTATTTCGTCTGCTGGTTTAAAAGAGGTGGACTTGGGTTGTTTGTCCAGCATCAGTCGTCCACGTCCACTGTGGAGCGTAGCGCAGTTAACTCTTCGGCCGCGAGGGCTTTGGATAACGCCTCCAGGGCTAGTGCGGCGGTTTTATTTTCGGCGCGGAGTGCTATGTCCGGATCACTGGCTAGAGAGAATTCCATTGGGCCCAGGCATCTTGAGCTTCATGTACCCGTAATGGGGTATAGCTTGGAAGCTTGTGAATGCATCCCGCCCTAAAAGGGCGTGGTATCCACTGCTAAATGGGGCCACTTGGAATGTGATTTCTTCAGACCTATAATTCTCCGGCGTGCCGAATACCACATCCAGTATAATTTTCCCGCGCATCGTGCCTCCCGACTAGGGATGATTCCTCTGAAGGTCATGCTGCTTTGCTCAATGCGGCTCTTATCTGTTTCCATTTTGTTAAGAGTTTCCTCATAGATGAGGTTTAATCGGCTGCCGCCGTCCATGAGAACTTTAGTAAGCCGGAATCTGTCCACAGTTGGACTAAGGACCAAAGCGGCTGGTGCTGGGACTGTTCGAAATTGAGGTTCGTCACTGGAATTGAAGGTTATGGCTGTATCGTTCCACAGATTTATTGCTGCGACGTGGCAGACTTCAGCGAGGCTGCGGAGTGCTCGCTTACGCCTATTGTTTGAGGCGAAAGTCTCGAAGACTGTCAGTACTGTATTGTTATTCTCCGTGGGATGGTGCTCTGCGGTATTGTTGATGAGGAGGTCCTCGCCGCTCTTGGCCACCTGTCGGAGTATCCAACATGCTCTAAGGCTGTGTGTTGGTATGATGCCCGGTGTGCTGTGAATTTTGCATGGCCTGTTGAGCCATCCCTCCAGTACGGTTCCACGCCCTGTAGAGGGCTTTGGCTTCTTTGTAATTGGATTGGATGACTTGCGAGAGCGCACCCTTTTAGTTCGGACGAGGGGTTTAGTTAGAGCCGGAGGATCCCATAATTTTGTTTGGGTTTTCCAAGCGCTTTCCATCGCACAGTACTTCTGTACTATGGCTGCCAAGTCGGCAAAGTGTGCTATGTCACGGCGACTTATGGCGTTGAGAATTCCCTTGTCCGTGCAATTTTTGCAAAAGAATGAGACTGCCTCTTCCTCGCGACAGTCCTTGACCTTGCTCATTACAAGGAGGAATCTGGCCCAAAAGTGATGTACTCTCTCTTGGGGCTCTTGTCTAATGTGGGAAAGATCACTTGTGTCTGGGTGGGTGGCAGCTCGGACTCCGGGATGTTGCCCAATATTTGTGGCCCATTGCCCGATTCTAAGTTCGGAGCCTGTGCCATGTCCTCCCGTAGACGGGTGTCCGGCTCAGAGAGCTCGGGAATCCGGACATAGTTCGTCCTCAAGATAGAGGAAGCATCATTGTTTTGTTCCTCCACCACCGCTATCTGATGGGTGACCGGCGGAGAGTTAATCTCCCTTTGGTCGGGTTTAAGCCCGATCCGATCATAGTCCGTAGCAACTCCCAGGGCGGCGATGCGATCCAAGAGCTCGTTCATGGAGGAGAGCTCCATTGGATCCATCTGCTCGGTGAATTTCGGGCTGGCGTGGAGGCTGTTCTTGACGACCTGAGAAGTCATCGTCGGCGCGACGGCCGAACGGGCGGCCATGACGAAGCCACCCAGCCGGAGAGTCTGGCCTACAGCCAGGGTTCCTCCGGAGGTGATGTTGTCCTTGACAACAAGGCGAGCCATCAAGCCTTATCGGGACGGCATAGTGGAACTCTCAATGAAAGCACCAATGTCGGTGTCAAAACCGGCGGATCTCGGGTAGGGGGTCCCGAACTGTGCGTCTAAGGCTGATGGTAGTAGGAGGCGGGGGACACGATGTTTAACCCAGGTTCGGGCCTTCTCGATGGAGGTAATACCCTACTTCCTGCTTGATTGATCTTGATTATATGAGTATTACAAGAGTTGATCTACCACGAGATCGTAGAGGCTAAACCCTAGAAGCTAGCCTATGATTATGATTGTTCTTGTCCTACGGACTAAACCCTCCGGTTTATATAGACACCGGAGGGGGCTAGGGTTACACAAAGTCGGTTACAGAGAAAGAGATCTACATATCCGAATTTCCAAGCTTGTCCTCCACGCAAAGGAGAGTCCCATCAGGACACGGGACGAAGTCTTCAATCTTGTATCTTCATAGTCCAACAGTCCGGCCAAAGTATATAGTCCGGCTGTCCGAGGACCCCTTAATCCCGGACTCACTCACCTTAAATGCTGAGAAGGTTTCTCCATGTATAACCCCATCGATTGGGTAAGTTTTAAATCATAGGCCTCACTCAATCTTTTTCTTTAATTAAGATTAGTCGAATTTTAATACGGCTACCCTTAACAGGAATGGAGAAAGGTCGTTGCAGGGATCTATAGCCCTGCTCCACAACCGGAGAACCATAATCGAGACCTAGATCCCAGATTTGAAGAGGATCCGGATATATTTATAGAATTGAAGGAAGGAGTCTTTCATCAGACGAGCTATGACGGCACGAAAGTGGCTATTATAGCCGATTACCCCGGCCTTCTCCCCTCCTCCCATGTAAGTACCTAGGAGACACCCTCTCAAAGAGAGTTTCCCCTTGCAACTCACCTACCGCACTGTATCATGCTCCCAAGGGGCAACACTCATCCCATCGTACTGCGGCAAATGCGTCTTCTAGGAAGACGACACTCGCACAAGGCGCGCCTTTGAAAAGAAAGGCAAACAATGAGACTGCCAGACCCTCTCCTTCGACAAAGAGGTATAATTCTTTAACACCCACTCAGTGGATAGAATCGGACAGTGGCGTTTCCTGCTGTGCCATATCGCAGGAGGAGTGTACGCCAGACTGTATCCGGAGACCTGGCCGGCCATGCACAGACTAATCCAGCCCTAGACCCTGCCACAAGGACTGGAGGGGATGCGGGAGCAATGCCAGATTGTCATCTCCCAGAGGATTCGGATAATGTGTTCGTCACGAACTCCTAAGTGGATAGTGCGATGAATCATCAGCGGCGGAGAGCGGCTATGCGTGACCCAAATTTCACCGAAGAGGCATTCAATGCTTTCAGCTCAGCGGATGCTTACATCCGAGCTGCTCGGGATGGACTTGCTGGAGCCACTCACCAGCTTTCAAAGGATATGCAGGTTAGGACTTTTTGTGCAGATTCAAAAATCATATGCTAGTAGCCCCCGAGTCTTGAAGCAGTTAGCCCAACTAATTTAAGGGTCGCTACATTCTCAGGTACTCATGGAGAGAAATAGCACATTGTCCAAGGAGCTAGTATAATGTTGAACTAAGCTAACTGTTGCCACCGCCGAACTGGAAAATTTAAAGAAATCCAAGAAGGCACCTGATGGTAAGTACAACAGTAGGCCGACAATAAGATTCCGTGCCTACAACGATGTTGCTTAACTATGCATCGTTTCCTTGGTAGGGTCGACAGATTAACTGGAGGAGAGGCTAAGGGCTGCTCAAGCGGACAAACAACATGCCGAAGGGCAAGAAGCTGCTGGTCAACGTGTATTGACATAGACCATTAATCAGAAGAAGAAACTACAAGATGCAAATATCAAGCAAGCCGAAGAACTGAAGGATTTAAGAGCCCAACTATCAGATGATTTGAAGGAGAACAGGAAGCTGAAAGGCGGCATATTCAGTATGCTCTTTAACCCAACTTTCACATGGTCTCCTGTTTGAATATTTTTACAAGTTTGTTTATGTAGGTGTGCTAACCGGACGTCCCGAGGGAGAAGTGTCTGGATTCAAAGGCGATCTGCTACAAGAGCTATCCAAAGTGAACGAGCGAGTTCTGAAAGCATTGAGGAACGTGGCTAAGGCTTTATGGCCATCCGATCCACCTCCAGGAAGTATGGAGGAGCTTGTGAATTTATTCAAGGCAGCTCGTCGCCGTTTTGAGCAATGGAAGGTATCATCATGTCAGGAAGGCGCACGAGAGGCCTGGGCCATGGTGAAAACGTGGTACACCAGACTTGTTCTGAATCATATGGCCCGGGCCGGACCTCGGGGACCAGATGGACAAGAAATTCCTATTAGCTTAGTGTACGTCCAAGTAAAGATAGCCGCTAAGTTTTCTCAACAGAATTGTAAACTAGACAACTTGTTAGAGGGTCTAGAGGAGGAAGAAGTTTTTGAGTCCAAGTAGCAATGTACTTTTATCAACAAACTTATCTCCAGCCGAATTGTGAAACGATTGTCATGGCAGACTTTCTGCTTCAACCTCCGAAACCCGAGGTTTGGAGTGTTTCCAGATATTATACCGTCGGTAAACACCAAAGTATGTTCGGAAACCAGGCAGTCCGGTCATAGTTGCTTGAACAAACAAGTTGTATTCGGGGAGTTATGTTATATTACATTTGATCGTAAGAAACATCTTCCAGAGAGAATAGTTCCGTTAAGGGTTCTTCTCCCTGGGCCAACATGCATTTTTGTGCATGCCGGAGGTGTAATGCTAAGAATCACAGTACACGCACTAATTTGGGGGCTCATATTGCTGCGAGAGTAGTTCGTCTTTTGTCCACCGACCAATTATTCCCTTAAGAACTCTAGCTTTCGGCTTCACCCGTATGAGGTACACGTCCGGATAACCCGGTTGTAATAATCGCAGAGGTGCTCCCTTTATGCCCTAGCCGAACAAGCGGGAATGTAGGGCATAAGCACAGGAGCCAGGCAACCCAGCTTGGCAAAAACTTAAGTCATAAAGGTGCATATAATGGCGAATACAAGACACATATGAGTAGACAACACATATATACAGTGAGACTGATGCTTGAAAATAAATAAGCTTTTGTGAAAAGAAGCCCCCAGGTATTATGGGGTATGTAAATTTAATGATATATGCCTCTCAAGTATGCAGTTTTTCCGAACACTGGCTAGAAGTCGTACAAAAAAAGTGAGAGGAAGAAAAGAAGGGATCAAGAAAAAGGTATAAGTGCGAACTTAGGCATAGAATCTTCGGAGCCGGGCAGCGTTCCATGGGTTTGGTTCCAAAGGATTATCCGAAGCATTGCGAAGGAGATAGGCTCCTCCAGTGAAAACTTCATCTATAATGAAGGGACCCTCCCATTTGGGCTTGAGCTTGTCCTTTTTCTTCTCTGGTAGGCGTCGAACGAGTTCACCGACATTATAAGTCTTTGCCCGTACTTCCCTGCTTTGATATCGCCGAGCTTGCTGTTGCTAGAATGCGGAACGGGCCTTCGCGACATCGCGCTCCTCCTCCAAGCCGTCCAGATCGTCCTGCCAATCGAGCTTGGCCTCTCTCTCTCTCTCTTCGTACATGGGCACTCGAGGTGAGTCATGAATAATGTCGCAAGGCAAAACTGCCTCCGCGCCATACACCATGAAAAAAGGTGTATATCCGATCGTGCGATTGGGCGTGGTCCACAGCCCCCAGAGTACATAATCAAGTTCTTCCACCCAGTGCTTGTCTGATTCTTGCAAAGATTGCACTAGTCTGGGTTTGATGCTGCTCATTATCAGGCCATTAGCCCGTTTGACCTGACCGTTTGTCTGAGGGTGATATACGAAGGCATAATCGAGCTTGATGCCCAAATTAGCGCACCAGGCTTTCACCTCATCGTCCGTAAAGTTAGAACCGTTGTCAGTAATGATACTATGCGGGAGACCATAACGGTGTATGACACCAAATATGAAGTCTATAACCGGTCCAGCTTCGGCCATTTTGACTGGTTTGGCTTCGATCCACTTAGTGAACTTGTCGACCATAACAAATAAATATTTCTTCTTATGGCTTCCCCCTTTAAGGGGTCTGACCATGTCTAGTCCCAGACGCAAAAGGCCAAGTAATGGGAATTGTTCATAAGGCATTGGGCGGCATATGGCTTTGATTGGCGAAAAGTTGGCATCCAACACAACGCTGTACGAGGTCCTGTGCGTTTTCTCGAGCCGTGGGCCAAAAGAAACCTGTACGTAAGGCCTTACTTACAAGGGCCCGAGCTGCAGCATGATGGCCACCAAGACCAGCGTGTATTTCAGCCAAAGAGTTGTCGTCCCTCTTCTTTGGAGATACATCTTTGAAGTACTCTGGTGGTACTTTTCTTGTACAGTTCCCCTTCGTGAACTTTGTAGGCCTTCGAGCGTCGAACAATACAACGGGCCTCGGTCTGATCATCAGGGAGCTCGTTCCTAGTAAGATAGGCGAGGAAAGGTTCAGTCCACGGGGCAATTACAGCCATGATTTTGTGGGCCGCTGGTGTTATTTCGGTGCCATATCGGAACTGTGTTTGGAGTTTGGTGGTATGGTCAGCTCCGGACCAATGTTGCCACTCTCGTCCTGCCACACCACGAATGGCTTGAAGAGCCTCTCCACGAAGGTGTTAGGTGGGACGGGGTCGCGTTTAGCGCCCATGCTAGAAAGGATGTCTGCGGCTTGATTACTCTTTTGAGCCACGTGATGACACTCGAGCCCCTCAAACCGAGCTGATATTTTGAGTACGGAGTTGCGGTAAGCTGCCATCTTCAAATCTTTTGCATCGAATTCTATGTTTATTTGCGATATTGCGAGGTTTGAATCCCTGCGCACCTCGAGGCGTTGTATGCCCATGGAGGCAGCCATCCGGAGACCGTGCAATAGGGCCTCGTATTCGGTGCATTGTTGGAGTCTATAT
Organism: Aegilops bicornis; assembly: GCA_021605145.1. Taxonomy (NCBI): domain Eukaryota; kingdom Viridiplantae; phylum Streptophyta; class Magnoliopsida; order Poales; family Poaceae; genus Aegilops; species Aegilops bicornis. The sequence goes on along the minus strand of CM038669.1, from coordinate 536,985,067 downwards.
ACAGTATTTGGAGCACATAGCGGACTGTGTCTCCTGTGGGGGATGTCAAGACGACACCAGCCCCAAGTCCGTCTAGCATTTTGGAGCCATTGAAGTGCATCATCCAGTTTGAATATGTGCCGTACTCTTTAGCGAGTTCGGCCTCAGTCCATTCGGCGACGAAGTTGGCCAACACCTGAGATTTAATAGCTCGGCGTGGCTTGTAAGTTATTTTGAATGGTAGGGGCTCAATGGCCCATTTGGCAATCCAGTCGGTGGCGTCCAGTTTGTTTATGATATCATTGAGTGGTACCTCAGAGGCCACCGTAATCGAGCACTCTTGGAAGTAGTGCCTCAACTCGCGGGATGCCATAAAGACCGCATATGCTATCTTTTGATAATGCAGGTATCAACACTTGCATGGTGTAAGAACTGTCGATACGTAATATACTGGTTTTTGGAGTGGGAATTTATGTCCCTCTTCATCCCGTTCGACGATGAGCACCGCACTCACCACCTAGTGAGTTGCAGATATGTAGAGCAACATCGGTTCGCCGACGTTTGGTGCGGCCAGGATTGGGTTACTTGCTAACAAGGTTTTTATTTTTTCCAGTCCGGTTGTGGCAACGTCCGTCCACACGAAGTGGTCAGTGCGGTGGAGTAGGCGATATAGTGGCAATGCCTTTTCCCCTTGTCTGGAGATAAAACGACTCAAAGCTGACACGCACCCAGCTAGTTTTTGGACCTGCTTGAGGTGTGTTGGTGTTGCCAAATATGACAGGGCTCAAATTTTGGCTGGGTTTGCTTCGATTCCACTATTGGAGACAATGAACCCAAGCAGTTTTCCGACTGGAACGCCGAAAACACATTTTTCCATATTGAGTCTTATGTCATATGCTCGAAGGTTGTCAAATGTAAGGCCTAACTAATCCACCAATGATTCGACATGCTTGGTTTTGATGACTACGTCATCTACATATGCCTCCGTAGTTTTGCCGATTTGCTTTTCCAGGCATGTTTGAATCATCCGTTGGTAGGTTGCGCTGGCGTTCTTGAGACCGAAAGGCATAGTGTTGAAGCAGAAGGGCCCATACGAGGTGATGAAAGCTGTTGCGGCTTGATCGGATTCTTTCATCTTAATTTGATGGTATCGGAGTATGCGTCGAGGAAACACAGAGAATCGCGCCCCGCGGCCACGTCAATAATCTGGTCAATGTTTGGTAGTGGGAAGGGATCCTTAGGGCAAGCCTTATTAAGGTCTTTGAAATTGACACATAGATGCCAGGATTTATCCTTCTTCGGTACCATTGACCAGGTTTGCAAGCCAGTCCGGATGTTTGATCTCTCTGATAAACCCGGCTTCGAGTAGCTTGGCTAGCTTCTCCCCCATAGCATGTCGTTTGGGTTCGGAAAATCGAAGCAATGTTTGCTTGACTGGTTTGTATCCTTTCAGTATATTGAGACTATGCTCGGCCAGTCTTCTTGGGATGCCTGGCATATCCAAAGGGTGCCAGGAAAAGATGTCCCAGTTCTCACACAGGAATGCGCATAATGCAGCGTCGACCGTCGGATCCAGTTGTGCCCCAATGGAAGCTGTCTTCTTGGGGTGCGTCGGGTGGACTTTAAATTTGACTATTTCATCTGCTGGCTTGAAGGAAGTGGATTTGGGTCTCTTATCGAGGATTACGTCGTCCCTATCCACTATGGAACGTAGGGTGGTTAATTCTTCGGCCGCGAGGGCCTCGGATAAAGCCTCGAGGGCCAGAGAAGCGGTTTTGTTTTCGGCGCGGAGTGCTATGTCCGGTTAACTGGTGATAGTGATAACTCCATTGGGCCCGGGTATTTTGAGCTTCATATACCTATAATGGGGTACGGCTTGGAAGTGCGTGAATGCGTCTCGCCCCAGCAGGGCGTGATACCCGCTGTTGAAAGGTGCCACATGGAAGAGTAACTCTTCGGACCTATAGTTCTCCGGCGTGCCGAATACCACGTCGAGTTTGATTTTCCCTGAGCATCTTGCTTCCTTACTAGGGATAATACCTCAAAAGATTGTGTTACTTTGCTCAATGCTACTCCTTTCCATTTGCATTTTATTGAGCGTGTCTTCGTAGATGAGGTTCAGTTTGCTGCCACCGTCCATTAGCACTTCAGTGAGCTGAAAGTCGTCCACGATTGGGTTCGGGATCAAAGTGGCTAGTGCCCGGAGTGAGCGGGATCTTGGTTCATCATCGGTGTTGAAAGTGATCGCCGTATTGTTCCAAGGATTTACTGCAGCCACTTGGCAGACTCCGGTGAGGTCGTGGAGCACCCTTTTGCGCCGATTATTTGATGAAAAGGTCTCGAAGACCATGAATACTTTAAGATCGTTGTCCATCAAAGAGTAGTTCTCTAGGGTGTTGTTAGTGAGGATACCCTCGCCGCTCTTGGCCACTTGCCGGAGTATCCAATATGCTCGGAGGCTATGCATTTGTTCGGTGTTCGGTGTCATGTGAATTTGACAAGGCTTGTTGAGCCATTCTTCGAGGACAGTTCTATGCCCCGTAAAGGGCTTGATTTTCTTGTCCATGAGATGATGATTGGGTGCTCCATGAGGGTGCGTCCTTTTTGCCCGTCCGGGAAATGGCTTGAAGGCCTGTGGGTCCCAGCGGGCTATCTGGGTTTTCCAAGCGCTTCCCATTGCGCAGTACTTCTACTATGTGTGCAAAATCTGCAAAGTGCAGTACGTGACGGCGGTTGAGGGAATTAAGGATTCCCTCATCCGTACAATTGTTGCAAAATACCGAGATCACGTCATCGTCGCAACATTCTTTGATCTTGTTTTTAACAAGTAGGAATCTTTCCCAAAAGTGATGGACTATTTCCTAGGGTTGCTGCCGCACGTACATTAAGTTGCATATGTCCGAAGGACCGGAATTGCTTGGGGAATATTGCTTGTGGTGGGTGGGTGGGATTAAATCCGAACCCTGACCCACTGTGAAGTCCGGATTCTGAAGAATTTCTGAGCTTACAGGCCCGGGCACTGGAGCGTCCGGTGAGTTTTTAGGCTCAACGCCCGGTTCTATGTTTGGAGGACAAGAAGTGTCCTTCCGAAAATGGGTGTCCGGCTTTCCGAGCTCGGAAACCCAAACATACTTTGTTCTCAACGTAGGAGAAGAGTTATTGTCAGCTTGTTCCTCCACAATTGCCACCTGATGGGTGATCGGCGGAGATCTGATTTCTCTCTGATCGGGTTTAAGCCCAATCCGATCATAGTCGGTTGCAACCCCTAGGTTGGCGATGCGATCTAGCAGTTCCTTTAAGGATGATACATGCGGAGAAATTTTTTGGTGACAGGCTGGGTTGCCTTTGGCTTAATGGCCGAACGAGCGCCCATGGTGAAGCTGCCAAGCCGGAGGGTTTGACCTAAATCTAGGGCTCCTCCGGAAGTGATACTTCCTTGATGACAAGGCGAGCCATCGACCCTTGTGTCGACGGCACAGAGGAACTCTCAATGAAAGCACCAATGTCGGTGTCAAAACCGGCAGATCTGGGGTTGGGGTCCCGAACCGTGCGTCTAAGGATCAAAGGAAACAAGAGGTAGGGGAGACGATGTTTTACCCAAGTTCGGGCCCTCTTGATGGTGGTAATACCCTACTTCTTGCTTGATTGACTTGGATGAATATAGGGGTTACAAGAGTTGATCTACCTCGAGATCGTAATGGCTAAACCCTAGATGTCTAGCATGTATGGTTATGATCGTATCTACGGACTAAACCCTCCGGTTTATATAGACACCGGACAGGACTAGGGTCATATAAAGTCGGTTTACAGATGAAGGAAACTACACATCCGGACGCCAAGCTTGTCATCCACGCAAAGGAGAGTCCCATCCGGACACGGGGGAAGGCCTTCTGTCTTGTATCTTCACGACCCATCAGGCTGACCCATATCGCATAGGCCGGCTCCCCGAGGACCCCATAATCCAGGACTCCCTCACCAGCCCCTTCGCATAGTCCCAATAAGACAGAGAGGACACGAAGGAGCGTGGTTCATTCTAATCTTTCGGCCCTTTCGCTTCATCTTCTTCCTCAAGTGAAAACTGCCTCCGCCGTCACCACTTCCTTTCTCTTCCACACCGGATCTCTCCCTCCCCATTGCCCAAGGAAATGGGCGGAAGAAGAGCGCCATGAAGGGAAAACATGAGGCTAATCCTGAAGATCAAAAGGCAGAACAAAAGAAGATAGAGGCGGAGTAGTTGGCTCTACGGCGGCAGAGGAATGTGGTTTTCTCGCCGTCGAACCTGGATGGCAACGCCTTGATCTAGAGGTATGCCTTCATGTGGAGGAGAAGAACCAAAGGGCATGGAGAGTGAGTCATCCTCCTTGAAGGATCCAAGGTTCCGAATGACTCATAACCGTTCTTCTGTGCTTACTTCTACTGCGGGCTTTCTCCTCCCTTCTCTGACTTTTTCAGCGCGATGATGTATTCTTTCGGATTTCGTTTGCTGTATTTCACACCAAATGCGATGACATGCATGGCAGTGTTGCTCACTTTTGCAATAACTTCATTGGAGTTGCTCCCAATGTGGACGTGTTCCGCCACTTCTACACCCCCCGCATCGAAGATAAATCCCTTTCGGGAAATATATCATGGATTCCGTGGGTGAGTGCTGACCCACAAGTATAGGGGATCAACCGTAGTCCTTTCGATAAGTAAGAGTGTCGAACCCAACGAGGAGCAGAAGGAAATGACAAGTGGATTTCACCAAGGTAATTTTCTGCAAGCAGTAAAATTGTCGGTAACAGGTAGTTTGATAGCAAGATATTTTGTAACGAGCTAGTAATGGTAACGGTAAATAAAGTGCAGCAAGGTAGCCCAATCCTTTTGTGGCAAAGGACATGCCAAAATGGTTTCTTATAATAGGCAAAGTGTTTTTGAGGGTACACTGGAATTTCATCTTGTCACTTTCACCATGTTGGTTCAATTTGTGTTCGCTACTTTGATAATTTGATATGTGGGTGGACCGGTGCTTAGGTGTTGTTCTTACTTGAACAAACCTCCTACTTATGATTAACCCCCTCACAAGCATCCGCAACTAGAGAAAAGTATTAATATAAAATCTAACCATAACATTAAACTTTTGGATCCAAATCGGTCTGAGGGAGTCATGGACTAAGGGGTCCTCGGGGCGACGGCTCATTGTACATGGGCCGGACTGGTGGAGCCGTGTAATGACGGGATATCTAAGAGGCCGTGGTGTGCCCTCCAAGTCAAGAAGGTGGAAGATCTCCTTAATTCCTTGTTGTAACCTATCTTCGGTAACCCTAACCCTATCGGAGTCTATATAAACCGAGGGTTTTTAGTCTGTAGGGCTAGAGCTACATTCATCACCTCATAGCCTTAGGGTTTAGCTCATGTTGAACTCAACGAAGATCTACTCTATAAACCACGTTATACATTCAATACAATCAAGTAGGACGTATGGTTTTACCTCTTCGAGAGGGCCCGAAACTGGGTAAACACTGTACTCGTCGTCCTTGCACTACAAAAATAACACTTCCGTGATGATACGTGTTGTCACAGTAGGTCGCGTTTTTTGTCATGCATGTACATCCATGACGATTTTATGACAGAATCAAGATAGTCATACCTGTGCTATCATAGAAATGTTCCATGACATTACCAAAATAATCATCACGGAAGTGTCCACTTCCATGACAATAAATCACATGTCACAGAAGTGCTTTCGTCAAGGGTGACCGACACGTGGTATCCACCGTAACGGAACGCCATTAAGCTATCGGGTCAGGTTTTGGATCCGCTAACCCGTTAACAACCCCGACCAATGGGGATTATCCACGTGTCAAATCATCAATGGCTGGAGGAAACACGTGTCGGCTCATCGCTGGGACAGATTTCATCTACTCATTGGACAGAAGGCGCCTATGATGCGTCGACACATGGCACGGCCCAATAGTGACCCATTCCTGTGAAAATGTCGGCCCGTTTGACTTGGTCAAAAGCTGCCTGGCCGGCCCATGGAAAACATGTTAACGGCCTGTTCGCATATAGCCCGTTTACAGCCCACTAACCCAAGGCCCGTTACGCCCTATCCGAATTAGGCCCAGTAGCGTCATCTGGGCCATCCAATATGATTCCAGCTCGTTTTCACTTCTGGCCCATGTATGGCCCATGACGTCTTTCGACCCATATGAGGCCCTTTGTAACTCTTGGCCCATTAACGGCCCGTGGTGAAACTGGCTCGTAACGAATAGTGTATCACTTTATACCCATTAACGGCCCGTGGTGAAACCGGCCCGTAATGAACAGTGTATCACTTTATACTCATTAATGACCCATTATTCCATTGGGCCGTTTCCAGCCCAAGTTAACTTCCGGCCTTCTGAGGGCCCATTTATTCTTGGGCTCATTTGGAGCATTCGGTTACTTACGGCCCATTACTGTCATTTTCTGCTTGTGGGCCAAATTCAGCCCGTCATTACAGTCGGCCCGTTGTGGACCGTTAATCTGTTGGGCCATTTTCATAGCATCACCAAATACGGCCTATTAACGGCCCGTTATGGTCAGCCCATAAAACGTACGATTTCCATTAAAGGCCCGTCTACAGCCCACTAAAGGCCCGTACAAGACCCATAAATGAGTCGGCCTTACAAGGCCCATGGATCCTACGAGACGTAGAAGGCCCATGGATCCTACGAGACGTAGAAGGCCCATGGATCCTACAAGACGTAGAAGGCCCATGGATCCTACGAGACGTAGAAGGCCCATGGATCCTACGAGACATAGAAGGCCCATGGATCCTATGGCCCATTGAAGGCCCATGGATCCGACGGCCCATTGAAGGCCCATGGATCCGACGACCCATTGAAGGCCCATTGATCCGACGGCCCGTAGATGGCCCATGGATCGTACGGCCCGTGAAGGGCCATGGTCGGGTGAGTTGTCCCCTGTTTGAATGATATAGCATATTCAAAGAATTATCCTACTCAATACTATCACCTCTAAAAAGCATACACTATACAACAAAGAGATCAAGGCATTGAAAGGTAGAATAATCCTACACTATACAATAAAGAAATTACAGCCAATTATACCCATTGGGCATTATGGTTCTACGGTGATAATAAAGCATACACAAACAGCAAATTACATACACTGGGAAAATACATCTCATACATCATGGACGCGCATAACCTTAACTCCATTTGAACTATAATCTCTTAAGAAAATAGGATTGGCCGGATTCAGATAGCACAAATTTCAGTCTGCAAAATCTCCAATTCCTTCATGGTTACCTTAGTGTCTTGTTTCATTTTTTGACTCCTGCATCTAATACCTGCATGTCCAGTTTCAACTTGTTGATTATACATTGACAATCATGTACATGTTGTCTTCCCACCTCTAGTTGATGCTCGAGAACATCAACACATTCCAATTCCAATCCATAATCATTCGGTAACAGCCATGCCGCACTGCTTGCAGATCTTTTTGTTGATGTCACTTCATCCTGAAATGTTTCTGTAAGTACACATGACTAGGGCAAAAACATAGTTACAACAATGAAGCGAGCAAGACACTATTTTGTACTACATGGCAAAACAGGACTAACAATAATGTTACACGTCACTTTTGAAAAAAAATATGTTACACGTCATGAAGCATAAGCAGGTGATATTTTAAATTTTTAAAAAAATATAGTCTGTGCAGCCTGCATACAGAAATCCCTCTTAGCTCAACAGAGGAGCATGATGTTGGGGCCCAATCGAAAACACAGACAAGTTACAAATTTAGACAGCACGTTGCGTATAAGTAAGCAAGCAGTTGGCCATTCTGTACCTCAATTAAAGTCTTAGGGAGCATAATGAACAGCAGAGGGTTTCTTACAAACATACTACAACAGGCAAAACTATGCAATCATTAGCGTAGTATAAACAAGATTGTGAGCCTCATGCAATAATAGTTGGTTAATAGACTTCAAAGCTTCAGGGACACTTCGGCAGAGTAATTAAATGGCAAGGCCTTTAATTATGTCAACTAATAGTTATACAAGTACCGAACATCAGGCATGATTATTTGGGCATCTCAATAAGTGGGGACAAATAAAGCAATTGAAAAGAGCAAATTAACTATGCCTGGAACAAACAAGGAATTGAACTGTTGAGTTGCATACAGTGACTTACCTTAGCATGTTGAAGAGGCTCAGCGCAGCTCCTACTTCTCTTCCAAGGCTCCTTCCTAACATCTTGTACTTGGAAATCCTCAATCTTATCTTCATTGCACCCCTCCGCAAGGTGAAACAAACTAGTTACTCGTCTCCTTGGAAGATAAATATGCATACTTTCAAGTCTATGAACACAAAAGGATGAGATTATAACTAAACAACACCACATAATGAAACATGCCGCATCTCTTGCACTTGCACACAATGAAACACTACTAGAAAAAGGGCTATAGATGGGATCGACACTAATGGCGCACCAGAGAGCCGGTGCGCCATTAGTATATGCTAATGGCGCACCACAATCTGATGCGCCATTAGAGTTTAAACTACTAATGGCGCACCAGGCAAAGGGTGCACCATTAGTATCAAATTTTTTTTAAACTAGCGCGCCTATCCAAACATACTAATGGCGCATCCTGCCCAAGTGCGCCATTATTAGTTGTAACTACTAATGGCGCACCGGTGTGAGTGCGCCATTAGTATAGAATTTTTTTGAACTAGTGCGCCTATCCAAACATACTAATGGCGCATCCTGCCAGGTGCGCCATTAGTAGTTGTAACTACTAATGGCGCGCAGGCAGTTGGTGCACCATTAGTATAGATTTTTTGAACTAGGGCGCCTATCCAAACATACACATGCCGCATCCTGCCCAAGTGCGCCATTAGTAGTTGTAACTACTAATGGCGCACCACGAAGTGGGTGCTCCATTATTATATACTTTTTTTTTGAACTAGGGCGCCTATCCAAACACACTAATGGCGCATCACCTTGGGTGCGCCATTAGTAGTTGTAACTACTAATGGCGCACCATGCAAGAGGTGCGCCATTAGTAAGTGGGCAGCAACAAGATATTTGGGGCAGCCTCTCCTACCCACACACTCACTTTCTCCCCACTTCATTCTCTCCACCTCCTCCTTGTCTCGGGTGCCTCCTCTTTTTCACCTCATTTCCACCATAGATTCATTCAAATTAAGTGGTTAAATTACCTTGTTTTAATAGGTAAGTAAGGGGAAGCTATATTTAGGTTGTTCTCCCTACAACAATGTGCACATGCACTTTTTGCAGCCTAGCTAGATCTATGTATGTTCTGGTGTTGCATATGTTTGTGGTGTTGCATATGTGTTTGTGTTTGGAGGTGTACCGGTATTTGAAATGCGATAGTTGCCAATATTTTGCCGTAATGTTGATTCATTTCCGTTTCGGCGAGAATTTTGGCATTAAGCATTCTTTTTGGTCCTATTTTTAGGGAAAGTCATGCCAAATTTTTGTTTGGTTCTAAAATATCGTTTTGCTCTACCCCTTGACGACCATGGTCCGCATACGATGACCGAAGGCATCGTGAATAGGTTTTGAGGTCCGCGAAGGCCGAGATGCTTCAAAAGAACGAGACGGAGATAAGATGTCCGTGTCGAAGATGCAAGTGAAGAGCCTTATTGCGGACCCGGATTCCGGCAGGTGCGGGACCACCTGCTGTTGCGTGGTTTCATGGATGGCTATCGGTGGCAAGGTGATGAAGATGACTACGAAGTCGTCCATGCGGGCGGGCAAGAAATGAGGAAGGGCAGCAAGACAACCACCGCGGCTCGGGCGGGCGAGAAGGCGAAGAATCCCGAGGAGATGATCACGACCGTTGTGATGCATACGATCATCATGTAGAAGATGCAGGACATGATGATGAGGAAGATGCCGGAGCAGGCGACGGGCATGATCATGAAGATGATGATGCGGCAGAGCGAGCGACGCTGGACCATCGATGGGCTGGGTGCAGGACCCTCATATTCAAGAGCTGCTTCTCAAGCGACGGATAACGCAAGAGCTGCCGCGAGAGAAAGCCAAGATGGATCAACTTGAGTTAGACGCGGTTACTCCATTGTATGATGGATGCAGGCCGAGGATACCCGCTTTGAAAGTAACGCTCATGGCCACGGAGATGAAGGTAAAACACAAAATGACCGATGCATGCTTCGGCGAGAACATGTCATTACGCACGAACGTCTTCCCAAGGGGAACAAGTGCCCGACCAGTTTGGAGGAGGCGAAGAAAATCGTGTGTCCTCTGGATTTACCGCACGTGAAATACCATGTGTGCATGAACAATTGCATCATTTATCGGGACGAGCACGCGGAGTCTACCATATGTCCGGTGTGCTTGGCGTCACTCGATACAAGAAGAGGAAGAAAGCTCCTCGAAAAGTGGTGTGGTACTTTCCGATCACTCCTCGTCTGCAGCGCTATTTCGCGGACCCTAAGGTAGCAAAGCTCCTGCGTTGGCACGCGGATAGGGAGTAGAAGAAGCGGGAAGATGGCGCAAATGATCCGGAGATAGATAAAAAGACAAGATCTGAGTCACCCTAAGGATGCGAGCGGTGGCAAGCGTTGAACTTCGAAGACTCGGAATTTGGGAGCGATCCAAGGAACATCGTCTTTGGGCGCGAGCACCGATGGAGTCAATCCGTTTGGCAGCAGGAGAAGCACACATAGCACCTGGCACGTGTTTGTGTGGATGTACAACCTTCCCCTGGTTGTGCATTAAGAGGAAGTACATTCACATGAGTATGCTAATTGAAGGGCGAAACAACCAGGAACGACATCAATCATGTCTGGGGCTGCTGAAAGAGGAGCTTGACACGCTGTGGAAAACGCCACCAATACGTGGACGCCGCAGAAAGAATATTTCCCTATGAGAGCCGCCTTTGCTCCGCGACGGTGCACGACTATCTCGATTCACGGATATGTCGCGGGGCAGGTAGTCCACGGATTTTACGGATGCGTAAGGTGCATGGATGACACAACGTATCGCCAGACTAGATAGAGATCCCGGGTCTTGAAAACCGTGTTCATGGGACATCGAAGGTGGCTTCGCTGACGATGACCCGTGGAGGAAACGCAAGGATCTGTTCGATGGTGAAACCGAACCCGAAAACGCCCGTGTCACGAGGAGCGGCGAGAAATAGACAAGCTGTTGAAAAATTGGAAAGACTGCCCACCGGGAAAAGAAGCAAAAGGCGCCAGAGCCGTGAAAGAAGCGAAAGGCGCGAGCAGCTGCTTGAAGGTATGGAAAGCGAGGTCTGTTTACGGGACTTGCCCGTCTTGGAAGATCCACCGTGTGCCTCACAACCTTGATGTCATGCATATCATGAAGAGCGTGTGCGAGAGTCTGCTTGGTACCCTGCTCAACATGCGGAGAGGACCAAAGATGGGCCGAAAGCAAGGGCAGACTTGAAATCAATGGGCATCGTGCAGGAGCTTCACGCTATATATGATGATGATGATGATGATGATGATGATGATGATGATGATGATGATGATGGTGAAGCGGGACACGAGAAAAGTCGTCGCAAAGTCAAAAAGGCCAAGAAGACCGGAAATGACTACCCTCCCACGTGCTTCACTCTAAGTCGAGGAGATCGAGCAGTTTTTCACCTGCCTCCTAGGAGTAAAACTTCCTTCTGATTCTGTGGGAAGATAAGCAGATACCTAGACCAGTGAAGCGAAGTTCAGCGGGATGAAGTCTCACGGTATCACGCGTCTTGATGACGCAGATACTTCCGATTGCAATCCATTGGGATCATGGACGCATACGTCCGTGAAACGCTATTTGGCCTATGCAACTTCTTGACGTCATCTCTCGGAAGTCGATTGGCGTGAGGCAACTCGAAGGCTACGAGGAAGAGATCGTGGTGATACTATGCGAGCTTGAGATGTACTTCCGCCCGCATTCTTGATGTTATGGTGCATCTGCTGGTCCATATAGTGGAGGATATCATCCAACTCGGGCCGACGTTCCTGCACAGCATGATGCCGTTCGAAAGGATGAATGGTGTCATCAAAGGATATGTTCGCAACATGTCACGTCCAGAAGGAAGCATAGCCAGGGGCTTTCTGACCGAAGAGTGCATCTCCTCTGCCACGAATTATCTAGGCATCGAGAACCCGTTGGTCTGCCCGTAAGAACAGGCACCTCGGCAGGCTCGCTGGATGGGGTCACCGTGAGGGTCGCCGCGAAATGCATGTCGACTTCGAGGGTCGATTCGCCGACTTTGAAAGAGCAAACCTAGTCGCGCTACAACACATAGACGTGGTCGATCCTTGGGTGGTAGAGCACAAAACCTTTATTAAAAAGACGTACAATGACCGAGGCCAACAAAGGGCGGACGGAGATACACTCAAAGAGCACAACTCATGTTTCACGCGTTGGTTCAAGCAGAAGCTTCATCGTACCCTTTACATGAGGATTCTTCCGCGGAAGAACAACTCATATTCGCCTTTGTCGCTGTAGCCGAGCACAACCTGATGACCTATGAGGCGTACAATATCAACGGCTACACATTCTACACCGAGGCCAAGGACATGAAGAGCGATGGTTATCAGAACTCCGGGGTAACGATGGAATCCTACACCGGTAACGACAAGGACAGATACTACGGAAGGATCGAGGAGATCTGGGAGCTGAGCTTCGCTGGAGAGAAGGTCCCGATGTTCCGTGTCGATGGGACAAGAACGTCATAAAAGAAGACTGGTATTTCACCACCATGGTTATACCCGAAGCCAAATCCAAGACCATGGTATAAGCGTCACCATGAAAAATGAGCCATGGGTACTGGCTTCCCAAGTGGACCAATGCTTCTTCATTACCGACCCGCCAAAGCCCGGTCGTGTTGTCGTGAGGAGAGGCAAAAGGAAGATCATCGGAATGGATGGAGTAGCCAATGAGCAAGACTTCGACAAGTACGGCGACCGAGGATCGAACATGAGCGATGATGAAGTAGCAGCATACACCACAAGAAGAAGCAGGACCACCCTACCTAAAGGACGTCCGTTCCACAGAAGAACTCCATTTGCGAAAAAGAAGGGCAAGAAGATTGTGAACAGATAGCTAGCTAAGATCGATTGTATTTAAATCGTAGCCTTCATTTCTCGATTGTATTTCATGGGTACTTTTTGAACTATATCATGAATATTTTTAAATTTCATGGACACTCGATCTCGATCCCCTCCATCTCGATCGCTATCCCACCTCGCCAGATCCGGTCCCCTCGCTTGAGCACCCCCAGTCCACCGGCCGCCCAAACCCCCGCACCCTCGATTCCCCTACTCAACCGCTTGCCCGCCGACCCCGCACCCAGCACCGTCTTATAAAAAACTTAGTATGAAACAGCTTTTTAAATGCTCTTGTCTTATAAAAAAATATTACTGTTATTATTTAAACAAGTTTGAACATATTTAAACATAAATAAGTATCAAACAACTTTTTAAATGCTAAAAATTTTTTGTGGAGCACAGGAGTCGAACCCGGGACCTCTGGTGTGAGAACTGGCTGCTGACCAGTCGACCTAGTAGAGTGGGCTTGACGTGGATAAGTTCTGGTAGCACATAACCTGTTGGCTAGTTGAAAAAAAATAAACTAATGGCGCACCACGGTGAGGTGCGCCATTAGTGTGGACATGCTAATGGCGCACCACGGTGAGGTGCGCCATTAGTATTGTGGCCCGATCCCCCTTCGCCCGATCCCCCCTTCGCCCGATCCCCCCTTCCCTCTCCCCCTCGCCAGTTCTCTCCCTCTCGATCCACCGCCGCGCTGCCCTGCCCTCGCCCTCGCCCTCGCCCTCTCCCTCCTCGCCCTCTCCTCGCCTTCCCTCTCCCTCGCCCCGCCTCCCTCGGCCATCGTCCCGCCACCTCGACCTTGCCCGCACCCTCGACCCGACCCGCCGCCGGGCCTTGACGCCCAGCGCCCGCCTCGGCGCGACCCGCCCGCCCAGCGCCGCCTCGGCGACCCGCCGCCGACGCCGCCCGACTCTGCCTCGGCGCTGCCCGCCGCCCGCCGCCGCCTCGACCCGCCCGGCGCCGCTGCCCCACCTCGACCCGACCCGTCCACACCACCATCGCCGGGCACCGTCCTCCCTCCGCGGCCTCTCCGGCCCTCTGAGTGCCAGCGCCATCAACGTCGAGCCCGTCTCAAGGTCTGCACTTTGCACGCCTAGCTAACCCCTCTCATTACTCATTAGCCATCAACCAGCTCCATGGATGTTAACCATGGTTAGTCTTCGCCATTAGTACTAATCATCGTGTTAATTGGCCATCAACCAGCTCCATGGATGTTAACCATGGTTAATCTTCGACACATGACAGTGCTTTCGCTCGTGTACGTAATTCAGTACAGTTCTTTATGAATAATAAACGAATTATTAGTTTGCTCTGCAATTCTCTGTTTCTTCCATGGGATGACACATGGCAGTGCTTTAGTTCATGTACTCCTGCATAAAGAAATATTAGAATGTTTAGATCAGCGTAAAGAAATATAAGAGTATTTAGATCACTAAAGGGAGTATATAATTAAGGTCGGTTCTCTTTGGGCTAGATCACGTCAAGAAATATGAGAATGTTTAGATCACTAAAGGAGGGAGTATATATTAAGGGTCAGTTCTCTTTGGGCCTCTGGATGGATATAAGTTGGGTAGAGCCAGTTCTTTCGGTGGTTTATTGGGTGATTGTCAAAATAAACTTAACTACTTTTTCTGTTTTATTTACTCTGCATATTAGTTTGACCTAAGTCAAATTTTATGAAGCTTCGCCATTAGTCTTGATATTTTTGTGGGATTATATAGAATTTTTGCAAAACATATATAGGAGATCAACATTATATATGCATGTGGTGAAGATTTTTCTAGTGCAAATCATGTGTGATAGTGGAGTACAACTACTAACCAGAACCATTAGTCAGTAGGAGGAGGGGGCCTTAGAAAGCTACTAGCTAGATGGCGATCTGTGCTCTGCTGTGGCATACACTAGTTAATTAATTAACTAACCTTTGGTCAAAATGATGGGCTAATCATGATTAAATGATGGAGAGGGATGCATGGCGGTGGCACCCATTGCAGCCATACATATATACAAAGTTATAAAAGATTATATACACATAGTGATCTAGTGCTTTAGTGGTTGGATTATTAGTTTAGTAATTTCTTGACACACCCTTTGTGGTTTGCCATGTGTACATGTGTGAGAGATAGTGAGAGGAGACAAGAAGAAGGGGTTAGGAAGATGCTTTTGCTCATCAAAGTTAACCATCTCCCCTTTTCACCCTCTTTTCCTTTGTCTTTTGTGGGTTGCAAGGAAGCTCTTGTCTTAGCTAGCTTGTGCACAAATCCTTTGCCACTGCTCTGATTAAATTATCTCAGTTGCTTGCATTTGGTAAAGGTGGATGCTAGATCAATTGCTTATTTGGTAAAGGAAATGATCTAGCTCCTCCTACACATTTATAGATCAATCAGCTCAGTTCTTTTTTGATGAAATGAAGTTGAATCTTGATTTCATTGATGAAACCAACTCACTAAAATTGAAAGCAAAAACCATACAGACTGCCAGCTATTTAGAAAATCAGAGAAGATATCAAGTGGTTTTAGATTTGGACTCTTTTGCATTATTTGGTTTTGGCTGATAAGTATTTTATCTTTTGTTTTTCCAGATATCTTTGGTGCAGTTTTGGAGATGCATGCTTGAAGGGGCTCAACGGTGTTCACGACATTGTAGAGTGCTCTTTTGTCCAATCAACCGTAACAGAGCTGCCATTGTTTAGGTGCTTGATTTCTGCTAGTATTATTTGATGGTTATGTGTTTCTTCCAGTTTCTTGTAACGGGGCCATTCATTGATTGTCCTCTGTCCTGAATTTCTCTTAATGCAGGAGAAACCAAGAAATCACTTGGACCTACGTAACAGGTTAAATTCGAAAGGTCAGCGCGAGGGGAAGGTCATCGATTACAGGTATATCATCTAATACTGCACTACCCCTCTGCTGTTCAATGATTAAACTGCGGTAAAAAGAGTATATTTGACTACACCAGTACAGAAACGTGCATTCTAACAATATTGGGGGAAAATGTTGGCTTAGTCATTGCTAATACTAAACACTGCATTGACTCTTTTTGTTCATCTTGAAACAATGCAATGTTTTCAAATATCTTGTCTGATTTAGTTTTCACCATATTTTCTTATATTGATTTAGTTTTGATGATCAATGGCAGAGATACATGGCGACCCAAGTTATATCTATTTTCTCATATTTGTAGAGAAGATTTTCACACGTGTAAAAGTTTTTTTTTCAAAGTTTGTATCCTGTATGATGTATGTGATGCTGCTGATGTATGGTTTTTTATCAAGAGGCCAAACATTCATCTAGTTTTGCTATGAACTGCTGCTAATGTATGATGTAGTTGCTTCACCTGCTATCTTGCTTACGATTACGCCTTTGTGCCGTTTAAGAGTTTTTAGATGAATGTCTATAGTGCTTTTTCTTCTTTGCTAACTCCGTTCTGGAGTTGTTGTTGGCTGGTAACAGCATGTTTGAAGTACAATTGTTACCAATGTGGGCTTGTGGAATCCCATGACAAAAGTCTTGAGTTGGTTTCAGTACAATTGTCAAGGGGTAGTCTCATTGTGATCTTACGAAATGACCCATTGGCGACTTCATTACCTTGAGGATAATGATTTTGCGGGTACCCTGAGAGGCCCTTGAGTTTGCCGGAATGTCGATTAACTTCCGTTCCGGCAAATTCGGGTACTCCATATGTCCTATTTTCAGCAAAGGTCATGCTGAAATTTTCCGTGAATTTTAGCATGACTTTGCTAAAAATAGGACATATGGGGTACTTGTGACTAATGCATGGGACGGGGTATCTTAGTAGTTAATTAAGTAGGATCAACTGCCCGGCGTACTTGTGACTAATGCATGGCTTTTAGGGTGCCTCGGTGTCGATAAAACCGAAATGATGAAAGCTTAGGCTTTTAGGGTGCCTCGGCGTCGAAAAACCCTCAATGATAAAAGCTTAGATTTTAGGATGCCTCGGTGTCGACAAACCCTAAATGATGAGAACATGATCTTGTTCCTTGACAATAACCAACTTTTCGACCAAACTTTGTATCTATTTAGAGAGAAACATGGCCCACAACGATGAGGCCGGGGTTGAAGCGGCAAGGCATTCTCGGGAGCTGTCCCGGGAGATGGAGGAACAACCTCACTTGTATGAGGCCGCCGCCTTCCCACCGATCTGAGACCACTGATGGTACCGCCGAGGATGACCCCATTGATGCCACCACTGATGGTGCCGCCGAGGATGCCACCACTGATGATGGCGGCGCACGCACAGATGGCAGCCAACCGAAGAGGCAACGGAAGGAACGGCGCCCGATCGTGCTCCGCACCCTCAAGGAGGAAGTTACTGAAGTGGACTCCAACGGGAATCCAACGGCGCCCGAACGAATAGTCAAGGGGTACACGCATCAGCTCGTGTGCATTCTCCGAGCACCGTCTCGATCAACACCGAGAACCCGAGGCATCGACCGAGGGAATTTGCGCAACCTCCTCTTCACGAAGCTGCACTGAGCGATACAAGTTCCCCGCTGAATTTGAAAACACAAGCCTCAAAGGGAATAAAGTGAACAATGCTGCCCTCACGAAGATGAGCAAGGCCCTGTCTACTTGGAAAAGCAATGTGAAGAGAATGATCGAGAAAGGTGAGAGTTATCGAGAAGATCAAGGAGAAAAATCCTTCGATCACCGAAGATGACTACAACGACTTCAAGATCAATTGCTCGAGCACCGCAAGCTCCCAATCAAGTGAGTGGGGAAACAAATGCGGAGCTGAACATAGGGGAACACACACTCGGTCCCGGCGGTTCTGAGTGGCGGAGACTATATGGGACAAGGAGGAGGCGGGCGTGCCGAGCAAGGCCTACCGCCCCTCTTCGATACATACGGTGACAAGCGAGACCAGGAACTTTGTCGGGGCCCGGTACAAGAAGGACCCGAAAACAAAGGAGCTTACCACGGATCCGAAGACCAGGCAGCTTGACATTACGGTAAGGAATACACCCAGCGTAATTAGCTCCATATAGTTGCATTCTAATTAATGAAGCCGAATTTCTAAATGGTTCACATTCCTTCCGCAGGCGACTGAAAGCAGTAGCGCGGGGTCAACTCAGAGCAACCCTTGGGACACCACTCTAAATAGGGGGTTGAATGTAATGAAGAACAAGGATAAGCTCGATGGCCGGCGTCGGTGGTGGTGTGGCGGCAAAGGCTTGTCGACAAAATGGGGTCATACTATACCGCTGGTGTGCGGAAGGAGAAAAGACCAGCTCGGAAAGCCGGTAGCGAGAGGTTCAAGAACTCAAGGCACAGGTGGCGCGGATGGGAGATTGTCCAAGAGCAAGTGGAACAACGACTCGAGCGACGATCACCGCCCTTGTGCCTACCTTGATCTCGGGGTTGAGTCGTGGATTGCGGGCGGCCAACAGGGCCGCCCCGATTCCTAGCTTCACGGCCAGCAACTTCGCATAATGCGATGGCGGGGCCATTGGTGCCTCCGGCGGGCGGCATTAGTGTCTCCGACGCCGCACGGAGCTTAATGCACCCGGGTGTACGCGGCGAGCACCTCTGCAGCAAGCGGCCCCTCCGTCAGCTGCCGCCCGCCGTTGGCGGTGCCTCTACATTAGCCGAGCTCGACGCCATCATCACGGTAACTAATTAAGCCTCTCTTAGCCGAGGATTTCATCTCCTTGCCTTTGATCGGGCATCCACGACGCCCTACATGTTTTCAGGCGCCGCCGACGTTAGTGCACTCTCCTCCACTACGTGAACAACAAGTTGGTCGATGTCGCCAAGGGCAAAATCGTTCAACCGGCAACCCTTGTTCCACGGTACCCGGATGCCACCCAACTTGTTTAGGGTTCAAGCTGGTTCGGGTGCTGCCAGGCTGCGACGACTTGTTACCTCCGAATCGACCCGTCGGGGCCGACGATGATGACGTGATGACCCTCAGCGCCTCGAGCTGGCCCTGCTTTGGCGAAGAGCCAGATTCGTTTGGGGCGGGGACACCACCCAAAGACAACACCGCCCGGTCGTGCGGCGCCAAGTCGGCCCCATGGCAAGACCGCCAGAACGGTGCCGGACATCCCTATGCCACTGGATCCAAACATGCATATGGCACGGATCGAACGACGACGCATTTACGACTATGATACATTTGGCAACGTCGATCGGTACTTTGCCGAGCATGGGTACGATGGCGACTTCATGGGGCCTCCTTCTCAAGAACCAAACCCAACAAAAGGCGTGTGCGATCTAGCTCGTGCAGCGGAGAAGCCAAGTTGCAACAGCGCCGTCTGGCGTTCAGCTCTCGAGAGACGCCTCCGGCTGCCGACTTCACCGAGCCTCGAGATAGGCGAGGTGCAAAATATTATCAGCCCCAACACACTCAAGAAGGCGATGCGTGAGCAAAACTCGGTCCCATTACAGGAGAAGAAGAAGGCACGCAAAAGAAAGACTAAGAAGGGTGCGAGCCAGCCGGCACCGAAATGCGATCCGTGCTCGGGGCGGGCCACCTTCACCGCAGGATATCTCGAGGAGGGTGCATGTGGCGGGTAGGGCGATGCTACCGGCAAATATGCTCAATGCTGCAACCGGTGCTATCGGAGTCTGCATGATGGTGTTCTTTCTTTGGAGAAGCTGCGTCTCGGGGACAAGGATGTGGCATACCGGTTTCGCGGCCAAGGTGCGGAGGGCAAGGGCTTTGTGGATAACTCCATCGGGCGTCACGATCGTCCTGCGTTTGATGACATCCACGCTATGTTGAACCTTCATCCGCTGCACTACACCTTCGTTCGGCTATTTTCATTTGAGTATGGAGATGCGGATCATTCGCGACAAGACCCGGACATCGCGATAGTCGACCCCTTCTACATGCGTGCCAAGTTCTTGGGCAGCGCTGGGGACCGCAAGTCGCGAGTTCTTACCTCGAAGGCGTCATTACGGCAAACCAAGATAAGGATAACTTCCTCGTGCCTTACTTTCCCGAGTAAGTCCTCCCTTCAACCGCCCGTAACATATGAATTCTTACATTTCGATCGTTTTCTTTTAACATTCCGTGTTTTCTGCGGTGACACACGTTGCACGCTCATCCTCCTAAGCCCCAAATATTCCATGGCCACGTATTTCGACCGGACCGTCGATCGAACGTAGACTACACAAATGTCAAGAAGGTTCTTGATGATGTTCTCCCCGGCTACGCCAAATCTGGAGGCACCTTCACCAGGCCTATTCGTAAGTACAGCAAGCACGTGTTCTGCTGCGTCAAGCAGCCGCCTGGCGGTCAGAAGGGTGCCTACTACGCCATCCATCACATGCGGGCGATCGTACGGGACCATCATCAACTTCTGCTACCGAGTAAACTCCAAGATTGGGCCGCGAGCGTGTCGGCAATCCAGGACGCGGACCTCCGACAAGAATTCTTTTGCATCCAGTCGGAGTTTGCGGAAATCATCCATCAAGATGTCCTTCGTACCTCGGGGCAGTTCTACCTCAGAAATCAACCGTCCAACAGTGACATCGACACAATGCTACAAATGCAGGATGACAACGCCCGTTCTTTCATGACTCCCACGATAGACGGCGGCTTCATCCACGCTCCGATCCCTTGAGTCGAGTTGTCTAGTTCTGAAACATCGATTGGCTCATGTTGTAATTAAACTTTAATGAACTTGTAGTATGTCTCTTTGGTTTCGAGAGTCGTTCAACTTAGATGTAATCGATGCTATTAATGTCTTGCTTTTCTCTTCCGATCGTTACATTTGCATACTTATATATTGCTTATGTATTGTGCGTGAATTGGTACTAACGTTTCGTTTGGCTAGTGCATAGCGATGCCGGCGTATGTCGTGTACAAGGGTAAGGTTCCCGGAGTCTACGATGGTGGGAGGAGTGTCGGAGACAGGTTCACCGATTCAGCGGTAACAGATTACAAAGGGTACACCACTAGGGCCGAGGCCGAATCTAGATACGCCCGCTATCTAGCGGGAGAGGGAGGAGCGTTGGAGGAACCGGATGAAGACGAGTTTCATCGTGATGATGCTCATCGTGATGACCGCAGCTCTCTTCTATGTGATGGTAGTTTAGATGATCGATATCGACTTGTAATGTGAAGACAAACTCGCTACTCGCGGTCTCGAGACTTGTAATATAATGTTCTATCTTTGTTCGGTCTTTTCAATTCGGAGACTAATATGATGAATTGTATTCGGAGACTAATATGATGAATTGTATTCAAAGACTAATCTTCTATTGTATCGATGAATCTATTGTTGATGTGTCTTGTCTATATTTTGTCAAATTATACATTTTGTAACCTGTGCAAAAAACAGAAAATAAAAAATAAAAAACCCTAATATTCATACTAATGGCGCATCACATGACAGGCGCCATTAGTATGACAAAGGATACTAATGGCGCATCACTTGTCGATGCGCCATTAGTATGCCATGGTTACTAATGGCGCATCACGGGTGGTGCGCCATTAGTATGCCATGATTACTAATGGCGCATCTAGAGGTGGTGCGCCATTAGTATGCCAAAGCACTGGTATACATGCCCCCTGGGAGGCATACTAATGGCGCACCCTCGCATATACTAATGGCTGGTGCGCCATTAGTATACAAGATACTAATGTCGCACCACCTGGTGCGCCATTAGTAAAAATTACTAATGGCGTGCTATTAATGGCGCACCACAGATGCGCCATTAATAGCCAAATTAGGTGCGCCATTAGTAGTGGTTTTTCTAGTAGTGAAATGAGCATTTACTATGTCTGCACTATGTAAAAACTAGACATACCTTCGAACTAGATCTCCATGTACTCTTGGAGAGCCTACTGTAGTGTACAACCAAACCTTTATGTCACCTATGAGTTAGACAAGGCCCCACTACAGCAGCCCTTAGTGTTTAAATCGTTGACAAGATCTGTTAGAGTGTTAGGTCAAGAACAGCAAGTAACCAAAGAAAACAGTCCTAGTATGGCTAGCTGATGCAAACAAGCAATTGAACAGATGTGTGAGCAAATCTTACATATCAAGAAAAGAAGCAAAGAAGGAGGCTTAAAGACCATCACTTGACTGACCAGATTTAAGGGGCATTTAAACATCATGTGCAACGTATGAACTAACATAAACATTGCGTATTCCAGATTCTACAATGGAATGCACATGTATTAGGTTATGCCATGTATGATGATGCGTAAATGTACAGATAGCAGGCAGGAGTGATTCATCATTGCACGCACAATTGAATTTCAGGTTAAGGGCCAGTTCGATTCCGCCTTTTCAGGGCATATTGTCAAAATAAGCCATAAAAGATGTAGAGAAGTCATTTTTGAGTTATGGGCTTGGTCTTAACTAATTTAGCTTTGGGGCGGGGTGTTTCGGGTAGAACCTCACTAAAAATTGAAGGGAAGGGGAATAGCGAAATGACTTCGTTGTCTGCCTATATTACACTCAAAATGCAACTGCTGACGCCCGTGTCACACCTGACCCTCAAGTAAAAACAAACACGCAAGCATTCATTGCCTGCCCGCTTGCATCTCCTCTCCCCTTTCCCTCTACCTCGATCCCCTGTGTGCAGCACTAGGGTTCCCCCAGGGAGCCATCACCACTGGTCCCATCTGGCCTAGTCCTCGATGATGCTATGTCCAGCTAGGCTACATGGCCGGCGGGTAGGGGCAAATCTCCCTGGCTGCTCCTCCCTCTGGCGCCGCCCCTCATTCTCATGGTCTCCAGCAGCTGTCCACTGTGGCTCGTCCAACACACTACTCCGGCTGGCGCTGCACAACTACGGCTGATGCCCCCACTGTGGCAGAAGGCACCTTATTCCCCTCCTCCTCCCGTGGCCATGGCCTTGAGGTGTTGTTGAAGGATGAGCTCATCCAACAAGGTGAGGATCTCCTCTGATTTTTTGCCAAATTTTCATTCTGATCCACTATACGATGAATTGCTATGAGTTGCTTCTGCTGCTGCTATATGATGCATTGCTATGAGCTGCTCCTGCTGCTGCTATATGATGAATTGCTATGAGCTGCTGTTGTTGTATGATGAGTTGCTATGAGCTGCTGCTGCTGCTATATGATGAATTGCTATGAGCTGCTGCTGTTGCTATATGATGAGTTGCTATAAGCTACTCCTGCTGCTGCTATATGATGAATTGCTATGAGCTGCTCCTGCTGCTGCTATATGATGAATTGCTATGAGCTGCTCCTGCTGCTGCTATATGATGAATTGCTATGAGCTGCTGCTGGTATATGATGAATTGCACACTGCTGCTGCTGTATGATGAGTTGCTATGAGCTGCTGCTGCTGCTATATGATGCTTTCAGGTGGTGCTGCTATATGATAATAACCGGCCACTTGCACCATCGAATTTCAATAAATAATTGTTCTACATTTAAATGTGGGTCATGCGTTCTTCGTTTAAATTAGGCAATGGGATCTCTATGGAAAACATTGACCAAAGTAGATTGTGCCAAGTAGATGGTATCTTTGTATTTGTATTTTGAGCAAATAGTGATGGTATGTTTTCCTTTCATATTAATTACTGCACTGGGTTCAATTTGTGATGTTTGCAAGTCAAATTAATTTCCATATGGGCAGCAAAATTAAAATAATAATAATGCAATCTAGACTTTCCACTAATCATACCAAAGATAAGCTGAAAACGCAATGAAAAGAACTGGTTGGCTTATTACATGGATCTTATATTCACAGGTGCTTATTTTCTTAGGATAACTCGTAATAACTGTCCCTAAGAAACTTGGCTAATAGAAATGGCATACAAATAACATGTCACGATGATTGCAATGGAGGAGTGACATACCATAGCACTTTCTGTATAGGCTCACCGCTGCCTCTCCTTTTTTGCGATGTTCCATGAAATTGCCACATACATCTTGTACTTTTTCATTGTGTAACCCTATCTGCAAGTTGACACGGCTAATTTCAGACATCTCTACATGATACTACATTGCATATCCCTTGCGCATATTTAAACCACCAATTAACGATTGTGTGCGTACCATAAACTAGCCATGACTCTGTATGCTAGACTAGCAGGCACTCTAAGGGAGCCTAATGTAGTGCACTGGAATTCCTACATGCCACCTACGATTTTGTGTAATGTACTGCCCCTGTTCCTAAATATATGACTTTGTAGAGATTCCAGTATGGACCACATACAGATGTATATAGATGCATTTTCAAGTGTAGATTCACTCATTTTGCTCCATATGTAGCCTATAGTAGAATCTCTAGAAAGACTTATATTTAGGAACGGAGGTACGAGGTAGTATCATGTATGACATCTACATATCTAATTTAGCAGCCAGTAGTAGAAATCATTATGCGCACAAAGGGATTCTTGGTCGAAAATCCTAGCAAAGCATTTGGCGAGCCGCGAGAACAATACAAGAGAGAGAGACGCTTACAAGATCATAGCAATGCCTCAGTCCAGGATCTTGGTTGGCCAAGCAGTTAGATCCAGAAGAAACATCGTCCTTGTAGTTTTTGCCAGCTGCATAACAGGTAACAGCGACCGGTTAGTATATTTGAAGTGGCGGTTGCTTGGCATCTCTCCAGACGGTAGTAATCAGGTTAGAAACATCAAGGGTGATGACGCTGCACTGGCTGTCGGGGTCCGGTAAGGAGATCTAGAACCGTCGAGTAGGGTGTTTGTGGAGCAGCTCCGGTAGGGTGGACTACGGTGTGGGCGAAGCGGATCTGTGGCCGTGGACGAGGGCGTAGGTGATGCTGCTAAGGTGGTTGGGTTAAGGATGGTGTTGACAACGCGGATCTGCGGCCGTGGACGAGGTGTCAGAAGCTGCTCTGGTGGTTGGGTTAAGGATGGTGTCGACGATGCAGATCTGCGGCCATGGACGGGGCGTTAGAAGCTGCTCCGTTGGTTGGGTTAAGGGTGGTGTCGATGATGCGGATCTGCGGCCGTGGACGGGGCGTCAGAAGCTGCTCCGGTAGGTTGGATGAGGGTGCGAGGGAGCGGATATGAGGCCATGGACTTGTGAGTTGGCAAAGCCGCCCCGGTAGGGTGGAGAATGGTATAGGCGAAGCTACTCAGGTAGGGTTGACGATGGTGTCGGTGAAGCGGCTCCGGTAGGGTTGAGGAAGGTGTCTGCGAAGCGGCTCTGGTAGGGTTGAGGAAGGTGTCGGCGAAGAGGATCAGAGGCCGTCGACGGGGGGATCGGTGGGGCGGCTCACGGGGGGTGTGAATGGCGTCTCGGTGGGGAATCTGAATGAGCAGCTGCAAATCTTGGCGGCGGTTGACGAGAGTACTGGCGAAGCAGATCCGGCACCGTGGACAAGGCCGACACTGAATGGGCTGTGGCACCGTGGTGGATGAGCAGTCTAATTTTTTCTAGGGGAGGTGGGAGGGGTAGATGCGGCTGCAGAAGCAGATTCGGCGAGGTGGGCCTTGTTGGCGATGAATGGGCTATGGTGCGCCGGTGGATGAGCAGTCTAGAGTTTCGAGAGGGAGGGAGAAAGAGGCGATGAAATACGGACGGCGTGATGTAAGATGCTCTGGTCTTTGGGAGTTAGTCGTTTTTATGGAGGGGAGAGGAAATGGGGTGCCGTGTAGTGGGGGAACCGGAAGTTACCAAATTAGCCCCGACCTATCATGTAGATGAGGGCGGTATTGTAACTGTTGGTCTCCGTGCACCAAGGACAAAAGGGGGATTTCACATGCTAAAGACTAAGGTGGCGGAAATTTTAGAAGGAGGCGGGAGATTTTGCCGCCCGCGGGATTGTTCGTACCAATTTTAACTAATTTTGGACCGTGCTAGCGGGAAGGTCATGCTAGACTGTGTACACGGGGCATGCGTCAGCAGTTAATAACTGGTGTGAAGTCCACACCAGAAAAAAAAGATAATAACTCGGGATGATGCGCCGATAACTTGGACGTTCACACGGGTGCGGCCAATCGTACGGGTGTAGTGGCGCGTTCACAAAAAAAGGGATCAAATGCTCAGCCTATGTATTTCTCGTGTAAATAGATAATTTAGTGCCATTGGTTATTTACTTTAAACATAATGCATTGACGTGTTAGTGTACAGGAGCACACAAAGAAATGGATATTGTAGTCAGCTACTTAAAAGTGTTACCTCATATGATTACATAGCCTCCATTTCATAAATTATGCACTGTTGAATTCATATATGAATATTACATATATTACTTCAAAATAGAAACTTAAATCATCCAAGACTAATGAATTTGAATGCAAGAGTAACAATGGTGCATGTACATGATAGCTACATTGGTTGTTTGAAGAAACATCACTGTAACTTTGGCATGCACAACTGAAAAGGTTTATTTAAATAGAAAAAATGTGATATGTGAGTGTCCAATCTTTATAGCGTTGAATTGATATTGTACCTTTAGCCACGGTACGAAGTAGATATTGACTTATGTTCAAGCGATGCACATCTACGATCGCTAGATAGTGATACGTGAATGAATTGTGCAATCTCTCTCACACGCATACATATCTCATTTCCCTGTGGGCATTGGAATCACACACGTGCACTTCGTGTATTTCTCTCCCTCCATCAGGGTTAAATTCGTCTTTCTACCACGTCCTACAAGTCTCTGACACAGAAACACACACACTCTCTATGTCTAACACTCCCACCCCTTTAATTCCGCCCACCCACAGCCACTAATGTCTCAAAGTATAATAATGTCTCTCACACATATGCTATCTACCTATCCCTTAATATAGCTAGATATGTGTCACACAAACTCCTTCTCCCTACTAGCAAGATACCCATGCGTTGCACGGAACATCAAGATGCATTTGTATGAGAAGTTTATCTTGTGGGAGAAAAGGATGAACGAGGGAATGCCTTATTTGCAAATGCGGAGAGGAGTGTGGGTATCTTTTTGCAAAATTTCCATAGTTTCCTTCCTATCCATCGGATGGCCTATATTGTAGGATGGTAGGAACACCATCATCACCAACTCTGTTTTTTATAAGATTAGAGATATGTGAGTGTCACTGCCCCCCCCCCCCACACACACCCACACACCCACACTTCCCAACACCGAAGGAGTAGGGTGACACCTCGATCTTGATACTAATCTATCAACTGGCTTTTCTCTCAAACATACACACACACACTACCCGGAACCGAAGGAGTAGGGTGGCAATCGATCTTGATAATAATCTATCTACTCCTCTTTCAAACACACACACACACACACACACACACACACACACTCGCTAGTTGTGCCTCTGTGCCTACCGCGCACACTCTCGATACGTCTTTCTCCCCCCCCCCAACAATAACAGCAGAAGGGTGACAACTCGATCTGATCATAATCTGTCAATTGGTTTCTCTCTCAAATATTGTGTCTCGGTGCCTCGCACAGTAGCCCCCTCGATATGTAGACTTCTCGCGCGCGCACAGCTGTAGTGAGGATGACGCTGAACCCAGTGTGCCTTGCTTTTACCGGCCTCATGTGATAGTTTTCACCCTGTTTTCTGTTAATTAACAAGGCAACCTTTTCTATGTTACTACTAGTGAATCTGAAATCATTCGGGGCAGACATAAAATATATCACTTCAACCCAATTATCGCACCAACTATTTTAAAAGAAATTAGCTAGCTGCCCGTGCGTTGCACGGAACATCAAGATGCATTTGTATGAGTAGTTTATCTTGTGAGAGAAAAGGCTGAACAAGGGATGGCCTTATTTGCGAACGTGGAGAGACGTCTGGGTATATTTTTGCAACATTGCCATAGTTTCTTTCCTATCCGTTAGATATAAATCCGACGGCCTATATTGCAGGATGGCACGCACACCATCATCACCAACTCTGTTTTCTACTCCCTCCGTCCGAAAATACTTGTCCTCAAAATGGATAAAAAGAGATGTATCGAAAACTAAAATACGTCTAGATACATTTCCTTTTATCCATTTTGATGACAAGTATTTACGGACGGGAGTATATTGTCTTTAGAGATTTCAACAAGTGACTATGACCGGACCTTACCAACATACTCAAAAAATTATTCCATAATTTTGATGTTAACGTCTTTTCTTGGCGGTGCAATGCCATCTGGAGACCTCATAAATAAATCAAGGACAAATCTGACCCCTTCACGAAAAAGACATACTGAGCAAAATGAGTGAATCTACACTCTAAAATATGTCTACATACACATCCGTATGTGGTAGTCCATTTGAAATCTGAAAAAGACAAATATTTAGGAACGAATGGAGTATATATAAGACTAGACATGGAGATATATCTCCAGCATGGTCTACAACAAAAATGTGATGGGCTGGTTAGCGCCAGATGCTCGCAACGCGATGACATGAGTTCGAATTCTGCCTTTTAACTTTAGATTTTTATATTATATATTACTCTACTTATTTAATATATACTTCTTTCGCTACTGTACTGACAGTGGAACCAAAAAAGTACTTAGAATACAAGATTAAGGATGGACTTGTTTCTTTTTTAACTTTCTGTACGAAGCTGTAGCCACCCTGCTTGTCACATGTACACTATACATGCAATTAACTTTTTATAGAGGGACAATCATACAGGCAATTAACTCAAATGGATTGGATGTCACTCTATTATTTCCAGCATAAAGAGCATCTCCAACAGTAGCCGGCAAATTTCCTCATGCTTCCTTCCGCGGAGGACGACATCAAACGCCAACGGCATACATTTTTACAACTCTAACCAACCAGATGAAATTCGTGCAAACACGGACTGATTTCATATAAGCATGAAGGATTTCGTATAAAAAAGCCGGATCTTCATATAAACATGATGGATTTCATTTTATTTACATGAACTAAGAGGTGCCAATCCGGCTCTCTTGTATAATTAATACTCCCTCCGTCCGGAAATACTTGTCCTAGAAATGGATGTATCTAGACTTATTTTAGTTCTAAATGGCAACCCGTAGATCCCTTTTTCTTCCTCATGTCCGTCAGACACTTGCGGGTCGACGAAGGTCCTCGGAAGAGGCGAAGCAGCAAAGAAACCACACGAATCATGATGCGTCGCCTCGGTGGTGGCCTTCATGGGTCCCAAGTGGCGGTGGCCTCTGTGTTCTACTTCTCCTAGATGATGGCGGCGGACATGGAGAAGCTGGCCACCGACTCGTCGCTCTCCACGCACCTGGCTTCTGTCTCTGCCTGCATGGCGCTGCCGCAGGCACGGGAGGCGCGCCAACAGACACGGGAGGCGCAGCCACCGTAGACATTGGTGGCGCGGTACGACGCGGAAGCGACGGCGCCCGTACCGGCGTGCTCGCCGCTGTGCCAGCGTGGAGCAACTCACCACTCCTCATCGAGCTGAACTGGAGTGGCGAGTTGCTGAACCACGCGCCTGCTTGGGGCGGCAACTGGCTCCACCGGGCCAAGTGAGGTTGGTGAAGCACCGAGCGGCCTCGCCCGTATCCGGAGGGCTCGACGGGCCACCCAGCTGGGTAATATGCCGGAGAACGGCTCATCGGAAGCCATCGGAAGAGTGGAGAAAATGGTGAAGGAGGAGATGGGGGAGCGGCGGAGGGGTGCGATTCTTGCCCGCCGTCTATCTAGCCTCGTGTAAATAGTGGGCGGACGGTAGGAGCTTGGCCAGCGTCTGGCCTCGTTTAAACTAAGGGCGGATGGGAGGAGCTCGGCCGGTGTTGCGTTTAATTCTGGCCCGCTCATGAACGGACGTGTGGCCGGAGTAGGATTCTCGGTTTGCATGCGGGTTTAACGGAGGGGTTTAATGGAGGCACCGGGCGTGCAGCGGGCGGCGCAGTACTATTTGATTTGACAGCAGTAATGAGCCGTCAAATCACAAAGGCCCTCGCCTCTCGTGAAACCGACCGAGCTAGACTGCCCCGCCCTCTAGCCTTTAAAAAATTTATATACTCCACTTTTGTACAGTAGTAGTATCGATGGATTGCGCCATGGAGCAAAACTTGAAATTAAAAAAAGGTGGTACATATAGAGAGCGCTCGTCGCCAAATTATGCATATAGTACTATTAAAAAGGCTTTTCACAATAATGGTGTCCAGCACAAGTGCACAACCCATCCCTCAAATAAAACTAATTACCCTGGAATTCTTTGACAAAACTAAGCACCCTGAAATTCTTTGACAACTAAACTGCTGGCTATATGATGTTGGCCATATTTATTATACGTATATAATGTGAAGAAACGAATGGGAGTAATATACCAACTAAAAGACGAAATGTAAGAAGTACTAGTATGTACGTACTGAAGAGTTAAAGTAACGAGAAGAAACATAACATAGTTCTGCTGGGGGCTCGGCACAACACACCCCTAAAATTAAACTAAGCACACCTGAAATTTAATTTTGCAACTACTTCGGTATACACTGCATTAGAACCACCATGAGCAACGACACTGCCATCTTACTCGGAGTGGCTTTCCATTCTCCCATGATACAGGCTTCCGAGAGCCCTTGGATCTGAGATCGAATGGTTGCATGGCGTGATTCTAGACCTATGGGTTAATATCCTATCCTGGAGGGTTATTATGCAAATTTTCAGCAATTTAGCATGTGACCGTTTGATCTCAGATCCAAGGGTTGCCAGCAGCCCGTATCATAGTCGCGCCTACCACGACCGTCGCGTCGCACGAGCGGTCGCGCCCTTGGAGATTTAACACGGTGTGTTAGGCTATCTGATGTTGGCATGTCATACATAGTCATCACTTAGTCACTCATACTACAACAAGGTTAGCTATAAGGTTGGCTATAAGTGTATTTTTTTACTTCTCTCTATCTCTTTCTTACATTACTCACTCCGTCCCATAATATCATTTCGTTTTTGACAATTGTGTAGTGCCAAAAACGTTCTTATATTATGGGACACAGGGAGTACTAGTATTTATTGCATTTGCCAAGGAGTGACCTCTTCCAATGAAATGGTGTGCCTATTAGTTTTTGGTTGCTAAGTTTGCTTCATTTAGTTAGCTATAGACTCAAAATTGTATTTTCACCTAGGTACATGCGCTTAGCACCGTTTCTTCCTTGGGTCACCAAACTAGTCTCTCTCTTCTTAATTAACTTGCCACATGAGACTTTATGCCTATGTGGCAAGCTTAGCACCTGTAGGAGCAAGTAAGTACAATAGTGCGCTTTACATGGCATTTTTGCATATGTGGAGGAAAGAGAGGCAAGGAAAAATTGGAGAAGTGGGATCTCATGCAATAGCTAGCCTCTACTACAGTCTACATGGTGGAGCATTGGGAGAGGCACTTGTATGGAGGTGGTCAGGAATCAGGAGACTCACGCCGGTCGTAGCGCTGCAGTTAAAATGATAATGGCAAGTCAAATCACGGGGCCCCACCTGTCCAGCAGTAACTCACTGTCAAATCACACAGCCCTACGTTTGCAGCAGCCTACTCCCTCGTCTTCTCGCGTCTCTGTTGAACTGACTAGGCGGAACTACCCCGCCTACCGTGCAGGAAAAGCCCGCACAGTATACTCCCTCCGTCTAGGTGACCAAGGTGGAGAGGAAAACGACAGAACTTAATGTTTAGTATTTGCTAAGGCTGGTTGTAATGGTAGTATCATAGCTATATCATGCATGCCAACTAGGCAATTTTGATGAGGTGTCATAGAATTAAATGAAGAAAGAGAGGGAGTTGAGTACTATGTGTCATACATGGCAATAAATAAAGTACTACATGATACTAATATATGATACATGGCGCATGAGTACTAAGTATTATTAATACAGTTTTTCTAGAACTCATCTAGATGAGATATAATTTGGTCTCATTCATCTTTTATAGCCATTGGATGTGATGCTATTAGATGCGTGTGTGCTGACGTGGGTTGTATTTGTTCTTGTGCAACGAACTGACCACTGCACAACAGGATCACGTACCATTCCGGCACCACCGCCGCCATTAGAGCCTCGCCTCGAGCTTCGGCAAACGGAGACAGAGGAGAAGGGAGGAGGAGGAGAAGCAAGGCCAGGTGTGAGGAAAAGATGAGGACACCTCGGCCATTTTATAGCTCGAGCTCGGTGTACGGTGGGCGAGGTCCACCAGCGCTGCTCGTCACCCGATCGCCGGTGTTCAGAGAGGCCGAATCCTCGAAAGCAAGGCCGACAGCCAAGACCGACCCTGGAAGTGAGTGCACGCTGCCTTTGGCAGCTAACACGCCGCGCGCACTACTGTGATGCGGCCTAGATGCCCTACGCGCTAGGCGTCGTCGGTGGAGGAAGCGCGGGAAAGCACGCGGGAGAGAGGAAGAAGAAGGAGCCGGAGGAAGAAGAAGAGGCTGACAGTGGGCCCGAGTCCACCTGTCAGCCAGAGAGAGCACTATGCTCTCGGGTGCGACCAGCATATTTTGAGATTTAGAATTTATTCTAAATCTATTTCCAGCGTAGAAATCTCTCGTGTTGCCCCTAACCGTGGATTTTTCCACGCAGCACTAGTGTCCCCACACTGTATTTTTGCACCACTTATTGCCCTCTCACTTTAGCCGCTTTTGTTTTGATGCAATTTTGCTATAGAGACAACTCTTAGCAAATCCCGAGGACGAGATTTTTCTTAAGGGGGGTAGTGTTGTGACACCCCAAAATTTTTTTGCCTTGTTTTGTTAATTAAAACCTTGCCAGAAAATTTAACTTTCCTTTTTCTTGGTTTTTCTTGATTTCAGAACCATTCTTTTCTTGGTTATCTTGGAGTTGTTCCCTAAGGTGAAAACCTTTCACTTATAATATTGGACTTGGTTACCCTCTCAAGAAAACCTTTTCTGTTATCAGAAGAATTAATTATATAATATTCTTCCTGATCTTTATTTTCTTGAAAAATGGTTTCCCATAGTTTTATGGTCCCATTTGTACTACAACCCTTTTATAAATTCAGTCAAAAATCCCACCAAAACTTGGAGATGTCTTATGGACTATTTGAATCACTTTTGTGCAAAAATACCTTCTGCCCATTGAATATTTTGAGCTCTACACCATATTCTGAAATCTGGTCCAGAGAGCAATTTTACACTACAACCTATTCAAATATTTCTTTAAAACTTCTACCAAAATTTTGGGATGTTAGTAGAAGCATACTATTCCACTTTATGCAATAACCTAATGATGTTCTTTGGAAAATCTGAGTGAATCATCCTCTTTTCCATTCTGGTCCAACTTGAGGTTTTGTACAACAACCACCTTTTTAGTTGCTCCTTGATCCTTGATTCCTTTTCCTACTAGTAGCCCTCCTTGCCAAACCCTTAAGTTCAGAAGAGTGGACCCTTTGGATGATTCTAAGTGCATGCAACCATGCCCTGTTCTTTCTGTCCAGAATTGGAGTTTTGCAAAACTTGCACTAACAAGTTTGTGCTTTGGACAAACTAACCTTACCACCCTCTCGTTCATCTAAAGAGACCCCACTCTGGAAGTTTTGGCCACTCCAAGAAATACCTAAGTGCCTTTGGCATTTTGTCAAACACCTTGAGAGCGTGGACAGTTTTGACATGAAATTTTGTTTACACTGTGAACCTAATCCCCTGACCAGACCAGCTTGTCCAATGGTTTTGCCCTAGCCTATAACACCACCCTGCAAACTTTCTTGTGGTTTGGTGCCCCCCTAGCATGCCAAGGCATTTCGTCGAGCATGTTCCGTGCGTGCCCTGGGCGCGAGCAGAGCACGCATATTGCACGTGTCGTGCCCGAGCCGACGCGTCGTGCCCCTGGTTTGCCACCGCCCTGCGGAGCCACGCCACTCGCTAACCTTCTCCCCGCATCACGCCAAGCAGCCCCTGGCGCCCTACAGCAGCGCCGTCAGAGCCCTTGGCGGCACGCCGGCGTCTGCAGCGCGTCTCGGCCAGGTCGGTGCCGCCCAAGCCGCCAGCACTCGCCACCTGCCCCCTGGAACAGCGCGAGCTCATCCACAAGCTTGTCCTCTAGCTCTCGTCGCCGCCACGTCGCCCAAGCTATTGGGAGGCGGTTCGCCGACGAGCTTATCCCCGGCCGTCGCAAACCGACCTTGTTGCACTATAAAAAGGAGGCCCCGAGCGCGTTTCGTGGGAAAAGACGGCCTCAACATGCTCCCCTAGCTCTCCCATGGCAGCCAATCAACCCGGGGAGGTCTTCTTCCCCGTCTCCGGCAACTGCAGCCGCCGCTACTACCTCGGCCATTCCGGCGCCACCAGGACCTCCCCCTCTCCACTCTCTCCACCAGAAGCTCTATATTCCTCCCGTGAACCTTTCCCCCTACTCGATTTTGATCGGGAACCACCGCAGCCCCAAAACCACTTTGCCCGACGGCCACCGTCCGCCGCGAAGCTCATCGTCGGCAGCTCCGTCCAACCCTGAGGCCAAAACGACCACCGGAGTGACCGTCTTGATCCCCTGAGCCCGCAGATGGCCTCCGTTTTCCGAACGGCGCTGTCATTCGCCGGCGAGCCTCGCCGGAGCTCCGCCTCTGTTTCGGCCGGAGGAGGCGACGCGCGCGTGGACTGGTCAAACTTGACCAGTGGGCCAGGCGGGTCCACTGTCAGTGACCCAGTGCCAGTCCACGCTGGATAAGTGGAGGCGTATTTCCCTAATACGCTTTCGACGTGTACGTGTTTATTCGAATCGCTTTCTTTTTCTGTTTTAATTTAAATAACAGATTTTGATCAAAACTTTGAATGGCTATAACTTTTTAAATACAACTCCAAATGAGTTGATTCTTTTTCCTACCTCTCTCAAATATTGTCTAGTTTATTTAAAGATTTATTTCAAAAAAATTCAGACAACTTTTTGGTTCTGTTTTGAAATTATTTATTGATTCAAATTTATTTAAAATAGGACCTTGGAGAGACGGAAGAAAACTTTCAAAAGTTTTGGAGAGCACCTCACCCCTCCATAACTTGAAGGCAAGCATTCTGAACCCGGCATAATATTTTGGTGTGTTCGTTGACACGTTTATAACACCACCTCATTTCCAAGAGCTCATTATTTCATGTGATATGATCGTTTGCATGGATGCATTTTACTGATATCCTTGTTGTTGGAAATGAATATACTTGTGATGGTAACAATTCTCATGTGCCTTGCATGCATGCCGGAAAGGAATCCGGGAAAGCCTCTGCCTTGGGTAGGCGTGAGCTTGTCACCGGTCCTCGTCGGGACGGTTATGTTCGGTATGACATGGTAAGGTATAGTGAGTGGTGACTTTGTTGGTTGAAATATTTTTGTTACATATGTCATGCAGGGAAGTTATAAACCTCCTAAGTCGACCGTAGATCGAGTCTTGTTCCAGTAATCCCCATACTTGTTTTCGTACTACCACTTGTCTCTACAACAAGTAGGGTACGGTCCAGTCAGTCGTCAACCCCTGTCTAGCACACACCGTACAGAGAGGCCATGGAGGAAGATATCGGTTGAAGCCGGTAAGCATACCACCTGGTCCGGGGGCATGCGTGTCTCCGGTTGAGACCGAGAGGGGAGGCCACCCCTTAGAGCGCGCGATATAAATTTGATCCCATGCTACGTGAGGTTGTAGCCTCCCCACTTAGAGTTTTGCTTAACAAGTGTCGTGGGTGATTCCAGACACCGGTAAGTTAAGCTGGTGTGTGCAAGTTAGGTGTGTTTTCAACTAAAAGGCCTTAGACGGAATTAGTCCCGATGGGCTAAAGGAATCTGTTACTCGTGGGTAAAGAGTACACCCTCTGCAGAGATTAAACCTATTCGAATAGCCGTGTTCTCGATTAAGGATTTCGATGCAGGATGGGTCGGTGTCGGTCTTAGTGTCGGTCTTGGAGGGGAAACTGTTAAACCCGGACAATGAATCGTGGCTTGTGACTTATGATGATTATGATTATTATTTCTGTTATGGACTAACCCCATGATCATTATTTCTGTTGTGGACTAACCCGTTATATTATTTGAATTATTGAGTATCCCTGGGATGGTTCTACCTCCTGGATATTCACTGTGTTTATTTTTAAAGCCCTTTATGTGGTGTCGCTCAGACGCCCGATTGTGGCATTTATTTTAAAGCCCTTTATGTGGTGTCGCTCAGACGCCCGATTGTGGCATTTATTTTAAAGCCCTCTATGTGGTGTCACTCAGACGCCCGATTGTGGCATTTATTTTAAAGCCCTGTATGTGGTGTCGCTCAGACGCCCGATTGTGGCATTTATTTTAAAGCCCTTTATGTGGTGTCGCTCAGACGCCCGATTGTGGCATTTATTTTAAAGCCCTTTATGTGGTGTCGCTCAGACGCCCGATTGTGGCATTTATTTTAAAGCCCTTTATGTGGTGTCGCTGAGACGCCCGACTGAGGCCTGCTTGTTATTTACCATCAATTCGAGATGTCGCTTCAGACATACGAATGGTGCATTTTATTCCTGCTCCGTCATTACATATCCGTTGTTTCATTTTATTATCTGCTTGCATGCATCGTAGATTTTTCTTTATAGTGACAATGTGTTCATAGAGCATTTCAGTGCGTGTTGTCACCTATAATGTACTGTGTTCATAATGTTTGCGAGTACATTCAAAGTACTCACTTGGCTTGTCCACGGCTATTGTCTTGGCCAGATTTCTTGCATGGAGAGGAGCGTCGCGATGACAGCCCCGGAACCTACGCAATGGCGATAGCAGCCTCGCGAAGATAGGAGTTAACCTGGTCAGCTGTTCCAGTGGGAAATGGAGTCCCATAGACACAGATGATCCACAAACCGCTTCCGCCATCAACCACTAGAAACCATTTGTTGTATTCACAGACCAGAATGGTCTTGTACCACATATTTTGTACCTTGCTTGGAGTTTCTGTATCAAGTTGGTGCCTCATCAGCTAACAGTAATCCTGGGGCTGGTGACCACGACGGCCATTTTCTGGAAATTATTACCCAGAAAAAAAAACGGTCGCCACAGACTTTGTATCAGAGCCAGGCTGACCATTGGCTAAAACCTATCTTAGCCAGGTCAATAAACTTAGGCAAACCAACCCACCAGACCATCACCGAACCCCAGCCAAGCTTCTCGTGCAAGATAGCCACACAGTGACCCTGACACTTTTGGCTATCGGTACCCAACCTATCAACCCAACCTGTCTATCGCGCACCAGTGACCAGCACCCAAGGTGTCTTATTCACAAGCGTGCGAAGGAAGACTTCGTCCCTTTTTTCTATAAAAAGGGCACGCTCGCCTCAAACCAACACAGCACAGCCTCTACCCCAAATCGAGCCACAATGCCTGGTCCCGTCGTGCACAACGAAACCACAACAACCAACCTTGGAGGCTTTGTGACCATACTCGCGAACCTCACCCGCCGTGCCTATGCGTTAGAAGAGCCACCCGAATATGTTGTGTACCAAGGACCCATGAGCGGTGAGAGCCGTCAATTCTGGGCCACCGTACACATTTACGGTAGGGGTCTAGCTCCCGAGTGCCCCTACAGGTTCACCGGAAGAACAACTTCCTTTGAGCCACAAGCCATCCAGCTAGCTGCTCGAGAGGCTATAGTTCATCTCGTGCACTGTCGCCCGAGTTAGCGTCGGTCGTTCCACTACTACCCCAGGCGTGAAGGGTATGGTAGACCACCCCAAGTTGCCAACGGAGATCACGAGACGGATCCTGCATTGTTGCACCTAGTGCGCTATGTAGGTGCACTGGAGGAACTGTTCGATCAAATCACCATTGATTTGATCGCAGATCATGGAGAGCTGGTTCGTCGAGCCCCGGCGAGAGAAGAGAACGAGCCCAACGCCGACAACCCGGGCCGTGCTGTTCGGACACCCGATCGAGACCACGAGGTCAGCCCGGTACTGTCACCCAAGGTGCTTTGATGACCCCAGAAGTGCTTCGTCGCCTTTTGGGAGCACACTCCAACGGGGTTGTGGTCAACAATCCCCGCGACGGTCATCATCACTACCCCGAGCCTGCAGCCCCTCAACCCTCTCCAGCTAATTCCGACGGTGAGACCCGTGGAGAAGCCTCGACATCCACAAGGCACGCCCGCTTGGATGTAAACGAGGTAGACTAAGTCACCCAAGTGGTGTCGAGTCCCAGTGTATCCTCGCTTTGTAATCCTGTGATCACTTAAATTAACGCAGCCTGTCGTCGTGTCTCTGTTTTAAACAGTAGCCTTGCATGGATATATTGGCAGGCAGTGTGATCTTTCTATCCCAGGCACAACTACCAAAACCACCCCGACAAACCCCACAGTGATACGTCACTTTGGTGAGATATGTATCTGTGGCTTTGACCCCGACCCTCGGAGCCGAGCTGGCAATTTCATTGCCTTTCACCACGGCAAAATGACCCAGCTCCGGTGCTATAAAAAGGCCACTACGTGACCTTGCCAAGCATCC
Organism: Aegilops bicornis; assembly: GCA_021605145.1. Lineage (NCBI taxonomy): Eukaryota > Viridiplantae > Streptophyta > Magnoliopsida > Poales > Poaceae > Aegilops > Aegilops bicornis. The sequence goes on along the minus strand of CM038669.1, from coordinate 536,946,684 downwards.
CTCGCCTTGTGCACCCTCCTCACAACAATTTTTGCCATGCCGAGCCCTAGTATTTATCTAAGAACCCCAGATGCAACCCCAGGTAGTTTTGTCAAGATATTGTGGGATTTTACCTGCAGTACCATGGGCGCTACCCAGCCACCCCAGTACAAGCTGTTCAAATCAAGGATCACCCCTACCACCTCGAGATATTGGGCAGCAGTGCACATCCCTCCTGTAAACCCAAACCAAGACCCAACGGAGGTCTTCTTCATGGGGAAATCTATGCCGACCCCACATATGGCCGTAGAAGCTGCGGCATACGAAGCACTTGCTCGCCTTTGATTCGCGGTACCCTATGCCAGCGAACGAGGGTATCATTACTTTCCGAGCCGTGCAGCACCCGAAGGAGTAACATCTTTTCCCGGTGGACGAGTTGAGAGAGACCCAGTCCTGGCCAACCTCGTCCAGTACGTCATCGCTCAAGAGCATTTAACCCAACGCGTGATGGGTTATCTCCAGAGTCTCGCGGATTTAAATCCTCGAGATCGCCATCGGCGAATCACCGAGGCCCACCCGTAAAAAGGCACATTCATCGTCTGGTCAATCCACTTTCCCCGATAGAAGAAGAGTGCATCCCGGTACCAGAGACGTTTTCTCAGGACCCTGTCCAGTTACCATTTCCATTTTAGACGTCCCTGCTGTGTTGCAGCAAGTGCTCGCCTTTGATTCGCGGTACCCTATGCCAGCGAACGAGGGTATCATTACTTTCCGAGCCGTGCAGCACCCGGAGGAGTAACATCTTTTCCCGGTGGACGAGTTGAGAGAGACCCAGTCCTGGCCAACCTCGTTCAGTACATCATCGCTCAAGAGCATTTAACCCAACGCGTGATGGGTTATCTCCAGAGTCTCGCGGATTTAAATCCTCAGATCGCCATCGGCAGATCACTGAGGCCGACCGTAAAAGGCACATTCATCGTCTGGTCAATCCACTTTCCCCGATAGAAGAAGAGTGCATCCCGGTACGTAGACGTTTTCTCGGGACCCCGCCGATTACCATTTCCATTTTAGACGTCTCTGCTGTGTTCATTGCTGCAACATTTATTTATGTGTTGTAACTTATGCGTGGTACCCCAAGTTTGCGCGCCGAGTAAATCATTTAGTTTCTGTTAACGTGAGTAGCTCTGTTGTGGTTTGACTTTAATGTATTACTATGTTCTCTCACGAGAAATCCTGGAGTGAGTTTTCTTTTCCCTGTGTTGCTGCATCATACGTCTCCTTACGACATAGATTATTTTTTATTTCCCGCAGCACCACGGTAGCAGACTCACAACCACAACTACTCGATCACACACACACTGCTTGCAAAATTTTTGCAACGATGTTACATCTAACTGAGCACCTCCCGACAACAGTCAGCGCCCGACACACCCCACCTACTCCTCGTGATCCCCACCACCGCAAAGAGCCAACACCCGAGCAGCAGCATCGCGACGATCATCAAGGATCATCGCGCATAGGAGCACGGAGAGCCCCAGCACCACTGCCAGCCCTCCGCACAACAGGATCACGTACCAGTCCGGCACCACCGCCGCCATTAGAGCCTTGCCTCGAGCTTCGGCAAACGGAGACAGAGGAGAAGGGAGGAGGAGGAGAAGCAAGGCCAGGTGTGAGGAAAAGAGGAGGACACCTCGGCCGTTTTATAGCTCAAGCTCGGTGTACGGTGGGCGAGGTCCACCAGCGCCGCTCGTCACCCGATCGCCGGTGTTCAGAGGCGAATCCTCGAGCAGTGCCGACAGCGCACTGGCCTGCAAAGTGAGTGCACGCTGCACCGCCAGCTAGCACACAGCGCACTACCACGATACGGCCTAGATGCCCCACGCGCTAGGCGTCGTCGGTGGAGAAAGCGCGGGAAAGCACGCGGGAGAGAGGAAGAAGAAGGAGCCTGAGGAAGAAGAAGAGGCTGACAGTGGGCCCGAGTCCACCTGTCAGCCAGAGAGAGCACTATGCTCTCGGGTGCGACCAGCGTATTTTGAGATTTAGAATTTATTCTAAATCTATTTCCAGCGTAGAAATCTCTCGTTTTGCCCCTAACCGTGGATTTTTCCACGCAGCACCAGTGTCCCCACACTGTATTTTTGCACCACTTATTGCCCTCTCACTGTAGCCGCTTTTGTTTTGATGCAATTTTGCTATAGAGACAACTCTTAGCAAATATCGAGGACGAGATTTTTCTTAAGGGGGGTAGTGTTGTGACACCCCAAATTTTTTTTGCCTTGTTTTGTTAATTAAAACCTTGCCAGGAAATTTAACTTTCCTTTTTCTTGGTTTTTCTTGATTTCAGAACCATTCTTTTCTTGGTTATCTTGGAGTTGTTCCCTAAGGTGAAAACCTTTCACTTATAATATTGGACTTGGTTACCCTCTCAAGAAAATCTTTTTCATTATCGGAAGAATTAATTATAAAATATTCTTCCTGATCTTTATTTTCTTGAAAAATGGTTTCCCATAGTTTTATGGTCCCATTTGTACTACAACCCTTTTATAAATTCAGTCAAAATCCCACCAAAACTTGGAGATGTCTTATGGACTATTTGAATCACTTTTGTGCAAAAATACCTTCTGCCCATTGAATATTTTGAGCTCTACACCATATTTTGAAATCTGGTCCAGAGAGCAATTTTACACTACAACCTATTCAAATATTTCTTTAAAACTTCTACCAAAATTTTGGGATGTTAGTAGAAGCATACTATTCCACTATGCAATAACCTAATGATGTTCTTTGGAAAATCTGAATGAATCATCCTCTTTTCCATTCTGGTCCAAATTGAGGTTTTGTACAGCAACCACCTTTTTAGTCGCTCCTTGATCCTTGATTCCTTTTCCTACTAGTAGCCCTCCTTGCCAAACCCTTAAGTCCGGGAGAGTGGACCCTTTGGATGATTCTAAGTGCATGCAACCATGCCCTGTTCTTTCTGTCCAGAATTGGAGTTTTGCAAAACTTGCACTAACAAGTTTGTGCTTTGGACAAACTAACCTTACCACCCTCTCTTTCATCTAAAGAGACCCCACTTTGGAAGTTTTGGCCACTCCAAGAAATACCTAAGTGCCTTTGGCATTTTGTCAAACACCTTGAGAGCGTGGACAGTTTTGACATGAAATTTTGTTTACACTGTGAACCTAATCCCCTGACCAGACCAGCTTGTCCAATGGTTTTGCCCTAGCCTATAACACCACCACCGCTAACTTTCTTGTGGTTTGGTGCCCCCTAGCATGCCAAGGCATTTTGTCGAGCACGCCTGCAGGTTCGGCGCGAAAGCAGAGCATCGCCAGCGTTGCACGAGCCGTGCCCGAGCCGACGAGTCGCGCCCCTGGTTCGCCACCGCCCTGCGGAGCCACACCACTCGCTAACCTTCTCCCCGCATCACGCCAAGCAGCCCCTGGCGCCCTACAACAGCGCCGTCAGAGCCCTTGGCGTACGCCAGTCATGTAGCGTCTCGGCCAGGTCGGTGCCGCCCAAGCCGCCAGCACTCGCCACCTGCCCCCTAGAACAGCGCGAGCTCATCCACAAGCGTGTCCTCTAGCTCTCATCGCCGCCACGTCGCCCAAGCTACAGGGAGGCGGTTCGCCGACGAGCTTATCCCCGGCCGCCGCAAACCGACCTCGTTGCACTATAAAAAGGAGGCCCCAAGCGCGTTTCATGGGAAAAGACGGCCTCAGCATGCTCCCCTAGCTCTCCCATGGCAGCTAATCGACCCGGGGAGGTCTTCTTCCCCGTCTCCGGCAACTGCAGCCGCCGCTACTACCTCGGCCATTCCGGCGCCACCAGGACCTCCCCCTCTCCACTCTCTCCACCAGAAGCTCTCTATTCCTCCCGTGAACCTTTCCCCCTACTCGATTTTGATCGGGAACCACCGCAGCCCCAAAACCACTTTGCCCGACGGCCACCGTCCGCCGCGAAGCTCACCGTCGGCAGCTCCGTCCAACCCTGAGGCCAAAACGACCACCGAGTGACCGTCTTGATCCTCGAGCCCGCAGATGGCCTCCGTTTTCCGAGCAGCCTGTCATTCGCCCGGCGAGCCTCGCCGAACACCGCCTGCTTTCGCCGAGGAGGCGACGCGCGCGTGGACTGGTCAAACCTGACCAGTGGGCCAGGCGGGTCCACTGTCAGTGACCCAGTGCCAATCCACGCTGGATAAGTGGAGGCGTATTTCCCTAATACGCTTTCGACGTGTACGTGTTTATTCGAATCGTTTTCTTTTTCTGTTTTAATTTAAATAACAGATTTTGATCAAAACTTTGAATGGCTATAACTTTTTAAATACAACTCCAAATGAGTTGATTCTTTTTCCTACCTCTCTCAAATATTGTCTAGTTTATTTTAAGATTTATTTCAAAAAAATCAGACAACTTTTTGGTTCTGTTTTGAAATTATTTATTGATTCAAATTTATTTAAAATAGGACCTTGGAGAGAGGGAAGAAAACATTCAAAAGTTTTGGAGAGCACCTCACCCCTCCATAACTTGAAGGCAAGCATTCTGAACCCGGCATAATATTTTGGTGTGTTCGTTGACACGTTTATAACACCACCTCATTTCCAAGAGCTCATTATTTCATGTGATATGATCGTTTGCATGGATGCATTTTACTGATATCCTTGTTGTTGGAAATGAATATACTTGTGATGGTAAACATTCTCATGTGCCTTGCATGCATGCCGGAAAGGAATCCGGGAAAGCCTCTGCCTTGGGTAGGCGTGAGCTTGTCGCCGGTCCCCGTCGGGACGGTTATGTTCGGTATGACATGGTAAGGTATAGTGAGTGGTGACTTTGTTGGTTGAAATATTTTTGTTATATATGTCATGCAGGGAAGTTATAAACCTCCTGAGTCGACCGTAGATCGAGTCTTGTTCCAGTAATCCCCATACTTGTTTTCGTACTACCACTTGTCTCTACAACAAGTAGGGTAGTGCAGTTCGATCGATCGTCAACCCCTCTCTAGCACACACCGTACAGAGAGGCCATGGAGGAAGATATCGGTTGAAGCCGGTAAGCATACCACCTGGTCCGGGGGCATGGGTGTTTCCGGTTGAGACCGAGAGGGGAGGCCACCCCTTAGAGCGCACGATATAAATTTGATCCCATGCTACGCGAGGTTGTAGCCTCCCCACTTAGAGTTTTGCTTAACAAGTGTCGTGGGTGATTCCGGACACCGGTAAGTTAAGCTGGTGTGTGCAAGTTAGGTGTGTTTTCAACTAAAAGGCCGTAGACGGAATTAGTCCCGATGGACTAAAGGAATCTGTTACTCGTGGGTAAAGAGTACACCCTCTGCAGAGATTAAACCTATTCGAATAGCCGTGTTCTCGATTAAGGATTTCAGTCTGGGATGGGTCAGGTGTCGGTCTTAGTGTCGGTCTTCGGAGGGGAAACTGTTAAACCCCGGACAATGAATCGTGGCTTGTGACTTATGATGATTATGATTATTATTTCTGTTATGGACTAACCCCATGATCATTATTTCTATTGTGGACTAACCGTTATATTATTTGAATTATTGAGTATCCCTGGGATGGTTCTACCTCCTGGATATTCACTGTGTCTATTTTTTAAAGCCCTTTATGTGGTGTCGCTCAAACGCCCGATTGTGGCATTTATTTTAAAGCCCTTTATGTGGTGTCGCTCAGACGCCCGATTGTGGCATTTATTTTAAAGTCCTCTATGTGGTGTCACTCAGACGCCCGATTGTGGCATTTATTTTAAAGCCCTGTATGTGGTGTCGCTCAGACGCCCGATTGTGGCATTTATTTTAAAGCCCTTTATGTGGTGTCGCTCAGACGCCTCGATTGTGGCATTTTTTAAAGCCCTTTATGTGGTGTCGCTCAGACGCCCGATTGTGGCATTTATTTTAAAGCCCTTTATGTGGTGTCGCTGAGACGCCCGACTGAGGCCTGCTTGTTATTTACCATCAATTCGAGACGTCGCTTTAGACATACGAATGGTGCATTTTATTCCTGCTCCGTCATTACATATCCGTTGTTTCATTTTTATTATCTGCTTGCATGCATCAGAGATTTTTCTTTATGACTGACAATGTGTTCATAGAGCATTTCAGTGCGTGTTGTCACCTATAATGTACCTGTGTTCATAATGTTTGCGAGTACATTCAAAGTACTCACTGGCTTGTCCCTGGCTATTGTCTTGGCCAGATTTCTTGCATGGAGAGGAGCGTCGCGATGACAGCCCCGGAACCTACGCAATGGCGATAGCAGCCTCGCGAAGATAGGAGTTAACCTGGTCAGCTGTTCTCGTGGGAAATGGAGTCCCATAGACACGGATGATCCACAAACCGCTTCCGCCATCAACCACTAGAAACCATTTGTTGTATTCACAGACCAGAATGGTCTTGTACCACATATTTTGTACCTTGCTTGGAGTTTCTGTATCAAGTTGGTGCCTCATCAGCTAACAGTAATCCTGGGGCTGGTGAGCACGACGGCCATTTTCTAGAAATTATTACCCGGAAAAAAAGACGGTCGCCACAAGTACTCCATCCGTCAATTTATAAGTTGTGCTTACCTTTTCCATCAACTTTGTGCAACGCGCGGGCATCTGGCTAGAAACACTAGAATATGTCTATATAATCCGTATGTGATAATCAATTTGAAATCTCAAAAAAGACAAATATTTAGGTAAGAAGGGAGTAATATATTAGGAGTATATCAAAACAATCGTGATTTCTTTGAAGTTTGTGAACAAATACTGCTATTCTACTACTTTGGATCCGTCGCAACGCACGGGCACATTGCTAGTAAAAGGAAAAGGCCTGCCGTGTTCGCGTCGCACCCCCACACGCCCGGGAATCGGGAGCACTCCACGGCCTGTCCGGCATGACACATAGCTTAGGGAAGGTGTGTTGCCTAGCATTTTCACTTTCATGTGGGACCGCCGTTGAGCAAACCGAAATCCCGCCCGCCGCCGGGTTGGAAAACAGAAACGAGGGGAAGATCTAGCTGTAGCACGGAAGCCAAGAAATTTGGTGTCAGATGGGGCTTGTTGATAGAGTAGGAGCATTCCGTACTAGTACTACTCCTACTAGTACCAAGTTTGTACTCCTAACTACTCTATATTACTAGTACTACCACTATACAACTAGTAGGTACGTGCACGGCACAACATCGTAGGAACAAAAAACAGGAAGATCTTGTTTTGGGTGATTTATCTTTTTTTCAATCAACGTAGTATGAATAATATGATGTGGGGGCACCCATGAAGCTTATGTGGCTTGGTTGCATGGCTATGAAAGGTTAGAGAAAAATAAATAGATAATGTGTTTAGAGTGCACTCCACTAAATAGATATACTTTGGATCCATTGCAACGGACTGGCACATCTATATCTATACCCCCTAATAGTGTGTGAAAAACTTTGAAAGTTGCTCATTGGATGAAGCCAATCCGACGGTACAAAGATGACAAATCCGAGCACTCGGGCCGTTGGATATCATCCACAGATTACGCCACATGTATAATCTAGAAGACTCCATGGTTGAACTTAATTCATGACTAACTTTGACACAACTAAGCTTAGGCAAAGTTATTAGTTCTTCAAAATCAGAGCCACAAGTTGGCAAGCCTAAGGGAATCTTGCCACATTTTTGTGTGTATGTCATGTGGGGCCTTAGTGTGGCTTGCCTAAGGTGTGGCTTGAACCAAACACTCACCTAAGTTAATCAAACTTGCCTAACCTTACATTCCACCAGATTTTGCCACATGTTAGAATCCAGAAAACTCCACATGTATAAGCATAATGCACAAACCACCAGAATCTCATGCGTGCAATGCAAGTGTACCTTACTAGTACTAGTTGGTAGTAGTAATAAACAAATTCTAGTTTTGGCACGAGCTCGTACTGCGGGAGCACCACAAGGCCTGCCACAGGAATTATATTTCCCTCTCGAGGCCCACGGGACCGAACTTAAGTGGCTTAGTGCCCGGCCTATGAGTCAATGACATGCGGACCTTAAATACGGCTGGCCCACATGTCATTCTCATGGTGGTGGTGTGGTTTGCGACTCACTCGTCCGAGATGAACCAGCCGGTGGTGGCGTGGCCGTGGCGAGGGTGCCACAGCTTGGCGTCGGGGCGTTACGAGGCGTAGATGGCCACACCGGCGGGTACTACCTGCAGTACATAAGTACTCCAGCTGAGGATTGATACCTGGGACGAAATGTGTCACAGCCGGTGGATGAAATTCGATGGTGCGGGAGTACGGATCGGAGCACAGCAGCGGAGCAGGCAAACCACGTCCAATCGGGTGTGTCTGTGGTAGAAAGTTGATGGTCGCCGCAGTTCAGCTGGCCCGCATGTCATGCACACAAAGGCAGAGGAGCGGTGGGGCCGAGAGGGATGAGGGGCACGTCGGGGGGATGAGGATCTCCTGACGCGAACAATCCTACCATTCTGTCACTGACACATGTATTATTCTACTACTTTGGATCCATTGCAACACACGGGCCAGCACATTGGTAGTAGTAGTGTCCATGTCTATCTCTAGAGGCCTTCCCTCGTTCATCCTTTTCTCTCACAAGATAAACTACTCATACAAATGCATCTTGATGTTCCGTGGAACGCACGAGGATGTTTCCTTGGGGGTCTCTCCAGCGCGGCGTGGCCGTAGTTGCAAGTTGATGCCCCTTGAGATGCCGACGTTGAGGGGCACTCGGATTTGCTCCGGTGAGCAGGTAAGATGAGTTTGATCACGTAGTAAATGCATTCTAAAGACTACTTCTGTGTCCATTTCCAAATTCTCCCCCTGCCCGCTGTTTCACAGGTTAGGCTCGGTGCGAGTGGAGATTGGCTTGCATATGTACGGGAGGGTACCAACATCAATTTTCACAACATTTACAACGGTGACACCGTTCTCGTAGAACCTTTGTCCAACATTGGGATCAGCCATGCAACAGGCTACCACATGAATTGGTACGATGGAACCACGGTGAGATTGAATAAGATAGCACGAACCTTGCACATGGCGGTTAAAGGCGGACCATGCTGTCTGCGGCCGATTTGTTGCCGTACGAGTAGGAAGACGTTGTGCTCCTTTCTAACCGCATCTTCACGGTGACAAACCAGGGGACTTATTTTGTATGGGACACATCCTACGATATACTCCCCTCTCTCCCAGTTTATTTATTTTGAATCTTTTCATTTTATAAGTTTCAAATTCAAATTTAGAGCTCCCCATCACATGTTGAGATTACAATGTCCATTAAATCATTGCGTGCATGTATAGTAAAGAAACTAATCTCGAGTTTGGCACGAGTTCATGCTGCGGGAGCACCACAAGCCCTGGCGCAGGAGTTACATTTCCCTCTCAGGGCCGTCGGGACTGAGCTTCAGCGCCTTTGAGTCAATAACATGTGGACCCGATAGGTGACTGGTCCACATGTAATGCTCCCGAAGGCAGAGGGGCAATGGGGCCAAGTGGGGTGAGCCGCAGGTCGGGGGACGTGTGGTGTCATGGGTTCGAGCGGCGTCGTGGGAATCGCGTGTGGCAGTGGTAGAAACTTGATGCTCGCCGCATTTTAGGTGGCCCACATGTCATGCACACAAAGGCAGAGGGGCGGTGCGGCCGAGAGGGATGAGGCACATGTCGGGGGGCGTGGTGCCGTGGGTTGGAGAGGTGTCGTGGGAATCGCGAGATGAAACATGATGGTCGTCGTAGTTGAACTTCCATGGACAAGCTGTCATGTCTACAGACACATGCACTGCATACCGATCACTAGAAGGAGTAGCAAAGAAAGCTATATATGCGGATAAATAGTTCCTTATAGTCAAGCGGACCCACGCTACTACTCTGTTCCAAAGACATGCACACCATCGAAATAGACCATCTATATCAATATGCACCGAGAGGGAATAATTTTTTTTACAAGAGAGGAAATAGTTCATCCATCCATAATGCCCTCCTGTTGGTGCAACCTTTTTCTTCTTCTTCTTCTTCTTCTTCTTCTTCTTCTTCTTCTTCTTCTTCTTCTTCTTCTTCTTCTTCTTCTTCTTCTTCTTCTTCTTCTTCTTCTTCTTCTTCTTCTTCTTCTTCTTCTTCTTCTTCTTCTTCTTCTTCTTCTTCTTCTTCTTCTTCTTCTTCTTCTTCTTCTTCTTCTTCTTCTTCTTCTTCTTCTTCTTCTTCTTCTTCTTCTTCTTCTTCTTCTTCTTCTTCTTCTTCTTCTTCTTCTTCTTCTTCTTCTTCTTCTTCTTCTTCTTCTTCTTCTTCTTCTTCTTCTTCTTCTTCTTCTTCTTCTTCTTCTTCTTCTTCTTCTTCTTCTTCTTCTTCTTCTTCTTCTTCTTCTTCTTCTTCTTCTTCTTCTTCTTCTTCTTCTTCTTCTTCTTCTTCTTCTTCTTCTTCTTCTTCTTCTTCTTCTTCTTCTTCACCTGGTATGGATGGTGATTGTATGATGTTGTAAAACAAAACATCATCTTCGAGGCACAGCTGAAGGACGGCGGCGCGCTAGATCTTCCCAGGGGCACGCTCCATGTACTCTGCGTCGAGACCGATGACCCTCGTCTCTACCTTTTCGAGGGAGTTCGATACATTGTTGATCCACTGCCGAACAATCCTTGGGTGGATGGTGACGGTGGCAACTATGCGCATCGAGCCTTCGACGAGGACATGTTGGACGCTAAAAACCTGCATCTTGATCTCTTTCGCCATTTGGAACCGCTGGAATGGAGGGCTATGGTTTGGAGAATTAGGATTAGATGGCTAGTCTAACTGAAGTAGTAGATGATTATTTAAAGAGGTTAAAACAATGTGAACGCGGTGGGGTTTGGATGCAAATGAAGATGAAGGGGAGGTGAAGAAGCTGAGGAGAATCGGTTCCCGATGGAGAAATAAATGGGAGAAGTGGCGTGCAGGCAGTTGATTAGACAGCTAGGTAGACTAAACGAAAAAGCTATGCGGGTATACTGATGAGTCGTACCTGTTCGTGTATGTGCCCATCCTTCCTGATAGGTGGTACCTATGCAAACAGATAAAAAAATGTGTCGTAGTTTTTTTTGAGCGCGTGAGTGGGAGACACAACATTCTCTGGTTAAGGAATACTCCCTCTGTTTAGGTGAGTATAAGTCACCTTATGAAAATCAGGTTTTCCCAAAACCTTTAGGCGTGGAGCATTAACTTCCTGCTCGATCCCCTCCCAGCCTCTTTAGCCAGCATTCTCTTCCTCTGCTGCCGCGTTCTACCTTTCCATTTTTCCTATTCTCAAGTGTGGAACGATCTGCATGCCGTCCTTGATGCACCAGAACGACCACTGCATGCATCGCGGTAGGGCATTGATTGGGCATGCACGAGAATTTGGTTCTGCTCGCAATATGGATGATACCTGAACGATGAAGTGTACAGGCATGCTAGCATGGGAGACCTATTTCCGCTATACAAATACTGGAGTACTAATGTTCCTACTAGTAGTCGTAGTAGTACAACTATGGTACACTTGATGGTCAAAATACTATTCATCCGGTCCTCACAGTGAAGTGACAACACCCTGCGCCTAACACTAGTCCAGACGGCGTGTTCGGGTTACCAAAGTCAGCCTCACCCTGTGCACTTTGCAGTCTGTCACCGCCGTTGTATAGCACATTGGCGCCTCGCCTCGTCTCCCTCTCTGCTCCCATAGCACAACTCCATCTCCATCTCCTTCTCCGTCTCCTTCTCCATTTCACTGTGCCCCCGTGTACCGTCGCCTCACTCGCCTCCCCCAGTACCACTATTCCCTCTCTAGCCGCTCCAGCGCCGACATCCTTCTCCCCCGTAAATCAAGCCCCCCAAAACCCCCACCTTCCAAACTCCACCATGGCCGAACGCGAACCGCGCAGCATCCATATGAGCCGCGATTTGAGCAATCTCCCCAGTGACAACCACGACCACATTTGTTCGTGTATGGATATGTTGAGCGCCCTATGACTTGTTGCATGCTCGAGGGACATGCACACGGCCATCGTCGAGCGAGGCCTAAGCTTTTCAAGACACCCTGCTTGCTGCTATACGGTCTTGCAGATTGGCTCACCATGATACGGAGGCATACATGATGCCCTCGACTTCAATCCGATCTCCATTAGCGAAACTTCTTTCTTTGGTATGTAGTGGGTCGTCAGTACATCATTTCCCTCGACATCAATCCGATCACCATCGCCCAAAACTTCTTGGCAGGTATGTCTTTGGGTCGGCATGAACTCCCCTTTGGATGGCTGCCTTCAGAGAAGACGGTAAAAAGTTGGTGCTCGTGAACTTCCAGACCTCCCATGAGATTATCCTTCCTCCGTTGGATTACATAGAGTATTACCATCGCGGTCCAAGTCATCTAGATTACCATGTCAGTTGGACGGACCTTGTTTTGCAAAAGATTGTAATCTACCAAATGCCCACACGACATGCGAATTATGCAGACTTCAAGCCAATTGCCTTGTTCGACCGCGGACTCGCCTATCTTTACGCCGGTGCCTTCTTTAGCTGGAGAGAACCCAACTCGCAGTGGATCATTGTCAAAGCTGATACACACTTCTGTTGATGCTATTGAACACAATGGCATCATCTACGCGATCGACAAAGCAGATGGCACCACGTATTGCTGGGACGGCGCGTGTAAGTTGTTTCCATCTCATGTTAATGATGACGCCATGACACTGTTTGAACTTTTTGTGATGGTTGGCATATCCCTGTTTCAGTAGAATTTGAGTAGAACTATGGCAATGTATTAGAGACGCCGTAAATCAGCTATGTTTGGAATGAGTTAATTCATGCGATTGTGACCATGTCATTACAGCCAATTTGTACCCTGAATAATCAAACGGTTAGGAATATATGGATATTATCCTTATTTTACAGTAATCTATATACTACTACTAAATATGAGTGTGTACCAATGGCCATGTTAGTTTCCTCATTTTCATTATGTAGAAACATGCACCACACTGTTGGTTTCATCTAACCATACATTAGGGAAGTTAATGTGCATATGGAGAACTCTATATTTGGAAGTAGTGAAATCCTGCAATGCTTACCATGTGTACATACCTATAGTCGCCCTTCAGCAATCAATGGCTAGAATAATATCCTCACAAAATTTTTGCCCACAGAACACGAGTATATAACAATGCATGGTATGTTAGTTACCTTGAAGAATTTGTTTGTGAGGACAGAACAAGATTACATAACATGCATGACATGGTAGTTTCCTGTGAAGAATCGATTGCGAGATAACATGAGTATAACCATGCATGGCACTTCTATATTTTTGAACCTAGTATACATTTCCCTGTATTTTCCTCCCAGTTCCAACAGGGACATATCAATGTTGTTTCTTGCATCATCCTACTCATACTCTGAACAATGCTGATCTTACATTAACAATGTCTGTCCTTTTTGATATGATGCAGTGTCCCTACACTTACTGCCCTTTGTAATCACACCACCTTTGCCAAAAAATGGGAAGCACAACTGGTTCCTTGCTCGATCAGACGACGGCAAAAGACTGATGATCATTTGGACACATGAGCCGGAAAAGTTATATTGCAAAAAACCCACTGTATGCAAGCACCCTGTAATACATGAGTATCCGGACAGTGGTTGTTACGTCTATGAGCAGGATACCGGCTTGTTGGGGCCTTTAGGATTTTTTAGTTGGAGGCGGGTAAACAGCCTTGGTTCACACTCTCTGTTTCTCGGACTCAATTATCCGATTAACCAGGAGATCACCGTTAGCAAGGACCTTGATGGCAGAGAGGCTCTGTTTGCTATGGAAAACTGTGTCTACACGGCGAGCCCTAGGAGTTCGGGAGCAAACTCCCCTGATTGTCAATGATACAACCTGCAGCCAAAAGAAGGTGAGAATGACAAAGGCAGCCGAATTAACTTTGATCCTTGGATGTCTCAATTACGACAGGCAGTGATGTGGTTCAAGCCTTCAGGTTGATAGGTAATTGGGTTGTTGCATCAAAAGGGTGGAATCTTTGGTGTCTCGGATCCCGCTCCTGACGGGGCTGCAAATTATGATGGTGTTGGATCATCTCTTAGAATGACTTTGTTGTCTTTGCTGGTGGTTCTGGATGGGTAGTTCTTTCTTTTGTTATTCATATTCCTTGTCATTTGGTCATCCTCGTCTATGTCACTCTTACAATGTAATAGTTGCTTCTGTTTAGAATATCATTCTCGTCTGGATCACGAGAGTCTGAGCATTGCAGATGGGTGCGTTTTGGTGGTGTAGCAAGACTTCTTATGAACTATCAGGTCTTGCTGTTTATGTCAGTACTAGCCACTAGTCAGTGTTTGAATGTTGTATATATCGTTGTTTCGAACTGTTTATTGTCTCGAACTACTGGTGGGCTAAATGAGGGCATCACCATTCTCCAAAGGTTGAGTATATCTCCTTTTTTCAAGTTATATAATTTGAGCTCAGTGTCTTTTTGATGACGTACACTTGTTTGGGCCAATGAGGTGTCGTTGAATATGGGCCGAGTAGTAACGCAATGCCAAACAGGTCAATTATGACTATCAGGCCGGGCTCTCAAAAGATCCTGGAAAAAAGGTCGGGCTCTCCAAAAAAGAAAGAATAAGGACTCTTAGTCCGGCATGTGGGCGCCACCGGTGTTTTCGTGCGCTTGCATGCCGAGAGCATATTGGCGTGTGCTCGAAAATTCATGCTACTTTTTCATCCCCAGTCTCCCGCCCCTCCCCCACCTCTGGAATCTCGATTCCTACTCCAGTTCCCCCAAATCCCCCTCCTGTACTCCCTGTACTCAAGCGCACTATCATGTCGCCGGTCAACGCGGATCTCCGAGTCGGAGATCCTGAGGTCCGCCCTGCCTTCGGTCGCTGCATGTTGTCCCTCAACAGTGGCATGGCGGCGCTTGACAACCATTTTGCCGGCAAAGTGTTGATGGTAACCATCAACGGCGACTGGCCTCCTGTCTCGCCGGACGACCTTGTCAAAGCTCTTGGCATTGCGCACGGCATCCAAATAGGTGACTTGCTTGCCAAAGTCTGTCCACCACCGGCTGATTTCTTCGTCAGGTTCCGGACAACTTTCGCCTGCAGTCGTGTGTTCGAATCTTCCCGGCGTTTGTTCTGTGATGGCGCGCTAGTGAGCTTTGATCGGTGGCACCCAGGATGGGGCTTGGTGCCCTCTGAGCTTGCGTATTTAACAAAGCTTACGTTCCACAGCATGCCTCAACGTGCTTGGAACAGCGAGTCCATGAATGAGCTTATCAACGACCTTGGAGGTGAGCTCGTAAGTATGTTTGTTCCTCCAGACGGCTGGGCTCTGACGGTTATGGCATGGATGAAGAAGCCGTCCACCATATCGAAGGTGATTGGTGTTGAGATACCGGTGCAGGAACCAGGGTTGTACTATTAAATGCCACCAAGGCCGTCGTGGACCACGTTAGGGATGTACATGTCGAGTGGTCGTGCATGTCGAAGAAGTGGTCAATCCATCAATCGAAGTCCTGCCGCCACCGGCTGGTGCGTGGTCCATCGACGACGTCCATTACAGGAGTCAACGTCGGACTTTCCCGTGTTGCTCGGAACGATGGATGGCACAGGGCCTACTCCATCGCGTGGCGGAGGCCACTGCTTCTTTGGGAGAAGAGGCAGGGCTGGCTACCTGGATGTGCTCTAATTTGAGGTAACAACTGAATCTTGTCAGATACTAGTTAAATCTGAGCTATTGGTGTGAAGCACTGATATGCCAGTACATTTGATTGTGACATGTTCTAATTTTGTACCCGAACTTTTTTTAGAAAGGGTTGTACGTCAACTTAATGTGCTAGCGTAACTTCATCGTGTTATGTCTGTTTTCTTTGCACAACATTTAAGATATTTCCCCGTCATTGATAAAGACGATGAACTGTTATGTACGACTTCATTGGTTTCAACATAGCCCTTCCCGTAGTGATCCACTGTTTCCATCCTGATTGTGCCGCCTGCATGAAATTTTTGTATGCAAGTTCACTGTGCTATGATGTTCTATATGATTGTGTCAACTATATAAGTTTTTACTGAGCATCAGCAATGCATATGGCTGAAAGATGTATTTACGAGCATCGACCGATGGGTCTCTCTCTCTCTCACACACACACACACGCACACACACACGCACAAGTGGGACCCGTTGAATTATTTATTTTCTCGTGACAACTTTTAATTAGGTTCCACTGTAATCTAACTTTTTCTTAAGTTATTAATTGAGCTTAGTGACTTCAAAAAGTTGTACAGAAGCCTTGTTTCGGCCTTTCCGGTGTCGCTGAATGTGGGCTGAGTAACCATGTTAGGTTGTACTGTACTACACAGGCCTTTTTTTACCATCAGCAATGCAACTGGGCCGACAGTTGTACACAGTATCCAGGTCAACTTGTTATTCTCCGGCCCGCTGGGCTGCAAACTTTAAGAAATAATAAATGGGATGTGATTATAATAACTGGGCAGTAACTATGCACCAAACACGTAATTAGTTTAAAAACTATATTATTTTTGGAATTTGAAATTTTTAATTTCATTACTTGTTCTTGTAGCATAATATTTCGTTGGATTTTAATGTAATACAACTTTATTTTGAAATTATATTTAACCTGACTAGAAATTTCGGATAAAAATATTTCGGATCCCATCAAAATGTGGGAATTTTTTTTGAATTCTGTTTGAGCGGTTGTTTGAAATTATTAATCGTTGTCCTAACTAGAAGTTGTGCTGTACTTTTAACAAACTGTAAATGGGTTGTAGTAAATTCCATTAGAATTGAAAAATGGGTTGTACATTCTTACAAATCGCAAATGGGCTATATGTTCTCTGCCAAATCCGAGCCGTGGGCCTACTAAGTTGACGCGTACCAAGGGCTTTGTCAACTTAGTCAATATAAATGATTCTAGCTGCAGTGATCGTACGATGTCCATCCAACGGCCGTAGTGCTTCTTCAACCTCTGGTCTTCTTGCTCCAGCCGCCCAAAGCAGCGCCGATCGTGTCGTGTGCTCCTGCCTCCCGTGGCCGTCTGTGATGCCGCGGAGGCCTCACCGCCCCGTACTAATCCCACCACTGGCCAGGCCATCCCTGTACTCACCCACACCCCCTGTTATTCTGCGGCGACGGTAGCCTCACACCGCAGCCGAACCAGTGAACCCTCATACTCCTCTTCGTGCGGGCTTCCACTGCTGTGTCTTCCTCGGCTCCGCGTCGTCCCCTTCCTAGGCCTCGCCGTCGTCCACCGCCCTGGTGCTCTCGGCGCAGCGTGGTCAACATGGTCAACGACCGACTTCCATCGAAAGAGTACTATACGTGGAGAGGCTGACAGCTGGGTCCAGGCGACCTCAAGGAAGTGCCTCCTTATTACGCGCAAAATAATTATTCCTCCACCTAACAGCAGGGACCCACCTGACGGGCCACCTTATTTCGCGAAAAAAATGTTTTCCCCCTAATTGCTGGGACCCACCGGACGGGCCACCATATTTCACGAAAAAAGTTCCCCCCGCCGTCATCTCGAACCCACCAGAAGTGCCTCCTTATTACGCACAAAAAAATGAATACTCCCCCTGCTAGCTGGGACCCACCATGGTGGGAGGCTGACTTGTGGGCCTACTAAGTTGGTGGACGGGGCCTTTGTCAACTTTAGTCAATATGACGATTCTAGCTCCGGTGACCGTGACGATGTCCATCCAACGGCCGTAGTGCTTCTTCAACCTCTGGTCTTCTTGCTCCAGCCCACCCAAAGCAGCGTGGTCGTGCCGCATGCTCCTCGCCTCCCGTGGTCGACAAGGTCTTTGCGCGGAGGCCTCACCGCCCCCTATTATTCCCACCGCTGGCCAGGCCCTGCGGCGACAGCAGCCTCATACCACAGCCGAACTAGTGAACCCTTGTACTCCTCTCCGCGCGGGCTTCCACTGTCGCATCTTCCCCGGCTCACCGTCGTCCCCTTCCTAGGCCTCGCCGTCGTCCACCGCCGTGGTGCTCTCGGCGCGGCGTGGTCAACATGGTCAAGGAACAACTTCCATCGGACGTGAATTGTACGTGGAGAGGCTGACAGCTGGGTCCACGGTCGCAGCAAGGAAGTGCCTCCTTATTACGCGGAAAAGAATGATTCCTCCACCTAACAGCTGGGACCCACCGGACAGGCCACTGTATTTTGTGAAAAAGAGTTTCCCCCTGACTGCTGGGACCCATCAGCTACATCTTCGCAGAAAGGAAGTGCGTCCGAAAAAAAACGATTCGCCCCCCTGACTGCTGGGACCCACCAGCTACATCTTCGCACGCAAGGAAGTGCATCCGAAAAAACCGATTCGCCCCTGACTGCTGGGACCCACCAGCTACACCTTCGCACGCAAGGAAGTGCGTCCGGGCAAAAAAAACGATTCGCCCCCCTCACTGCTGGGACCCACCGGCTACATCTTCGCACGCAAGGAAGTGCGTCCGCAAAAACGATTCGTCTCTCGATGCTGGGACCCACCAGCTACATCTTTGCACGCAAGGAAGTGCGTTCGGGCAAAAAAAAGATTCACCCCCATGACTGCTGGGACCCACCAACTACATCTTCGCACGCAAGGAAGTGTCTGACAGTCGGGACCCACCTGGTCGAAGCGTACGTAGCATTGTCATTCTGGTCGCATGGCGATATGCGTACATACTGGTCGATGTAGAGGCGCACGTGTCATAGTAGAGGCGCGCATGTAGCATGTACATGTACGTACAACAGCGGCCAAGGTGCAAGAAAGAAAATACGGCCACGCACGCATACATCTGGCGGGGTCTCAAACGCCTACTCGGCGCGACACGTGCGGCGGGGCTTGTGTACATGGCTGGGTCGGAACGGAGAAACATCGTCGTTGTCGTGTTCATGGGGAGGCAACGGAAAGCGTCGTGTTCATGGGGAGGCAACGAAATGTGTCGTGTTCATCGGGAGGCAACAGAACACGTGGGAGCCAACCGGCTGGTTCGGAACGGAATGCGTGGTCGTGTTCATTGGGAGGCAACAGAACACGTGGGAGCCAACCGGCTGGTTCGGAACGGAATGCGTGGTCGTGTTCATCGGGAGGGCTTGGACGGAATAGGTGATGGAAACGAGGCCTGGCGTACCGCAGAACAGAGAAAACGGCCTTGTGTTCGACCAGCCACGTTCGAAACAGGATCCTGTTCATCTGGAGGGGTGTGGCGTACCGCAAAACGGAGGAAACGGACCTCCTATGGTCGAAACGGGGGTCCTGTTGAACGGGAGGGGTGTGGCGCATCGCAAAACGGATTTAAACGGACCTCCTACGGTCGAAAGCGAGGGTCATGTTGATCGGGAGGGTGTGGTGTCTTGCAAAAGCGGATGAAACGGGCTTGTGTTGGAGCGCTACGGTGAAACGGGGTCCTGTTCATCGGGAGGGGTGTGGCGTGCCAAAGCAGGACTCCATGGGATCTGTTCATCTCCACCGTCGACCTCCTCCAGCCTCCACGGGCTACCGTCGACCTCCTCCAGCCTCCACGGGCTCCTCGTTCATCCAGCCTCCACCACGCCGCAACTCCACCGCTCTTGTTCAACAACCCTCCACAGGCACCCTCCATCGCTCTACTATTCATCCACCCTCGACACCACGTGGTCTGTTCATCCAGAGGCAACGCCACCGCTCACTGTTCATCCAAACCACCCCTCCCTCCCCCATAACGCTCACTATTCATCCCAGAGGCAGCATCGATCGGCTTCGGCCAGCAGTAGTGAAGGAATCGCCGATCGGGTTGATTAACGACCATCGATCGATCTCTCGGGTTCGAGAACGCCTAGCCTGCGGTGCAATCGCCGGGTTCGATTAGAGCCCAACGCCTCGCTCTGGTTCGATTAGAGCTAACGCCTACGCACGCAGCAGCGTCGTGTATGAGAGAAACGTGCATCGCTCGGCCCCCGACCTCCCACCGTAACCGGGAACTCCCCGAAATTTTCCTCGCCCTCGCTTCCACCATGGTTTTTTCCATCATGGACGGCCCAAAGAATATCATGTAGCTGCGTCTCCGGCCCGCCCAGGACAAAAAGCCATTTTTTGTCATGATTTTTTGACATAGAAGTAGGAGCCCACCACATCTATGATGATGCCGGGTTTTGTCACAATTATCGTCATAGAAGTGTCATATGTATGACAGAAAAAAAATTCGTTCGGCCCAAAATGTCACGGATGTGTCTTTTTTTTTGTAGTGTTGTTACCCATCGATCCTAGATCCGCAGCTCGGGACCCCCTACCCCGAGGTATGTCGGTTTTGACACCGACATTGGTGCTTTCATTGAGAATTCCGCTGTGGGATCACCCAAAGGATCGATGTCCTGCCTGATCATAGTGGAAGGCATCGAATCCGGGGACTTCTTCGCCCCCGGCCAACTCTTCACGTTCAGCAGCATTGTCCTGCACGCCGACCCGATTGGTTGGCTGGATCAAATGAACAACTTCGCCCCCGAACACCGAAGTCGATTCGGCAACCTGGAATACATGACGAACTCATGGGGCGATCTGGTGTTCATCGGATTCACTACCTCTTCCGGCACCCACACATGCCTCGTCGTGCCAGCCCTGGAGTCTCCCTCCAATCCGATCTATGGATCGACCCCAGCAGCTTCGAGCTAGGAGAGCTTCGCTCCGAGCGGCGGCCAGACTCCACCTTCACCCGAATCCATCATGTCCACGGAAGATTTTTCCTCGACCTTCGAGGCAAGATCAGGAGGCGGAAGCCAGGAATTAATCTTGGTCAAACCGTTCCTCCACAATGCTCACCCAGCTGTGAACTCCCATGATGAAGTGGCAGCCAACAGCCACAAATTACTCCCGGCATGAAACAACTCGATCTCAAGCCCCGGCGTGGAATCCACACACAGGGATCAAAATCTGGCCTTGACTTCCGATGACTATCCGGACCTCTTCGAGGATCCGGTCTCGCACCCCGAGAATAGCTCGGCCTGTAGAAATCAAGGAATGGTTAGGGCATTGACTGCCCCTCTTGCGACGGAATCTGGACTAGAGCCCTCGAGTTCGACGACCCTCGCTATGATAAATGAGGCGTTGGACCAAATTCAAAAAATGACTATCCAGGAGGATCTCTCCCCCGCTCACAGTAGTCAACCCGTGGAGGCATACTATAGGGAATTTTGTGTCCCACCTGTCGATGTGAAATCCGGCATATCTCGTAGTAGGGGTCCTATGCTAGGCGTCTTGGAATGATGGTAACACAGACATATGTTTTACCCAGGTTCGGGCACTCTCGAAGAGATAATACCCTACGTCCTGCTTTTGGTGTAGTACAGAGTACATGTATCTACCACGAGATTGTTCTAGTGAATATGAGATTATCTCTTGAATAGCCTGGCCTCAGTTTATATAACACACCAGAGGCCTAGGGTTTTAGGAGAGTCCTTGGCTTGCGCGCCAAGTCTTGTGGAGTTTTCCTTGTATGCGGCATGGGATGCCTAAAATGGCCCATTAGTGAACCGCCATGGGGGACCTCGGCCCGACCCACAGGTCGGGAGACGACGTGATGAGTACCCCCTAGTCCAGGACACCGTCAATAGCCCCCTGAACCGGTCTTCAAGTTGGGGACGCTCCTCGATTCTTCCGAACTATTCTTCAGCTTCGGTCGTCGGTCTTGAAAACTGGTTCAACAAAACTTCCCATCTTTGATCTTGAGGATCACCAAAGTGAATCCGAAGAGTTTACACGTAGGGTATCCGAGGATCCCCTTTAAGTTTTCGGCCTTTATCAATGCCTTGCTATTTTTATGCCACACCTTGGGTATAAAGTTGTTCCCGTGCGGCAGTGTCCTCTTGTGTCCAAGCTCCAATGCCGGACTGCATCTCAGGTATCCTCTTGCAGCCGAACTCCAACGCCGGACTGCATCCGAGCTTGATGTCTACTACACAACCTTCTTCTTGTAGACGTTGTTGGGCCTCCAAGTGTAGAGGTTTGTAGGACAGTAGCAAATTTCCCTCAAGTGGACGACCTAATGTTTATCAATCCATGGGAGGCGTAGGATGAAGATGGTCTCTCTCAAGCAACCCTGCAACCAAATAACAAAGAGTCTCTTGTGTCCCCAACACACCCAATACAATGGTAAATTGTATAGGTGCACTAGTTCAGTGAAGAGATGGTGATCCAAGTGCAATATGGATGGTAGATATAGGTTTTTGTAATCTGAAAATATAAAAACAGCAAGGTAACTAATGATAAAAGTGAGCATAAACGGTATTGCAATGGTAGGAAACAAGGCCTAAGGTTCATACTTTCACTAGTGCAAATTCTCTCAACAATAATAACATAACTGGATCATATAACTATCCCTCAACATGCAACAAAGAGTCACTCCAAAGTCACTAATAGCGGAGGACAAACGAAGAGATTATGGTAGGGTACGAAACCACCTCAAAGTTATCCTTTCTGCTCGATCTATTCAAGAGTCCATAGTAAAATAACACGAAGCTATTCTTTTCGTTCGATCTATCATAGAGTTCGTACTAGAATAACACCTTAAGACACAAATCAACCAAAGCCCTAATGTCACCTAGATACTCCAATGTCACCTCAAGTATCCGTGGGCATGATTATACGATATGCATCACACAATCTCATATTCATCTATTCAACCAACACAAAGTACTTCAAAGAGTGCCCCAAAGTTTCTACCGGAGAGTCAAGACCAAAACGTGTGCCAACCCCTATGCATAGGTTCATGGGTGGAACCCGCAAGTTGATCACCAAAACATACATCAAGTGGATCACATGATATCCCATTGTCACCACAGATAAGCATGGCAAGACATACATCAAGTGTTCTCAAATCCTTAAAGACTCAATCCGACAAGACAACTTCAAAGGGAAAACTCAATCCATTACAAGAGAGTAGAGGGGGAGAAACATCATAAGATCCAACTATAATAGCAAAGTTCGCGATACATCAAGATTGTATCACCTCAAGAACACGAGAGAGAGAGAGAGAGATCAAACACATAGCTACCGGTACATACCCTCAGCCCCGAGGGTGAACTACTCCCTCCTCGTCATGGAGAGTGCCGGGATGATGAGGATGGCCACCGGTGATGGATTCCCCCTCCGGCAGGGTGCCGAAACGGGCTCCTGAGAGGTTTTTGGTGGCTACAGAGACTTGCGGCGTGGAACTCCCGACCTGTCTTGTTCTCCGAAGGTTTTAGGGTATATGGACTTATATAGGCGAAAGAAGTCAGTCGGGGGAGCCACGAGGGGCCCATGAGGGTGGAGGGTGCGCCCAGGGGGGTGGGCGCGCCCCTGCCTCGTGGCCTCCTCGAAGCTTCACTGACTTCAGCTCCACGTCTCCTGGATCACGTTGGTTCCAAAAATCACGCCCCTGAAGGTGTCATTCCGTTTGGACTCCGTTTGATATTCCTTTTCTTCGAAACACTGAAATAGGCAAGAAAACAGTAATATGGGCTGGGCCTCCGGTTAATAGGTTAGTCCAAAAAATAATATAAAAGTGTATAGCAAAGCCCATAAACATTCAAAACAGATAACATAATAGCATGAATGCTTCATAAATTATAGATACGTTGGAGACGTATCAGCATCCCCAAGCTTAATTCCTGCTCGTCCTCAAGTAGGTAAATGATAAAAGAAAGAATTTATGAAGTGTGAATGCTAGCAGGTGCACAAGTTTGATCAATGATAATTTCAATCACCTTTTCTAGCATGATTATATGTCATTAAGTAGTTCATCTCATAAAACTTCTCAAGATCAAGTAACAAGCTATTCACATGTTAACGCATAGACCATAAACTTTCTTGAAAACTAGCAATCATTATCAGTCATCAAACAATTACAATTCATCTTATTTTCAGGAAGGGTCTATGTTAGAGCTTTGATTTAGCAAACTCCACATACTCAACTATCATATAGTCTTCCATAATTGCTAACACTCACGCAATACTTATGGTTATGGAGTTTTAATCGGACACTGAGAAAGATAGGGGCTTACAATATCGCCTCCCAACGTATTCACCTTTGGGTGATGTCAACAATAATAGTTCATGCTAACTTACATCCAGTTGGATATATATATCAGGATCTTTCCAACACAAGGTGCTTGCCAAAGGATAAAATGAAAAAGGGAAAGGTGAAGATCACCTTGACTCTTGCATAAAGTAAAAGACATAAAGTAAAAGATAGGCCCTTCGCAGAGGGAAGCAGAGGTTGTCATGTGCTTTTAGGGTTGGATGCACAAAATCTTAATGCAAAAGAATGTCACTTTATATTGCCACTTGTGATATGAACCTTTATTATGCAGTTCGTCGCTTTTATTACTTCCATATCACACGATCGTATAAAGCTTCTTTTCTCCGCACTAATAAGTCATACATATTTAGAGAGCAATTCTTATTGCTTGCAACATGAAAACTTACTTGAAGGATCTTACTCAATCCATAGGTAGATATGGTGGACTCTCATGGCAAAACTAGGTTTAAGGATATTTAGAAGCACAAGTAGTATCTCTACTTGGTGCAGGGAATTTTGCTAGCATGAGGGGTAAAGGCAAGCTCAACATGTTGGACGATCCATGACAATATACTTTAACTGAGATGTGAGAAAACATAACCCATTACGTTGTCTTCCTTGTCCAACATCAACTCTTTAGCATGTCATACTTTAATGAGTGCTCACAATTATAAAAGATGTCCAAGATAGTATATTTATATGTGAAATTTCTCTTCCTTCAATATTCTTTCATGAATTGTTTAAATGACCAATACAATGCTTGCTAACCTTCAATAAATTTACAACCTCTACTTCTTAGATGTGAAGTTAGTCCCCATGGGATAAGCAAATGAAACATATATAATTTTCAGATTTATGACATTCAACTCATTCAACCATTTACTCATAGGATATAAGTGAAGCAAACGAGTAAATGACAAACTACTCAAAAAAGATATAAGTGAAGATCAATGAGTAGTTAAATAATTATGTAACTATGTAAAGACTCTCTCTCATTTAAGAATTTCAGATCTTGGTATTTTATTCAAACACCAAGCAAAACAAAACAAAATGGGATTGCAAGGATAGCACAACTCATGTGAAGAAGCAAAAACTTAGGTTCAACCGATACTAACCGATAATTGTTAAAGAAGAAAGGTGGGATGCCTACCGGGGCATCCCCAAGCTTAGATGCTTGAGACTTCTTGAAATATTATCTTGGGGTGCTTTGGGCATCCCCAAGCTTGAGCTTTTGTGTCTCCTTAATTCCTTTTATATCTCGGTTTCCTAAATCTCAAAAACTTCATCCACATAAAACTCAACAAGAACTCGTGAGATAAGTTAGTATAAAACAATGCAAAACCTTATCATTTTCTACTATAACAAATTACTAAAAATTACTATTAAAAATTGCATATTATATGCCTCTGCATATTTAATACTCCTATCCTCAAGTAGAATCATTAAACAAGCAAACATACGCAAACAATGCAACCATAACAGCAATCTGCCAAAGCAGTATAGTCTGTAAAGAATGCAAGATTCATCATACTTCCATAACTCCACAAATTATGATAAAAATACCTCAATGTAGAATATTTATCAGAGCTCAATATGCAAAAAGTTTCAACATTATACCATTCTCTGACTTTTCTAGGGAATTTTTGCAACAGTGGTAAACTTTCTGTTTTCAAACAGCAACATGTGTACTAGCAAAATAAGCATGGTAAAGGCTATCCTTGACATTTTTATTGAAAATAAAGATGCAAAACATTATTCTAAATAACAGCAAGAAAATACTAACAAAATAAAATGACGCTCCAAGCAAAACACATATCATGTGGTGAATAAAAATATAGTTCCAAGTAAAGTTACCGATGAACGAAGACAAAAGAGGGGATGCCTTCCGGCGCATCCCCAAGCTTAGGCTCTTGGTTGTCCTTGAATATTACCTTGGGGTGCCTTGGGCATCCCCAAGCTTAGGCTCTTGACACTCCTTATTCCATAGTCCATCGAATCTTTACCCAAAACTTGAAAACTTCACAACACAAAACTCAACAGAAAACTCATAAGCTCCGTTAGTATAAGAAAATAAATCACCACTTAGGTAATGTTATGAACTCATTCTAAATTCATATTGGTGTAATATCTACTGTATTCAAACTTATCTATGGTTCATACCCTCCGATACTACTCATAGATTCATCAAAATAAGCAAACAACACACAGAAAACAGAATCTGTCTAAAATAGAACAGTTTGTAGTAATCTGTATCAAACGTATACTTCTGGAACTCCAAATATTCTACCAAATTAGGAAGTCCTAAGAATTTTGTGTACCAATCCATAAAAAAAAGAATAAGATCAGCAGCACTGTGAATTATCAAAACTAATTTACTGGGTGCAAAAGTTTCTGATTTTCAGCAGGATCAACACACCTATCACCGTAAGCTATCCTAAAGGTCTTACTTGGCACTTTATTGAAACACAAGCTATAAAACATGATTACTACAGTAGCATAATCATGTGAACACACAAAAACAGTTAAGGTAAGTATTGGGTTGTCTCCCAACAAGCGATTTTCTTTAATGCCTTTCTAGCTAGGCATGATGATGACAATGATGCTCGCAAAAAAGATAAGAATTGAAACATAACGGGAGCATCATGAAGCATATGACTAGCACCTTTAAGTCTAACCAAATTCCTATGCATAGGGATTTTGTGAGCAAACAACTTATGGGAACAATAATCAACTAGCATAGGAAGGCAAAACAAGCATAACTTCAAGATTTTAAGCACATAGAGAGGAAACTTGATATTATTGCAATTCCTACAAGCATATATTCCTCCCTCATAATAATGTTCAGTAGCATCATGAATGAATTCAACAATATAACCAGCACCTAAAGCATTATTTTCATGATCTACTTGCATAGAAAATTTACTACTCTCCACATAAGCAAAATTCTTCTTATTCGGAATAGTGGGAGTATCATAAGAGACTTGAATACTATAAATTGTTTCCACAATAAAAGAGTAATGCTCAGAAAAAGGGTAATCATAATCATGACAAGTTTTATAAATATAAACATCACTACTTTTTATATCATAAGTTTCATCACAATAATCATCATAAGTAGCAACTTTGTTCTCATCATAATCAATTGAAACCTCTTCCAAGATAGTGGAATCATCACTAAATAAAGTTGACACTCTTCCAAATCCACTTCCATAAATATTATAAGATTCAACATCCTCCAAAATAGTGGGATCATTACTTTCCAAAGTTGACACTCTTCCAAACCCACTTTCATCAACATAATCATCATAAGTAAGAGGCATGCTATCATCATAACAACTTTGCATATCAGAACTTGGGAGATTAGAAATATCATCTTCATTAAACGTGGCATCCCCAAGCTTGGGACAACATTAATTTCAGCAAATATATTCTCAAATATTTCATCCTCATCAAACATAGCTTCCACAAGCTTGGGCCTTTTCATATCATAGGCATAATCACTCTCATCATTAATAGTATGGATAGCACCAATAGTATAGCAATGATCATCATCACAATGAGTAGTAGGAGCAACATCATTTGGGAGAGATACCTTTCTACCTTTGTTGCTCCGTCTTTTCTTTTTCTTCTTCAGATTATGTGTGGGTTCATCCCTCTTTTTTGAGCTCCTTATTGATGAGATTGGTTGAATAGAAAGCTCCTCCTCGTTACGTGATTCATCATAAGAAATAATAGGAGGGTATTGGGAAGTCGCTTCCCTTCCATTAGTATTCTCTTTATCTTCTATTTGCTTTCTTTTCTTTATGTAATTGACAATATAAGGATTTTCAATGCAATTCACCGCACAATACATATAAATCTCCTCTAGATCAATATCAAGGAATTTCTCAAGGTTAAATTCTGGAATAAGCTTAGTTGCATGTTTCAATTCTTCATAAACCAAAAGCAAACTAAGTTCATTATGGTGCGCAAGGGAAATCAATTCATCACAATTTTTGGACACGATTTGATCATGAAACAATTTGCATCGGAGATTTAAATGACCATGTTCATTGCAAAGTTCACAAGTACGGCGAAGATATTTTAAATTTTCAGCACTAATATTAAGCCTTTCTTGCAATCATTTAGTTTCTAAATGCTTATGCCTCTTACAATATCTATTTTCCCTATTTGGTGTGTACTTGCAAACCCAATGCTCTCCACAAAAATCGACATGCTTATAGGAGACATTTTTAGCTTAACTAGTGCAATCATCATTAGTACTATGGATATTCAAAGCGTTCATACTAACAACATTGCAATCATGCTCATCAATCAAAGATTTAGTATCAAAGATTTTATAGACCTCTTCTTCTAGCACTTGAGCACAATTTTCCTTTTCATCATACTCACGGAAAATATTAAAAAGATGAAGCATATGAGACAAACTCAATTCCATTTTTTTGTAGTTTTCTTTTATAGACTAAACTAGTGATAAAACAAGAAACAAAATGATATACCTTCAAGCACTCACCTCACTGGCAACGGCGCCAGAAAAGAGCTTGATGTTTACTACACAACGTTCTTCTTGTAGACGTTGTTGGGCCTCCAAGTGCAGAGGTTTGTAGGACAGTAACAAATTTCCCTCAAGTGGATGACCTAAGGTTTATCAATCCGTGGGAGGCCTAGGATGAAGATGGTCTCTCTCAAGCAACCCTGCAACCAAATAACAAAGAGTCTCTTGTGTCCCCAACACACCCAATACAATGGTAAATTGTATAGGTGCACTAGTTCGGCGAAGAGATGGTCATACAAGTGCAATATGGATGGTAGATAGGTTTTTGTAATCTGAAAATATAAAAACAGCAAGGTAACTAATGATAAAAGTGAGCGTAAACGGTATTGCAATGGTAGGAAACAAGGCCTAAGGTTCATACTTTCACTAGTGCAAGTTCTCTCAACAATAATAACATAAGCTGGATCATATAACTATCCCTCAACATGCAACAAAGAGTCACTCCAAAGTCACTAATAGTGGAGAACAAACAAAGAGATTATGGTAGATGCGAAACCACCTCAAAATTATCCTTTCTGCTCGATCTATTCAAGAGTCCGTAGTAAAATAACACGAAGCTATTCTTTCCGTTCGATCTATCATAGAGTTCATACTAGAATAACACCTTAAGACACAAATCAACAAAAAGCCTAATGTCACCTAGATACTCCAATATCACCTCAAGTATTCGTGGGCATGATTATACGATATGCATCACACAATCCCAGATTCATCTATTCAACCAACACAAAGTACTTCAAAGAGTGCCCCAAAGTTTCTACCGGAGAGTCAAGACGAAAACATGTGCCAACCCCTATGCATAGGTTCATGGGCGGAACCCGCAAGTTGATCACCAAAACATACACCAAGTGGATCACGTGATATCCCATTGTCACCACAGATAAGCACAGCAAGACATACATCAAGTGTTCTCAAATCCTTAAAGTCTCAATCCGACAAGACAACTTCAAAGGGAAAACTCAATCCATTACAAGAGAGTAGAGGGGGAGAAACATCATAAGATCCAACTATAATAGCAAAGCTCGCGATACATCAAGATCGTATCACCTCAAGAACACGAGAGGGAGAGAGAGAGAGATCAAACACATAGCTACTGGTACATACCCTCAGCCCCGAGGGTGAACTACTCCCTCCTCGTCATGGAGAGCGCCGGGATGGTGAAGATGGCCAACGGTGATGGATTCCCCCTCCGGCAGGGTGCCGGAACGGGCTCCCAAGAGGTTTTTGGAGGCTACAGAGGCTTGCGACGGCGGAACTCCCGATCTATCTTGTTCTCCGAAGGTTTTAGGGTATATGGACTTATATAGGCGAAAGAAGTCGGTCGGGGGAGCCACGAGGGGCCCATGAGGGTGGAGGGCGTGCCCAGGGGGGTGGGCGCACCCCCCTGCCTCGTGGCCTCCTTGAAGCTTCCCTGACTTCAGCTCCATGTCTCCTGGATCACGTTTGTTCCAAAAATCACGCTCCCGAAGGTTTCATTCCGTTTGGACTCCATTTGATATTCCTTTTCTTCAAAACACTGAAATAGGCAAGAAAACAGCAATATAGGCTGGGCCTCCGGTTAATAGGTTAGTCCCAAAAATAATATAAAAGTGTATAATAAAGCCCATAAACATTCAAAACAGATAACATAATAGCATGAATGCTTCATAAATTATAGATACGTTGGAGACGTATCAGAGCTCCAAGACTGTATCCGAGATCCAACGCCGGACTGTATCCGAGGTGTCATACATCACCTTGGTTCGAAAATTTTGAAGGAGTTTTGCCGAGCTTAATGCTAGAAATGCCCTCTATCGAGCCAGCCATGTGTATTCGAGCTTTATGTCGGACAGCAACCGAGGTGGCGTACCACCTTGGTCTTGGGCTGATTGTTTGCGGATTTTATTTTATTTGCTGATGAGATATATAGCCAGTAGCCCTCAAGGTGCGTGTCGGCCTAAAATCCAAGATGCACACCAGAGGAGATAGTGATCGGCGGACGGGCCCTTGAGAGAGGGTTTTGAGAAGTCATCGTAATATATTAGCTTGATGTCGGATAAGTCCCAGTTGGTACCTATTGTTGTCCGAAGAAGCTTTTGCCCATAGTTCGGTCAAGCCGAACATTGAGCACTTTTAATTTTATGCATTGAATAGGCAATGCAGTAACCCGCGAGACACTGGTCGGGTGGCAACACCAGATCAGGGGATCGATGTGCCCCTTTAATATTAGTAACTGATAAGCCCGAAGCCCAGTAGCCCCCGAGCCTTAATGCGGGCAAGGGTGGCCAAATTAAGGATCAATATCTAGAGTAAAATCACAAATTATGTGTAATGATTCTGTGTATCCAAGTACTCTACATCATTAATACTTGGATCCGCATTTGTACAAAACTTTGTTGACCGACCATCGGCTTCAACCTCTTGGGCCAGTAGCCGAGGAGTGTTTGTCCTACTTTATAAAGCCTTTATAAGAGCAAAGATTTACGGCAAACAAGGCAATCTGGCCATATGGTTTTATAAACAAAGGTACACTGAGAGATATGTTATTATTACTATTAACGTAAGAAACATCTTCTAAAGAAAATAGTCCCGCTATCGGTTCCTTTCTTTGGGTTGTCATGCTGACCATGATCATGAAACCTCACCTTCGGTCAATGTGGGAGAATAATATTGAGGATTTAGTTCAGGGAAAGTTCCCGAACTCTATGATCTAATGAACCAAAATTTTCACTTCCGTCATTGTCGGCCAATTATATCCTTTAAGATCGCTAGCTTTCGGCTTCACCCAGTCTGAGGTACTTACTCAGATGACCCGGTAGTAACAATCGCAGAGGTGCTCCCTTTACCGCCTAGCCGAACAATCGGGAACCTAGGGGTAAGCACAAGAGCCAGGCAACCCAGCTTGGCCAAAATCTTAAGTCAAATTTATGCATATTTATGGCTTTATAACGATGATTACGGAAATTAGCCCTCGTATATTAAATACAAATGTCGATGATATGTTTATTTTGACTCTGTTGCGATCATTTATCAGTTGAAAGTGGCCCATCGTCGGCTTCCACCCCCTTGTAGATGCTACGCAGGGTGTTTCCGCAATAACAAAACAACCCTTAGCCGACGTATCGGTGCCCGAAGGCGGTTGTGTTAGCGGAAACGAGGCAATCAGATATGTGGGCTTTATAACTTTCACTTAGTCATAGGAGCTTTTAACTGGGGAAGCTAGCTACGAACCCCCGGTTAGTGTTCGGCACTGAGCGAAGTCTAGCCATTAAAACTTCGGCCAATGTTATGAAAGGCCCATCGTTTAACACGGGGTAATCAGTGTCGATCTATAGTTTGACACCGTCATCGGATCGCTGACCAATTTACGCCCATTGTGACAGTCAGTTTTCGGCTTTCTCCACTGAGGTGCTTAACCATTCAAGCTGGAAGCACAATCGTAGTGGTTCTCCCTTTGCACACCTAGCCGAACAAAGCGGAACATATGAGGCAAGCACAGGAGCCGGGAAACCCAACTACTGATCGAAGACACAATTCGAAACCGATGCATATATAGCAATATCCGAGAATATTTTTCCGAGGAGTCCATGAAGTACCTTGGCTTTCGGTCGGCTCTAGTCACAGCCCCGCGTTTGATATTGCCGAAGTTTTTAGAGGTGTCCGGTGTTGTACTGCAAGACTTATGTTGGAAACACACATATAGGTTAAAAGTGGCATAAGCTTGGAAAACCAAAAGACTTTAGTAAAAACTTTAAGTCCGAACTAAATAAAGTTTTTGGTGCCAATCCGAAAGTTGGTCTTAAAGTTTTTTGTGCCTTTGTCGTGCTTTAACATGACACATCCGATCTCTAGACCGCAAGTAGGTCAGCATCAGCTTCAATCTCCTTATCCCGAAGGCGGAGTGCTTCTCCGAGGCCAGTTTAGCAAACTAAACTCGAGCGGCTTTAGAGAGAAGCCAGGCTATCCAGCTATTGACCATACACTCGAGTTGAAAAAGGAGCGGTAGAAGAAGACTTTACAACGACCAAGAAGAAAATACATTTACTATAAAAATGACTCATATAAATTTTAAGAGCCTTCAGTTAACATGGGTAAAGGGAGTTTATTTTAACAAACAACATATGTGAGCATGGTCGATCCGAACACAAATTAAAAATTTAAGACTTTGAGCATGAAACTGACTTAGCTGGTTAATGTGTTCAGCATTGATGACGCGGTCCGAGCTTGATGTGGGACAAGGTTCCAGCCCCCAGGCTGGTCTCGAGGTGGCCGAGCGGAGAGCTCGGCACTCCGAAGTGGCGAAATAGTACGACCAATGTGGCAAGGTGGAACCCCCAGTCCGTCCGAGGCGACGGAGCAGGCCGGCAGTATGACGCCGAAGTTCCCGGCATGGGTTAATGAAGTATTGATAAAGCCCCTAGTCCAGCCAAGGTGACGTGGTACGTCGGTACACCAAGGTGACAGCGCTGCCCAACCCAGATCATTTACCTGTGCACAGAAAACATTGCAAGCTGGAGATAATAGTAATAATAATAAATTATAAAAATCATTGCATAATTAATAATTTATGCGAAGTGAGTAATAAAAGAAATATGGCCAATGTGCTGAACACTCGATGAGGTAGAGCTCTCTTAGCGATGCCGAAGTTACCGAGAGGCAACCGAACATGTCGGTATGGCAATTCGACCAACAAGGTGATCACGAGAGCCGATTTATGCCGATTGGGATGATGACGTCGGCTTGCCGAAGTGACCGCGTGACGCAGTCTAAGTCGATTACATACACATGTAAAAATAGTGCAGTCCAAAAGTAATACCAATGAAGATTAAAAAAATTCTTCTATTTAATTAATTTAAATGAAGTAAATAATTAAAGGAAATATGGCTTGAGCGCTGAGGTTGGCCTGGCAGAGCAGATATGACGACGCATGTAGGAATTCACAAAACGACAATGCCGACCGCTTGACGTTGTGATGGCGTGATCCGTAGTATGATTACGCGATGTCGCTAGCCAGTCTGCACAAAACACAGTACAACCCAGCGTAATAATTCCTTCAGAGAAATCAATCTAAATTGGCTGACATAAATAGAATAGATATCACCTGGCAATTTATTCAGCGGTGCAAAAATCCGAAAGAAAATCCTCTAGACGTCCATGGATTTGCGTCTACTACGTGGACACCGGCCGAACTGGTGATAGTACAGGCGCATGCACGCATTTGATATTTGGAAAGTCAACCAACATATGAGGTTGTAGTGGTGCTTGAGCCCTTGTTTGCTTCTATTCAATCTTATGTATAGGCAAGTAGGACAGTACTTCTATATAAATCAATTAGTAGTAGCTTTATCAAAGAAATCATATTAAGAAAAAAAAGGAACCAAACCTGTACTACTAGTACTTGACTTCCCTTTTTTATGAGTGCGGCGCCTTGTGCACCTGCGTGCACTCCGTGGATGTTGTCCACGTGCGTGGTACTAGCTCTGCGGTGTCCTTGTCTGGGACGCTGCCGGTCAGACCGCATTTTTTTCCTTGCCGCCGATATAGAAGCTCGTCAGCCGCCATACCGAAAATTTACCGAGCTTGAGTTCTGCAAACAAAAATTTGCACGAGCCCGTAGCAACGATTCTAAAAGAAAATCGTCTCCTGCTGGATGAGTATAATAGAAAATATAACACCTGATTTAGAGTCGGTTGAAGATCCCATCGCGCCATGGCAACACCCAGCCTGAAAGCACCAGTGTCGTGGATGCAGTGTTCGTCGAACTTTGGATGAAACAGGGCAAGAGTTGTCCGCACTAAAACCGACTCGACTGTCTCATCAATCTAGCGACTGCAAACCGGATTATAACCGGCAGCAAAACACCTGATGTCCTCAAAACCTGCACCTAAGGTAGTATGTACGAATTGACTGCTTTGGATGCTCACGAACAGCACTAGTCCCAATTCCCAACCTCACGTGGTGAGTGGCCACAGGTGGTGGACTAACTTCCCAAGCCACCAAACAATTAGCCCACGTTAATTAACCAAGTAGGAAGTGCACCCGTAAGATGCATAGGCTACCCGAGGTGCTTTCGGTGACTTCATAAATTTCAAGATGATATGTCGGCTCAGTCTTTCGGAGATGCTCATAGAAATAGGGTGTGCATGTATGTATTCATAAGGATGAGTGTATGCGCGTGTATATGAGTGCTTGTGTCCGTACTGATGTTAAAAAAAGATGCATAGGCTACCTTAGGAAAAACTAACACTTGTATACGTAAAAAGTGCACGCACAACCAGCAAGAAGTAAAGCCGTCCTCCACACTTATAATTAAATAGTAGTAATAATAAGGAAAGGGGAGGATGGATGAAATCTTTCCTGTATGATGCCGTTGATCGATCACAGTGGCCGGCCCTCCCGCCGTGCTCATCATGGGCATTATAGTCTGGGCGGTCTCCTCGGCTGAGCCGCCGTTGCTCAGACCTCATTTTGCATGATAGTTCGGATCTGTTGTACTACCAAGCGCAAGGCAAGATGATCGAAAACTTTTTCGATTTCTATCTAGCACTGCAAACAAACAGTACAAGGTGCCAATAACAATTTACAGGAAAGATAATTTACAGGGAACAGATCAAACTGAAAAAATATCACCTGATTGCCACATCGATCCATGACGATCACCTAGCAGGCTCTCAATGAAAGCATCAATGTCGGTGTGAAATCCGGCATATCTCGTAGTACGGGTGCTAGCTAGGCGTCTTGAAACGATGGTAACACGGACACAGGTTTTACCCAGGTTCGGGCTCTCTCGAAGAGATAATACCCTACGTCCTGCTTTTGATTGTATTAATATGGGGTGTAGTACAGAGTACATGTATCTACCACGAGATTGTTCCAATGAATATGAGATTATCTATTGACTAGCCTGGCCTCAGTTTATATAACACACCGGAGGCCTAGGGTTTTAGGAGAGTCCTTGGCTTGAACGCCAAGTTTTGTGGAGTCTTGCTTGTATGCGGCATGGGCTGCCTAAAGTGGCCCATTAGTGAACCGCCATGGGGGTCCTCGGCCCGACCCACAGGTCGGGAGACGACGTGATGAGTACCCCCTAGTCCAGGACACCGTCACCACCCACCACCCACTTGGTAGCCACTATCAACGATTTAACTGATATGCTGGTCGGCCATTTCCACCTACGACATCTACATGGTGGACACCCCCAAGGACGGCGACGACAGCCCCAATTAGGACAGAGGCAAGCCCAGAGATGAGCCGCCCAAACGCCGAAAACAACACCGTCGATCAAAGCCACACCGAAGCAATGCAAGCAACATGGACTCCACGGAGAACGTCACCATAAATAATACAGATGACCTCGCCGGAGGCGTGGCCTTTGAACATCATCAGGATGACCTCGTACGGCGGGACGACCCGCTCAATTCATAAAACCCCGACGACTCCGAGGATAGCAACTACCTCCCACTCTATGAAGAGGAGGCCAGTCTTGGAGAGGAAGATTTCATCATCCCCGAAGACCCTCTGGAGCAAGAACGGTTCAAGCAGAGGCTTTTAGCCACCGCCTGCAGCCTAAAGAAGCAAAACCAAAAAATCAAACCCAAACAGGACACCCTCAACGACCGATGGACTAAAGTCCTAGCTGCCGAAGAGAGGTATGGTCGCGAACAGCCAACCAAAAGTTATCCCAAGCGAAGACTCCTGCCGTACTTCGACGACAAGGCCGTAGAGCCCACATGCCCAATATACACAAGCACCGAACAGCCAGACCGCCCCCCTAGAGGGCGGGACAGAGAAGCTGATGAGGCCGAACACCCAGCAGCCCACCTCGCCGTTATGGCAATGATCAAGTGCGGCCCGTTTACGAGTACGACCTCCACCATGACCTAGACGCCCGTGGAGGCCGCACCAGGTCCATTTATGGACATTTATGGACACAAAGAAGACTATCCCGCACACTGGGAAGGATACTGCAATCGGTTAAAACAAAACAATAGAGTCCGGGAGCAGCAACATATTAGGAGGGACGAAGACCTCCGACGCGATGTAGCCCGAGTTCGGGGCGCCACACATCCCTTGTGCTTTACAGGGAGGGTAATGCAACATCAATTCCCGGAAGTCTTCAGGCCCGTGAACACTGAATCATACGACTGAACCACAGATCCAGTCGTATGGATAGAGGATTTCCTCCTCCACATCCACATGGCGCGAGGAGATGACCTCCACGCCATTAAATATTTGCCGCTATAGCTTAAAGGCCCAGCTCAACACTGGTTGAACAGCCTTCCCGAAGACTCTATAGGTTGCTGGGAAGAGCTTGAGGACCCTTTTCAAGCAAACTATCAGGGCACCTATGTCTGGCCTCCGGATGCTGATGACCTAAATTGCATCACACAACAACCGGGAGAATCTGCCCGACAGTTTTGGAACCGATTCCTGACCAAGAAAAATCAGATCGTTGATTGTCCGGATGCCGAAGCCTTGGCCGCCTTTAGGCATAGTGTCAAGGATGAATGACTTGTACGACAGCTCGGCCAGGACAAACCAAGAACAATGGCAGCCCTTACTTCCCTCATGACCCGCTTTTGTGCGCGCGAAGAAAGTTGGCTTGCTCGCAAGAACACCAATCCAGACACAGCCGACACCTCCAAGGTTCGGGACGGAAATGGACAGCCCCAACACAGCAAGAACAAACGTCGCCACAACGAAGACGAGGGTGAGGATACAGTAGTAAATGCCGGATTCCGAAACCATAAGTCTGGAACCCAAAAGAAAGCCCCTAAAGGCAACGGTGATGGCCCGTCTAGACTGGACACAATTTTGGATAGGCCTTGCCAGATCCACGACACATCAGAGAAGCCCTCCAACCACTCCAACCGAAATTGTTGGGTGATCAAACAGGCCAGCAAACTCACAGCCGAAGACTCGGGCAAAAGCCCACGAAGCAAGGACAATGACGAGCCCCGCGGGTCGAATAGTGGAGGCCAGAAACCCTTCCCTTCCAAGGTTAAGACGGTAAACATGATCTACGCAACCCATATACCGAAGAAGGAAAGGAATCGAGCGCTACGGGACTTATACTCCGTCAAGCCAGTGGCGCCGAAGTTCAATCCATGGTCAGCTTGTCCGATCACATTCGATCGCAGGGATCATCCCACCAGCTTACGCCATGGAGGGTCCACAGCCCGAGTGCTAGACCCCATCATCAATGGATTCCACCTCACTAGAGTCCTAATGGACGGAGGGAGCAGCCTCAACCTAATATACGAGGATACAGTGAGGAAAATGGGGATCGATCCATCAAGGATTAAACCCAGTAACACCACCTTCAAGGGGGTCATTCCAGGAGTGGAGGCCTGCACGGGCACCGTAACGCTTGAAGTAATGTTCAGATCTCCGGATAACTTCCAAAGCAAGGACTTGATCTTTGATATCGCACCTTTTCGCAGTGGCTATCATGCCCTCCTCTGCTGAACAGCTTTCGCCAAATTCAATGTCGTTCTGCATTACGCGTACATCAAGCTGAAGATGCTTGGTCCTTCGGGCGTCATAAGCATCAACGGCAACATAGAACACTTCAAACTGAAGAACACACCGCGGGCCTAGTGGCCGAAGACCACACCGTCCCATATACGCCCGGATGCCGACCCGCCGTAATGGCGGTGACAATAGTAAATGGGTTCGAACCCGTTCCCCATCATGGGAACCCACATGCACCACAAATAGGGATACGTGCCCCACGGCACGCCCACATTTTTCACACTCCACGTGCCTCATCAGCACAACTTCGCACTCAAAATACCATGGGCATCCGTGAGGCATACATTAATCTGAAGTACATGTTCGGTTAAACCAAACTTCTGAATTACCTCGTCTTCAGACGACCCGGGGACCAATTCCGGATATCCCCAAGCTTAAAGCTCCATCAGCAGGTTCCTCGCCCATCAAGGTCTCATCAAAGGTCCCAATCCCCACCTATCAGAAGCAAAGGCGCAGACGTGCAGCAGGGCATAGTGAAGGCTTCAACCCACGCATCAAGGCCTTGCGTCAACCTTTCCTCTGTAATTTTTCTTCTTTCTCTCTTACAAATATTGCCTTCATAGTTCGAATTGTACGTTTAGACATCCCCAGCCTACAAGAACTAACAAATATACCCTTTACGGTGTTCAGATATCTGCATCTTGCAATTTTTTCTTTATCTTTCTGGATTCCCCACTCGCTCTTCGAACAACCCGACATTAAAATATATTAACGAGTCAAGAGTTTGATTTATGTATCAACTCAATATCTTCAAGTCCGACACCGCTTTCTGTTAGGTGTCCGATGTCTTGGATATTGCATTATATGAATCTGTTCCGAACTATGTCTTGGGTCAATAGTAGGGTTGCCTGACTCATGTGCTTGCCTCTTATGTTCCGCACGTTCGACTAAGAGGGCAAAGGGATAACCCCTGCAACTGTACTTTTGGTTTGCCCGGTCAAGTACCTCAGGAGGAAAAAGACGAAAACTGACCGTCATAGTAAGCACGAACAGGTCTGCAATCCGATGACGAGGTTTGACTCTAAAAATCATTAGCGATTTCGCCGTGTCACACGAAGGGTTTGTTGTAACACAAACCATGTGATCGGAAAGGGCAGATTTTGATCCGTAAGTACATCACGATACATCGGGGGCTAGTCCCTAGTCTCCACCATCAAGCTCCTAAGGCTAAGTGAAAGCAGTAAAACTGAATAGTCTGATTGCCTGGTTTCTCTCCCGCACTACCGCCTCCGGGCACCAAGACATTGGCTAAGGGTAATAGTGCAGAGACGAAACACCCCTCGTGATATTCACTTTGGGGCTAAAGCCGATGACTGGTAGCTTTCAGAATAAACACACGGCCACACAGGAGTCAAAATTTAATCATTACAATATCAAATAAGATTCTTCGGGCACATAATGAAGCATAAGTCCCACTTGATACAAACTATAACTACTCAAATTTACATCTTTCGAACATTGGCCCTCTATTGCCCGCGCTGCGGTTATCACCTGCGCAAAGTACTGCTCGGGGCGGTGATGCTCCTACCCCTTGGGCAGAGGACCAGTGGCCATCTCCATTGGATTAATCCTCGGCCAATGAACTATGGTCTTCGCAAAAACGATCATCGCCCCCTCAACGCATGCTGACCGCTTTACGGCGTCAATTCAGAGCGGCGCCTCCCGCAACTTCTGCACATGGCTGAAGTAGGTGTCCAAAATGGGGCCGGCCGGCCACAGGCTGACACAAAGGTCCTTCAAGGCCAGCTCGGACATCCGATGCATCTCCATCAGTCGCTTCATTTGATTGCTGGGGAGGGGTGGACGCTCGGAGTCCGAAAACTGTGGCCAGAAGAGCCGCTGCATGGAGTCCTCCTCGAGGGTGGTGTAGTGCCTCGTCGCGGC
Source organism: Aegilops bicornis (assembly GCA_021605145.1). Classification (NCBI taxonomy): domain Eukaryota; kingdom Viridiplantae; phylum Streptophyta; class Magnoliopsida; order Poales; family Poaceae; genus Aegilops; species Aegilops bicornis. The sequence continues at coordinate 536,906,736 of CM038669.1, read as the reverse complement.
CTCCACATTCTTCGAAAGTTCGGCAAAGATGCATGCGGAGCGCCCGACCCTCGTCAGTAGGGCGAGTATGTTACCTCCAAACACACTCTGCAGTAAAATTTCTTACCATTGGCAATTTGTGTGGCTTGCCGGAGCTCCTCCCGGACACCTCGAGCGTCACTCCTCACCTCCTGAAGCTCCTTCTCCACCTTGGATAGCCGAGAAGATTGCTCCTCCTGCCCCTTCTCAAGGGCCTCTAGCTTCTTGGCAGCATCCTGGAGCACCACTTGGACTTCGGTCACCGAGCCTCATGTTGCTCGGCTGCAAGCTTGAGATTCTCAAGCTTGGCCACCGCCTTCTCAGCATCCCATTTCTTCTCGGCCGCCTTGGCCTCGGTTTTCTTCAGGGCCTCCTTCAAGCCCTCGACCTCGGCGGCAGCAGCTACAGGGTCATCAAGATAAGGGATTAGCATACAGTCTGGATCATCAATAACCGGCATCAAGCAAGTACACATCTTCTCACAGGGCTTACCTTGCGCCTCATCAAGCCGTTTGTTGACAAGGTCAAGCTCTTGATCGAAAAGCTTGATCTTGCGATCCATCTCCTCTAACTCCACGGCATTAGCAGCTGTGGCCATGGAAGATGCCTACGTGAACAAAATAAATATCGACATTGTTAATTGACCTACCGAATATGATCCTCTACAGGTCTCTTCGAGGTCCTGGTAGAGTCTCGGGGGATGCTATGTATGCGGCCTACCTAAACTAACAATTTTACCCGCATTATCAGGAAAAAGCATTACTTGACTTACCTCAAAGCCTATTAGAAGGCCTTGGACAACGTCGTTCAGTCCAGACTGGATGGAATGATTGATATGTATCCAACGTATCTATAATTTATGAAGTATTCATGTTGTTATATTATCATTCTTGGAGGTTTTACAATCATTTTATAACAACTTTATATCATTTTTTGGAACTAACCTGTTGACCCAATGCCCAGTGCCAGTTGTTGTTTTTTGCTTGTTTTTTACATCGCAGGAAATCAATATCAAACGGAGTCCAAACACCGTGAAACTTTTTGTGGATTTTTGTTGGACCAGAAGACATCCAGTGGGCCAGAGAAGCACCTGGGGGGTGCCCCGAGGGGGGCACAACCCACCAGGGCGTGCCCAGGTGGGTTGTGCCCACCTCGGTGGCCTCCCGCACCCCTCTTTGCACTATAATCACCAAATATTCCAAAACCCTCGGGGGTTACCCTAGATGAGAAGTTTCGCCGCTACAAGCCTCTGCAGCCACCAAAAACCAATCTAGACACCGATCCGGCACTCCACCGGAGGGGGGAATCATCACCAGTGGCCATATTCATCATCCCGGCGGCCACCATGATGAGGAGGGAGTAGTCCACCCTCGGGGCTGAGGTTTTGTACCAGTAGCTGTGTGTTTAATCGCTCTCTCTCTCTCTCTCTCTCTCTCTCTCTCTCGTGTTCTTGATATGTCACGATCTTGATGTATCGCGGGCTTTGTTAATATAGTCGGATCATATGGTGTTTTCCCCTCTCTATATTGTGATGAATTGAGTTTTCCCTTTGAGAGTTTGTTTTATTGGATTGAATACTTTTATGGATTTGAGAGCACTTGATATATGTCTTGCATATGAATACTCGTGGTGACAATGGGGTATCATATTGATTCACTTGTTATATGTTTTGGCAATCAACTCGCGGATTCCCGAGGTGACATTAGGGTAATCTATGCATAGGGGTTGATGCACGTTCTTGTCTTTATTTCTCCGGTAGAAATCTTGGGGCACTCTTTGAGGTTCTTTGTGTTGGATTGAGTATTATGAATCTGAAATTGTTTGATGCATATCATAGAATTAACTCACGGGTACTCACGGTGACATTGGGGTATCTAGGTGACATTAGAGTTGGTTGATATGTATCATATGGTGTTATTTTAGTACGAACTCTTGATTAGATTGATCGGAAAGACTAGCTTGTTGTTATTTTAGTATGAACTCTAGGATAGATTGATCGGAAAGAATAGCTTTGAGGTGGTTTCGTACCCTACAAACAATTTCTTCTTATGTTCTCTGCTAGATAAGAACTTTGGAGTGATTCTTCATTGCACGTTGAGGGATGGTTATGTGATCCAACTATATTAGCATTGTTGGCAGATTGCACTAGCGGAAGTATGGACCCTAGGCCTCATTTTCAAGCATTGCAATACAGTTTGTGCTCCATTTTTATTGATTGCTACCTTGTTGTTTTTTTATTGTTACCATTACAAAAATCAATATCTACTATCATTACTACTCATGCTTACGTTTCCCCATTTTATGATGACCATGATCAGCCTACGTGATTGGTGTCGTAATAGTACTGCTCCACCCATCAAGCTAAACAAGCTTAGTTGTACAAATTCGAATATGATATTATGTTGATATTAGTAAAACTGAGAAATGTTTAATTGGTCAGCTAAATGTTCCTACTTTTGTTTCAAAATGCATGTGAGCCACATATGGAGATACCAGAAGGAATAGTATTTCTCTGTGCGCTCTGGTTCATCATGGGTGGGCAACAAACATTGTATAGAAAGACTTGTAGTATCTTCAATCTTCTTGCTCTTCTTCTCTTCTTTAACATGATCCTCTTCTCTTCTTATTTAATAAGTATGTTCCTTGTTGGGAAGAGTAGCAGAGACATTTGCGGTCGACTGGTCAGGTCGAGTTGTTCTCCCTTAGTATATTTTCAATCTGTCTGGTCAGGTCGACTTGTTCTTCTTTATTATATGTTGAAGTTGTCATCTGCGAAGTATCATCACTTCTGGAGCTCTCATATTTTGAGTAGCAGGCCACATTATATTAATGCACACACTGTCAGTGTCAAAACCGGCGGATCTCGGGTAGGGGGTCCCGATCTGTGCGTCTAAGGTTCGGGCCCTCTCGATGGAGGTAAAACCCTACTTCCTTCTTGATTGATATTGATGATATGAGTGTTACAAGAGTTGATCTACCACGAGATCATAGAGGCTAAACCCTAGAAGCTAGCCTATGATGATTATGAATGTTGTGATCGTCCTCATACAGACTAAACTCTCCGGTTTATATAGACACCGGAGAGGGCTAGGGTTTACATGGAGTCGGTTACAAGGAAGGAAACAAAATATCTGAATCGCCAAGCTTGTCTTCCACGCAAAGGAGAGTCCCATCCGGACACGGGACGAAGTCTTGAGTCTTGTATCTTCACGGTCCAACAGTCCGACCAAAGTATATAGTCTGGCTGTCCGGATACCCCCTAATCCAGGACTCCTCAAGAGTCTCTCGAACCAGGCTTCAATGACGATGAGTCCGGCGCGCAGTTTTGTCTTCAGCATTGCAAGGCGGGTTCCATCTCCGAATACTCCAAAGTTATTATCGAACACTTAAACCGTGTCCGGATCTGCAAGATGATCTTCGCATACCACCGTAGAGAGAATAATATTTCACAGATGTAATCTGCTGACAACTTTAGACAACGTGACACGACACTACGGTCGGGTCATTATTCGAACCGTTTTCCCACAACCAGCCATAGCGCATATTGCTAGGTGGTTTCCTCGGCACGTCTTGTCAAAGCAGAGATCATGTCCCCTTATCACGGGATTCCCATCAATACAGGTATGGGTAACCCAATTGCGCCATCTATCGTGGCGCTTGGGAAAAAAGCGACCCTCAACAGGCAAGTGGGGAGGCGCACCGCTTTCGTCGCCTCTATAAAGGGATAAGAGTTCCCCATTTTCACCCACGCCTTCTTCCTTCTTCGCTAATCCATTCTTGCCTCCTCGAGCTCCAGCGCCCTAGACCACGCCTTCTCCGCACAGCCAAACATGTCCGGAGCAGGAGGCAAGTGGGTGGCCTCCACCATGAAGGAGGAGCATATTGCGAAGCTTCGGGCGGCCGGATACTTGGCCGCAGACATCGCGCACCACCTACGGGACGCAGGGCAGACAATTCCAACTCCGGAACCCCACGAGAGGGTCGTGTTTCTCGCCCACTTCATCCGTGGACTAGGATTTCCACTTCATCCCTTCGTCCGCGGGCTCATGTTCTACTACGGGCTAGATTTCCATGATCTAGCCCCAAATTTCGTCCTCAACATCTCGCCGTTAATCGTCGTGTGCGAGGCCTTCCCCCGCATCAAACCTCACTTCGGCTTGTGGCTACGAACATTCTGCGTGAAGCCGAAGATCGTGAGCGGACAGCAAGCGGAGTGCGGAGGCACCATGGTGGGCAAGATGCCCCACGTCACCTGGCTTGACGGCTCCTTCGCGGAGACCGTGAAAGGGTGGCAATTGGGGTGGTTCAACATCACCGAGCCGCGCGGCGCCAACTAGGCGGTGGCCCCCGAATTCCGATCCAGAATTCCCATGCGGCTCACCTCCTGGGAGAGGAAGGGCCTAGCCTGGGGCGAGCCTGCGGAGCTGAGCGGACTTCAGAACTGTATCAAGAATATGATTGACAAGAACATCCAGCTTGTCAACGTAGTCCAGGTCATGCTCGTCTGCCGAATTCTTCCGTGCCAAAGACGGGTTTTTAATCTGTGGGAGTTCGTCCCGGCCGAAAACCGGACACTCCGAGAGCTCTACGGCATGACACTTAAGGACGCATGGAATGTGTTGTTTAAGGGTACCGAAACACCTCCTCCCACGTCCGAGGACCGCGGACTCCACGCCGCGCGGCCCCCTCGTCCGGTGAGTGTTCTAACCATCACCAGATGTAGTTTTCCCAGCATTCTCATGGGAGGGTATTTAAGTCATCATGTGTACTTAATCAGGAGTACGTGGAGACGGCGGAGCGGATCGACTGTCCTGTTGGCGTTCTGGGAATGGGGGTACCCAGACTTGCCTGCCTGCGGCCTACGGCGTGGCTTAAGGAGTGGCCCAGTACAGCCCATCTTCATCAGCACATGCTCAAGACCCTCGCGAGGGGCCAAGCCTCGCTGGGCGGATGACAGGAAGCTTCCTTAGGCACAGCCTTGTCAAGCTGGCTCGCGAGGAGGCGGAGAGATCAAGGCAGGGTACCCCGCGAGGTGCCTGTGACGAAAGCCATGACGACCAAAGCCAGGCGGGCGCCACGCGAGCGCTGTCCTGTGCAGAGTCCTTGTTTCCTCTTTGGTGCAAACGGAGCAAGCGCAGGCAAGAGTATCAAGCAAAGGCAACCATTTTGGTGCAACAAGACCAAGACCAGCAGAGCGGCAGGATGGAGGTCATCGTGGAGCCCAAGCCGGCGTCACCATCAGAGTCTTTGGCAGGAGAGGACCGGTTTTAGCCAGGATAAGTGTACTAGATGTTCCCCTTCAAAATGGCCAATTGTTGGCGCCCTTCCTGCTCAATATTTGGGAAGAGGACCAAGGCCTCGCTATATAAATAGGGCCAACCACCATAGTAGAGGGGGGATCCGAATCTGAAGGTCGATCAATCGAACCTTAGCCAGAACCACCAACACAAGAACCCCTCCCCTCGCGAGGCAGTTCTTTCTTTTGTATTGTTCATCATCAGCCCTTGAGGCAATCCACCACGCCACAAACTAGAGTAGGGTATTACACCCACAATGGTGGACCGAACTAGTATAAACCTCGTGTCCCTTGTGTTGTTCTTCGTGTAGTTTAGATCCTTGCGAGGCGACGAGAGTAGGTAGGTAGGAGGTGCGATCTCCGCATGCACCCCAGAGTTCGAACCTTGAGGGTTTGCCGGAACCCGAAATCCGACATTTGGCGTGCCAGGTAGGGGTGCACCAGAATCCGCCTTCCGTCGCCCTGTGTTTCGCCGTCCCTCGCATCCATGTCAGGCGCTCGTCGGCCCCACACCGAGCGCCGGGCCGCTCTCGCCACTCACGTCACCTAGACGGCCCCTGACGGCGGATGCCGCCGACGTTCCCCGTCGCCTTCCGTCAACGCCGCCACCGGCCCGGCAGGGAACGAGCAGCAGGCGTCGTCCCTACATCCTTCGGTGCGGCGAGAAGGCCGCACCGCCACCCCGTCGCTGACTCCAGCCGGTTCCTCATCCCACGCCCGTCGCGCTCCTGCGGACGCGCACACCGCGCTGCTCCTAGCGCGGGAGCTCCTGCACTACCGTCCCGTCGACGACCTCTACGACGAGTGGCTCGCCTGCATCACCGATCTCGTCAGCACCGCTGGGGGATCCCCAGCGCCAACCCTCTCGCTGCACCGCGCCCCGCCCTGCGCGGGAAACGAAGCTCCGGGGGCGCCTCAGCCGCCTCCCCCTCAAGAAGGCGCCTTGGCCCCAAGGCGCGTGACCCCTGGATGGGACCCGCTCCGTCCGGCGCCAACACAACAAGAGAAGAGCTGCCAAGAGATCCCTCGTCCCCAAGAAGTCGCCCGTGTGCTCCCCGCACCGGCCTGTCACGACCGCGCTCCTGCTCCAGCGCGTCAAGACCCCGCGCTGCTCCTGGCGGCAGCGCAAAGAGACTTCCAAGATCAAGCTCTCCGTCACCAAAGGCCTCCCGTGGCCACTGCAGGATGTCGTGCCTTCACCGCCGAGCTGCGCAGCGTGGCCTGGCTGGGCAAGTTCAAGCCAGATCTACCCCCGCACTATGATGGCACGGTTGACCCTGCGGGGTTCCTTCAGCTCTATGAGCTGGGCATCGAAGCCGCCAACGGGGACGAGAAGGTCATGGCGAACTGGTTTCCCATGGCGCTCAAGGACGGTGCCCGCACTGGCTCTGAACACAGCTCTCGCACGGTTTCCTCCTGGGACGAGATGCGCACCCGATTCATCACCAACTTCCAAGGCGCCCGCGACCGGCCCCCGGCCATGAGCGACTTACGCCGCATCAAGCAGCAGCCAGGAGAAACCTTGCAGAAGTTCATCCAGCGTTTCAACAACGCCCGCCTTAAGATCTGCAGGGTGTCTGAGGAGGCCATCATTTCAGCCTTCTCCGACGGCATGCGTGACGTCAAGATGAAGGAGGAGCTTGCGATCCATGAAGACCTGTGCACCTCCCTGGAGCTGTTCAACCTGGCGACCAAGTGCGCCAGGGCTGAGGAAGGACGCCTTTCCCTCCTTGAACTGCCAGCTGCCGACCCAGAAGAGAAGAAGCCCAAGGTCAAGGACGTGAAGCGCAAGGGGGCTGTCGTGCTTGCAGCAGAGACGGATACCAAGCGAGGCAGGGATCAGCCTGAGTCATCCAAGGGCAGCCGGTACTGCGTGTACCACGACCTCCAAACCCACAACACCAATTAATGCCAAGAGCTCAGGGCCGTGCTGGACGTGTGTGCCGGCCGACGCCCTGAGCGCAGCAACCGGGGCTATGGCCGAGGAGGAGGAAGAAGTGGAGGACGATGGGAAGACCGTGGCCATCGCCAAGGGTGGCGTGACCGACCTCGCGAGGACCGCTGGCAGGACCAGCCTCGCGAGGGAGGTTGGAGGGATCAGCCTCATGAGGATCGCCCACAAGGCAACACGGGCCTCCCTCCTCTGCCACCACAGCCGAGGAGGAATGAATACCATCATCAGGACGAGGGGGCTGGGGGCTTCCAGGAGCCGCACGCGATCGCTTGCATCTTGGGCGGCACTCAGGCCCCAGCCTCTCAACGCATCTTCAAGCAGTTTGCTCGCGAAGTGAATGCAGTCCTCCCCAAGCTCGAAGCCACACGCCCTCTCAGGTGGTCAGCATGCGCTATCACGTTCAGCCCAGCGGATCAGCTCAAGTGCGTGGCCACAGCCGGAGTCCTCCCGAAGCTTTGTTCCACAATCATCAGTAATGTGCAAGTCACCAGGACCCTCATCGATGGCGGAGCAGGGCTCAATGTCCTGTCCGTCGAGACATTCAACAATCTCCAAGTGCCATACAATCAGCTTCAGCCAACCAAGCCTTTCTCAGGAGTCACTGACGGTTCTACTATCCCGATAGGGCAGGTCCGCCTTCCTGTTACCTTTGGGAAGCGCGACAACTACCGCACCGAGCTCATTGACTTCGACATCGCGCACATCCGCCTGCCATACAATGTCATCCTCGGGTACCCAGCTCTGGCCAAGTTCATGGCCGTGACTCATCACGGCTACAATGTCCTCAAGATGCCAGGAAGCGGTGGAGTCATCATGGTGCCTTGTGAGGAGAGCGATGTTGTGTGTTCCTTGGAGCATGCTTTTCAAGCCGCGTCAATCAAAGACCCAGATCACAGGAGCGGAAGGCTTCTCGAGGCAGTCCCTAATAAGAAGAAGACATCGCCTGGTTCGAACCCTCGGGAGGCAGGCCCCTCAGGATCCGCGCCCGTTCCAGGGGCGCCTCCTTCTATTGCATAGGAAGGCGCGCCCGGCGCCCTCCTCAGGCAAGGCTCGGGGGCTCTCTCCTGGAGGGCCGTCGACTTTGCTAAGATCACGAGGGAGGCGCTCGGGCACCACTTGGAGGCGTGTTTCAAAGCACGTTTCCTTCAGGAATGAGCAAGGCAAGGAGGGCCAAACCCTCAGGAGTTCGTCAGCGAGATAATTCAGGAGCTGTAGGAGTCAAGAGTCATGAGCGGCAGCCGCCGCTTACCCGCCGTAGCTCCCTATCCGGGCGAGGATGGTGGGCTGCGCGTCTGCATCGACATACCAGGGCTCAACCGAGCCGCCTCTCAGGAGTGCCTCTGGCCCTCACGCGTGGGGCGCTGCGAAGGTCCACCCCACAGCTATGTTCGCATGCCTTACGGCTTGCCGAACGCGGCTGTTGTGCGCCAGCGCCTCATGAGGAGCATCCTGGAGGCTCAAGAGGTCAGGCATTCCGCAGTCCTGGTGGAGATGGAGATGGTCCGCGAGGAGCCGCCAGCGCCTCTAGAGCCTCCCGAGGCTCATGGGCCTGGGGGCTCGTAAAGATCGGCTTCCGCAACGCACGTCGTCCGCTACTTCAGCATCCCTTCGTCTTCAACATCTTTCGAGTTTCATTTCAGCTGGGAGCGCCCCCAGGGCTGCATCATTCCCATGCCGCGTGGGTCCGTCCCTGCGGCATGTACCCCTTTTGTTCATGTTTTTAGCTTGCTTTGTTGGGGGCGCCCCTCGGGCTGCATTATCCCCAAGCCGCTCGGGCCCGAACCAGCGGTGTTCGCCTTTTCTGTGACTATCTAAATGGATTTGCTCATTCATGCTTAACATGCTTGACTTAATCGCCCGCTCGATTGATACCAACTTATGGGGCTGCTCCCTAACAGCACAACGCTTGCGCATGGGTCCGTCCCTGCAATGTCGACAAACCTGAGTGGCTGAGCTCTGGCCGCGGCAACCCCGCAAGGCGCCACCTCACCAAGCCCTCAGTGCCCTCATCACCCTTCCAGAGCAACCAGCAGTTGACTGGCAATTGTAATGGCAACGTTCGTTTTCCTTGTGGTGAGCTTGCAGGATATCTTTAAGGAGCAATGTCGGGGGAGGCCTTCGCGGCGTCTCCTTCCCTCTCGACCGCGCGAACCGCTTGCACGTTAAAAGGGGGGCGCCTGAGCATCGCGACTCACGGGCTCTTACTGGCTCTCCAGCCCTCACCTCCTGGCCTTGTCCACGGCATCGCGACCTGGCATACCAGCGACGGCTGAGCTCGCTCGAGGGCCGGGACCTGAGGACGTAGAGCGCGAAGGGGGGTAAGGGAAAGGGGGAAGAGGCTCGCGAGGACCCCGCCCGGCAACTCCTCAGCTGCCGACGCTCGGACCTGGCGCCGCGCCAAGGAGAGGCCTCAGAGTCTCGAGATAAGTCATCCTCCAGGGCTACTAACTATCGTAACACCGACCTTGCACCTAATGCAGCTCCGTGTTGGCAACGTTTGCGCTCCTTTCTCACCGAATGATGGCTGCTTGAGCGCTAAAGGGGACCTCTTGAGCATCGCGACTCAGGGGCTCTTACTGGACCTCGGGCCGCTCACCTCCTGGCCTTGACCACGGCATCGCGACCTGGCATACCAGCGACAGCTGAAGCTTGCCTTGGGACCGGGACCTGTCGGCGCAGAGCACTGAGCCCTCGCGAGGTTCGAAAGGAGGAACTAAGATAAGGCGGGACGAGCATCTCACACTGCTTCACGATAAGGATCATATTAACAAAAGGAACTACAGGCACCTTACAAGCCCCCACGGGGTGTGTTCTTGGCTCCTCGCAGGGACAAAAGACGCGTATCCTAAGGAGTCTTAACTACAGGGACCATGACGGCAGACGCCATCATCAACAGTGGGCCGCACAAGGCCAGCGCCAACCTCATCCAGATCAGCTGCGTCAACCGCTGGGCACGCCGGCCTGCTTCGGGCACGGCGCGAGCTCGGAGGCTCGTAGCTATCGTCGCTCGTCGCCGGGGTCAGGAAGAGTCCGGAAGAGTCGCTGGACCCTTCAGAACGTCCGCTTCCATCAGAGGAGCTGCTGGAAGGGCGAGCGGAAGGCCTGGTCCTCGCCGCTCAAGAGCTTAGGCCGCTGCCTCTGGGGCAGCACTCCAGCCGGCGTCCATCTTCGTCGAAGACCTTGAAGAGCATCAGGGAGGCGCCATCGTAATCCAGATGGATCACGAGGGCACCCTCCGATCCGCAGACCCGGTCGATCTCGCCCCAGCCCTGGGTCATGAAGACCTTGCCCGGAGCGACGACCTCGACATCCGCTTTGGTCGCAAGAGTACTGTAGTCGGCGTGCTGCAGCCAGAGCCTGAGAAGCCCCCTCGGTGGGATCTCGAAGGCGAAGGAGGGAGGAAGGCGAATCCAAGATCGAGGAGGCATGGCGGCGTGAAGCACAAGCTCGCGAGAGGATCCCACGGCGTGAACTCCGGGAGGAACGACGCGCATCGCCGTAATCCGCCCGCGTTGACGGCACCTCTGGCGGTGCCGCTCGGAGCCTGCGCCTTCGGGGCCCTCGATCTGGGTGTACAAGGGCAATGGGAATCCAGGCGGCAACCGCTCAAACCATGGCCTCGACACCTCCTGCCAAGCACCCCTTCTCCGCGGCAAGAGGCGAGCCGCTTCTTCGGCGGAAGCGGGACAGGACCCTCTCGGGGGGCCTTCCCCTTCTCTTCGGCAGAAAACCGACGGATTGGTGCCATTGGCGTATGGTGGAGCAAGGGAAAAGAATAATACGGAGAGTAGCAGGGCAGGATGGACTGGAAGGGCTCGCGCCATTCCGTACATATAGCCGGGGGAGGCCAACCGCCGGCCTCCACGGTCACAGGTGATCATGACCCGTTTTGCATGCAGGGACTTGTCAATTCGTGCATTTGCGAGGCGTCATGGGGGAGCAGGGACGCCCACGTCCAATCAACCGCCACACGGCGCCCAAGGCCGCAGGCTGTTGGGGCCCGCGACACTTTGCAATTGCCCCTTCGCTTCTCTGCTAAGCCAAGTCCAGCGCCGCTTTGGGCCCGGGCTCTTGTCGGCGCTCGGGAACGGGGTACCAGACATGCTCGCCGCAGCCTCACGGCGTGGCTCAAGGAGTGGCCCAAGACGGCCCATCTTCATCAAGACATGCTCAAGACCCTCGCGAGGGGCAAGATTGAGGCGGGCGGATTTACGAGAAGCTTCTCAGAACAGCCTCGTCAAGCTAGCTCACGAGGAGGCGGAGAGATCAAGGCAGGGTACCTCGCGAGGTTCCCGTGACACAAGCCATGACGACCAAAGCCAGGCGGGCGCCGGCCTGCGCAGAGTCCTTGTTTCCTCTTTGGTGCAAAGGGAGCAAGCGCAGGCGAGAGTATCAAGTAAAGGCAACCATTTCGGTGCAACAAGACCAAGACCAATAGAGCGGCAGGGTGGAGGTCATCGTGGAGCACAAGTCGGCGTCACTGTCAGAGTCTTTGGCAGGCGAGGACCGACTTTAGCCAGGATAAGTGTACTAGATGTTCCCCTTCAAAATGGCCAATTGTTGGCGCCCTTCCCGCTCAATATTTGGGAAGAGGACCAAGGCCTCTCTATATAAATAGGGCTAGCCACCATAGTAGAGGGGGGATCCGAATCTGAAGGTCGACCAATCGAACCTTAGCCAGAACCACGAACACAAGAACCCCTCCCCTCGCGAGGCAGTTCTTTCCTTTGTATTGTTCATCATCAGCCCTTGAGGCAACCCACCACGCCACAAACTAGAGTAGGGTATTACACCACAATGGTGGCCCGAACTAGTATAAACCTTGTGTCCCTTGTGTTGTTCTTCGTGTAGTTTAGATCCTTGCGAGGCGACGAGACGTAGGTAGGTAGGAGGTGCGATCTCCGCGCGCACCCCAGAGTTCGAACCTTGAGGATTTGCCGGAACCCAAAATCCGACATGTCCGGCTCCACTACCATAAGGTCCGGCAACCGCTCTCCTGACGGAGATGCTAGTCCCGGCGCCCTATAAGGTGCCGGAAAAGAAGGCTGAAGAGAAGGCCCCAGGGACTAGGAAGGGTCTCCGGCGCAAGGCCGTACAAGACGCCTCATCCGAAGACGACGAGGCACACTCCTCCCATGAAGGAGAGGAGGATAAATAAAGGGACGCCCCCTCCGGAGAGGCCGAAGGGTCTAAGAGGGCAGCCCAGGGGACCAGGAAGGGTCCCCAGCGCAAGGCCATCAAAGGGTCGTCATCCGAGGATGACGAGGAAGATTCTTCCCGCAGAGGCGGGGATGATCACGAAGAAATGCCACCTCCCCGCACTGGGGAGGATAATAAAAGGAAGGCCGCCCCGGAGGGGGAGGCTAGGACACCCAAAAAGGGAAAGGTGTCCCTTCCGGATTACTCCACCACGGCCGCCTACAGCGTGGAGTGGCTGCCCAGGGGGAAGCCCCTAGTAAGATCGTAAGTATCCGTACTTCCGTTGTATCTTTGTGCGACTTTGCTTCATAGTCTGTTATAATGCCGAACACGCATATGCAGTCTGGCCAGGGCCCATCCAGAGGTATCTTCTTCGGATGGGTCTTTGAGTGATTCGGCGATGAATTCGCTCCCAACGGCCACTTCCCCTCGGCCTGCGGATGACACGGAGGTGTTGTCCCAAAGGCTTCCTGAGCAAGGGGAGGTGACTCTGGAGACGCCCCAAGGTGAGATTCCAGACGCCGGGCACACGGGGTGCCAGATCCCCGAGGATTGTGCCGACGGGAGCCACAGCAAGTTGGGCTCCCAGCCGGACACTATACCGAAACCTCCAAAGGCTCCGGATTCGGGCAGGCAGCCCCTCGCTAAGGAGGGTGGGCCGTCCGTGTCGACGACTTCCGCTACGCCAGAGGCGTCGGATAGTCTGCTGGAAGTGCTTCACGGCGCTTCCATGGATGAAGAGCACCGGACTCTTATGAGTGCGATGATTCAGAAGGTCCTGTCCGCCAAGAGCGGACTAACCAAAGCCTGCACCAGCCTTCTAACAGGCTTTGAGGTAAGCAATAAAAAATGTGCGAAATTATCACCCAATAGGTAGTAGCCCCTGATACTCTGTTTGGTGTTCGGAACGAAAAGCCAAATGGAGGGTCAATTATAATCCGCATGATTTTAATAGTAGATGTTCATGTGAATAAACAGGCAGTGCTGGTTGTCGCTGCTGCCCGCACGACCGAGGTCGCCGGACTCAAACGGGGCCTGGAGCAGGCCCAGGGGGAGCTCGGCCTCACGAAGAGGCAGCTCGAAGAGAACAAAGGTGAGTAATACCCCGTTCACATATCACAAAGAATAGAAAAAATTGGTGACCCTAAGAAAGTGTCATGATTTGGTAATAGGGGCCACGACCGAAGTGGCGTCCCTGAAGAAGGCGATGTCCGAGGCCGAAGACAAGGCGGCCATGGAGCGTATTGAGCGCAAAAAGAAGAATGCTAGGGTGGGCGAGGTACAGCAAGAGCTCCAGGAGCTCGGCAAAAAGTTCGAGTCCTTGGAGCGTGACCTCAAGACGAAGGAGTCTGAGCCATGGGCGTCTTGCGAAAGCATGAAAGACGCCAAAGCCGAAGCCGAAAAGGCCCAGCAGGAAATCCAGGCGGCCAAGAAGATAGCGGCGGGTAAGACATTCTTTATGCAAAGCAAGCACGTGGAGGAGACATTTCTTTTACTTACCCAGATCCGGAGCTCTCCAGGGGCATTCGCAGATCTGCCATGCAGCGTATCTGATGCTGCGGAGTTCTACCGTGCCGAGGAGGGGAGTTCAACGGAGAAGTTGTTCTGGTCCCAGTATGCTGGAGCCGAACACTCGATGCCTCTGAGTGACCAACTGAAGCAATTGGTTGAACTCCACAGGGCGGCCGAAGTGGCTATGAAAGATTTCATAGTCCGGATGTGGCCTGGTGAGCCTCTGCCTGCTAGCTACTTCGGCCTGATAAGGCGGATGGTAAATGTCTGTCTGTGGCTTGAAGTGATCAAGCGATCCGTTTGCATTGAGGGTGCCCGCCGAGCCTTTGCTCGTGCTAAGGTGCATTGGGGCAAGCTGGACGCGGAGAAGCTGGTGAAGGATGGACCGCTGGAGGGCAAGGCGCATCGGTATCTGGAAAAATATTATGATGGCGTTATGAAAGGCGCTCGCCTCGTGGCCGACAAATGTACGAAGGACACAATATTTGAGTAAATGTACTCCTGTCATTTTTGTTAATATAAAGACGAAGTTACTTGCGCTATGTAGCGCTTTTTGATTTAAAATATTACCTTATGTGCGGCTGTTTATAAAATTCTGAAAGTAGGCCCGCTTCCGCCCCAGTATAACTAGTATCGGGGTGTTCCTGGAAAACCCATACACTCTTTATCCAAATATTTGGTCCCTAAAGGAGGTGTTTGGCGTAGCGAACAAGGCAATCGGACTATGCGGCTTTATAACTTTCACTTAGCCATAGAAGCCTATAATTTTAAATTTTGGCGAAGCCCCTAGAATTCGGAAAGCCGAATTGGGGCGCTATATACGCCTAAATCGGACGAGGCCGATTCCTGCCTAAAGCGGAAAAATCTTTAAGGATTTTAAGACCTCTCAAACAACGACCAGCTCTCGCCACATCATGCCGGTCAGTTTTCGGCTTTCTCTACTGAGGTGCTCGTCCGGAAGAACCGGGACACAATCACAGTAGTTCTCCCTGCGCTACCTTAGCCGATATAACGTAACGTAAGGTACCAAAACAAGGGAGCCGGGCTAACCCAACTATTGACCCAATATATGATTCGGAGCTGATGCATATAATGCTATAAGTTCGGGGTGCCGCACTGTCAAAAGTGTTCGGACTTACCTTGTCGTATTAAGGGGCGATGTAAGAAGCCCGTGGCAAACTAAACGTACCAAAGTGTACGGATGCAATAGTAGATAAACATTTATAGAAAAAACGTGTGGATAGGAATAATAAGCTGACGCTGTATATAATCTCCCATTGATGTGCAATACGTCTAAGCGTATGTTTACAATGAATGCATTAAGCAGAGGTAAATAGGACTATTTGACATGTCCTATCCAAGGGCAGGCCGCATATAGGTATATAAAACAGGTATTAACGATCGTGAATAGATTCCACCTGCGTATTCCCTTTGTGCGTGACGCCTTTTGCCTCCTTGGATTTCTCTCATGTGGAAGTTCTGACAATCCGGCTCTTCTGAAGAGGCTGCCCAAAAGCAGGTTCCTGAAAGATAAAGGGGGTTATTAAAGTATGTTGCGGCTGAACCGCATTGTTGACTGTGCCACTATTGCGCCTCCGCCTATGCCCATGGTATTTTGAGTGCATAATTATGTATGCGCGACACGAATGCTGCCTTAATGGGGCTGGAGCGGAGGCCGGACTGCTAGTCGCGCTCTTGGCATGCCTGGCGATCTTGTTGCGGGGTACTTCGGACTCGCTTGACGGTGTTCGGAGTTGTTGTCGCTGGATTGGTGGTTTGCCGAAGGAAGCTGCTTTGCACTTCTGCCGCGAGGGCTGCAGTATGATCTTCTGTACGGAGAGAGCGGTCCATGTTTCCGTTGACTGTTATGACCCCGCAAGGTCTTGGCATCTTGAGCTTAAGGTATGCATAGTGCGGCATCGCATTGAATCGAGCGAATGCGGTTCGTCCAAGCAGTGTGTGATAACCACTGCGGAAAGGGACGATATCGAAGATTAACTCTTCACTTCGGAAGTTATCCGGAGATCCGAAGACCGCCTCCAGTGTCATAGAGCCCGTGCAACGGGCCTCTACCCCTGGAATTACACCTTTGAAGGTAGTTTTGGTGGGCTTGATCCTTGAAGGGTCAATGCCCATTTTGCGCACTGTGTCCTGATAAAGCAGGTTCAGGTTGCTGCCTCCATCCATAAGAACTCTTGTGAGGTGAAATACGTCGATGATTGGGTCTAAGACCAATGCGGCCGAACCGCCGTGACGGATGCTGGTAGGGTGATCCCTACGATCAAAGGTGATCGGACAGGCTGACCATGGGTTGAATTTTGGGGCGACTGGCTCCATCGCATAGACGTCCCGTAGTGCTCGCTTCCGTTCCCGTTTGGGGATGTGGGTAGCGTAGATCATGTTGACCGTTTTCACCTGGGGAGGAAATTTCTTCTGTCCCCCCGTGTTCAGACGCCGGGGCTCTTCGTCGTCGTCGCTGTGCAGCCCCTTGTCCTTGTTCTCGGCATTTATCTTGCTGGCCTGCTTGACCACCCAGCAGTCTCTATTAGTGTGATTTGCTGGCTTGTCCGGGGTGCCGTGAATTTGGCATGAGCGGTCAAGTATGCGGTCCAGACTGGACGGTCCCTGATTATTTCTTTTGAGCGGCTTTTTCCGCTGACAGGATTTTGAGCCACTGAATCCGGCGTTGACCGCCGTGTCTTCAGTGTTGTCGCCATTGTTCCGATGCTTATGTCTGTTGCGTCGTGGCTTGCCGTTATTGTCGTGGACGTCTGAGGTGCCGGAGTTTATTGGCGTGGTGCTGCTGCGAGCCAACCAGCTATCCTTGCCTGCGCAAAAGCGTGTCATGAGTGTCGTGAGGGCCTCCATGGATTTTGGTTTTTCCTGGCCGAGATGGCGGGCGAGCCACTCGTCACGGATATTGTGCTTAAAGGCTGCCAGGGCTTCGGCATCCGGACAATCGGCGATTTGGTTCTTTTTAGTTAGGAACCGAGTCCAGAATTTTCTCGCTGACTCTCCGGGCTATTGGGTAATGTGGCTCAAGTCATCAGCATCCGGTGGTCGCACGTATGTGCCCTGGAAGTTGTCAAGGAAAGCGTCCTCCAGGTTTTCCCAACTGCCAATGGAATTTGCCGGCAAGCTATTTAGCTAGTGCCTGGCTGGTCCTTTGAGCTTAAGGGGAAGATACTTGATGGCGTGTAGATCGTCTCCGCGGGCCATGTGAATGTGGAGAAGGAAATCTTCGATCCATACTGCGGGGTCTGTTGTGCCATCGTATGATTCAATGTTCACGTGTTTAAACCCTTCTGGGAATTCATGATCCATTACTTCATCAGTGAAGCAGAGGGGGTGTGTGGCGCCTCTGTGCCGGGCTATGTCGCGACGCAGTCCGACTAAGTCTGGTCGGTTGTGTTCGGCCCGGCCAGATTTATTGTTAGTGTATCCGGCATGACGGACATCGTCATGTGCTGTGGCGCACCCCCGTGATCCATAGATCGATCTTGGTTGTCCTACGTTGTTTTCCAATACGTCTCGCAGGTCCTGCGTATTGCCCCGGGCCGTAGTGAACTGGCGTGGGGTGCGGGCTGGTATTCGGGCTGATATGTTGTTTTATCCCGGCCACGAGGTGGCCTGTCAGCCATGTGGCACTCGAGTCCATATTCCTCGGCTGCCAGGACTTCTGTCCATCTGTCTGTGAGCAGGTCTTGATCAGCTTGGAGTTGTTGTTGCTTCTTTTTCAGGCTCCTCGCAGTGGCCATAAGCCGGCTCTTGAAGCGCTCCTGCTCTACGGGGTCCTCAGGCACGCCGAACTCGTCGTCACCGAGGCTTATCTCGTCTTCGGAGGGGGGCATGTAGTTCTCCTCCTCGGGATATCCGTCCGTCGCCTGTTCGTCTGGGCTGACCCGCCCGTCTTCCTACTCGGCCTGCTCGAAGGCAGGCTGATCGGGGTTGTATCCATCCTCGGCACTATCCGGATTGTTTTCGTCTCCTGTGTCGGTATTGCTGTGGCGGGGCTTGGAGCGGCGCTGAGGGCGCCCATGCTTTGCTTTCTTCCTTGAGGGGTTATCCTCCATTGCCTCATCGCCATTGTTTTCTTTCGGAGTGTCCACCATATATATATCGTATGAAGAGGTGGCTGTCCACCATCCCGTGGGTGGTGGTTCCTGTTCTTCTCGTACATCGTCGTCCATACCGTTGATGTCTTCGGATTCGAAGTCAAGCACGTCAGTCAAATCATCGACCGTGGCTATGAAGTGGGTGGTGGGTGGGCAACGAATTCCCTCGTCGCCAGCTTCCTACTCGAGCCGGACATAGTTCGGCCAAGAGTCTCCTGACAAAGAGAGAGACTTTAACGAGTTTAGCATGTCGCCAAAGGGCGAGTGCTGGAAGATATCTGCAGCAGTGAACTCCATTACTGGAGCCCAACCAGATTTGGCGAGCTCGAAGGTGCGCGGCCTAGAACCCACAGCCGGATACGAGTCCGGGGGTCCGGTGTAACTGGCTTCCTTGGGGGTGAAGTCTGTGTTCGGCTCCACCGCCGATGGGTGTGCGGCCTCCGGGGCGGGGTCCATCCACCCGTCCTCAGGCGACGCAATCTGCCCTGGATTTAGGTCCGGGGTTCCTGCATGGGCGATATCCCGCATCGTCCGACAGCAGGTCTAAGCTGTGCTCATCATGACTATCCGGCGCTCCTGGCTCAGGCCTGAATCCACTGAAGATCAAGTCTCCGTGGATATCGGCCATGTAGTTCAAGCTTCCGAACGACACGTGGTGTGGGGCGAGGCTGTCGATTCGCTTCCAGATGGCTGCTTAATTGGCCTGCATGAGCGAAGCCACCGAACACGAAGATTTGTTCGGGGAGAAGAGTCTCACCCTGGACCATGCTGTTGTTGATGATTGAAGGAGCCATCGAGCCTTGCAGCGACGACACAGAGGAACTCTCAATGAAAGCACCAATGTCGGTGTCAAAACCGGCGGATCTCGGGTAGGGGGTCCCGATCTGTGCGTCTAAGGCTAATGGTAATAGGAGGTGAGGGTCACAATGTTTACTCAGGTTCGGGCCCTCTCGATGGAGGTAAAACCCTACTTCCTGCTTGATTGATATTGATGATATGAGTGTTACAAGAGTTGATCTACCACGAGATCGTAGAGGCTAAACCCTAGAAGCTAGCCTATGATGATTATGAATGTTGTGATCGTCATCATACGGACTAAACTCTCCGGTTTATATAGACACCGGAGAGGGCTAGGGTTTACATGGAGTCGGTTACAAGGAAGGAAACATAATATCGAATCGCCAAGCTTGTCTTCCACGCAAAGGAGAGTCCCATCCGGACATGGGACAAAGTCTTGAGTCTTGTATCTTCATGGTCCAACAATCCGGCCAAAGTATATAGTCCGGCTGTCCGGATACCCCCTAATCCAGGACTCCCTCACACACCAAATTACAGCATGCATGGCATCTCTCAGAAAAATTGCAGAGATATCACAAAGGGGTTTACAGGGAGGCAATATTGGATTAGAATCAGTTCTCCATTACAAAGATGATCTCACTTATTTTTATGTTTTCATGGATGTCAGGTATTGAACATGATCAAAATGAATGAGAATGGGCGCACGAGAGGAATATTGTGTAACAATCCACTGGCTAACAAACTTGGCATGGTGGAGGATGACCTATCTTATTCACCCATCAAGGTACCTTCTCTATCTTGGCAAGGTTGTATTGGTCGCACATATTTTGCATATGACCTCTTGCATTACTTCTACTTTGTTACACCACCATCTGCTTAGTTTAAGCATCATATAAGAGTACATGCCATGCCTATCCATTTTCTGTACCTATTCCATGTGTCATCATACTATGTTTTTCTAGTCAAATGTTGTTCTTTCGTAATAGATGTGCAAAAGGAAGAGGGTGAGTGCAGATCCTCAAGGTGTACAAACTAGGTATTTGGAAAAGGTAGTGATACCTGTTAAATCAGATAGATCAGCAGCCATAGAAAACACAGGCCCAACTGTACCACACTTTACCCCTACTCCACTGGACAAACCCCTATTAGAACTGCAGAGAGCCCAGCGTCAGGTACTATCTATGATACCAATACAAAATTTGAACTCCTACATTTCTGCATGTTCCTTACCTTCTCTCTTGTATGAAAACTAATTTTAGATGAATCTCCTTTGTCAAAGGATCATAGGATCTCACAACAATACTGGGCACTGCATTGCTCTTGTCAGTACCTCTTGCCCTTTGTCAGCATACTTACACTCATTGATGTTTGATTATGTAGCATCACTAAAAATGTTCGCTTCCTTATCCTCCGTTTGCTCGAAATTATAAGATCTATATTTACTCTTAGATAAATGTAGAATTAACACAATGGTTATTAAGTTTTGGATTGCTCATATAAGTACATGTTGTCATGTCCTCCCTCTATATCGAATTAATTGTTGCTCAATTTTATGTATTTAGAACTTAATAGTGATAGATACATCCATTTAAGCGACAAGTAATAACAGACGGTGGTAGTATTACTGTACTTGCATTGCGAGATAGTTGATTTTCTAGCATTACTCTTCATCTTATCTGCCCTGCCCTTTAGTTTCTCCAAATTATCAGATCTACATTTACTCTTACCAAAATGTTGAATAAAGCCAATGCCAGTTCACACGTTGATGTCTGCATTCCTCTTGTGAGTACCTTTTGCCTTGTAACACTGTACTTAATTAATAGCTATTTGATTATGCATCATCACTCTGCACCTGAGCTTCATTATCCTCTATTTCTTCCAATATTATTTGATCTATATGTACTCTTTACAAAATGTAGAATAAAGGCAACGCTTATAAAGAAGTTTCTTTGGGGAATTTATTGAATTATCCTTCCATCGACATGGAGAAGGGCTTTGTCCAGACCGTGTTAATATGTAATGCAAGTTCATCCTTCTCAAGCCTTCAAACTTTGTTTTAGTATAGATTTGGATAGGCATCATTTCCTCCACTGATGTTTACTTTGGTGTTTACATCTGATTGGATGTTTGCAACAACTACCAGTTTTAAATTGTAGTTGTAAAAACATGTTCCTTATGTAGAACAGATCCATTTATTTGCTTATATAATTGTGGAACCTGTTACGTGTCTCCTTGTTTTTCTTTCAGAGTCATATCTCTTATGTCGGGCAGAACATCAGGGAAGATAGTGAGCCAAACCAGGGCCGAGCCCATAGTTGTGCAGAATGTGCAGCCCACACAGGGCCCATAAATTTTGGGGGCCCAAAAAAATTATACTCTAGGAATTAGAAGGGAATAGGGCTAGTGCCAGAACGCGGGGCCACATCCCGCTGGGCGCTGGGCTGCAACCGCATTCGCGAGTCTGCATGGCAGGCGTGCATCACTCGCGATCCTTCCTAACCCGGCGGTCAGCGCTCGGATGCATCCTGCCCAGTTACGTAATCGTGTTTGAAGTCCAAAGTGCACCGTAGAAGAAAAAAGCGGAGGCTAAAATGAGGATATGTGCTGCTGTGTGTACTAGGCCAGTTGTTAAGTCTGTACTCCAGGATAGGCAGCCAATGCATGCTTCCCCTTGCACCTTTTCCTTGGTTGCTCCTTTTTTCAGCATACTTGGTGAAACATTTATTTCAGTGAACTTTGGGTTCACAAATTTTAAAATATCCCCATCATAGGCTACTAGAGAATATAGAATTAATCTTGAGACATGATCGATTACGCTATCGACAGGAGAACTGTCGTGACTCAAGCACCAAGCTGCCAACCGTCATATGTTCTTGACCTCCTCTACGCGGTGCGATCGGCTGATAGACATCGACAATTCGGCAGAGATCGGTCGTGAGGTCTCTTCTTGACAGGAGCAGCACTACAGTAGTTTGACCTGGAATGATCACCAAGAAATTAGCAATTCTTTAAATGCTTCAATATATCAATGATGCAAATCCCTTTACTTTTGTTTATTTCTTTCCTATATAGTGCTTCAAGAATCTAGATGAGTCGGGAATCATGTCTTTTACAAGCATATGTAATATATTTTTATTTCTATAATTTTGTTTTTATAACAGGATAGGGCCTCCTTTTTGAGTTTGGCACAGGGCCCCATATTACCAGCCCGGCCCTGAGCCAAACCATCTTGAAGAGAGTGAGATGATCCCAAGGTCATGTCTTGATGAAGACAGTGAGTTGAAGCTACTCACCAGCAGCTGTGAGACAACCACTGTGCAGTTGCTGCCTCAATCAGTTCGACTTCTTCAGTCTCAACTTAAAGTGGAAAGGCTTGCTTCAGCTGAGCTCCAACTTGATGCCAATGATGCAAAGAAGACCTCAGAGGACAGCCTTCCGGGCTTTCGTGCTATGCAGCGTGGGTTAGAGCATCTATCATTGACACAACTGAGGTCTCATCAGCTTGTTCTGCTGCTTGTGGTACACCTCCAGGCCAGGCCTAATGCCTTCTGAAGTGCTCTCAGTTTTTTATATTCTTTTGTCGGCGCGTTTATATGCACTGGTGGCGACCTTTGATGCCCAGTGTATGTAATTCGCGATCTCGTTGCGCTTTATTATCACCGGTGGTGAATTTTGATGCCTAGTGGATGTAATATGCCGTAGTTTCTTTATTGTATAGTCTAGGTTTATTCTTAGTCAGTATGCTGTATTTTAGGACGGAAGCTTCAACAGATCTCAACTGTTGTTGGTCTTCAGGCCGGCCCATAACTCGCTATGTTATATATGGGCCGAAACATGGGCCTATAATCATCCTAGGCCATTAACAGGCCGAGTAAAGTTCTGGACAGCTGGGCAAGAGAATACCATGGGCTTTTAACAGGCTAAAAACTAGATTGGGCTAGCTTTGAGCCAAAAAATTCATGGGCCAACACATGCCGAAACTGTCTTAGGCCCATGTTTGGCCCAAATAGAAAACGAGTCGTTAACGGGCCAAAATATATCTTGGGCCCTGTTTGGCCCAATAAAATTATGGGCTTTAAGCAAGCCAGTATCAACATGGGTCGTAGGCTCAACTATGTCACGGGCCATTAACAGGAGGGATCTAAGCAGGCTGGATTCAATGTGGGCATTAATTATGCCCAACTGTTACATAGGCCATTAGCAGGTCGATAGGCACGTTGGGCTGAACTTTATCCACGAAAACTACGGGTCGTTAAGAGGCCTAAAGTCACTCCGTACAAGAAATAGCCTAGTTTCAGCACGGGCCGTTAAATGGCCTAAAGTGAAATCGGGCTGACAACAACCCAGATACACTACAGGCCGCTAACAGCCCGAAATTATTATCGGGTCAAACTGGTAAACGGGCATTTAACAGGCTGAAATACAAACCCGGCTTAGAATGGGCCCAAAAAAATACTGGCATGTTAACGTGCATGATCTCATATGGGTCGTAATTTAGCCCAAAACACGACAAGCTGTGAATGGTCCAGATCTATATGGGCCTTAATTTGACCCAAAACATGGCAGACTATTAACGGGTCGGGCCACTAGTGTCTAAAAAATATCATGGGCCTTTAGTTGGGCCGGCCTTTCTACCTTAAATGGGCACTATTGGGCTATGCCACGTGTTGACATATCATAAGCATCTTCCATCCATTGTAGGGATGACATCTGTCCAACGATGAGCTGGCACATGGATCGTCTCACGAATGAGAATTTTAGACATGGAAAATCACCATTGGTCGGGGTTGTTAATGGGTTATCGGATCCAAACCAGAACTCGATAGCTTAACGGCGACCCGTTACGGTGGATGCCACGTGTCGGTTGCCCTTGACGAAAGCACTTCCATGATGCGCCATTTATTGTCATGGAAGTCGACACTTCCGTGATGATAATTTTGGTATTGTCATGGAACACTTCTATGACAGCACAGGTATGACTATCTTGATTCTGTCATAAAATCATCATGGATATACATGCATGACAGAAAACGTGACCTACTATGACAAACACATATCATCACGGAAGTTTTTTTTGTAGTGCCTGCTACCTACTATGACAAACACGTATCATCACAGAAGTGTATTTTTTGTAGTGCCTGCTACCTTTCAAAGATGTATGATTGCTATATTCTCTGATTTTGGTGAAAAGATTGTTGAGGTTTTCATGGATGATTTCTCCATTTACTGAACTTATTTTGATGATTGCTTAAGCAACCTTGATTGAGTTTTGCAGAGATGTGAAGAAACTAATCTTGCCTTGAATTGGGAGAAGTGCCACCTTATGGTGAATGAAGGTATAGTCCTTGGGCATAAACTTTCTGAAAGAGGTATTGAAGTTGATAAAGCTAAAGTTGATGATATTGAGAAAATGACATGTCACTACGAGGGAAAAGCCTAGCAGTAGCGCGGGTATTAGGTGCATCAGTAGCGCGCCCGTGCTACTGATACGGTGCTACAGTTAACATATACCAGTAGTGCATGTTGACCCACACTACTGCTATACATGGCTAGCAGCAGCAAACTTAAGTGCAACGCGCCACTGCTAATAGCTGCAGTACTTTTAACTAGGGCGCGCTACTGCTAAGAGCGCGCTGCTGCTAACTTTATTCCCCTCACTACTATTAGTTTTATTAGTTTTTGTTTTTTCTGCATATTTTTTTTGTATTTGAACAGGCTTTATACAATAATCTTTAGCATATCATACACATACAAATGTAATCATAGCATATACATACAAATAGTCTCATCAAATCATGTCATCATCATAATCATCATCCAACACAAAGTGGTCTCTTGTCATAATCTCGAAAATAGCGATACAAGTCTCGATTACTTGCAACTACATCGTCATCCATCTAAACAATGATATACGCGAGAAGAGCTATCACTATGAGTGAGAGCGGAACTATGCAGTACATGAGTTCGTATCCCTCTCTCGCACTAGCGTGAACCTAAACTAACTACTGGAAGTCGCTCGGAAACCGGAAATCGATACACCTGGGCCTGACACTCCGGCCACTCATCGTATACTCCTAGCGTAGCACTTCTTCGTTGTCGATGATCTATGCACCCGCATCGTCACATGAGTCGATGATATGCAACATATATAGTTGGGCAACAGAAGGAGACAGACTTGGCAAAAGTAGAGGCAACATATCATAAGCATAAATAACAAAGTTCATCGTACCCAAAATGCCCTAACTAGAGTGATCGTCTCTAGTCGAGGAGGATGGTTTAATTACATCACAAATAAAGTTTCGTCGTGCATAACTCAAAGTTTTGTCATACAGAAAGTATGGACTAAACGGACTCATTTTCATATATCAACAATCACTCCAACATGTCGTGTCATCCATCCAAGTCAGGGAGATAGTCCCCGAGCTTAGTGAAAGGATTCAGGTCGAGACGCTGAGCGGCTACGCGTGTTCGGACGTCTTCCCACGAAATTTGCCCTTCCTCGTAAAACATCCCTATTTTTTCGAGGACCTCCTTCATGATGATTTGGGCAAGTTCACGCTGGATGTGATAGAACTCAGCTCGAAGTCGATGATTCGGGATATCTCCTACGTTCTTTGCCCATTGCAGAATATGGGCATCACCGGATGTAGGTGACATGCGAAGGTTCTGCTGAACCCGTCTGTACTCCAGCATGTGGTGTAGGACATAGAATTCATTGAGGGAGTCTTGGACTAAAGGGTCCTCGAGCGTCCGGTCTATCTGATATGGGCCGGGCTAATGGGTCGTCAAGATACAAGAAGAAGACCACCTCTCGTGTCCAGTGGGGACTCCCGTATACGTGGATGGCAAGTTTAGGTGTCCGCATATACTATTTCCTTTCTGTTAAACTGACTTTGTACAACCCTAAGCCCCTCCGGTATCTATATAAACCGGAGCGTTAGATCGAAGGCAGGATCACAACATTGATAGGCTAGCCAAGCTAGGGTTTAGCCAATACAGTCTCGTGATAGATCAACTCTTGTAACCCCTATACCCTTCGAATATATTCAAGCAGGAGTAGGGTTTTACCTCCATTAAGAGGGCCTAAACCTGCGTAAACATTGTGTCCTTTGTCCATTGTTACCATCAATCCTTAGACGCACAGCTTGGGCCCCCCTACCCGAGATCTGCCGGTTTTGACACCGACATCCATCACTAAGAGTATCACTCAGTTGCTAGATGCAGCAGAAAGTCAGTCTTATGGCCAAAGGCGGGCCTGCCGTTACTTGTCTTCTTGGTCTTGATCTCTCCACCCTGTACGCCGTAGAAAAAGATAGCACTGTCGAGAATAGATTTGATGTGGGTGTAATCCTTTCTGTTCATGTTCTTCGACGAGTCCAAGTACAGAGCATGGGATAATCGAGGGTAAAGGATGACGAGGACGGCGCGCCCGTGGCTGCGCAAAATAAGTACACCTCAAATTAGCCTCCACCATGCAAATGAATGATTGAAATCGAAGGAAGGATATCCGCGCGGATGACTTACATGGGATGATAAGGCACGAGAATCGTCTCCTTGTCCTTATTGGCGACCATGTATTCAATGATGTAGTCTCTCGCGTATTCACAGTGCTTTGCACCGACTGCCAAGAAGCCCTCGTGCATGAATTACGGGCCAGCGAGATATAAGGTATCTGCTCAATCCCGATGATGTAGTTCATGTACAAGGCAAAAAGGCAGACAAACATAAAATCCAGCTTCTTCAAGTGAAACATGTCGAAGATGTAACCGAATCAAAGGAAGAACTTCTCCGCGGGGAATGTGTCAATGTACGACCTTTGCCACGGCACGTTAACCACGTAGAATGGGTATCATGGATTTTCCGAGGAGATTAGGCTTTTCTCTCTCCACGGCACATTGTCATGAAGTCTCCTTAGATCGTATATGGCATCTATCGCTGCCTTAGGTAGGATTGGTTCACCTGGGATATGGTATTTCGCTGCACCCATGATAGGTATGCGGTCTTGAACCCGGGGCTGCGGAGGCAGCTGGATCATAGGAGCACCTTTGTTGCCTTTCCTCGCTCTCTTCCTATGCTTTTTTGGTGCTGGAACGTCATCTATAATACGTTCAGCCTCCGGAGGAGGCAATTCAGGCATCGACTCATGACCCTCAAACCCTGAGTACTCATACTACTGAGCCATCAATCCTCCGTCGTCATAGGCGCTAATATTGTGATACTCCAGAGTGCCATCGTCATCCTCATTTATGGCATCAATATCATGCATTGATCTTTGACGGCGGCGACATCGTCAACGACTAATGGAGCCTCTTCCTCACCCCGTCCGCTATCACCCGACACGACAGGCGACGCTAATTGGGTAGGTGGGGTTTTGATGTTCATACCTTGTTGAGGCTGTGTGGTCGTGGGTGTGCTCCTGGCCGCCTCCAAACAAAGCAGACTCTTTGGCCAATTGGTCGGCTAGGCAACAATTGTTCCTTCAGCTTCATTATCGCCGCCTTCCCCACGTCGACCTGCTGGCCACTTATGGTGTACAATATGGTGCACGGGGTTACGTTGGCCTGAAAAGACATGTCTACGACATGAGATATCCGAAAGGCAACATAAACGGGAGATTACACATTTATTAAAGAGGGCCGGTGTGACAGGTATCGTGAGGGCGTCGAGCTCAGCCAAAAGGCGGCTAATCGAGCACATCCGAGATCGAGGACGGGCTGCTATGAGCAGGTCACGGGGAGCCGCTGCAGGAAGTGCGGGAGCAAGTCTTTGGTGCAGTGCGGAGCAGTCTTGGTGCAACGGTAGTCGAGCTGCTCCCAAAGAAGTTGGCAAGGGGAAAGCCCGCTGCATCTTTGTTTGAATTTTGCCTGCACCAACTGACGACGGCCGGAACCAAGACACCATACGAATCTGCAATCGCCTGTTTTGCGGCAGCTACCCCTGTTGCGACTGTCTCAGCTGATTTCTTATCAACCGCAATCGCAACCTTCTTGTCGATGTTTTCTTCATTTAACCTCCGTCTTTCCTTTCTCTCCTCCGTGAGGTCTCACGGTAATACTTCTTCCACGTGGCGCCGTCTCCGACGTCGTGCACGCGTCCATACAACGGTCGAGTGTCCACCGGGAGTCGTTTCAATATGTTCAAAGCCCGGTTGAATGGGGTGTCCCACTTGGGCCTCGCCAACGCCTAAGACGGCGAGTCTCTTTCGGCCGCAATCCGGTTCTGCTCTCTCTGCAAAAGGAACAAGGATCATTTACAAATATGACTAAACGTGTAGTCGAATTTATCAGAAGCTAAAATTACCAGCAGTCTCATGAACTCCGTCGTGACCACATCCGTCTAGAAAACTTTCTTCACCGGGTCCCAACGGTACCGGGCCCTGAGGACGTGATGCTCCTGCAAGACGATGAACTCTGCCAAGGGGTCTGGGATGCCCAGACTTTCGCGTTCCGCGTCCTCCTAGCCCATATGGACCTCTTCCCCGCGTAACCACGGCTTCTGAGGTGGTGACACCCCATGTTCCTCTCTTGTAGCACCTTCATGTACTTTGACTTTTCTTTGGCAGCTTCGGCATCGCAAGCCGCCTTGAATATTTCAAACTGCTCTTATGTAATTGTAGGATTATCCTTTACAATCTCGTAGTAGGGTTCCTTTTTGTCGATGATCTGATGTTTCACCCTTACTTTCCAGGCGGCCAACGCGTCGCTAAACTTGGTCATGGATCGTTTGGTTATCTTCTTCATTGTCGGGTCTTTATCTGGATCAATATATTTCTTTTCATCCCGGCCCACAACTTCATTAGGAGGGAGGGCCTAATATTTTCTATCTTCCCTAGTTTCTCATCATTGATGGTGGCAGTTGTCCGTACGATGCATCCTATTTGATTGTCGTAGCACGCTCGCGCTTCCGCTGGATCTTTTGGCTCAAAATTGTCGTCGTCCACCTCCGTGACCACCACTCTAGTAGTGCCGATCTGGTTTGGGCGTCGACGTCTCCTCTTCGGTTTTAGTTCCATAACGACTTCACCAGTTTCGGTGTCGGTCTGGGTCTCAACGCCAGTCTCGGCGCCGGTCTCGATGTCGGTCTTAGATGTGACAGGTGGGCCCAGTAACAACAACCATTGATCGTCGACAAGGTTCAAAAATTTGTCTGCCGCCAGGTAGATGTTATCGCAATCACCAGAACCATGTCCTTCATCGATGCTAGTCATGTTTCCTACGATTAAATCTAGTCAATTAATTCTAGACCTAATAAAATGAATAATGACATAAAAAGGCCTATATTTTGCAGGAACGTTGATTCCTTCCCGGTGCGGCAAATCCCAGGCACTCGATATGTCCTAGTTTGTAGCACAAGTCATGCCGAAATTCACGGAAAATTTCGGCATGACCTTTGCTAAAAATGGACAAATCAAGCACCTGAAATTTACCGGAACGAAAATGAATCAACATTCCGGCAAAACATAGGCCACTCGGCTTCATTCCCTGGAAACAACAAAAGGCCACTTGGGCACAACAGTAGATAAACATGAGCTAACACTATCGAGGAATTTGCATATAACATGACCACTTCAAATTTGCATCTCCTAGTGTTTGATACTTCAATAAAATCTACACAAATATCCTAGCATAAACATGAGCAGCACGTTCTAGAAATTTATATTTTTATACTGATTTTTTTCTCTAAACTAAACCCTACTCCCCTAATTAACATCTAGTTAAACCATACTACCCTAACCCTACTGCCCTAGTACTTAAGCATATACAAGTACTAACTAATTAGATGAACCCTAGCTAGCTACTTAAGCATCTACAACTACTTAAGCTACTAATTTCATTCATTTAGGTCATTCGTTTAACTTCACCTAATTAACCTAGTAAAACCCTACTTCTCTAACTAAAAAACATCTAATTAACATCTACTAGTAGCACTACTGCCCTAACCTAATTAACATCTACTTAGTTACCTAACCTAGTTAGTTAACCAAATTAACCTAAATTAACATCTACTTAGTTACCTAACCTACTTCCCAACTAAAAACATCTAATTAACAGTACCACTACTGCGCTAACCTAATTAACATCTACTTAGTTACCTAACCTAGTTAGTTAACCAAATTAGTTAACCAAACATCTTAACAACATCTAATTAACCTATTTAGTAAACCAAATTAACCTAGCTAGTTCACTTAGTTACCTAACCTAGTTAGTTTACCTAAATTAACCTAGCTAGTTCACTTAGTTAACTTAATGAACTAAATTCACGTAAGTTAATTAACCTAGAGGGAGGGGTGGGGCTTACAGAGAGGAGGGACGCGCGAGGGAGCAGGGGTGGCGAGGAGCGGACAAGGATGGCAGGGCCGACGAGGGAGCAGGGGCTCCGGTGACGGCAACGGCGGCTCTGGCGGCGATGGGGCAGGGATGACGAGGGAGCAGGGGCGGCGAGGGAGAGGTTGGGGTCTGGCGAGAAGAATGGGGAATTGGGGGAAGGAGGGACGCCCGCGAAGCGGCAAGTCAAACTTAGTAGTAGTGCTTTTACAAAACATGCGCTATAACTACTTATCTATAGCACTTTTTGCAGGAAAGCGCTACTGCTATAAATAAGTTAGCTATAGCGCGTGTTGGGAAAACGTGCTATAGCTAAAGTAGCTATAACGCTTTCGTAAAGACGCGCT
Organism: Aegilops bicornis; assembly: GCA_021605145.1. Lineage (NCBI taxonomy): Eukaryota > Viridiplantae > Streptophyta > Magnoliopsida > Poales > Poaceae > Aegilops > Aegilops bicornis. Next base: position 536,876,173 of record CM038669.1, on the reverse strand, counting down.
GCTGCTATTGCATTCATTTTTTCTTTTTCTTTATTTTTCCTTTCCTTTTTTTCCTTTTCTTTTCCTTTTGTTAGTTGCAGCACCGTCGTCTTAAAACACGCTGCTACTATTTTGTTAGCAGTAGCGTGGTTCGTAGAAGCGCGCTGCTACTATACCAAGTCTGGCAGCAACGGTTCTGGTCGTCATAGTAGCAGCGCGTTTTATGGGGGAAGCGCTACTGCTATCTTTGTGGTAGTAGCGTGCTGTTCAAACCCGCGCTACTGCTACGTAGCAGTAGCGCTTTGCTTTAACAAGCGATACTGATAAGTCTCTGTGTATAAGCTTTTTCCTAGTACTGTGTCCTAAATATATTAAAGGTATAAGAAGTTTCCTTGGTCATGCTGGTTTCTATAGAATGTCTATAAAAAACTTCTCTAAAATTTCTAGCCCTCTTACCAATCTTTTGCAAAAAGATGTTCCATTTGTTTTTTTATGATGATTGTGTAGAAGCCTTTGAAATACTTAAGAAAGCCGTAATTTCTACACCTATCATTCAACCACCTGACTAGGACTTGTCTTTTGAAATTATGTATGATTCTAGTGATTATGTTGTTGGTGTTGTTCTAGGATAGAGAGTTGATAAGAAATTGAATATTATCCATTATGCTAGTAAAACTCTAGACAATGCTCAAATAAATTATGCTACTACTGAGAAAGAATTTATAGTAGTTGTGTTTGCATGTGATAAATTCAGATCTTACATCGTTGATTCTAAGGTCACTATTCACACTGATCATGCTGCTATTAAATATCTTATGGAAAAGAAAGATGCTAAGCCTAGACTTATTAGGTGGGTTTTGTTGCTATAATAATTTGACTTGCATATTATTGAGAGAAAGGGGGTGAGAATCCCATAGCAGATAATTTATCTAGAATGGAAAAATGTTCTTGATGACCCACTACCTATTAATGATGATTTTCCTGGTGAACAATTAGATGTTATCAATGCTTCTCATAACACTCCTTGGTATGTAGACTATGCTAATTACATTGTTGCAAAATAGATACCTACTTTCACATACCAACAAAAGAAAAAGTTCTTCTTTGATTTAAGACATTACTTTTGGGATGACCCACATCTATATAAAGAAGGAGTATATGGTGTTATTAGACATTGTATACCTGAGCATGAACAGGAACAAATCTTGCATAAGTGTCATTCCGAGGCGTATGGAGGACACCACGCAGGAGACGGTATTGCACATAAGGTATTACAATCTAGTTTTTATTGGCCTATTTTTAAAGATGCACGTAAGTTTGTCCTTTCTTGTGATGAATGCCAAAGAATTGGTAATGTTGGTAGACGTCAGGAAATGCCTATGAATTATTCACTTGTTATTTAACCATTTGGTGTTTGGGGTTTTGATTTTATGGGACCTTTTCCATCCTCTAATGGGTATACACATATTCTAGTTGATGTTGATTACGTTACTAAGTGGGTGGAAGCTATTCCAACTAGTAGTGCTGATCATAACACATCTATTAAAATGCTTAAAGAGGTTATATTCCCTAGGTTTGGAGTCCCTAGATATTTGATGACTGATGGTGGTTCACATTTTATTCATGGTGTTTTCTATAAATTGCTTGCCAAGTATGATGTTAATCATAGAATTGCATCTCCTTATCACCCTCAATCTAGTGGTCAAGTTGAATTAACTAATAGAGAAATAAAATTAATTTTGCAAAATACCATTAATAGATCTAGGAAGAATTGGTCTAAGAAACTTGATGATGCATTATGGGCTTATAGAACTATATATAAAAATCCTATGGGTATGTCTTCATATAAAATGGTTTATGGAAAAGCATGTCATTTACCTCTTGAGTTAGAACATAAAGCATATTGGGCAATTAAAGAACTTAACTATGATTTTAAAGTTGCCGGTGAAAAGAGGTTATTTGATATTATCTCCTTAGATGAATGGAGAACCCAAGCCTATGAAAATGCCAAGTTATTTAAAGAAAAGGTTAAAAAATGGCACGATAGAAGGATTCAGAAACTGGAATTCAAAGTAGGTGATCATGTTTTATTGTACAATTCTCGTTTAAGATTCTTTGCAGGAAAGATCCTCTCTAAATGGGAAGGGACATATGTCATCGAAGAAGTTTATCTTTCCGGGGCCATAAAAATCAATAACTCCGAAGGCACCAAACTGACAGTGGTGAACGGGCAAAGAATTAAGCATTATATTTTACGCACCCCCATTGATGTTGAAACTAATATTATTCAAACAATGACACCGGAGGAACACGTCAAAGAGTCCTTCCGAAACACTCTAGCACCCTGAAAAGGAGTACGTATATCATACGGTAAGTAAACCAACTCCAAAAATTCCGTAAAAATTATTTCTGGCAGTTTTGGAATAATAGAAAAAATTACAAAAAGAAGAAACAACCAAGAGGACCCATAGAGTCCTCATAAGGTAACAAGGCGCGGCCACCCCCTGGGGTGCGCCCTAATGCCTTTTGGGCCCCTCATGTGCCTTCCTAACTCTGTTTTCTTCTCGTATGCTTGTTTTGTAAGATAAAAATTCTTCATATATACCCCCGTATGTTTTTACCACCGTATCACAAGTTCTCCTATGTTCTTGTTTTGGACTATTTTTCTGTAAGATTTCCAAGGCCAAGCGTCATGTCATCTCAGGATTCAGATGGGGAAAGCTATGTTTCGCATCTTGTCGCGGACCCTAGAGTATATGGGGATATTGATCCTTATGGATGGTCAACTGATGAAGAGGAGGAGGCTGATTTGAGGGAAAAGCAAGACCACTCTAGCGAAGAGGATGACAATCCCCCTCTACCTCAACCAGGGGATATGCATGTTGAATTCAAGAGGTCCAGCCTGCCCAATACGGTGAAAGTTCCTAACGTTGAATTCACTCCTTTTCTCCATGTGCGAGAAGATTCGGATAAACTGCGCCGCAAAATTTGGGACCTTGAAAAGGAGAACGACAAATTAAAGGAAGAAATTTGTGTCCTCAAGTGGAAGGACAAGCCAACCACTTCATCACCACCATCATCGAAGAAGGAAACTTGAGTACACAGGTATGGGCACTCCCCTTGGCTTGTGCCAATCTTGGGGAGGCGCCCCAGTATCGTATCACCATCACTTTTATCATCATTATCCATCTTATTTCGATCCTTAGTTATTTCGTGATTTAGAGGAATAAAATCTTAGTGTGATTTAGCTTTGAGAGTTTGCTTTGTGATCCATCTATCTATGTAATCAAGTGTGAGAGATATATAATAAAGAGTAGTTTGAGTTTGCTTCTTTACTTTTACGTTTCAATCAAAAGAATAAAAGAATGAAAAAGATCATATGCTAATCCCACAAGGAGTGATGGCTTCACATAAAAGAAGTATGATTAATAAAACTTGTTGAAGGTTAACAAACATAGCATTGGTCATTGTTGCAATTCATGAAAAAATAATAAAGGAAGAGATGTCTCACATATAAATATACTATCTTGGACATCTTTTATGATTGTGAGCCCCCATTAAATATGACATGCGAAATAGTTGATGTTGGGCAAGGAAGACAACATAATGTGCCTATATTCACATAGAAGTTATATCGTTATAGATCCTCTAACATTTGGTGCTTGCCCCTATCTTTGCTAGCCAAAAATCCGCATCGAGTAGAGATATTACTCATGCATCAAAAACCCTTGAATCCAGTTTCATGCCATAAGAGTCCACTATATCTACATATGGATTGAATAAGATCCTTTAAGTAAGCTGTCATCGGTGCAAACCCAATAAAAATTTGCTTTAAATATGTATGAGCTATTATTGTAAGGGAAAATAAGCTTTGTACGAAGTTGTGATGGTAAAGAAATAAAAGCAATAGACTGCATAATAAAGGTTGCTATCACAAGGGGCAATATAAAGTGATGTTACTTTACATTAAGTGTTTGCACATCCAAAATAAGAAGTGCATGAAAACCTTTGCTTCCCTCTATGGAGGGCCTATCTTTTACTTTTATGTAATTACTTTTATGCAAGAGTCAATAATGTTCTCCTCTATTCCATTTTATTTTATTCTCTTTGCAAGCATCATGTTGTGGGAAAGATCTAGGCATATATATCCAGTTGAATATAAGTGATCATGAGTTATTATTGTTGACATTACCCTTGAGGTAAATATGTTGGGAGGCGAAAATATAAGCCCCTATCTTTCTATATGTCTGATTGAAACTTTTGCTCCATAAGTATGCCGTGAGTGTCAGCAATCATAGAAAACTAAATGATAGTTGAGTATGTGAACTTGCTAAACAAAGCACTTACATAGACTCTTTCTAATAATATAATGAATTGTAAGTGCTTCAGTGACTGAGATAATAGTCTGTTAGTTTTCAATTTGGTTTATGGTTCATACTTTAAAACTTGTGAATGAATTGACACTTATCTATGAGAAGTTTTATGATGACATATTGCTGTTATAATAAAGATCGTGATGCTTCATGTCCGTATTTTATTTTTATCGACATCTCTCTCTCTCTCTCTCTCTCTCTCTCTCTCTCTCTCTCTCTCTCTCTCTCTCTCTCTCTCTCTCTACATGTGGTCATGATTATCAATTTTGGTTTTTCGCTTGAGGACAAGCGAGGTCTAAGCTTGGGGGAGTTGATACGCCCTTTTTGCATCATGCTTTATTACTATTATTTATTATGTTTTTTATCATTATTAAACTTTATGATGCAATTATCATGCCTTTTATCTCTTAATTTGCAAGGTTTGCATGAAGAGGGAGAATACTAGCAGCTGGAATTCTGGACCTGAAATAGCCACATTAGAGATACCTATTCTACAGAGCTCCAATTGACTTGAAATTTCACAGAGATTTTTTATTGAATATATAAAAAATACTAGAGAAAAGAAATGCTAGAGGGGACCCACTAGTGGTCCACAAGGCAACAGGGCGCGCCCTGATGCCTTGTGGAGCCCCAGGCTGGCGTCTGGCCCCCTCCTTGTGGTATATAAGCTCATTTGACCTAAAATAATTAGAGAGAAGACTTTCGGGATGAAGCGCCACCGTCTCGAGGTGGAACCTGGGCATGAGCACTTTTGCTCTCCGGCGGAGCGATTCTGCTGGGGATACTTCCCTCCGGGAGGGGGAAATCGAAGCCATCGACATCACCAACGATCCTCTCATCATGGGACGACCACTCTTCATCAACATCTTCACCTGCACCATCTCATCTCAAACCTTAGTTCATCTCTTGTATTCAATCTTTGCCTCAAAACCTCTGATTGGTACCTCTGGGTTGCTAGTAGTGTCGATTAATCTCTTTAGTTGATGCTAGTTGGTTTATTTGGTGGAAGATTATATGTTCATATCCTTCATGATATTGTATACCCCTCTAATCTTGAACATGAATATGATTTGTGAGTAGTTATTTTTGTTCTTGAGGACATGAGAGAAGTCTTGGCATAAGTAATCATGTAAATTTGGTATTCGTTCGATATTTTGATGATGTGTATGTTGTATTTCTTCTAGTGATGTCTTGTGAACGTCGACTACATGATACTTCATCATATTTGGGCCTAGAAGAATGCATTGGGGAGTAATGATTATATGATGGATTGCTAGAGTGAGAGAAGCTTAAACCCTAATTTATGTGTTATTCCGTAAGGGGCTGATTTGGATCCATATGTTTCATTCTATGGTTAGATTCATCTTAATTCTTCTTCCGTAGTTGTGGATGCTTGTGAGAGTGGTTAATCATAAGTGGGAGGTTCGTTCAAGTAAGAACAACACCCAAGCAGCTACCCACCCACATATCAAATTATAAAAGTAGCAAACGCGAATCAACTAAACATGATGAAAGTGACTAGATTAAATTCACATGTGTCCTCGAGAACGTGTTGCCTATTATAAGAAATCGTTCCGGCTTGTCCTTTGCTATAAAAGGGATTGGGCCACCTTGCTGCACCTCTGTCACTGTTACTACTTGTTACTTGTTACGACTTATCTTGCTATCAACATATCTGTTACCTACTATTTCAATGCTTGCAGAGAATATCTTGCTGAAAACCGCTTGCCATTTCCTTCTGCTCCTCGTTGGGTTCGACCCTCTTATTTGTCAAAAGGACTACGATTGATCCCCTAGACTTGTGGGTCATCAGAGATCTGACAACAAACTTGGCAGAGTACTCTGGAGTAACAAAACGATGATAGAACCACTCCTCAACCCAATACATGTGAATCCATTGCATTCACGATTTGCGTTGTTGGCAAGTTTCATCAGGATCTGATTGGTACTTTTCATACAGAGCAGGAGGAAGATCTTGAGCTGCGTTTGGTGTGCGTTGTCATCCACCTTTTCTGTCCGTGGGAGCATTATCGTCATCTATGATGTGCTTACTGAGGTTTGGCTTCACAAAATCGGACGAGAACTGGCTTCAGGTGACTCAAGTTGCAATCGTCATAGATAGTCTGCAAATAAATTTAGACTATGGGAACTGAGTGATTTTGTCGTGGGCATGTACCAGTGAAAGAATTTGGGATGCGAGGGAAGTAGGTACGATCAAATGCATTATCCAAGTGTTTTGAGGAAATTTTGGTTTGAAGATAATGATTTCATACCGCGAAGGCATTCACTTAGTACGTGAGATGTTGGTTCCGGATTTATAGATTCGAAAATATGCACAAGTGAGGAATCAATCGATTCAAAGCAACTAAGATGAAAATCTTTGCAAGATATTAGAGGAATAGATAAGTGTTGAAGACATGGAAGTTGAAAAACAGCACTTGAAGATTATGCAGAGTTCAAACGGATCAAATTATACGGTAAAAATAGATTTTAATTACCACTGGGATGAACTGCTCGACCACGCGAGGAAGCCCAGCTGCCCAATCTACCACACTCTAACTTGGTGGTGGTAGACAGCCACAGCGGTGGCGGAGCGAAGACTTTCCGTGACTGACATGAGTATGAAGACGGAGAAGTCACGACAGCTTCTTCTCCGGCGACCATGAATTCCAATGACAATGCTAGGGTTTCGAGGTGAGAGTGATGAGAGGTGAAAGAGAGAAGTAAAATAAATGACTCCGGTCGAGGGGGTATATATAGCCCGAGGCAGGAAGTGGATTGTCCAAATTATACGGATGAAAATGCCCTTACGATTGGGCTTAGTGGGACGCCTGACACGCATGCAACCAGTGGCGGAGCCAGGATTGGAGCAAGCCCCGGGCCTAATTTTTTTTTTCACCACGAGGGAAACAATTATCGTCCATGAGGCTATTATCTACCTCAAAAGATATTCCAAACAAAATATGGCTCAATTGCACAAAAAATTTAGAATTTAAACTCACAATGCTTAAGATACAACAAAATAGATAAAAATGACAAAAAACTACAAAGAAAAGCACGTGATAAGAAAGAGTACCAAATCAATGGTTTGCTGCATCAGTCCCTCGCATAACCTCATCAATGGTGGAAGAAGCTTCAAGACATCAAAAGCAAAATTTCATAAGGGAGCACATAAACATTGAGTGAAACAATTATCACTGATGCAAATCTAAAAATTACCACTTCAACGAGGTAAAAGCACTTTGGAAGACCTAAATGATTAAAAGCGATATGCAATATCAACATCATCAATACTTGCAAATACATCTCACTAAATATAGCAAATCATCACTCATCCTATTCCTTTCATCTGAAATGATAGGTGTAGACACCCCCATTGCAGACACTGGTGATAAAAATCTCTTCATCTTCTTTTTCTACAATATAAAATGAATTTAGCAATTACATCAATTTGAGTTCAACAATACCCTTGATATATGACTGGATACATACACCCACACATATATTATTTCAATTAAATTTCAGTTCGAAGCAGTTTATACACTGATAGAAGTAGAACATGGTAAGTGGAATTGCGGAAAGCATCGAGGGGGGAACAGGGAAAGCATAAAAAAAAACACAAGGTGCGGAAGCCAACAGTGAAAAGCAGCAAGCGGATGGTGCGCCACACGGGTGAACGAGGCACAGGACAGGAGGGCGGCGGCCGAAGCCCGGGAGGGAGCAGGGGGAAGTTGGGGGGCGGAGGCGACCACGGCGGACGGCGGCATGAGCGCTGGAGTCTGGAGATCTATCAAGCCGTCCTGCGTGCGAGTCGGCGGCGGCTGCGCGGGCGTTGTATCTCTTTTTTTTTCAGCAACAACGAGATTTAGATCGTGGGGTTGGTTGCCTTGTGCGTGCGTCGTTTCTGCTCCGACAGACAACCCATCAAGGCTTTGGGCCTTCTTTCTTCGCTGGGCTGCACCCCGGGCCTGTAGATAAACTTATATAATTATAGCCTGCTAAAGTTTCCACGCCCCGGGCATGGGCCTGGGTGCCCGGGGCCCAGCTTCGCCCCTGCATGCAACGTAACTGACACCCCACTAACTCCACTACATAGCGACGTGGGCGAGAAACTCTGGTTTCTGTGGCAACCCAAAATGTAAGGGATAAGAAAACTAACAAGTTGAGTCACCAAGCTCCTCGTCGTCCTCCACGGTGAGGAGGTCCCAGTCGACCAAGCTTGTCAGGGATGAGAAAACTAACAAGTTGAGTCACCAAGCTTGTTAGGGATGATATAACTAATAAGTTGAGTCACCAAGCTTGTCAGGGATGAGAAAACTAACAAGTCGTAGAAGATTTTTTTTTCCCGAAAAGAACAAGTCATAGAAGAACCCAAATGATAAGTGCCACACGTGTGACACAAAGTAACATTGTCCAAAGGCCTCCATGACCATTCATTTTTGCCACATCAAACAGATCACATCAGCGTTTTGGTTTTTCGGACTTAAAAGTGTTTTATCTCTTAAATAAAAATATGATTAAAAATTCTTCTTCATCATTAAATCCATCTCGATGAGATTTTCAAAACTAGATATCATATTGATATGTTTGGACGACTTTTTTTGGACCAAAAATTGTCATGATGTTACATTGAAGTTGTCATAGTGTTTATACTAAAGTTGCCATGATATGTTTTATCTATTTTTTTTTCTTCTAGATTTGAAGTTACAATTGTATTTCAACTACTTTTCACAGCAAATTTTATTAATTGACCATGGCAAATTTTAGTAATTAATCACACCAATTTAATTCATGGATCATGGCAAATTTAGTTTATAGAGCATGGCAATTTAGTTTATAGATCGTGGTAATTTTAGTATTTTGACCATGACAATTCTAGTCTTTTGACCATGAAAATTACTTTTTATATGACCCATGACAAATTTTAGTGCATGTATCATGGTAAATTTAAGTAATTCGCTATGGCAATTTTAGTTTCTGGTTCATGCCAAATTTGAGTCATTGACCATGCGTTGTTAAAGTAATTGACAACTGATTTATTTTTAATTATGAACCATGTCAAAATTATCTCATGGACCATGGCAAATTTTAATAATTCACCATGACAAGTTTAGTTTCTTAATTCCTTTTCTATAACATGGTAAAATTTATTTTAAATGTAGAAGAAAAAGTAGCTGAAACATATCATGGCAACTTCAGTTTAAACACCAAGACAATTTATGTGCAATAGACATGATAACTTTTCACCATCAAAAAATTATCGTCAAAACATATCGACATGGGATCTAGTTTTGAAATCCTCATTGCGACGGATTTAATGATGAAAACAGATTTTCAATCAGATTTTTCATTTAAGAGATAAAACATTTTAAAATTTGAAAAACTCAAAAGATTCTCGCTATTATCATCTATTTTCATCTGCATATGTAAAAGAAATGACGTGTTGCAATGGGTGGTTAGAAGGACAATTGACTTTATCTCTTCAATTCACACGTGACATTTATCAGAGTCTTAGAATAATGGTTTCAACTCTTCAGAAATGCACATGGAGTGGACGCACATCATCTGCTCGCACCTTTGCCTTCCGATGTTGTGCGGGAGCTTCGAAGAAGAGCTCCACAGATTGAATCACATCTGCAGTTAATTCACATGGATATATATGTCCACGAGGCTCAAGCAACAAACATTATATTCCACCAAATACCTCTCCATCCCTTCTAATATGGTATCAGGCTAACTGATCCAACCCTAGCCATCGGCCGCCGCTTCCGCCCGCGCCGCCTCCGGGGCGGTCAGCCTCCATGACCGCTGCGCTGTCCGTACCTAGGATTCGTCCGCCGGTCGTGTTGACCGGCTGCCCTAAAAAGTCTTTTTCCCGAGCCCTTGCTCCAGGTTTTTACTCTCTTGTCGGTCGTCTTGATCGGCGTTTTCTTTTTGGTTTTCCGATCTAAAATCGGTTTGCGCCGTCCGTCACCGCTGTCGACCCGTGGCTCCACTCCAACACCGGCGCGACCACCCGCCCTCTTCTCTGACCCGGCGGCCTCACGCGACGATATGGTCCGTACCGGCCGTTGTCCACGCATTTGTCTGGCTGTCTCTCTACGCCGGCGTCACCGTCTATCCCCGAGTTCAGCGCGCCCCTCCACCGACCGAGCAACGGGGTGCCACTGCGTCGCTCCGTCGGGCCGTAGCGCCGTCGCCCCGTGGTTCTCCCCGTGGCTGCACCAATCATGCCGTCGCTGCGTCGCCCCTTCGAGCCGTAGCGCCGCGACACATGGTCCTCGCCTGAGGATGTTCCCGTGGTCGTACCAACCTGCGCGCTGCTGCTGCGTCACCCCTTCGGGACGTAGTGACGCGGCCCATGGTCAACTGCCGCCCCGAGGCCGTCCGCTCCAGGCCGCCCCCGAGGTTGCACCAACCCTCACGCTGCCGCTACGTCGCCCCGTCGGGCCGTAGCAAGCGTCGCACGCGGTCCCTGCAACCGCCCTAAGGTCTTTCCTGCCATCGCCTCAACGCGCGCGCTGCCGCTGCGTCGTCCCTTCGGGCCGTAGTGTCGCGGCGCACGGTCCACTCCGCCGTCCCCGCGCGTCGACTTCCACGTGATATGCGCCGCGCCGCCTCCCTTGGCGCGGGAACGTCACCGTCGCGCCAGTCTTCGTCACGCTGTCAGGTTATTCCTCGCCTCCTCTGAGCACCACCGTCACGCTCCTTCCGTAGTCGTCGCCACTCTTCTTCCGCGGCTCCACAGCGACTCCCTCGACACCGGCGATCCCCGACTCGACATCGACCACGGCATTCTTCGCATGGCTACCTCAACCACAGCTACACCACCCTACGCTCTCGACTACACCACCCTACGCTCTCGACTACCTCAACATCGGCACAAAGGGCTACCGCCTTGCTTGAGCAACCTCGTCGGTTTTCACTCCAGCCACGACTTCCGCGATGCATCGACCGTTACGACTGTGGGAGGGGGGGGGGGTGTCCGTCAACTTACCTTCGGATTCTTCTCCATTCTCACCATCTGCGTCGGGGATGTTGAGTATATTGATTAATTAGGAAACATAGGATAGACTAGGAATTATTTCAGCTTGTCTTGCACTTCAAGTTGATCGTGTACTCCTATATATAAATGCTCACGAGACTCAAGCAATAAACATTATATTCCACCAAATACCTTTCTATCCCTTCTAACAGGGATAACACAGGTGCAATAAGAAAGAAAAACAGTGGACTTTTGCACAATACTGCAATTCGTATACAAACGGTATTTGCTTCAGAAAGGTCCTACATAAAAAACCCGGCTATCTTTGCTCTCAGAGCTGGAGGATATTACACATGAGTTTGTATCTCTTGCTCTTTCCCAACATAAATTTGTCCCATTTCAGAAACCTATAACGATGCACAGGCTACGATTACCAATCATCAATTGAACAATTCATGGACAGCACGAAGTCAACGCAAGATGATAAGTGGACGGATACAAAAGAGGATGTGCACAGAACTGCTTATGCTAGACCTCACGGACCTTCCATGACCAACGGATGAAGCACAGGGGACACACTGAGCAATATAAATCAATGGAGAGAGAAGGATCCAAGAATTGGACATGGATGGAGCAGCCTTATCTGTTTGCGTCAAAGAGAAGAGCTGTGCCGGGTGAACCACATCTGTAATGCAAGAGAAAGAAGAGTCTGTGAATACTAGGGAGGATAAAGACAGGTACAGGTAAGGCTGCAAGAATGAAGGCGCAAGGAGCGCCCGGCTTTATAATCTAAAGCCCATCAACGGAACCAAATGAGATCAACTTGTGCCTCAACAAAACAATGAAAGATTACCACATATAGAAAATAGGGAGGGATGGTAATTGTATTGCCAATGAGTTAGCAAGACTGACCCCTTTGTCAGGGAGGATAGCTTCTACTCCCTCCGTTCCTAAATACTTGTCTTTTTAGAGATTTCAATTGGACCACCACATACGGATGTATATAGACATATTTTAGAGTGTAGATTCACTCATTTTGCTCCGTATGTAGTCACTTGTTGAAATCTCTAGAAAGACAAATATTTAGGAACGGAGGGAGTAGAATCCTTTTGTTCCCTCGGAAATTGAAGTTCAAAAGCCCTTCTGACCATGTCCATCTGTGTTCACTGACTTCTTTTTTTTCTTTGAGGGGACATGATGGATTTCACTCAATACAAAAAGCACAGTTTGTCAAGCAAATGTTGCTGCACAAACAAAGAAGATCATCAGAAGAACAAATGGGGGAGGGGGTTAATTTCAAAGGCTTTAAGAAGGCCAAATTCTCTAGAGATTACAATTGATAGTGTTCCTGACGAATGCAATTATTTCATACCCCTGACAGTTGATCTAAAGAAGCATAAGCCGTAACTACATGGCTGTTCAACACAGCCAGAGCAGGAATAATTGGTGCAATTAGAAAGAAAGCCAGTGGAGTTTTATACAGAAAACGTAATTTGCTTCAGAAATACCCTACATCAGAAGAACTATCTTTGCTCTCAGAACTGGAGAATATATTCCAGCAGCACAGGGTACACAAATAAAGGACACATTTACTTTTAGACAAGACTTGAAGGAAAGCACTGTGAGATAGCATTTGTGAGATCTCCATCCTTACTGGTGGTGATAAGATTTGGAATAAGTTTTAGATTATAAATTTGATACCAATAGGCAAAACATTTTATGGGCCAAGAATAATTCTGGTTCCCCTTTCTGGAAAGGATAGACCTGGGTCATTTCAGCTCAGCATCTAGACATTTTTATTGCTGGCATGTTGGTGATGGCAAATCTAATAGCTTTTGGCATGATCAGTGGATTAGTGATTGCTCTTTGAAAACCAGATTTGGGAGTTATATTATACTCCCTCCGTCCGGAAATACTTGTCTTAAGAATGGTTGTATCTAGACTTATTTTAGCTATAGATACATCCATTTTCAACCATTTTTAAGACAAGTATTTCCGGACGGAGGGAGTATCTGTTATCAGCAACATAATTCTCTTGTAGTTCTGCCCAGGCTTGGCATGGTGTGAATTTGAGATTAACCTTCCATTTATGTGTTGACATGAGATTATTTTCTATGAGGAATGACCTCCTTTCTTTCTTTCTTTTTTTTGATTAAAACTGTTTCCTTTTCCGAGACCGTCGACAAGCTTCCAAGATGATCTACCAAATAACCCTTCGAGATCAAGTTTTAAGACCACGCATTTCTCTTGACGAGGCTAAGCTTGGAAAGGAGAAAATAGAAGAGCTGCCACGGTCCTTTTCTGAATATACTGTGAAGACTGAAGATTCAATGTAAGGACTCTAGAGGCAGAATTTTAGGCGGCTGATTCACTTACCACAAACTAACAAATTGAATAATATACAGTGCTGGGAGTAAAAGATATTGATAACATAAGAATATTGATGGAAGCTGTTAAATCCATTCAGAAAACCAAAAGGAAAACTTGGAATCGAAATATAAAGCATTGATCATGAGAGACATCATATAATGGAAGAGATTTCTTGACTGAGAATTCAACTCCAACAAATGGCAACCCTCATAGATTGAACAAACTGCCACTGCGAAATCCCCCTCGGTGTCACACCAAAGCTGGGAAAAATATGCGTAATTAGTGAGTTAGTGCATCAACCTGAACGAAGGACCCACGCATCCGTGTAAGCCGGCACTACTCAACAACCTCCTGGTCGTCGCCGTCGCCAGTCCTGGCCGCCGACACCGATCCCTACCGGCGCCTCCCGTGCCGCGCACTGGCAGGTGGGGCAGGAGTTGCGCACGTCGAGCCACCGGAAGAATGCAGGAGCCACACAGCTGTCATGGTTTCCGAAGTCTTGGAGAAGACCGCCGGGGCTCGCCGTTTCTGGCCGCGGATGAGGAAGCCCCGCGGTGGCGCGTTGCCGGGAGCAGCGGGGGTACCTTCAAAAGGAGTGGGTGGAGGATAATACCACAGTCTCCTTCGAGAGGTCGAATTGGGGACCGGGCAGAGCGCTGGCCGAGGGGTCGCCCGTCGCCGTCGCCGTCGCCGTCGCCGGCGAGGCTTGGTCAAAATCGCGAAATAGGGTCAAAGAAAAAAAGATCGGCCATTCCCGCTGGGTCCACATGTTAGTGATGTCCCCAATATTTTATATATTTGCTCGCTCCCACTCCCACGAGACACAACGCCCCATCCCCCGGGTTCCAGTCCAACCAGCACAGCTCAGCTTCCCACGCGCCCACTGTTCCCCTCCTCGCCTCTTCCTCCCCGCCGCCACACAGGCGAGGAGCTAGGTTTTGGCCACCACTCCGGCGATCAAAGCCAAGGTAAGTCTTTTTATACGCATCGGCGCTGGTGCATTGAGTAGATGGATGTATTTTAGTGTTTTTTGCTTTGGTTTCCATTAACCTAACAAGGGTTTGACTTTCCATTTTAATCCCTAACAAGGGTTTCATTTTGGCATTTTGCTCAGCCTGTGGGAGGTGCGGCGCGCGAAGACCCGAGATGCCTCTTCCCCACGCACCGTTGCAGACGCAGTTTGAGGTATAATAGTAGTAGTAGTCATAATCTCGCATTGAAGGTGTTGACGAGCCGGACGAATCGGCCAATAATTTGTATACTGGCTAGTGGGTACCAATTGCTGAGTAGTACCGATCTACTCAAAAGAGATGATTTTTAGTTTCAGCACGAGACACACTCTACCCAATTCCGAATCGGTCGATAATTCTGTTGGGAAACCGAGTCTTCGTGGGGTGGCGGCGCGCCTCGTGCGTATCGCACGGGTAGCCTCCCGTTTCACATTTCGTTAAGTGGGTCTTATCATGGCCACTGGTCCCTATATAAAGCGGGGAGCCATCATTGTAATCACGATCGTTGATTAATAAAATTTGGTCTCCTCATATCTCTCTGTGTCATTTACTTTCGCGTGTACGACTACTTCGACTACTTCGTCAACGACGCTCGTTCCCGCTCCGCAACCTTGGACCGGACTCGCCGGCAGGAGTTGCGGAACAAATTCCACCACGCGCCACACTAGCGACGCATGGGCCCATCCAAAAGAGTTAGGGTGATTGGAGGCGGGTTTGGTGGTGGTGGTGGTTAGCAAAAGTTTAGCATTAGGAGGACCTTATCCATATTCCCACGGATGCAGAATGCGTACTTTACTGTACCCAAACCCCGTTTTATATCGCAGATTCTTCTCTCTCTTCGAAATAGCAGATTCTTCTCCATGTGTTCTCTTGTTTTCTGAATGTCACAACCATTTTTTTCGATGTCTTCTTTTTGTCTGAATGCAACACAAGATACTACAGTAACATAATCACAGCAGCATTGAGATGTTCTTTTGGCTTCTTTGGGGTTGGTGAGAAGTGGATGTCTGTTGGTCCCACATTGCTAACTAATAAATAATGTTAGTAGGGTGTAGGGACCCTTCTCTTCCTGCTTTCATCAATATTTTAAAGAGCATATGTGTTGGCAACTTACTCCATTTTCCTTGGGAATTCATGCCAAATCCCATCAAATTCCTCCTGCATTCAAAACGAAACAGAAGGATGGAGCTAGTGCTGTTCTACGCTTGTACTACTCCAGTTGACTCCATTGGCCATACTATACTTTGGTTTTCACAAGAAGAGAAATGTGTGCGCATGTATGGAACTCGTTTGTCATGCATTTTTACCTCGAGATAAATGTCTCAACTCAAAATCATTGAATTAGACATACGCCAACATATATCCATGTAAAATTAGCTAAGGCAAGGAAATCTAGAAATTGTATTGGAGCTTGGGCTCCGTGGAGCCCGTTTTTTCGAATATTCAATAATTTGTTTTCGAAATTTTTGAAAATTCTATGAAAAATACAAATGTACATAGGTACATAGTCTACACATATGTATAGTTTCATGATGAAATACGTTAAGAAGTAAGCTACACAAAGAAAAGGTAAATCATGTTTTTTTTAGCACATGGTATAATCCACCATAAAAATCCATGATTTTTTATAGCTCATGTATTAATGTATTTCATCATGAAAGTATATTAACATGTAGAATACATCTCCATTTACGTGTGTATTTGCTTTTAGAACTTTTTGAAAAATTAAAGGTTGATTTGCAGAAGTTAAAAAAATATTGGATTCATAGAGCCCAAGCTCCAAAATCTGCACTCGAGGAAATCAATTTATTGGCTACCCTCTGAGGTCAACAAATGTATAGGTGTGTGTGTGTCAAAGAAGGAATGATATGCCACAGGTGTGGCGAAACATTGTGGTGTAACAAAATCACCTAGGTGGCTAGGTGTTGCAACCAAGGATTTATGAGCCGATGGATCGAGACAAGTCCCTAGGGTAATAGCTCATAGAGTAGCCATGAAGTAGATACTACAGTACTAGTATAATACGATAAAATTTGAAGGCATAAGGATGAGTGGATCCAGTAGTGGAGTAGAGGAGGTGGTGGAGCAGAGTGCTTTAGTTGGGGGAGGAATGAAGCAGACGAAGGAGCAAAGGTGCAACAACGGCGGCCACCAGCCACAGCCTGGCAAGAGGAGCTGTGTTGTGTAGCATGTCGTGCGAAGAGCTATGCTCATCAACAAACCTAATAAGTGGTTTTGATTATTCGCTCAACTAAAAAAAGCTAAAGTAGTCCAAAATTGTCAAAAGCAAGTCGAGTGATTTGATTGACTACATCCATGTGTCGAATATAAGCGCAGAGTCGACACCCAAGTAGTGACTAGTAGACTAGTCGTGCGACTATTCTTGACTAGTCGAACACTGCCTAATCCATGGTTGTAACGTGCAATCCATGTTTTTTGAAATTTAAAAAGTTGACTTTCAAAAAAAAATGTTGGAATTCATGGAGCCTAATTTCCAAAAATATGCACTCGTGGAAATCAATTTATTGGCTTCACTTTGAGGTCAACAAATGGATAGGTGTGCGTGTCAAAGAGGACATGATATGCCACAAGTGTGGTGAAACATTGGGTTGTAACATTTAGGTGTAACAAAATCACCTAGGTGTTGATGAGCCGATGAGTCGAGACTGAGTCCCTACTCCCTAGGGTAACGATTCATAGACTAGTCAATGAAGTAGGGACAGGAATTTGGTGAACATGGTTCCACATGCACCCCTTATGAATAGTAAATTTTAAAAAATACTATTATTTTTTTAAAAAATATGAATATTTTTTGTAACATACATAGTCGGCTCATATATTCGCATATGAAGTTTCATGAAAAAATGACATCCAGTGTTTTCTAGGAAAAAATGACAAAATCGACGCTATATTAAAAACACCGTTTGCTGAATAGTGAGGATCTGATTGTATTTTCTTCACTAAGGATACCACGAGTAACGTTTCTTCACGAAACTTCACACATGAGTAGAATGGTCAACGAAGTTCGATAATCCCAAAATTTCAGAATATTTTGAATTTTTCTAGGATTTGTTTTGAATTTACTATTCACGTGGGTGCGCGTGGAACCATGTCCACCACCTATGTATTTTCATTTGAAGTAGATACTATAATAGCAGTATAACATGATAACTTTAAAGTCATAGGGGTAAGTAGATACGGTAGTGAAATAGAGGAGGCGGAGGAGCATGGTGCTTTAGCTAGGGGAGGAGTTAACCAAGCGGAGAAAACAAAAAACAAAAGGCATGTCATCCAGCACCCAAGTAGTGACCAGTAGTGCAACTGGTTGACCAACTCTTCATCCATCGTTGCTCGCTGACATATGGCTGGCAAGCGAAACAAAAGGCTTGTCATAACAAATACTACTACAGTAATTATTTTTTATCCACTGGGAGCATCCTGTGTAGTTTAAGAAAAAAACTCCTTTTTATCCAGTTTTACAAGTTGCATTAAGAAAATTATGTTATTTGTTTGCAGCATATACCGATGATTACCTTGAATGTGCGCGGGAGTCTCCATGAGTATCGAAGGGCCATGCGTCTCAAGAAACGGAGAGAAATATGCATTGGGCTAGCTCGGTTCAGGTCGCGTCCCTTTACACCAAGGATGCATCCTCAAGGTGGACGAACGTATTTCAGAATCAGACTTGAAGACCCTACACGTCCTAATGTTTACGTGGAATTTCTAGTCTGTGATCAGAATCTATACTTGATAGCATATCGTTGGTATAATGGCAATGTCTGGACCAATTGGCTTTATTTCAAGGACCAGCGAGACTCGATGCCAGGATTCTTAGCCGCTACTAGTACCAGTTTGCGTTTCACTGGCCGTCATGATGCACAGACAACGATGCCCGTGGGACCTACTGCTGCACTGATGGACATTTTTCATGTGCTCACCAATCCACTATCAGGTGATGCAGCAGTCAAGAGGGTTCTTCTCCGGGCAATCATATTGTTCTGCGAGGCTAGCAGAATACTGATGATCTTGATGGACATGATGAGGAGGATGAGCTACACTGCAGTTATGGATGATGTACTGGAGAAATTGATGTGGGTGCGCATGAGGAGGTGGAAGAAAATGAGCCGCTACAGCCTATATGCAAGAAACAGGGTGTTGGTTGAGGGAGGAGATGGTGTGCAAGAAGTGGAGGAGGGGCTACAGGATGAGCCAGATGAGGACGAAATACAACTGCGAGATTCTGTAGCAAACTGCGAGCTGTACAACCTGGACCAAGTCATCGGGCCAAAGGGCCAGCTCCAGCTCATTCTCTTGGACGAAGCTCACTACAGGCAGTTCGGTGATCTTCCGCCGTTCCCCGCTGGCTATGTGGATGACTTCCGCGAGGCTCTTGTTTAGGGCGTGGGGTCTTCCTGCTCTGTCTAGGAGGTAAGCTGACAAAAACAGTGATTTTTTGGTGTGGAGCTATGGAATTGACTCTTGGAGGCGTACGTATTCAGAGCGATTGGTGAGAGACGCAAGTTTGATGAGAAAATTTGACTCGAAAAACTTGTTTGAGACTTGGTAGAACTATTGCTGCTGCAGTGTCGCTGAATGGCATTGAACTACAGTAGATCTTATCTGTATGATTCTAGAATGCCATGTAGGTCTGAGCTACTCTGCTTATTCTACTAGAATGAAGCTCTGTTTTTTGGTGTGTGCATGAATTTGTACTTGACGGCCGGCCGGCTGCACATAAACAGGCCGTGTGTTGCCGTGGCCTGCGGGCGAGGACAGCGACGGCGTTCCGGGTCCTTGGCGGCCGGAACCTGGAACTGGAAGGCGTCCAAGGGGAGGCGGGCATCGGAAAGCTGGCTAGCGGTGACTGAAAACCTAGGCTACGTTTGATCCATCGATCTATCTTATATAGGCTCGCGGTATAAAATGCAGTTGGCGCATATCACGGCGGTCTTTTTTTTTTAAGGGAAGCCGGTTCGGCACTTTATTCAATGATCGAGAAAGTTACATCGCTGAGTACATGCGATAGGATAAAAACGGGGGCTCATCCTCTTTTTTTTTTTTTTTTTGCGAAATAACGGGGGCTCATCCTCCCAAGACAAAACGAGCTTAGAATCGTAAGCATGTCTACCTACTGTATGTGCCAAGCGATTAGCATCCCTTGGACAGAAAACAAATCTAAGATCCGAAATTTCGTGTGCAAGCTGGAAACAATCCGCCATTATAGCTGAGTATGGTGCTCTAACCTCCTTCACACCATTGCAAGCTTCAGTGATCTCCATGCAATCTGATTCAATGATCACCTTTGAACAGCCTAATCAATGAACCAGCTGTAGACCACGCTGAAGAGCTAGAGTTTCCGCCGAGGTTGCATCAGAAGTTTGTACAGGTTCTGCTTCACCCGCCACAACTTGCCCAGTTTCGGACCACTGCTGCAACTGCACCCAATCCATCCTCAAAAAAGGAGGCATCAGTGTTTACCTTGTACATGCCGACGGGTGGTTTACTCCATGTAACCCTCTCCAAGGACTCTTTTGCAAGTGTCCCGCATGATTTGCTGTAATTGCATGGATTGAAAAAGCTGAGCTCGCCGGCGTCTTGATGCTAACTTCTTTCAAGGCCTCTCTTCTCTCCCACCAAATGTACCAGGCACCAACGGCTACAGTTTCTTGAAAACCAAGTTGTCCGAGGACTGGAGATTTCTGCTTCGGCCATCTTAATAGTTCTTCAAGCACCACAGATCCAGAACGATCAACAGCCAAAACTCTATCTATCAAGTCCGAAATACCAAGGGCAGACCATACTATATGTGTGCATACATGTGAAAAGCAGGTGACTAATGTCTTCCGCTTCTTGTTGACAAATAGGGCATTGGGGAGGGAAGCAGCGTTTTGGCTCCCGAGCTCAGCTGAGCTCTTTATCTGGACCATAGAGTAGTCTCGTGATCTGTGCCACTTTCTAGTTTTGAGAGGAAATACGAACCGTGTACGTGAGAAAATACAACTGAGAAAATACGACTGTTTGCTCTCTTTCTTCAGTTACTCCGTCGTCTCTCTCATCTTCATTTCTCAGGCGTGTTGATGTGAGAAGCTAGCAGTTTCTCAATCAATTCCCTCCCTTCTTAGTCCTGTCAGCGAGGGCGGCCGCATGCCATAGCCATGCAAAGCACTCGCTGTTTCGGCTAGCCCCTCCCGAGTTTATCGCAGACCTGCCGTTCAATGAGCTCGGCATCCGAGACGGAGAAGACCATGGAGGGTCCCCGCTTAACATGCACATGGATCTTGCATCACCGTACAGTCTGATGCTTGGGACTGTTTGATCCCGCCTCGCATGCGTCGGCCAACGCAAGCGACCAGGTTCTAGACGACCAGGCTCGACGACATTGCTGGCGAACACATGCAGCAGCGTGCAGTGGCGGAGCTTCATGAGGGCCAACAGGGACCATGGCCCCCCGAGCTCACAAGAAACCATGCATATATTTCTTTGTATTAGACCTATTTTTCACCAAAAATAAGCTAAAAATCTTTTTTTTTGCCCCCCCCCCCCCCCCCTCCCCCTTCAGCCCATGCCCCCATGATCTTGGCTCAAGCTCCGCCACTAGCAGGGTGCACGAGCAGGCAGATAAGGTGCCTTTTTTTGGCACCCGGCGGCCGGCGTCGAGCTTGGCGCATCGCTGTCGTTAACGCACGCTCTGGCTGCAGGCTGTGCTCTTCGTAAGCATGCCTGTCGATTCTTTTTTATTTCCGACGAGAGGCGAGATAACAGTTAGTAATGCTAATTGCCGTTCTATTGCTGGTTAAGGTTTGTTAGTACTTCATCGGTGGAATCAAGATATTCTTTTGTGTTTTTGTGATCGAGCAATGCTAATCATGTTAGGTGCTAATTGAGGATAATCGGTTACTGCTAATTTGTGCCTTCCACTACTGCTGAGATAGTGGCATGCAAGTTAGTCTTTGATTTGCAGTACTAAACATACAGTTCATTTTCTTAATTAGTGAACCGATGTTACATGTGACAGAAATAAAAGAGGTGCATGCCCATCAAGCTCGTGAATCAATGCGACCTACGGACTCGGTGCAGTGCTGCAGTGATGCTGTTGCTGTCAGATCATAGACTCGCGTGTGCCAGGCGTAAGACTTCTAAAACATAGAAAAGCAAAAACACACCGCATATACACTACTATGTACACTAATGAGCACGAATCTGAAAGCATACTGAGGGCCTAGATAAAGAGCTCATCTGAGCCCGAGCTCCGTTTTGCATATCCCCATTGGGGAGACACTTTGATGTGCCTGGGTGCCAAAACCCCCATGCCCGGGATCACTCCACGCAGAGCCCGCCACATGTATATTTTAACCTTGCTAGGGACTTTGAGTTTCCAAATCACAGCCCAGACCGGATTAGTACCAGCTGACCCCACAGTAGTGATACTGCGGGAATCAAATTGGTGCTCCCATTCTGTGTAATAAGCTGAACGAACTTTTTTTTAGAAAAGGAAAAAGCTGAACGAACTGAGAATGTAAAAGATTTGGTCCTGTGCCACACCACAAAGTCCTCCTGCAAATGTTCTGAGAGAGGAATGTTGAGCGTACGTTATACACTGCATATGTATAGAACTAGGGTCTGTATTTATACCGTTGTAGCTCTCTCTCTCCCTCATATATTTGTACATCTTGGAAGACAAGTAGAGGCCGGTCCACTCTGTATCTATATATGTGCATCATGCACACAATCAATGATTATCGATTCGTGCAATCTCATTCTTCCTAACTAACATGGTATCAGTTTAGCACGCCGATCCTATTCCCACCTTCCGCATCAGCCGCCGCCGCGCCCTACAGCCGCCGCCGCGCCCTACAGCCGCCGCCACTGCCTTTCTTGCGTCGCCGCCACCGCTGTCCACCGACGCCGCCGCGCCTCTTCTCCTCGCAGCCGCCGCTCTACCCTCTGCCGCCGCTGCCTTCCTCCCCAAGCCGCCGCCGCGCCCCAAAACCCTAATCCTACCCAGCGCAGCCGCCGGTAACCTCCTCCCACCCGAGCCGCCGCACCCCTCTTCTTGTCGCTGCTCCCATGGCATCTCCCCAATCCAGCACCTCCAACCCGTTCGCTGGCCTCGTGCCCGACGCCACCGCTGTTCGTGATCTTGACATCCACACCCGCGTTCCCATCAAGCTTGACCAGTCCACCTCCTCGTACTACGCGTGGAAGACCTACTTCAACCTCGTCTTCCGCGAGTACCACCTCCTCGAGCACGTCGACGGGACCCTGGACAGCGCTCTCATGGTGGATGATCCAGACTGGGCGGCCATTGAGGCCTCCCTCATCCGGTGGTTCTACCTCACCGTCTTCCCAGACATCTTCCACACGGTCGTCTCAGAGGACGACGACGCGTGTGCTGTGTGGACCAAGATCAACAACCTCTTCACCGATAACAAGCTCCAACGTCTTGTGTTTTTGCAGCAGGAATTTTTTGAGTGCCACCAAGATGATTCCTCCATCGATGACTACTGCATGCGCCTCAAGCGCCTCGCTGATTAGCTCCGCGACATTGGCGCCAAGGTGTCGAACGAGCTCATGCTTAGCACCCTCACCGCCGGCCTCAATGAGGACTTCGGCAACGTGGCCTCGAACCTCTCCCTGCTGCCGAATCCGACCTTCCAGTCCGTCACCGCGCATTTACGCCTGGAGGAAAGCCGGATGAAGAAGGTCAAGGCTCGTGTCCACCACACCGCCCTCGCCGCCGGGATATCTCATGGGCATCCGCAGCCCGCACCACCCCAACCACGTCCGCCGGCGCCACCGGGGTACTACCCCCTCCTGCCTGCTCCGCCCGCACCTCCCGCTCCTCCGCAACAGCAGCAGGGCGGGGGTGGCGGTCGCCGCAACAGGCGTCGTGGCGGCAGGGGTGGCGGTCGCCCCCAACAACATCAGCAGCCGGGGTACGGGGGGGGGGGGGGCTCAACGCCAACACCAGCCCTCTCCGCCCTGGGCCGTCGACCCTAACCCGTGGATCGATGTGGTCCACGCTTACCACATGCCGGTCCCACGGGCCCCGGGCATCCTCGGGCCGCACCCGGCTAGACATCAGGCGCACCTCGCCGCCGCACCCTACCAGGCGGGTGGGGGCGGCCACGCCCCGGGTGGCTACCCGCCGGGCGGCTACGCCCCTGGTGGCTACGCGCCTCTGCCGGCGCCCGCCTCCTTCGGTTACGCGCCGCCACCCGCACCAGTTCAGCCCGGTGGCTACCCACTTCCTCCGGCTCCATAGGATCCTGCTCTGCTCACTGCACTTCACTCGGCGCCGTCTCCCTCCAACTACGGAGGTGGCGGTGATTGGTACATGGACACGGGGCTACCGCCCACATGACGTCGCAACCCGGTAACCTTGCCTCCTCCTTCCCGGTCACCACTTCGAACCGTATCACCTTTGGTGATGGTTCCTCCGTACCCATTACTCATGTCGGTCATAGTTTCTTTCCGTCTAATTCTATGCCTATTAACATGTCTAATTTTCTTGTCTCACCTAACCTAGTTAAAAATCTTGTCTCCGTTCATCGTCTTGCACGTGACAATCCTCTCACCGTTGAATTTGATGATCTTGGTTTCTCTGTGAAGGACGCCCGTACACGGATGGTGCTCCACCGATGTGACAACCCCGACGACCTGTACCCGACGCACTCCGCCTCCACCTCCACCACCACCGCCCCAGTCGCCCTCGCCGCTGGTGTCGACCTTTGGCATGCACGCCTGGGTCATCCCAACTCCACCGTCATTTGCCAGATTCTCAAGAGTTTTTCATTTTCATGTAATAAATTCGACGAGCACACCTGTCATGCTTGCCGTCTCGGCAAACATGTTTGTCGACCGTTTAGCGAGTCAAACACTATTTCTTCTTTTCCGTTCCAGTTAATCCATAGTGATGTTTGGACATCTCCTGTTGCGAGCAACACGGGCTTCATATATTATCTTGTTTTACTTGATGATTTCTCTCACTTTGCGTGGACGTTTCCACTTCGTCGCAAGTCCGATGTTCTTTCCACTCTCACGACTTTTTACTCATACATCACCACCCAGTTCGGGCGCCCTATTCTCGCCCTTCAAACTGACAACGGAAAAGAGTTTGACAACGCTGCCACGCGCCACCTTCTCACCTCTCACGGCACTACCTTTCGTCTCACATGCCCATACACATCCCAGCAAAACGGCCGCGCCGAGCGGATCCTCCGCACTCTTAACGACTGCGTCCGCACGTTGTTGTTTCACTCCAACGTGCCCCCTCGGTTCTGGCCCGATGCTCTTGCCACCACCACTCTCCTAGTTAACATTAGGCCATGTCGTCCTCGCTGGAACTTCAACCCACACCAACTTCTCTTCGGTTCTCCTCCATCCTATGATGGTCTTCGCATCTTCGGATGCTTGTGTTATCCTAGCACCGCCGCCACTACACCACACAAACTTGCACCTCGTTCCGTAGCATGTATCTTCCTAGGCTATCCTCCTAACACCAAAGGTTACCGGTGCTACGACCCCGTCTCCCACCGCGTGTACACCTCCCGACACGTGTACTTTGATGAGCGGATTTTTCCCTTTCACCAGGTACCGCCTTCTACAGAGGACTCAGCGCTCCATGATGGTGTTTCGGACACGGACCTCGTGCAACCCCCGGCGCGGCCGATTCTTGCAGGTGCCTCCCGGAGCGGCCTCCGCCCCCCCCCCATGGCGGGCCCTCCTGTTGCGGGCCCCTCCACCGCGGCTCCGGTTGCAGGCCCCGCGACCTCGGTCCCGGCACAGCCGTGCATGGCCCCGGGTGGCCCTTCGGCTCCCACCCAGCCAAGTGACGCGGCCGGCCCCGCCCCGCTCGGCCCTGCTGTGACGTCGGGAGCGACGGACACTTCACCAGCTCCGTCCGTCCCTCCGGCCGCAGCCGGCCCCCCTCCCGCTGGCATGACGACGCGGTCTCGGGCCGGTATCTACCGCCCCAGCACGTGTTACGCCGCTGATGAGTACGCCTGCGCGGTGTCGACATCATCCTCTCCACCGTCGCCCATACCCTTGTCCGCACGCGCCGCCCTTCGCGATCCACATCGGCTCGCCGCGATGCGCGAGGAGTTTGATGCGTTGTAGCGCAACCGCACGTGGAATCTTGTGCCGCGACCCCCTCACGCCAACGTCATCAGTGGCAAATGGGTGTTTCACCACAAGACCAACCCGGACAGTTCTCTCGAGCGCTACAAGGCTCGTTGGGTCGTGCACGGCTTCCGCCAGCGCGCCAGAGTGGACTTCACCGACACCTTCGTACCGGTTGTTAAACCAGGCACGATTCGTGCGGTGCTTTAGCTGGCGGTCTCCCGTGCCTGGCGTGTGCACCAGTTGGATGTCTCCAATGCTTTCTTGCACGACCACCTCACGGAACGGGTCTTCTGCGAGCAACCGACCGGCTTCGTCGACGCCAAGCATCCCGACCATGTCTGCCTGCTCTCTCGGTCCCTTTATGGACAGAAGCAGGCCCCCAGGGCGTGGTACCAGCGGATGGCTGGGTTCTGGTAGCAGCTTGGGTTTTCCACAACCCGCTCCGACGCGTCACTGTTCGTCTATCATCAGGGCATTGCTACTACCTACCTGCTGCTCTATGTGGACGACATTATCCTGACGGCATCCTCGCCTGGGCTTCTTCAGCAGCTCACGGCTCGTCTTCGTGACGAGTTTGCCCTCAAGGATCTGGGAGCGCTGCACTACTTCCTTGGCATTGAGGTCGTTCGACGTGCCGACGGGTTCTTCTCGCACCAGCGGCACGCCATGAGCTTCTCGAGCGCGCGGGTATGCTTAATTGCAAAACCGCGTCCACGCCTGTTGACACTAAGGCGAAGGTTTCTGCCTCGGAGGGTTCTCCTGCTCCGGATGCGGCGTTCTACCGCTCCATCGTCGGCGCCCTGTAGTATCTCACCCTCACTCGGCCTGACTTGCAGTATGCGGTTCAGCAGGTGTGCCTCCACATGCACTCCCCGCGTGATTCCCATTGGACTCTGGTAAAGCGTATTCTTCGGTATATACGTGGCACTATGACCATGGGACTCACCCTGACGGCTTCCTCCTCCATCGACATGGTTGCCTACTCCGACACTGATTGGGCCGGCTGCTCGGACACGCGTCGCTCTATGTCAGGCTATTGTGTCTACCTCGGGCCTTCGCTCATATCGTGGTCATCCAAGCGGCAGCCCACGGTCTCTCGCTCGAATGCCGAGGCGGAGTATCGGGCAGTGGCTAACGCCGTTGCCGAGTGCTCTTGGCTCCGTCAGCTTCTCCAGGAGTTGCTTTGTGTGGTCCCCAAGGCCACGATCGTCTACTATGACAACGTCTCTGCTGTATACCTCTCCGCCAACCCCGTCCACCATCGTCGTACGAAGCATATTGAGCTCGGCATTCACTTTGTTCGCGAGCAGGTGGCTCTCGGGAAGGTTCGTGTTCTGCACGTTCCTACTACACAGCAGTTCGCCGATGTCATGACTAAGGGACTACCGACCCCAGCCTTCGAGGAGTTTCGGTCCAGTCTCTGTGTCTCCGGTGACGCTTCGACTAGGGGGGGGGGGTGTTGAGCGTATGTTGTACACTGCATATGTATAGGACTAGGGTCTGTATTTATACCGTTGTATCTCTCTCTCTCCCCCGTATATTTGTACATCTTGCGAGACAAGTAGAGGCCGGTCCACTCTGTACCTATATATGTGCACCATGCACACGATCAGTGATTATCGATTCGTGCAATCTCATTCTTCCTAACTAACAAGGAATTCTTCGCATCAACTGTTATAAAAATGCTTCTTATCAGCTCTTCGTCCCATGATCATGTGTATGCATCAATGAGTTCATCCACTGTTCTAAAAAGAGTGTTACCTTTCCTGGTATAGACCATTCTTGTGGGACTACTTGGCACCCAGTGATCTTCCCAGATATTTATTTTCTCCCCTGATCCAACTCTTCAAATATATCCTCTCCTGTAAGTTTGTAACCCAGCAACAATACTCTTCCAAGTATAGGATGATCCCTTTTCTGGACCTGCCATTAATAAATTCCCATCCCGAAAGTACTTTGCTCTCAAGACTTGGCACACAATGTTTCTGGGTTGGTGATCATTCTCCAACTCTGTTTTGCCAACATTGCTAGGTTAAAAGCATGAAGACCCTAAAACCCCATACCTCCTCTATCTTTTGGGAAACACATTTTCCACCATGCTAGCCAATGATTTTTCGTCTCCTCCTCTGTGTCACCCCACCAGAAACCTGACATTGCATCTGTGATCTCTTTACATATTTTTTTTGGGAATATTGAAAACAACCATGGCAAAAACAGGAATATACTGAATCACAGCCTTAAGTAGAATTTCTTTGCCCCCCCCCCCATAGAGAGGAGTTTCTCCTTCCAGCCCTTCAGTCTGTTGACAATCCTTTCCACAAGGTGGGTGAAACTGTCACTTCTATCTAGGCCTACCATAGCAGGGAGGCCCAAGTATTTATCTGAAATTGCCTCTGTCATAATATTTAATTCTGCACACATCTCAGCTTTCACATCAATATTAACATTTGGACTAAAAAATATACTACTTTTTCTTCAGTGACTAACTATCCCGAACTAGCTCAATATTCATCGAGTACTTGTCTCAATGAGGTTGCATTATTCATATCAACTTTCGTAAGGATTAAAGAGTCATCAGCAAATAATAAATGTGATACTGATGGTGCATTCATGCACACCTTCATCCCTTCAATGCGACGAACCTCCTCTTTATGAGCCAGAGCACTAGACAATCCTTCTGCACACAAAAGAAACAACTAAGGTGACAAGGGGTCTCCTTGCCGAAGCCTGTTGGAAATATGCCCTAGAGGCAATAATAAATTAGTTATTATTATTATATTTCCTTGTTCATGATAATCGTTTATTATTAATGCTAGAATTGTATTGATAGGAAACTCAGATACATGTGTGGATACATAGACAACACCATGTCCCTAGTAAGCCTCTAGTTGACTAGCTCGTTGATCAATAGATGGTTACGGTTTCCTGACCATGGACATTGGATGTCGTTCATAACGGGATCACATCATTAGGAGAATGATGTGATGGACAAGACCCAATCCTAAGCCTAGCACAAGATCGTGTAGTTCGTATGCTAAAGCTTTTCTAATGTCAAGTATCATTTCCTTAGAGCATGAGATTGTGCAACTCCGGATACCGTAGGAATGCTTTGGGTGTACCAAAGCGTCCTGGCAACGTAACTGGGTGGCTATAAAGGTGCACTACGGGTATCTCCGAAAGTGTCTGTTGGGTTGGCACGAATCGAGACTGGGATTTGTCACTCCGTGTAATGGAGAGGTATCTCTGGGCCCAGTCGATAGGACATTATCATAATGTGCACGATGTGACCAAGGAGTTGATCACGGGATGATGTGTTACGGAATGAGTAAAGAGACTTGCCGGTAACGAGATTGAACAAGGTATCGGGATACCGACGATCGAATCTCGGGCAAGTATCATACCAGTAGACAAAGGGAATTGTATACGGGATTGATTGAATCCTTCACATCGTGGTTCATCCGATGAGATCATCGTGGAACATGTGGGAGCCAACATGGGTATCCAGATCCCGCTGTTGGTTATTTACCAGAGAGATGTCTCGGTCATGTCTGCATGATTCCTGAGCCCGTAGGGTCTACACACTTAAGGTTCGATGACGCTAGGGTTATAGGGAAGGTATGTACGCAGTTACCGAATTTTGTTTAGAGTCCCGGATGAGATCTGGACGTCACGAGGAGTTCCGGAATGGTCCGGAGGTGAAGATTGATATATTGGACGAAGGGTTTTGGAGTCCGGAAGTGTTCCGGAGGTACCGGGTGATGACCAGCATGACCGAAAGGTATTTCGGGAGCCCCGGCAAGTGTTGGGGGGGCTTCATGGGCCAAGGGAAGGGGGCAAACCAGCCCACTAAGGGGATGTGCGCGTCCCTCACCTATTCCCACGTGACCAGGGGGTTTGGGGCGCCCCATCTAGGGTTCCCACCTCCTGGCTTGGGGGCCAAGTCACCCAAGGGGGTGATCCCATCTTCCCTGGCCGCCGCCCCCCCTAGGGGAAACCCTAGGGCACCTCCCCTTCCCCTTGCCCCTATATATAGTGGAGGTTTTGGGGCTGCCCAACACGCGAGTCTCTCTCTCCCAAGGCGCAGCCCTACCTCTCTCCCTCCTCGTCTATCGTAGTGCTTGGCGAAGCCCTGCTGGAGTACCACGCTCCTCCACTACCACCACGCCGCCGTGCTGCTGCTGGATGGAGTCTTCCCAACCTCTCCCTCTCTCCTTGCTGGATCAAGGCACGGGAGACGTCATCGGGCTGCACGTGTGTTGAACATGGAGGCACCGTTGTTCGGCGCTTAGATCGGAATCGACCGCGATCTGAATTGCCACGAGTACGACTACCTCATCCGCGTTCTTGCAATGCTTCCGCTTAGCGATCTACAAGGGTATGTAGATGCACTCCCCTTCCCCTCTTTGCTAGATTACTCCATAGGTTGATCTTGGTGATGCGTAGAAAATTTTAAATTTCTGCTACGATCCCCAACAGTGGCATCATGAGCTAGGTCTATGCGTAGTTTCTATGCACGAGTAGAACACAAGTTGTTGTGTGGCGTCGATTTTGTCAATTTACTTGCCGTTACTAGTCTTATCTTGATTTGGCGTCATCGTGGGATGAAGCGGCCCTGACCGACCTTACACGTACTCTTACGTGAGACAGGTTCCACCGACTGACATGCACTAGTTGCATAAGGTGGTTAGCGGGTGTCTGTCTCTCCCACTTTAGTCGGATCGGATTCGATGAAAAGGGTCCTTATGAAGGGTAAATAGAAATTGGCATAACGTTGTGGTTTTGGCGTAGGTAAGAAACGTTCTTGCTAAGAAACCTATAGCAGCCACGTAAAAATTTGCAACAACAATTAGAGGACGTCTAACTTGTTTTTGCAACATATGCCGTGTGATGTGATATGGCCAAAAGGATGTGATGAATGATATATGTGATGTATGAGATTGATCATGTTCTTGTAATAGGAATCATGACTTGCATGTCGATGAGTATGACAACTGGCAGGAGCCATAGGAGTTGTCTTAATTTATTTATGACATGCGTGTCAACATAAACGTCATGTAATTACTTTACTTTATTGCTAACCGTTAGCCATAGTAGTAGAAGTAATAGTTGGCGAGACAACTTCACGAAGACACGATGATGGAGATCATGATGATGGAGATCATGGTGTCATGCCGGTGATGATGATGATCATGGCGCCCCAAAGATGGAGATCAAAAGGAGCAAAATGATATTGGCCATATCATGTCACTTTTTGATTGCATGTGATGTTTATCATGGTTTTACATCTTATTTGCTTAAGAACGATGGTAGCTTAAATAAGATGATCCCTCACAATAATTTCAAGAATTGTGTTTCCCCTAACTGTGCACCGTTGCTAAGGTCCGTTGTTCCGAAGCACCACGTGATGATCGGGTGTGATAGGTCCTAACGTTCGCATACAACGGGTGTAAGCCAGATTTACACACGCGATACACTTATGTTGACTTGACGAGCCTAGCATGTACAGACATGGCCTCGGAACACGGAAGACCGAAAGGTCGAACATGAGTCGTATAGAAGATACGATCAACATGAAGATGTTCACCGATGATGACTAGTCCGTCTCACATGATGATCGGACACGGCCTAGTTGACTCGGATCATGTATCACTTAGATGACTAGAGGGATGTCTATCTGAGTGGGAGTTCATTATATAATTTGATTAGATGAACTTATTTATCATGAACAATAGTCTAAGTTGTCTTTGCAAAAAGGGTTGTAGATCAATAGCTCGCGTTGTAGCTCCCTGTTTCAATATGTTCCTAGAGAAAGATTAAGTTGAAAGATATTGTAAGCAATGATGCGGACTAGGTCCGTTGCCTGAGGAGTGTCCTCACTGCTACACAGAAGGCTTATGTCTTTGATGCACCGCTCGGTGTGCCAACCCCTCCAGCGTCGTCTGTGGATGTTATGAACATCTGACAGATACGTCCTGATGACTACTTGATAGTTAAGTGCACCATACTTTACGGCTTAGAATCGGGATTCCAATGACGTTTTGAACGCCACAAAACATATGAGATGTTCCAAGAGCTGGAATTGGGATTTCAGGCTCATGCCCGTGTTGAGAGGTATGAGACCTCTGACAAGTTCTTTGCCTACAAGATGGAGGAGAATAGCTCAGCTAGTGAGCATGTGCTCAGAATGTCTGGGTGCTACAATCACTTCAATCAAGTGGGAGTTATACTTCCAGATAAGATAGTGATTGATAGAGTTCTCTAGTCACTATCACTAAGCTACTAGATCTTCGTGATGAACTATGACATGCAAGGGATGGAGATGATCCCGGAGCTGTTCGCGGTGCTTAAGACCGCAAAAAGTAGAAATCAAGAAGGAGCATAAAGTGTTGATGGTTTAACAAGACCACTGGTTTCAAGAAGGGCAAGGGCTAGAAGGGAAACTTCATGAATGGCAAACCAGTTGCCGCTCCAGTGAAGGAACCCAAGGTTGAACCCAAACCCGAGACTAAGTGCTTTTATTATAAGGGGAACGATCACTAGTAGCGGAACTACCCCAAATGCATGGTAGATAAGAAGGCTGGCAACTTCAATAAAGTATATACGTGTTATTAATGTGTACCTTACTAGTACTCCTGGTAGCACCTGGGTATTGGATACCGGTTCAGTTGCTATTATTGGTGACTTGAAGAAAAAGCTATGGACTAAACGGAGACTAGCTAAGGGCGAGGCGACGATGTGTGTTGGAAGTGTTTCCAAGGTTGATAAGATCACCATCGCACGCTCCCTCTACCTTCGGGATTAGTGTTGAACCTAGATAAGTGCTATCAGGTGTCTGCGTTGAGAATGAATATGATTAGATCATCTTCATTGCAATACGGTTATTCATTTAAGTTAGAGAATGGTTATGCACCCTATGTGAATGGTTCATTGAATCTCGGTTGTGGTAATACACATGATCACGCCAAAATATGTAGAGTTAATAATGATAGTACCACTTTCTTGTGGCACTGCCGCTTAGGTCATTTTGGCATAAAATGCGTGAAGAAACTCCATGCTGATGGATGTTTGGAGTCACTTGATTTTGAATCGCTTGACACATGCGAGCCATGCCTCATGGGCAGAATGACTAAGATCCCGTTTTCAGGTATAATGAAACGGGCAAGTGACTTGTTCGAAATCATACATGCTGATGTGTGTGATCCAATGAGAATTAAGGCGTGTGGTGGATATCGTTATTTTCTCATCTTCACTGATGATTTGAGTAGATATGGGTATATTTACTTAATGAAGCAAAAGTCTGAAACGTTTGAAAAGGTTCAAGCAATTTCAGAGTGAAGTTAAGAATCATCATAACAAGAAGATCATGTTCCTACGATCTGATCAAGGGGAGATTTTCTGAGTTATGAGTTTGGCAATCACTTAAGACATTGTGGAATTGTTTCGCAGTTGAAGCCACCTGGAACACCACAGCGTAATGGTGTGTCCGGACGTCGTAATCGAACCTTATGAGATATGGTGCGATCTATGATGTCTCTTACCGATCTACCGCTATTATTTTGAGGTTATGCATTAGAGACAGCTGCATTCACTTTAGATAGGGCACCATCTAAGTCCGTCGAGACGACATCGTATGAACATTGGTTTGGCAAGAAACCAAAGTTGTCGTTTCTTAATATTTGGTGTTGCGATGCTTAAGGCTTCAGCCAGAAAAGCTTGAACCCAAAGCAGACAAATACATCTTCATAGGATACCCAAAGGTAATAGTTGGGTATACCTTCTATCTCAGATCCGAGGGCAAAGTGTTTGTCACTAAGAACGGGTCCTTTCTCGAGAAGGAGTTTCTCCCGAAAGAATTGAGTGGGAGGAAGATAGAACTTGATGAGGTTGTCGAACCCTCACTTCAACCGGAGAGTAGTGCAACACAGAAAGATGTTTCTGTGGAACCTACGACTGTTGAAGATGAAACTAATGATAGTGATCATGAAGCTTCGAATCAAGTTGCTATCGAACCTCGTAGGTCGACAAGGATATGTACTACTCCTGAGTGGTATGGTGATCCTGTCTTAGAGGTCATGTTGTTGGACAACAATGAACCTACGAACTATGGAGAAGCGACGGTGGGCCCGTATTCCGACAAATGGTTAGAAGCCGAGAAATGCGAGATATGATCCATGTATCAAAACAAAGTATGGACTTTGGTGGACTTGCCCGATGATCGGCAAGCCATTGAGATAAATGGATCTTTAAGAAGAAGACGGACGTGGACGGTAATGTCACCGTCTATGAAGCTCGACTTGTGGCGAAGAGTTTTTCACAAGTTCAAGGAGTTGACTACGATGAGATTTTCTCATCTGTAGCGATGCTTAAGTCCGTCGGAATCATGTTAGCATTAGCTGCATTTATGAAATCTGGCAGATGGATGTCAAAACAAGTTTCCTTACCAGTTTTCGTAAGGAAAGGTTGTATGTGATACAATCAGAAAGGTTTTGTCGATCCTAAGGTTGCTAAAAGGTATGCTAGCTCCAGCGATCCTTCTATGGACTAGAGCAAGCATCTCGGAGTCGGAATATATGCTTTGATGGAGTGATCAAAGCTTTTAGGTTTATGCAATGTTTGCTAGAAACTTGTATATTCAAGAAAGTGAGTGGGAGCGCTACAACATTTCTGATAAGTATATGTGGATGACATATTGTTGATCCGAAATAATGTAGAATTTCTGGAAAGCATAAACGGTTGTTTGAAGAATTATTTTCAAAGGAAGACCTGGATAAAGCTGCTTACATATTGGGCATCAAGATCTATAGAGATAGATCAAGACGCCTGATGATACTTTCAAAGAATGCACACCTGACATGGTTTTGAAGGAGTTCAAAATAGATCAGTCAAAGAAGGGATTCTTACCTGAGTTGTAAGGTGTGAAGTTGAGTAAGAATCAAAGCTTGACCACGGCAGCAGAAAGAGGAAGGACAAAGATCGCCCCCTATGCTTTTGTCATAGGATCTATACGGTATGCCATGCTGAGTACCGCACCTGATGTGTGCCTTGCCACATGTCTAGCAAGAGGGTACAAAGGTGATCCAGGAGTGGATCACTAGATAGCGGTCAAAATTATCCTTAGAGGAATAAGGAAATGTTTCTTGGTTATGGAGGTGATAAAGAGTTCGACGTTAAGAGTTACGTCGATGCAAGCTTTAACACTTATCCGGATGACTATGAGTAGAAAAACCGGATATGTATAATGGAGCAACCATTTGGAATAGTTCCAAGTGGAACGTGGTAGCAGCATCTACGATATGACATAAAGTTTTGCGAAGTACATGCGGATCTGATTGTTGCAAACCCGTTGACTATAACCTCTCTCACAAGCATAACATGATCAAATCCAGAACTCATCGAGTGTTAATCACATATTGATGTGAACTAGATTATTGACTCTAGTAAACTCTTTGGGTGTTAGTCACATGGCGATGTGACCTTGAGTGTTAATCACATAGCAATGTGAACTGGATTATTGACTCTAGTGCAAGTGGGAGACTGTTGGAAATATGCCCTAGAGGCAATAATAAATTAGTTAATATTATTATATTTCCTTGTTCATGATAATCGTTTATTATCCATGCTAGAATTGTATTGATAGGAAACTCAGATACATGTGTGGATACATAGACAACACCATGTCCCTAGTAAGCCTCTAGTTGACTAGCTCGTTGATCAATAGATGGTTACGGTTTCCTGACCATGGACATTGGATGTCGTTCATAACGGGATCACATCATTAGGAGAATGATGTGATGGACAAGACTCAATCCTAAGCCTAGCACAAGATCGTGTAGTTCGTATGCTCAAGCTTTTCTAATGTCAAGTATGATTTCCTTAGAGCATGAGATTGTGCAACTCCCGGATACCGTAGGAATGCTTTGGGTGTACCAAACGTCACAACATAACTGGGTGGCTATAAAGGTGAACTACGGGTATCTCCAAAAGTGTCTGTTGGGTTGGCACGAATCAAGACTGGGATTTGTCACTCCGTGTAACGGAGAGGTATCTCTGGGCCCACTCGGTAGGACATCACCATAATGTGCACGATGTGACCAAGGAGTTGATCACGGGATGATATGTTACGGAACGAGTAAAGAGACTTGCCGGTAACGAGATTGAACAAGGTATCGGGATACCGACGATTGAATCTCGGGCAAGTATCATACCAGTAGACAAAGGGAATTGTATACAGGATTGATTGAATCCTTGACATCGTGGTTCATCCGATGAGATCATCGTGGAACATGTGGGAGCCAACATGGGTATCCAGATCCCACTGTTGGTTATTGACCAGAGAGATTTCTCGGTCATGTCTGCATGATTCCCGAGCCCGTAGGGTCTACACACTTAAGGTTCGATGACGCTAGGGTTATAGGGAAGGTATGTACGCGGTTACCGAATGTTGTTCGGAGTCCGGATGAGATCCCGGGCGTCATGAGGAGTTCCGGAATGGTCCGGAGGTGAAGATTGATATATTGGACAAAGGGTTTTGGAGTCCGGAAGTGTTTCGGAGGTACCGGGTGATGACCAGCATGACCGAAAGGTGTTTCGGGAGCCCCGACAAGTGTTGGGGGGGGGGGGGCTTCATGGGCCAAGGGAAGGGGGCAAACCAGCCCACTAAGGGGTTCTACGCCCCCCTCACCTATTCCCACGTGACCATGGGGTTTGGGGCGCCCCATCTAGGGTTCCCACCTCCTGGCTTGGGGGCCAAGTCACCCAAGGGGGAGATCCCATCTGCCCTAGCCGCCCCCCTAGGGGAAACCCTAGGGCGCCTCCCCTTCCATTTGCCCCTATATATAGTGGAGGTTTTGGGGCTGCCCAACACGCGAGTCCCTCTCTCCCAAGGCGCAGCCCTCCCTCTCTCCCTCCTCGTCTCTCGTAGTGCTTGGCGAAGCCCTGCTGGAGTACCGCGCTCCTCCACCACCACCACGCCGTCGTGCTGCTGCTGGACGGAGTCTTCCCCAACCTCTCCCTCTCTCCTTGCTGGATCAAGGCACGGGAGACGTCATCGGGCTGCACGTGTGTTGAACGCGGAGGCGCCGTTGTTCGGCGCTTAGATCGGAATCGACCGCGATCTGAATCGCCACGAGTAGGACTACCTCATCCGCGTTCTTGCAATGCTTCCGCTTAGCAACCTACAAGGGTATGTAGATGCACTCTCCTTCCCCTCGTTGCTAGATTACTCCATAGATTGATCTTGGTGATGCGTAGAAAATTTTAAATTTCTGCTATGATCCCCAACAAAGCCCCCTAGTGGGAATAAAACCATCTGTTTCTTGATCATTAAACCACATCTTATACTTAACAGAACTCACACAAGCCATCAGTAGCTCCACAATCTCCCCATGGAAGCCAAGCTTGAGCATCATTCTCTCCAGAAAATTCCACTCCACACAATCATATGCTTTGTGCATATCCAACTTGACTGCACAATACCCCACCTTCCCCTTCTTCTTATTTTTGATTGTGTGCGTATACACTCGTAAGCCAACAATATATTATCTGCAATAAGACGACCGGGAACAAAAGCACTTTGGACATGCGCAATTATTTCATCAAGGAAAGATTTTAATCGTAACGCGCTCATTTTTTATATTACCTTACAAGACATTGCACAAACTGACGGGCCTATACTGAGAAAAAATTTCTGGAGGGTCCACTTTAGGTATGAGATCAATGACCATGTCATTCCAGCCTTCTGGGATGAATTTTTTATTTATTGCATACAAAACCTCCGCAGTGATGGCCTCTCCCAAAAAGCTCCAGCATTTCTTAAAAAAATGCATGGAGTCCATCCGTCCCCGGGGCCTTCAGATCCCCAATAGAGAAAAGCGCCTTCCGAACATCCTCGGAGGTGTAAGGTTTTAATAACACATCATTCATCTCGGTTGAAACACGTGGCACCACCTTATCCAACAAGCTTGGGTCTGGTTCCTCAATCTCTGTGGAGAAAATGCCCGCAAAATATTTTGAGATCATTGGGTTTAAGTAGGTTGTACCCTCCTGCCAAACCCCTTGGTCATTGGGCAACCGATTGATACGATTTTCAGTGGCGGAGCCAGGGGGACCAGCAAGGGCCCTGGCCCCCCCTAATGCCACTGATTTAGGCCTAGCACTAATGTAAACACTGACTTTTTTTGCTCCTAAAATGGTGTATTTTGATGGAATGGCCCTCCCCAACAAGACTTAAGAACACTCGGCCCTACTCATCCAGATTTCCTGGCTCCGCCACTGACGATTTTTCTTTTACTTCATGTCTCCGACTTAACAGCCTCTTCTTGATTAGTACTCCGCTCTTATATTAGTTTACGGAGGGAGTACTAGTATATAAGGTAGCACGATTTGATTCTATACATTTACGCGAGACGTTTCCAGTTGCCTTGTACACCCTATTGCTACCAATGTGATCAGGGTAATACGTACTCATACAGAAAAAGTTAGGGTTTCTGCCTCCCGCCGCAGGTCCGCCTCCTCTCCGGTGGCCCTAGGGCCATGGGGGCACGGTGGATCTCGGCAAGGGCCGGCGGGAGGGCTCCGTTTTTACTCGTTTCTTTCAGTTTTGCTAGGGTTTGTGTCCTGCTCAGGAAGACGAGACGGCGGCGGCTCCCTAAAGATGGAATAAAGGTCTCCCCGCCTAGTCCCCGTTCCGGTGGCGCGTCTAGCACCGTTGGTGGGCGCGTGGAGGTGTGTCTCCGGCGGATCTATCTTTGGTGGATTTGCTCGGATCTTTTCATTGTTCGTCTACGTTCCCGTGTCTTCGGATTGGATCACTAGTGCAGAACCGGGCAATAGCACCGGTTCGTAAGGCCCTTTAGTGCCGGTTCCACAACCGGCACTAAAGTGTGGTCACTAAAGGCACCCCCCTTTAGTACCGGTTCGGCACGAACCGGTGCTAAAGGCCAACCACGTGGCACGAGGCAGCTCCGGGGGAGCCCTTTAGTACCGGTTGGTAACACCAACCGGTACTAAATGTTTGTGGGTTTTTGTTTTATTTTTATTTTTCAATTAAATTTGTGTTATCAATTTAATTCTTTTTCGTTCTTGGTATTTTACGATACTACACATTGTACACGTTATGCATATATATATATATATATATATATATATATATATATATATATATAGAATTTCTAGTAGAACCAATCATGCATATATATATATATATATCATCAATGTCTCACAAACCATCATATTAATTAATTCACACATACACACATGTATAGCTATATACAATTTCTCCTACATATGCATGTTGCCTTTGGAGCCAGTGGCATTAGCCTAATTGGTGCCTTCGAGCACGATGGGGGCGTGTAGCGGTAATAGTATTCTCCTTCGGATTTATGACCTGGTCGAGCAAAAATCCCGCTATTTCCTCTTGAAGTGCTTCTCTGGCGCTCCGTTTCTAGGAGCTTCTCCCGCACCTCTGTGAACTGTTAAGAAGGAGATCAATATGCATGTGTATTAGTTGTGTGACTAGATATTGATAATGGTGTAAAAATTGTGAATAGTGTTTTGGCAAGCGTACCCATTCTTGTCTTTGAGATCTGCTCCTTTCGGACGCCATCATGCGAATGTTCTCGCAAACTCAGAATGCACACAGATCAGACCCTACCGCTTGCTGGGGCCTTTACGAGAATGGAATTTGATCAGATAATAATTAATCAAGCATGATAATTAAAGAGATGGCAGCTAGCTAGCTAGCTAGTACTACTTAATTACTTACCTTGGGTCGAAACCATTTAAGCTTTTGTTTCCATTACGCCTTCCGTTCTGTTGATGAACCTTGCCCAAGCCCTGCCCGCCGACAAAGAAAATGAATAAAGGGGTTATTAAATAGTTCATATCATGAAAAATGACGAACTAAATAGGCCGAGATATATAGTTAATAATGATTGAAATTACTTGTTGACTATCCCAAACAAGATGTTATAGTCAGTTTTTTCTATGAGTAGTGAGTCCAGTATTTCAACTGTTCCGGCGTCAACTTTAATGATACACAAGACCCAAGTGATATCTGCATGCACACACGTTTGCATGTCTTAATTAAGCGGGCATATGTAAGCAAAAACATGTAGCTAGCTAGTAGGCAAAAACAGAGAATTTGTAGTACAAGACGATTGTGACTCACTTTGGAAGTTGTAAGGAAGTAGTATATCTTCATTGTATTTGAGGCGCTTCAAGAACTCTAGCATGTTGTCCTCTCACGTCCTTTTGATGACGTGGATTTATTTTCCATGTGTATTCATTAACGGTGTTTGGGTCAATGAACCCAATGCCAAAGCGTCCACCTTTTCTCGTTTCATATATCTTCATCCTGCATATAATACCACGTAAAAGAATATAGTGAGGATAATTACAGGTAATGATTGATCAAAAGGATCAAGACAGACTAGCTTGAGACTTAAATTACAGAAAGAAATCACTTACGAGACAATAGCAAGCGGCGATAGATTTGTCGAGTGCATCTTGATTGTATAACTGAAACAGTTCGAATACTCAATAGGACACAGCTTTCTCATGGAAGTAATGCTCCTCCTTGACATTCACCATGAGGGACAATCGATCGGAAATCTTGGTAATGTTCATGTACCATTGATGCAATTCATACATTCTCGTTGGGAGGTTCTTGACCTTGTCCGGATGGACCAAAGGTTGGCCCGGACATATTTCCGTTTATTTCATCCTCTCTAAGCACAGGCATGGGCTCGATCTCGAGGAGTTGTCCAACAGTGATTTTGAGAACTTCACTGCATTATATGGTCCTCCGTTATTACCACATTGCCCACCTTAGGAACGTAAACTGTTTGCCCACAATAATATTGGGCGTGTCTTTATCACGTGTTGTTGGCACAACAAGCGAGGGATCGATTGCGCGCTGTTCTCCCAAATTGGGAATGCTTTTCCCGCATTTTTGACAAATGCTTCTTGTTTGCTCGATCCCGAGCTCGCCTCCTACGTAGACGCGTGCTCGATTTAACTTCCGATGTGGCGCTCATAGTCTGTGTCAACAGGCTTGGGAGCTGGTGGTTGAGCTATCTGAATGAAGTGGTCAATCGTTTCCTCGTGCACTTTCTCCCTTGGCGGCGGTGGCGGTTTCGGTGCAAAATGGGCTTCCACCTCGGACTTCGATATGGCTGCGATTTCCTCCTCGGACCTGTCATAAGACCTCTGCGGAAGAGGCGTGAGGCTTGGACCATATTTATATCGCTAGCCTCCGCCTGTACTTCCTGTACTACCTCGACTGCATCGCCACGCACCATAGCTGCGGGTGTCTCTTCTGCGATTCTTGAGGCGGCGGAGACGCCGGCCGACGGGCTGAGTTGGACGAGGAGGAGTGGCCGCTCAAGCTGTGCGGACTTGGAGGAGGAGTGGCCTGAGGTTGTGCCGGACTTGGAGGAGGTGGACGCCTGATCTTGTGGCGGACTTGGAGGAGGAGGAGGCACGACACTTTGCCGGACTTGGAGGAGGAGTGGCACGACACTTTGCGGACTTGGTGGACTTGCAGGAGGCGGGAGACGGCTGACTCGGTGGCGGACTTCGACGAGGAGTCGGATGACGCGTGTCGGTGGCCTTGAAAGATGATGCAATCCTTTTTCCATAGGATGATACGATGGTTGGCGTCTCGAGAAAGCGCCGTCCTCACCTCCGTGAATGTCAAGCTCTAGCCCCGAATATGGCTGCACCACCTCGTCAACCATGACACGAGCATAGCCCTCTGGAATCGGGATGCAATGGTAGGTTGCTTTGGGGGTAACTGGAAAAGCAACGCCGTACGCCACCTTCATGGATATGTTCTTCATTTTGACGTGTAGCTTGCAGCTAGTGTTCTCCGTGATGTCATCCACGGGATATCTACCCAGCATTGCGTCGTCCGGGGCGGAACCCTGGGGCGGTGCTATCCAATGCTGGATCATCCGCTAGCTGCTGCAGCTGCTGAGACCCCCTTTGCTGGCTAAGTGAGTCGATCTGCTCCTGCCGCTGGAATTTGACTGCCAATTCCGCTTGACTTGCTTCTAGGCCTTGAAGGCGTTCATAGTCCCGCTTCCTCTGCTCCTCCTCCATCTTCCTCTTCTTCTCCTCCGCAATCTTCTTTCTCGCACGGGTTCTGTAGTCGGTGTTCCAGTCTAAATACCCCTCATACCACGGAATAGCGCCCTTGCCTCGTGTTCTTCCCGGTGTTCGAGGATTTCCCGGCACGTGTAAGCTCGTTGTTCTCTCTGTTGGGCTGGAACACCCCGATCGTGCCTCTTCTATTGCAACAAGTATCGCATCGTCGGCTCCTTCAGACTTGCCCTCGTCGAAACATTGCCTGTCTTGGGTCCAACTCCCCCATGTGCATAGAACCAAGTCCCGACCACAGGGGGCCAGCTCTTAGTAACCGGAGTGGCTTTGCATCCTCCATCTCTTTCTCGGACTTATCCCACTTAGGCATTGCCACCGCACAGCCACCTGGCCCCACTTATGGAACTTATCCTTTTTTCGGTATTCTTCTTGGTTTATTCTCGACCGTTCCTTAGCTAATTCCGAATCCTTGAATTTCACGAAATCGTCCCAATGAGCACGTTGGTTCTCTAGTGTTCCCTCGAATCCGGAGTCTTCCTTCCTCCTTGACGTACTTGTTCCATTCACGATTCTTATGGTTCTTGAATGCAACCACCATCTTCCTAAGAGCAGCGTCCTTGACTTTCTGCACATCTCGCTTACGTGAAATGATCTGGTAGGGTGAAATGTTCCATGAGAGTATCCCAAAGCAGATCTTTTTGATTCTTGTCGACAAAAGTAACATCTAGACGTGGAGCAGCGTCCTCTTTGCCTTTTTGTCCTTTGTCTTTTGCTGGCTCTCTTCATTCTTGAAGGGAGATCGGGAGTTGGTCCTTCACGAGAACTCCGCACTGACGAATGAACTTGTCCGCAATCTTCTTAGGCGCTAATGGTTCGCCATTAGGTCCGGCCCTCGATATTGTACTTTACGCCCTCCTTCAACTTTTTGTTCGGGCCTCGTTTAGTCCTTTTGCACGAAGATTTGCTCGATCCAGATGGCTGAAAGAACAAAGATCGATTCGTTAATATATCTTCAAGTCATTTAAAACATGTGATGATCACCGAAACCTGCTTATATAAATATATATACCTCGCCGGTCTTTGTTGTTTCAGGATCAACATGTTCTTCGTCATCGTCATAATCGTAGTTCATGACTTCATCAATTCGATC
Organism: Aegilops bicornis; assembly: GCA_021605145.1. Taxonomy (NCBI): domain Eukaryota; kingdom Viridiplantae; phylum Streptophyta; class Magnoliopsida; order Poales; family Poaceae; genus Aegilops; species Aegilops bicornis. Next base: position 536,833,078 of record CM038669.1, on the reverse strand, counting down.
GTCGCGATCGAATATCATATCACCCTCTCCGGTGTTGTTTAGAAATTCGGAGCCGTCATAATCTTCTTCATTCTGATTATCATCTGGCCCGCGTATCATATCGAACATGGATGCATTTCTTCCTCTCTGTCGGTATTGTTCCGCCATAGCTTTTATTTAACTAATTCAAAAGAAATATAAAACAATTTAGTATTCAAATTACATCGTCTCGAATAATAGATATAATCTCGAATACTTCGTCTAGAATAATAGATACAATCTCGAATACATCGTCTCGAATAATATATAATATTGCATAGTACATCACCGGCTAGCTAATTAAAGATCGAATACTACGGAAGAATCTAGGACACTCGCGGTTCTGCGTCGCGGGCGGTGGACACCCAAAGAGAAGGAACCCTCACGGGATCATAGCTGAAGTGAGATCCACGAAGATCTTGCCGGTATTGGAGAACCTGCCGCCTCTAACGCAACCATGTAGCGATGGGCGTGTTCGTCCTCCTCCCCGACACGGGCGACGCATTCCTCCGGCGGGGCCGGGTCCTTCGCACCAAATCGCCCACGCGAACGCCACCAAACGAGATCAAGGTTGACGATGGGACCGGGGCGGGTTCCTCATCAAGCGGCGCGCCTCCAGTGCAGCACCTCCGGTGCCAGCCCGGCGGAGATCCCGGACATGGGCCGGCCGACGTCGTCATGACGGGTCGACGGCGAGGATGCGGGCCGGGCATCGTCGAGTACAAATACTAGCTATATGCCCTCAAAAAATAATATTTTTTTAATGATTGGATTTTGATAACTCAAATTTCTAACATTTCTACTATTTCTAAAATCTATATACTATTTCATACTAATTAAGCATCTAACACTAAAAACAATTTCTATACATCCATTAAAAAACAGAAAAACAACATTATATAAGAAAATTCCATACTAATTAAACACTAATTATATCCATCTAACATGCATTCATACATATATACTAGTGAAAAAACAATAATCTAAAAATCTAAACTAATTAAACATACAAAATACGTATATACTAATATATACATGCATTCATACATATATACGTGTATGTGTGTGTGTGTTCATCATGCTTGTGTGTGTATGGGCTGGGAGGGGCGGCGCCCATGGTGGCCACCGGGGCGAGGAGAGGTTAGAGGGGAGAGCTCACAGGCGGCGGCGGCAATGACGGCGTGGGCGTGTGTGGCGGCGGCGACGAGGCGGCATGACGGGACGGGCGGCGGCGACGAGGCGGCGAGGGGCGAAGCGGCGGCAGCGGCGGGGGCGAAGCGGCGGCAAGCGGCGACGGGGCGAAGCGGCGGCAGGGGCGAAGACGCGGCATGACGGGCAAGTCGGTGGCGTCGATCGATCGGGCGAAGCGGTTCAATGGGGAAACAGAGGAAGAAAGCAGAGGAGAATGAAATTTTTGAAGTGTTGTATATATAGAAGGCACCTTTAGTACGGTTGGAGCCACCAACGGTACTAAAGGTCTGTTTTGGCCAGCCCAAGCAGCTGAAGCGACCCCTTTAGTACCGGTGGTGGCACAAACCGGTACTAAAGGCCTCCCTTTAGTACCGGTTTGTGCCACCACCCGGTACTAAAGGTGGGCAGGTCTTGATGCGCGGCAAGTTTAGTCCCACCTCGCTAGGCCGAGGGGCGACCGCACCGGTTTATAAACCCCGTGCGGTCGCTCTCTCGAGCTCCTCTCCAAAGCAGGCCTCTTGGGCCTACGTGTTCTTTGGTGCCCTATGGGCCCACTTGGCCTTCTTGGGCCTGCATCACGCCCAACAACAGGTTGGGTTTCTAGTCGTATGCAGCCGCCACGGCCTAGTAGGCGTGCTTTTTTTTTATTTCTTTTTGTGTTGTATTTTTTGTGTATTTAGAGTTTCTTTGTGAATATTTTTGCTTTAGGTACAAAAAATTACAAACTTTCTGTTAGTGCCCGTAGTTTTCAAATTTGAATAGTTTAAATTTTTAATTATTTGAAATTAGTGTGAATCACTAGTTTGTGAATAATTTAACTTTAAAAATCAGTAAAGGCATGAAAGAATTTGTTTGCACATAAAATTTCTTCGCGTTTCAAATGCCAAAACACATAACTACCCTAACTATTACAGAGATTCCCCTCTGGGTGTGAAACACAGAAGAAAGTGATGATAGTGAAGCCGATCACATCCCGGATCTTTGGGTGTGAATCTTTTTCTTCGCGAGTGTCCCTTTGCGCCGTAACCATGGAAAATCTTCATCATTTAACGGGATGCTCGGGTCAATATTCACTTTGTGAATGGAGAAATTTCATCAAACTTTTCATAATCTTGACTTGTCCGTCTTGTCATCCACTCCCACGATGTTTCTCTTCCCGGAAAGAACTATGTGCCTCTTTGGCTCATCGTGCGATGCATTCGCTTCCTTATCTTTTCTTTTTCTTGGCTTGGTAGACATGTCCTTCACATAGAAAACCTGTGCCACATCATTGGCTAGGACGAATGGTTAAATGCATACGCATAAGATTGTTGAGATCCACTTGTTGTCATTCCGCATTGCGGGTCTTCCGTTACCCGCCTCGTGTCATATTGACCCATTTGCACCGTAATAAAGGGACCTTTAAACCACGTCGATAGTCAAGTTCCCATATGTCCTGTATATAACCATAATATGTTTCCTTTCCGTCTTGGTTTACGCATCAAAACGGACACCACTGCTTTTGGTTGGTGCTCTTCTTATCTTGGGCGATCGTGTAAAATGTATTACCATTTATCTCGTACCCTTTGAAAGTCATTATATTCGAAGATGGTAACTGGGACAACAAGTACAGGTCATCTTCAATAGAGGTGTCATGCATGGTACGTGTCTGCAACCAGCTGGCGGAACTCTTGGTTTGTTCACGTGTAATCTAGTCATCAGACCGCTCCGGGTGTTTGGAGCGTACCAAATTCTTGTGTTCATCCATATACGGAGCCACCAAGGCGGAATTCTGTAGAAGCGTAGTGTGCTTCAGTGAGAGAATGTCCGTCCATACATATTATTTGTTCCCCTCCTAGCGTGCCTTTTCCATCGGTCTGCCCTTATGCCGCGATTCAGGAACACCAATCGGCTTAAGGTCAGGAATAAAGTCAATACAAAACTCAATGACCTCCTCATTTTGATGGCCCTTGGAGATGCTTCCTTACGCCTAGCACGGTTATGAACATATTTCTTTAAGACTCCCATGAACCTCTCAAAGGGGAACATATTGTGTAGAAATACAGGACCCAAAACGTTAATCTCTTTGCATAGGTGAACTAGGACGTGCGTCATGATGTTGAAGAAGGATGGTGGGAACACCAACTCGAAATTGACAAGACATTGCACCAAATCATTACGTAACCTTGGTATGATTTACGGGCGATTACCTTACGAGAGATTGCATTGAGAAATGCACATAGCTTCACAATGGCTAATCGAGCGTTTTCCGGTAGAAGCCCCTCAATGCAACCGGAAGCGATTGCGTCATAATCACGTGGCGATCATGAGACTTTAGGTTACGGAACTTTTTCTCCGCCATGTTTATTATTCCCTTTATATTCGACGAGAAGCCGACGGTACCTTAATATCTGGCGGGCATTCAAAGAAGATTTCCTTCTCTTCTTTGGTAAGAGCGTAGCTTGCATGACCACGATATATGTCGTCTTCTCCGTGCATACGTTGCTTTGGTCCTCCCGTGCCTCGGTGTATCTTTTGTCTACCCATACACGCCCAAGAAGCCAAGCAGGGTCACACAAAGATTCTTAAATCACGTGCATCACGTCGATTGCGGAGCGGACCTCTAGGTCTTTCCAATATGGCAGGTCCCAAAATATAGATTTCTTCTTCCACATGGGTGCGCGTCCGTCAGCGTCCTTTGGAACAGGTTGTCCGCCAGGACCCTTTCCAAATATCACCTTCAAATCCTTGACCATATCATGTACATCAGCACCGATGCGGTGGCGAGGCTTCGTCCGGTGATCCGCCTCACCTTTGAAATGCTTGCCTTTCTTTCTTCAGGATGCCTTTCCGGAAGAAATCGGCGATGTCGGTACACATTCTTCATACAACTATTCAAATATATCTTGTCGGTATCATCCAAACAGTGCGTGCATCCGCGGTATCCCTTGTTTGTCCGTCACGAAAGGTTCTTGAGAGCAGGCCAATCATTGATGGTCACGAACAGCAACGCCTTTAGGTCAAATTCCTCCCCATGTGCTCATCCCATGCACGCATTACACCTGTTCCATTCCACGGTTGTAAGAGTTCTTCAACTAATGGCCTTAGGTACACATCAATGTCGTTGCCGGGTTGCTTAGGGCCTTGGATGAGCACCGGCATCATAATGAACTTCCGCTTCATGCACAACCAAGGAGGAAGGTTATACAAACATAGAGTCACAGTGCCAAGTGCTATGGTTGCTGCTCTGCTCCCCAAAAGGATTAATGCCATCTGCGCTTAGACCAAACCATACGCTCCTTGCGTCATCCGCAAACTCCTTCCCGTGCTTTCTTTCGATTTTTCTCCACTGCGACCCGTCACCGGTACTCTCAACTTTCCGTCTTTCTTACGGTCTTCTGTGCCATCGCGCCGCCTTGGCATGCTCTTTGTTTTGGAACAAGCGTTTCAACCGTGGTATTATAGGAGAATACCACATCACCTTGGCAGGAATCTTCTTCTGGGCGCCGCCCTCGACATCACCATGCTCATCGCGGCTGATCTTATAGCGCAATGCACCACATACCGGCAAGCGTTCAAATCCTCGTACACACCGCGGTAGAGGATGCAATCATTAGGGCATGCATGTATCTTACGCACCTCTAACCCTAGAGGCAGACAGCCTCCTTTAACCAGACGTACTCTCGGGCAATTCGTTGTCCTTTGGAAGCATATCCTTTATCATTACCAGCAACTTTCCAAATCCCTTGTCAGATACACCATTCTCTGCCTTCCATTGCAGCAATTCCAGTGTGGTGCCCAGCTTTTTCTTGTCACCTACGCAATTCGGGTACAACAATTTTTTGTGATCCTCTAACATGCGCTGCAACTTCTTCTTCTCCAAATCACTTGCGCAGTTTCTCTTTGCATCAGCAATGGCCCGACCTAGATCATCAACGGGCTCATCTGATGCCTCTTCTTCGACTTCTTCCCGCATTGCGGCCCAGCTTCTTCCGCATTACCGGCTCATCTTCTTCCCCCATTGTTGTATCATCGTATTCGGGGAACCCATGGCGGGATAGGCTGTAAATGCGTCCTCTTCTTCTTCATTGTCTTCCATCATAACCCCTCTTTCTCCGTGCTTGGTCCAAACATTATAGTGGGGCATGAAACCGGACTCAAACAGGTGGGCGTGAATGGTTCTTGGCGTAGAGTAATTGCGACCATTCTTACAGCCAGCACATGGACAAGGCATAAAACCATCCGCCCGCTTGTTTGCCTCGGCCATAGCAGAAAAGTATGCACGCCCTCAACGAACTGGGAGAGCATCGGTCATCGTACATCCATTGCGGCTCATCTTCATTACACAACACCGAATAGACCAAATTAATACAAGTTCATACATAAAGTTCATACAACACTTAAATGCAACAAACAAATAACTCTCTAGCTAAAGCATTTAAATGCAACAACAAATGCGATCAAGATCGCAACTAAGGTAACAATTGATCCAACAAAGCATAATGATACCAAGCCTCACTATCGATGGCATATTTTCTAATCTTTCTAATCTTCAAGCGCATTTTCTCCATCTTGATCTTGTGATCATCGACGACATCGGCAACATGCAACTCCAATTCCATCTTCTCCCCTCAATTCTTTTCAATTTTTCTTTCAAGTACTCGTTTTCTCTTTCAACTAAATTTAACCTCTCGACAATAGGGTCGGTTGAAATTTCCGGTTCACATACCTCCTAGATAAAAATATCTATGTCAACTTGATGGGCATAATTTGTCATAAACACGAAATGCAACAAATAGTTTTAAAGAGAATATACCACATCCGAATCATAACAAGGACGAGGGCCGACGGGGACGGATATCAAAACCATGGCACTATGTATAACAAACAACGTCTGGGTAAGATAATTATTATACGAGTAACTATATATCCAAATCACACAAACATCAATTTTTATATAAAATTTCATGAACAAGAGGCTCACCACAAGGTGGTGCCATGACAGAGACGGTGCGGGCGATCGACGGTGGTTACGACAGAGATTTAGAAGGCACTAAGTAAACCACATCTACATATGCAAACTAAGTGTTATTTTGACCTCAAATTGCATATAAATCAAATACTAGCACATATATAAATTTCCTCCCAAATTACTAAACTCACAAATTAATAACTATATAAAGCATTGCAAGAGCTAATCTAGCAATGAGAGATGAAAGGACAAAGTTGCTAACCTTTGTGATCACTTGAATGGATGGGGGCCTTCAAATCTTGACAAATTTTGGGCAAAATGTGTGATGAGCTCGAGGGGAAGAGGAAGAACAGAGAGGAGAGGAGAGGGGAAAGGGGAAAGAACAGAGCGAGCGGGACGAAGGGTTTATATGCAGGAGGACCTATAGTACCGGTTCGTGGCACGAACCGGTACTAAAATCTTGAAGGGGGCCTAGACTGACAACATCCTGCCACCACCCTCATTAGTACCGGTTCGTGGCACGAACCGGTGCTAAAAGTTAGCCACGAACCGGTACTAATGAGAGCGGCCCGGCTAGCCGTTGGAACCGGCACTATTGTATACATTTGTGCCGGCTCTAATACAAACCGGCACTAATGTGCTTCACGTTTGACCCTTTTTCTACTAGTGGATCTTTCTGATCTACGTTATTCTTCATCTGCGGCGGTTGATGTTTTGGTGCGCTGGTCCTACAGGGTCTTAGCACGACGACTTTCCGACTGTCTACTACAACAAGTTGTGCCCGACTCCGGCGATGGAGGGGCGATGACGGCGCGCCTTGGCTCGCCCGATCTTTGTTAGTCGTTCTTTAGGTGGTCTATGGATCTGGATGTAATTTTTATTATTTCTGGTTTTCGTTGTACTTCCATGATTGAAGATGAATAGATCTGAAATTTTTTAGCAAAAAAAAAATGTGATCAGGGTAATCGTGATTCGTGAATCGACGGCCCACGTGGCCAAGGCATCGCGCTGTTCGTGCATGGGCGCATGCAGGGGCAGGAGTTGGCCCAGAGCGCGTCGTTGCGGCGCGTGACGAAGGTAGCGGCCCATACTCACGGTCATGCATCGTACTCGTATAGCGCACACGCATGACATGCAAGCACATGACGTCCGCACAACGGCACAAGGTCTTCCTACGACGTGACGTGACGGTCTCGGCGAAGAGTGCTGGCACCAATGCCGCGTCCGAGAACTGGGCTGGGACATCGGTGAGCGGCCGGCGCACGAGGTTTGCGCGTCCGACAACCAGATTGCTGTCTCCGTCAAAAAGCTCCGTCCATGCATTCATTCCGTGGCGAATTTCAGCGGCCCTTTCTTCTCCGACCCACTGGACGCCATCAAGTGCCAAACTCCGGACTCCGGGCACGGGCAGGGCGGTGTCCGTATTCCACGGCGAGCATGCCGCGTGCCAACGTCGTCGCGGCTGAAGCCGGACTCGGCCCACAGCATTACAGGGCGTCGAAACGGCAGGACAACAGCCGCTGCCATGCATACGTATCCTACTAGTACAAGAGTGTGCATGACACGCACATCACGTGTTCTGAACGTCCATGTAAGTGGTGCCTTCGGCGTCCCCATTCTTCCGACGCGCGCATCACTTGTTCCCGCCCCGACAATGTCCGCGGTGCCCTGGCGGAGCGGGAGCGCGAGGCCAGGTCCATGCCTCCAGCTCCATGGCACCTCATCAACGTCGATGACAGTTTCAATTATGTGTTGGGAGCGCTGTATGCACATGTCCGCATGCCGCCGTCCGTGTCGACTGTCGAGGCAGCATCGTAGGCGCCGGTCAGATGGCGTACGGCGACGGCGAGTCAAGGGGCGTCAACATCGTCAAGCCCGGACCATGACTCATACGGTATGCCGTGTATGTACGCGGCACTATGGGCGGCTTCTTCCGCAAAGGTACTGCAAGATTGGCGCCCCGTGCTCTGACGCGCGCGCCACCGGCTGTGGCGCGCCTGTCAATAGCATGACAGCAATAGAGGCATCGCGCACCAGCAAAGTTCACCCTGCCGTTCCCGTGAGTGAAGTCTGATTTAAACCTTAAAGTTGTAGAGGGTGACGCAAATGAACCCCAACGTCCAAATCCCTGAAATCTATACGCTGACCACATCGATCCCGGACGTTTATAACCTTCAGGCGTTTTTAGGAGTGGATTTGGTGATGTGGCACTGGGAGGCCGGGATTGCTGACTTTTGACCAAATAAATAACTGCCATGTCAGCACTCAGCTCGGGCGTCGTCTTCAGTCTTTTTCCCCGCATGCAGCGGCTTGGCCTCTGCGTACTGCTATGGCATTGACGGCTGCGCGCTACTGGCCGACGCGATCGTGCACATCAGGAGCCCCTCGAGCAGTGCATGTCCCATCATTGGCGTGGCTACCACGTGCCTCGGGGCGTGCACGGACGACGTGTACTGCAGGTCTGGGAATGTGCAGTCACCGTGCTCGCTGGTGCAATGGGGCCGTCGGGGGTGTTGCTCCTGCTCGCGTGCTAGCAGCGAGGCAAGGCGTGGCGCCGCCGGTGGAGCCAAGCACACGAGCCGCGGCAGATGCTACACAGCGCTAGCACTTCTTTGACCTCCTCTGCACACAAGTCCGTGGAGCACGCGCACGGAGAGGCGGGAGCGGCACGAGCGGCGAGCGCCATGACCTCGGCAGTATGGAGCCTTAGCGTCGTGGTCGTCGCCCGACGCCGTCACCAGACGAGCCACAGTAGAGCACCATCATCAGCGTGTTCACCGCGAACTATGCTTCACCGGCTTCAGCGTCTTGTGTCTGTCGTGGCATGGATGAACGGTATGTTTTCCACGAGAGCAGCGACATGGCTCGTACTATCATATAGTCATATCGAATTTTTGGTTTTCCACTTTTTTACAAGAGAGAATATGTATCAAGTCTGCGTGTATCTTTGAGATAGGGAGAAGGTGAAAGCGCAGGTGTCTGGGACGTGGAGTTTCCGCACCCGAGCTCATATGAGCTCGGGTGAACAGTAAAATCAAAAAAAAAAATCAAAAAAGTTTAAAAAATTCCAATTTTTTTTGGTAGAAACATTGACAAAAGTTTTAAGTGCTTGCAAAAATTCGTCATGAAATCATATTTTTAGAAGGCGTGGCAAAAAAAAAAACAAAATCGGTACTCTGAAAATGCTACTTTCAAAAGCATTTTGAAGGCTGAATTTGTTTTTTTTTGCCACGTCTTACAGGAATGTGATTTCATGATGACTTTTTGCAAGCACTTAGAGCTTTTGTCAATGTTTCTCTGAGATTTTTTTGGAATTTTTTGAATTTTTTTTACTTTTTTCGATTTTATTGTTCACCGAGCTCAAATGAGCTCGGGAGCAGAAAGGCACTTTTGAGGTGTCTGAATCTTTTTTATCACTTTGATGGTGGCATCCATATCCATTCAGACATCGTAATGACGCAAATATTCCATGGGGAGATGTGCTTACTTGGATGCGCGGTTGATTGGAGTCACTGTAAATGTGGATGTGGAAAATACTGTATTTTGCAACATCACTAGTAAAAAATCAGCTACTTATCTAGAGCCACACCTACTATGCTCGTTGCCTTTTGGCTTAGAACCCTAAAGTTCTATGCGCTGCCCGAGGGGCTTTTGTTGTCTTCTAGATCGTTACTCTGCCTATATTGTGGGCTTTATTAATTTAAAACTGGACATCTCCAGTTGTTTTTGTTCTAACAAAAACACCTACTATGCTAATGGAGTACCGAAAAGGTTAAAATCCTATTATAGAAGTCTAATTACATTTGGGCTCAGGTTAGTTTAGCTACCATTTAATTTTTGCAGCATTTTGCAAGTGAAATTTAAATAAATTAATCATTATCTCCATCGTGTGAACAATGGTTTTGATTCCCACCTTCGAGGGACCTGTGTAGCTCGCTTAAATTGGGTTTTCAGATCAGGGTTTGAGCTAGAAGCTTGTTGGACAACATGAGTCATTACTATTAGTTTTAGACAGTATAATGTCTTTGGTGGTGCCGTATGAACACTTTGTAGTAAACTTAGGAGTCAGAGCTAGCTTATGTCATATTTCATCCAATCGGGTTTGCAAGACTTATTTGGTTGTTCTTAAAGTAAAATTTATTAAATTTAACTAAGTTTATAGAAGAAAATGTTACTGTTTACAACTTCATATAAATCTAATATGTTTTTTCTTGTTTGAAAAGAAGGTTAAACCCCCCGAGATATGCATCATTGTTAAGCACACAACCATGTTTATTAAATTTTATGCAAGACAACGAGGCCAAATACATCAACAAATAGCCTATAGAACATGGTGTGCTAAACCTTTACAAGATGTGAAACTAACATTAATGACTAAGTCGATTTCTTCACAACAACGCCTGTAAGAATGGATAAACATCCTTGTGTTGCCGCCGCTACGCCTGTCCAGAGATGGTTAGGACAAAGATTTTCATCTGGGTTCCGGAGTCCAACCAGTTAATGCCATAATGTCAACAAGAAGACAACTCAAAAAAGGAAACAACACAAGTTTGTCGCTGCTGAGTCTGACCAATAAAAGCCAAAACAAGAGTCCCCTAGCAACTCTCCCCTGTGGGATTTGAAGTGGTGTTTGATTCACCATCTTGATAACGGATATTTTGATAGTTGCACAAACTGATAGTCCACGCCAGGCCATAGTGGCACTAGCGAAAAGGTGGGGTGTCCTCCCACCTTAGATGACCTCCACACCTGTCAAGGGGCTACTCATGTCGCGACACAAAGCTGACCACCGCCACTCTACACCTGCGTGAGTCCACTTGCAACATACACCACAACCTGGTGTCATTGCCCTACATCCTCCTTGTGAAAAGACCGGATGCCACACTGCTTTATGTCGACGGAGAGCTACTGGTGCATCCTTGCCCCATCATATTGGCCGTTGCCGCTAGCACTGGGAGCCTCACCATGTGCAAATGGCTGCCTGCATAGTAGACGAAGAAGGTCACCCCATGACCATCATAGTCGATGCACTTCTAATACTTTGCACCGGCTTGAATTCTTGGTTACCGCATCTAGAGTGATATCCTGCCACGCGAACACCACAACAATGCCCTCTTTGTTAGTGTAGTTTGCAACCCGAACTACTTTCTTCCTCGAAGCTGGGAAGTCACAAAATTGATTCAATTGCGCTTCTTTGGTTGTTTCATCCATTGCTCAAAGTGCTCAACCTTATTTCATCAAGAGAGAGAGAGAGAGAGAGAGAGAGAGAGAGAGAGAGAGAGAGAGAAGTCTCTCACTGGCCATTGGTCCGCAATCAATCACCCATCATACTCATCAAGAAGGATTCATCATTAAATGGTGATCCTCCCAAATGCATAAAAGCATCACTACACACAAAGATTACACAATTTCCACAATGCATTGAAGTGAACAAACTGAAAGACAAAGGGAGGAGTTTACCAACTCAGCATATCACCTCATGTTCTGGAGTTTTGTAGGCACCACTGTTTCGAAATATCCGGGATGAAGGGAGGAGCCCCACGACACGAGGGATAGGCAGCCACGTTCTTCCTCCAGTTTGCATTGTTCATTGTCGATGACAAATACAACGAGGTGTTGTCCTAGGCGATTTACATGATACCGAGGGGGGCAACAATGAATCTGAGTATGCAAAAAAACGTACGGGTCAATGGTGGAATGGGACACAGGGGTCGGGCGAAGTCCATGGCTTCATTGGCAAGACCTGCGGGCAGAGTTGCGTCGTTGTGGGCTAGAAAAGGAGCGGGAGAGGAATTTGCTGTCGCATAAATTCATATTTTGATGAAGTGTTCGTCAAAATCCCTCCCATCCCTAGCCTTCAATGTGGAGGCAAGTGACAGAGGTAAACCCGACAGATCTCGAGGTAGGGGATCCCAAGATAAGCGTCTAGGTACGATGGTAACAAGCGCACGAGGTTACCCATGTTCTGGCTTTTTGAGGAGATAATACCAGTTGGGAAAATATAGTAGAAAACCAAAAAAATCACCCTACGATCACCCAGGAACAATATGAAGATGCATATAGGGTTTGGATTAACGATCGTTACCGACTCCGGGAGTGCAGCGGAAGTAGACGAGTCACACTACAAAAAAACACTTCCATGATGATACGTGTTTGTCACAGTAGGTCGCGTTTTTTGTCATGCATGTACATCCAAGACAAATTTATGACAGAATCAAGATAGTCATACCTGTGCTGTCGTAGAAGTGTTCCATGACATTACCAAAATTATCATCACGGAAGTGTCCACTTCCATGACGATAAATCGTGCGTTACAGAAGTGCTTTCGTCAAGGGTGACCGACACGTGGCATCCACCGTAACGGAACGCCGTTAAGCTATAGGGTCGGGTTTTGGATCCGATAACCCGTTAACAGCCCCGACCAATGGGGATTTTCCACGTGTAAAATCATCATTGGCTGGAGGAAACACGTGTCGGCTCATTGTTGGGACAGATGTCATCCACTCATTGGACAAAAGGCGCCTATGATACATCAACACGTGGCACGACCCAACAGAGGCCCATTCCTGTGAAAAGGCCGGCCAGTTTGACTTGGTCAAAAGGTGACGGGCCGGCCCATGGAAAGCCTGTTAATGGCCTATTCGCATATAGCCCATTTACAGCCCGCTAACCCAAGGCCCGTTACGCCCTATCCGAAATAGGCCCAGTAGCGTCATCTAGGCCATCCAATATGATTCTAGCCCGTTTTCACTTCTAGTCCATGTATGGCCCATGACGTCTTTCGGCCCTTATGAGGCCCTATGTAACACTTGGCCTATTAACGACCCGTGGTGAAACTGGCCTGCAATGAACAGTGTATCACTTTAGACCCATTAACGGCCCGTGGTGAAACTGGCCCGTAATGAACAGTGTATCACTTTATACCCATTAAGGATCCGTTATTCAGTTGGGTCGTTTCCAGCCCATGTTATCTTTCGACCTTCTCAGAACCCATTTATTCCTGGGCTCATTTCGAGCATTCGTTTACTTACGGCCCGTTACTATCATTTTCTTCTTGTGGGCCAAATTCAGCCCGTGGTTACAGTCGGCCCGTTTGTGGTCCGTTAATACATTGGGTCGTTTTCATAGCGTCATCAAATACAGCCTATTAATGATGGCCCGTTATGGTCGGCCCATGAACGGACGATTCCAACTCTAGCCCGTTTACGGCCATAATGCGACCGTTATTGGCCCATGTTTGCCAATCGATCATCTGACCCGTATAAGGCCCATTGATGATCTGACCCGTAGAAGGCCCATTTTTCTACGGCTGTAGAAGGCCCAATGTTTCTCTGACCCGTAGAAGGCCCATCGCTTTCTACGGCCCGTAGAAGGCCCACTGTTTCTACGGCTCGTAGAAGGCCCACTGTTTCTACGGCCCATAGGAGGCCCACTATCGCTACAGTAAATATTAGCCCATGGTTATTGTGGCCTACTTTTAAAAAATAGGTTATTGCAGCCACTAGCAAACCGCGGAAAAAGAACTGCACTGACTACAAGCAAACAAATAAACAAGACAACAAGGAAATAAATAAGAAAGCAACTTATGCTAGGCTATCACGGCTATTACACATATTACATCCACTGGGCATCAAAGTTCACCACCAGTGCAAATATAGGGAACACAGCAGCATATAAACGTCGCAGCAAAACAAGTACAGAACTGAAACCACATCAGAAGAGTTCAAGAAACAATATCCTGGGTACCCATAATGCTGGCAAGATGCTTAGCAAGCTTATTAACTTTCTCTTGTTTGGCGCTTAAATCCTCCAGCGCTCGCTGTTGTACAAGAAAGTACGCATCTGAATTCTCCAGGGACTTCCTCAGTCCTTCGGCTTCTTGCCGTAGCACAGTTGACTGATGCCTTTTAGCTTGTAGCTGAGACTGAAGAAGCCAAAGTGATTCAGGCAGCGAGTTCGAAGAGCTTGTGCCAGCGGTATTGGCCAATAACTCGAACACTACATCAACGCAGGACTGGGGTTTTCTCACTGTCTACAAGATCGTTTTTATCACCTTTCTTGGAGACCTACAGGGTTGTCTCACTATCTTGAACCTTATCTGCATTACTTTCTCTACCATTGCATAGTGGGGTGCTCTTCTCCAATATTCTGTTTGCATACTACAAGAGAAACAAGCAGACACATCACAGGTTTAGCTTGTAGTATACCAAACTCATTTTGGTAAATCGGTTCAGTAGTAAGGTGGACAGGATAACAGCATGAAACAAACATACATCTATGTACTATGGTCATTGTATTGTCCATATCATTCTAGTTTATGTTCCCTAATCAAGATAGAGACACAGTTCAACTCATATATTTTGAAGACACAGCAGCATAGACAGAATATAAGTGTTAGAAACTACACAACATTGGCAACACTTGTAATGTGCATCACATGAGAACATAACTGTTTATACAACTTAAACTGAAATCAACATAGAGCAAGAAGTTAGAACAACAATCCAGTTAAAGAAATAGGTTTAAAACATACCTGTTGCGCCATTGGAGTTTCAATTGGATCCTTCAAATTCTAAAGTAGTTGGTATGAGTAAATACAGTGATGCAACAGCAAAGGAGTATGGACCATAGCTACGGAATCTGACCTAAGAACAGTTGCTCTTCTGCTTTAACCATGGATTTTGGGTTAGCTGTGGTGGTCTTCGTGCTTTTAACGCTGCGGTAGCTTACAAGCTGCTCGTGTGGGGGTACTCTATGGTGGACATGGTGCTTTGTCAACTGTAAGTGGGTTACTATCCGCTGGGGTTGCGGTTAGATGGGTTGTAGCTGGTTCTCTTCCCAACGGTGTAAGTGTGCAATCTGTAAGAGTCTCGATTATGTGTGGTGGGGCTAGTTTGTGGGCCAGTACAACCATGGTTCTATCTGCATCGACGGGTAGCACTGTCTTTTGTGAAGAACGGGTTTTTGCTCCCTTAGATACTGCCATCACCCCCTCCAATTCAAATGGCTGATAAGCAAGAAAAGAAATTGAACGTCTGAGACATTGTATGATAGACAGATGTGGTAATTCACATATATGTTGTCAAACCAAACAGACAAAGATGACAAAATTTCACATATATGATGCCTAACTAAACATGATAGCATGACACAGTTTCAGATATATGATGGATAACTTAACATGATATAATGGCATAATTCAACATATGATGAGTACCTAAACAGGATGACATGACAAAACTATATGATGTCTTTCTAAAATAGGTTGGGATGAAATAATTCACATACATGTTGTCTAAGTATACAGGATGGCATGATATAATTGACATAATTGATTCATATACTAAGCAGCTGGCACTCGCATGTATAATCTCTAAACTAAGCAGATAGAATTCAATATTGTGCAGATGATGTCTAAACTAAGCAATGCAAGACACCATATGCATCATATGAGAAATATAAACATTGCAACTTAGAGCATACACCTCAGGTGGGATATAGGACTTGTCATCTGTCTCTGAATCCTCCTCTGAGGAGCTCCCTGTAACCATCGAGATATATGCTTCAACAGGTACCATTGCCTGCTCTAAGGACCTTGTTTTCAGTCTAGATTTTTCCATAACCGGCTCAAATGGATGATACACATGAAGAGTAGTTCAATATACACAGATTGTCGACAAATGGAATACGTAATGAAAAAAAGATGGCATGAGATAATTCACATATATGATGCCTGGCTCCATGGCGGTGCATAATTCACATATATGATAACTGGCTGAAAAGCATGGCATTGCATAATTCACATATCTAATATAGAAAGCAAACATGACGCATTCACACAAAGCATGTCTAATCTAAGTAGATGGCATGGCAATGCAAGACACCATATGCATGATATGAGCAATATAACCCAGCCAAGTTAGAGCATGCACCTCGGGGGGGGGGGGGGAATACGACAGGTCAACTATATATGAATCATCCGCTGAGGAGCTATAAGTAACAAGCATGTACTATGCATCGACAGTGTAGCAATCGACCGCTCGTAAGACCTTGTTTTCACTCCAGATTTTCCCATGATGACTCAAATGGCTGATGCATGGAAGAATAGATGAATGTATAAACATTGTTGACAAATGGAATACATTATGGAAAAAATATGGCATGATACAATTCACATATACGATGGTGGCTAAACAGGATGGCATTGCATGATTCACGTATATGATGCTGGCTAAAGAAGATGGCATTGCATAATTCCCATATACTCCCTCCGTTCCTAAATATTTGTCTTTTTAGAGATTTCAAATGGACTACCACATACGGATGTATATAGACATATTTTAGAGTGTAGATTCACTCATTTTGTTCCGTATGCAGTCACTTGTAGAAATCTCTAAAAAGACAAATATTTAGGAATGGTGGGAGCATGATATAGAAACCAAACAGGTGACATTCACACAAAGCAAATCTAAACTAAGCTGATGACATAGAAGATGTATAATATAAGCAATGCAAGGCGCCATATGCATGATATGACCAACATCAGCATGCTGTTAGAGCAAACACCTCGGTGGTAACCAGGCATGGTCGGCTCCTTCTGAATCTCCCTCCGACCAGTTATCTTCCGCTGGCATACAACCCGGAAATGCAGGAGAGGGGGGGGGGCACTTCGCCCACCATGGAGCAGCGTCTGCATGACAATATATTCGACGTTAACAGTCTTCTCTTTTTCTCTACATGTTCAAGACGATTGTGTACAATATCGACATGCATAATAAAAAATAGTTAGATTTTGTAAGGCCTAAGGGGTGCATGCAAAAATCAAGACCGATGGTAGCAAACGCAGTGGATGGATCCAAAACTAATGATAGCGGTGTAGATTATAGCTTCGGTTTAAAAAGATAGACAATGGATCATCTATTGTTTGTTTCCCACCCAACATGAACCACATAGAAGACCCCAGATGAACCAGATAGTAGATGAGATACTATTCGTTCTTGACTCGATATGAGACCCATGGGCAATTCAAAACTCAAGATTGAACGATAAAGTAGCAGGTAATAATAACCGATGTATAACGTAAGCAAACACGAAAAGACTGCGACCTCTCTTAGGAACTGTCTAGTCCTCGGGTTCATCTCGCGTTTCGATCGATGATGGTAATGCGGTTGGCGTGGCTGCGGCAACGAGGAAGATGATCCGAGGCGGCGAAAGAAAGTCTGCAGGGGGATCTTCGCTGCAAAGTGAACGCTTCTGTCGATGGTGCACCTCAGGTGGGGTGGATGACGGCACGGCAGGAGCAGGATATAACACACAGAGTTTTCTTTAAGGCCAATCTGAAAATGAAGTAAATCTGTAAGGGCTCCTTAGAATTGGAGGATTCTATAAACGCGGGGACAGGAAAAATACAGGAATAGGATAGGAATGCACGTGCAAAACAGAGCATTTGGAAACATAGGATTTCAGTCAACCTGGGTGTTTGGCTCACATGAACTGGAAGAACAGAGGAATGGAGAAACAAAGTGATGCGACGAGTGTACAACCTCTTTGGCATAGCCTTGTGGACCTCAGCATCATTGGGTTGGATGTGGAGGATGGTGATGATCTTTGGTGTATTTGTCGGGAGGCGGGAAGAAGATCTGAGGCCTCTGGAAACGGCGCCGAGGGTACCGCTCCACTGTGATGGACGGTTCCGTCGTTGGAGCAGCTCCGCTAAGGTGTACAGCGAGAGGCTGAAGCATGACAAGACAGACAACTTTAATCTGAAGTGGGACCCTAATATCATCTGCAATAGATGATGTAAAATACATCACCAAAAAGTGCTAGATGTAAACGCATCAACAAGCGCCACGGCCGCTCCGACAGATCTGTAAGTACTGTTCACTCGAACTTAATCAAGAAAATGAACTTCACAGTCAAAACTGAATTTTACCGTCAAACTGATTGAACTAATGTGAGCATTGCAATAGATGTTTAGGGCGTTCGAGCACTAGTAGCGTAAAAGCGATGATCTAAATCAGCAGACGCCGGCAGGGAATGCACTAGCAAAGAGCAAGTCGTGGCAAAGAGCACCATGAAGCGAGTGCTAAAGCAGCAACTCAGCTGCCGGAGGTCGTGGCAGCAAGAGCAAGAGCGCAAGCGAGAGCAAGAGAAGCGCAAGAAGACGTAACGAAAGCAGGAGCAGCAAAGAAGCGACCGACAAAGAAGAACAGAACAGCGCGAAGCGAGAGCCGAGTAGCTGCAGCTAGTGCCGTTGTGGAAGTCGCCGCCGAGGAAGCAATGACATGGGGGAGAGACACCATGGATGATGTGGCCAGCGACGGCGCCATCGATGGAGACGCCATGTCTGCTCGGTATCGAGCACCGGTAGCCCCGTAGATCGAATAAAAGATAAAATGCAGCGGTGAGTGCAGAACCTCCTTGGTGGCGCCGAGTTGGCCTCGGCTTCATCAGAGGAATTGGTGAGGGTGCTGCGGTTCCGGTGGGGAAGGTCAAGACGGCGCTGTGGGGATTGAGGTGGCGCGATAGACGAGGCAAACGTCGGGGCAGCTCCTTGGAGGTGGAGGACGGGGCGGCTGATCCGGCGGGACGACAAGATCGACAACGGATTCTCATCCGGTGCGGTGGATGAGGGACGGCGAGCTGTTGCAGTGGACGACATAGTCATGGAAGAGTCTCCGGCTGGGCGGCGGTCGGGAGGCCGACGGAGGAGCGTGGGGTTTCGCGGGTTTTGGAGGCCTTGGTGTACGAATGGGGCGAAGGGAGGGGGGGGAGCCAAGCTTAGGGGCGCTTGTCCAAAATGTAGGGTAAGTTACCAGCGTACCCCACGGTTTTGACACCATGACGTGGAGCTTCATTTCGGTGAGGGGTAGAAGGGGATTTCGGCGTGTTTGGGCTGCGGAGCGATTTAGGATGAGGAGGGAGTTCTCGCCGCAGCGTCCAAATTTCAGGATAACAAGGCGCGGCGCGGGTTGAAGAAGCGGGAGTTTCAAAGCAGGTGAGACAAAAGATACTCGAGCTTGAAAATTTCGGGATAACAAGGTGCGGATTCCTTGTTCGGCAGGACAAACTTAACGTGTAAAAAAAATCATACAAGACACAAGAGAGTCATGTCCCCTTTTACTATATTGCTATAGATGCCATTGAAAAACTAGAAGAAAAATGTAAAAAAAATTGGGAGAACAAGATTACCACACACGATTACCAAATCGATTCGCACTTCCCTCAACAACAACAAAAAACAAATCAATTCCCACCAAAGAAAGAGTAATGTCCCTTTTTATATGATTAGAGATACCCTGATCTCGAATTTCAATTTTTGAATCCACGTTATGTTGAATTCGAATATATAATTAGGTGACCTTGCGGTTTATAATTGATGTAGTCATACATTTTGATCTTCCTTCATATATGAACATTTTACTCCACCATGTGAACATATATATTGTCGTCTACCATATGGACTAAATTTGAATCAATTTTCCTTATTTGAATACGATTGTTGTCAAGTTATACAATAATTTAAATATTATCTTGATAACAAAAAGACATGCATATAGCAGTAATCATATTTCACTATGAACTACATGTACCATACGCTCTCCAATTCAAATATTTGTATCCATTTTATGTTGAATTCAAATCATAGTACATTATTGGTCTAGGTAGCGAGATGTTCGGGATAATCTAAACCCTATTTTCAAACGTATAATGTTTGGCTGAATTGGGACAAGTTTTGGTCTAAGCCTCTTGCAAAACCGGAGATTCTCTCAACAAGCCTCGTGGTTCCGAGAGGGAACGTGTCACCTTTGTGTGCGAAAAGATATACGCTGCCTCCCCCTGATGTTATTTACAGAGGCAACATAGAACTATATGAGTGCGCTGTTAAACTTTGGAATTATTTCGGGTTCATTTGGCCTTTTTATACATCAGTTGACTTTCTGGACTTTTGATGTGCATATTCTAAACATGAATTGCATGCACATGCTCCGGTGCACCAAAGTGGGTTAAAAAATCACATGTGTGTCCTTGGTTGAATTTCTAGGTCCCATGGAAGAAATGAGAATGAAATTCAAACACTCTGGGCGTCATGACTCTGCCGAGACCATCGAGAAACTTAGATTTTAAATTCATGTAAATCCAAAACTCGGCTGGAAATCATGAAACTTGGCATGGTGTAATGTCATGGCACTAACATGTTGTGGTAAAAATTGGGCCGATTTGGAAGCTCGTGGTTCTAAGAGGGAACGTGCCACCTTTAAGTGTGAAACGATCTACGCTGCCCCCGCCCTTGAGTTTCTTAACAAAGGCAACATAGAACTACATTAGTGCCATGTTAAATTTTGGAATTATTCCGGTTCGTTTGTCATTTTTTATACATTAATTGAGTTTACGGTCATTTAATGTGCATAAGTCAAATTTGAACTACAAGCACATGCTCTCGTGCACCAAAATTGGCTGAAAAATCACATTTGTGTCCTCGGGTGAATTTCTAGGTCCCATGCAAGAAATGAGAATAAAATTAAAACATCTGGGCATCGTGGCTCGGCCGAGAACATTGAGAAACTTGATTTTAAATTTTTTGTAAATCCAAAACATGTCTGAAAATCATGAAACTTGGCATGGATGTCATGTCATGGTACTACCATGTTGTGCTAAAAAAATGGCCGAATAGGAACATATTTTGGTATAAGCTTCTTGCAAACCGAAGCTTCTCTCAAGAAGGCTCGTGGTTACGAGAGGGAACATGTCACCTTTGAGTGCGTAAACGATATACGTTGTCCCCTTGAGTTTATTTACAAAGGCAACATAGAACTACATGAGTGCCCTGTTAAATTTTGGAATTATTCCGGCTTCGTTTGGCCTTATTTACACATTAATTGAGTTTTTGGTCATTTAATGTGCATAATTCAAACTTGAACTACAAGCACGTGTTCCCATGCACCAAAGTTGGTTGAAAAATCACATTTGTGTCCTTGGGTGAATTTCTACTCCCATGCAAAAAATGAGAATAAGATTCAAACATCTGGGCATCGTGGCTCGGTCGAGAACATTGAGAAACTTGGTTTTAAAATCATGAAACTTGGCATGGTGTCATGTCATGGTAGTACCATGCCATGGTAAAAAATTTGGCCGAATAGGAACAAATTTTGGTATAAGCTTCTTGCAAATCGGAGCTTCTCTCAAGAAGGCTCGTGGTTCTCGGGGGGAACGTGTCACCTTTGTGTGTATAATTCAAATTTGAAATACAAGCACATGTTCCAATGCACCAAAGTTGGTTGAAAAATCACATGTGTGTCCTCGGGTAAATTTCTAGGTTCCATGCAAGAAATGGGAATGAAATTCAAAATTAAAGGCGTCGTGGCTGGGTTGGAAACATTGAGAAACTTAGTTTTTAATTCCTGTAAATCCAAAACACGCATGAAAATAATGAAACTTGGCTTGGTGCCATGACATGGCACCAACATGCTGTGGTAAATTTGCCGTCCGATTTGCGAAGGCGCACACATTAACAATCAACAAAGTCATTTTGGAACAAGTGCTGTCACGTTACAATCGGAAACACAAGTATTATTGAAACCGTGGGCGTTCTAATTACTAGTACCATTTACGTGCCGCCACGCATCCCCATTTTTTATTAGCTAGGAGGCGCCCTGCAGGGTAGCTATTTGAGTACGAGAGGCGTGCGAGCAGACCCCTGCACGTGCTTATCGGGAGGAGAGCCCTTTGACCTCCATCTGCCGTCCACCTCTCTCCCAAGGTCTCCATTAATGGCACCCGAGCCTCTGTTTAATGGCGTGGCTATGTCTCAATCGACTGAGATTTAAGAGAGAGAAAAGAAAATCTGAAAGCATGGATCTTGATGTAAGATCTGACGCACCTATATAGCATCTACTACGACTTATAGCAAGCCTGATGAATATATAAGGACAATTTCTATTTTTTTTTGATCAAAGAAGGGCTTGCCCCTTCCGATTTTTATTACTGAAAGCCACCACAATTCACAAGAAGTTCAGCACAACTCCAGCATAACACGAAGGACTAAAAGCTATGTACCAAATTGAAATCGCAACATCCCAAGAGGCCAACAAAGGCCAAACATCCGTGCTAGAACCCAACATTTCACAACCGACGACACAACCCACATCCTAAACCGATTATTGCATCAAAAGAAACCAGGAAACTGAAGGAAGCCCAAAGACAACTAGAAGAACAAAGAACGCTGTGGTCGCCACAAAGAAGAGTTTTCTTCATTCCACCTCGCAACATTGATCTTCCACAGAAAGATAAGGACGATTAATTGTCTTACATAATTAGAAAGATAATTAAAAATCCACATGCGGCTACGCCCGAAATACACAAGGGCAAAAGAAGAAGGAAGACAAGGATCTGGCTCACTGATCTCTACTTTCTTGATGCGTTGCTGTAGGCCGCGAGAACTAGTCCCCGCGGCAAGCGGCGATGAGCTCTTTCGTGTCCTCAAGACGTTGCTTGAGAACATCCACAGATTACTCCACCAGCCTTTGGCGCTCGTTGCGGAGCATGTCATTCTCATCCATAAGTTTCTTGACGATGACGTCGGTCCTCTTCAACAAGGCCTTTGGTCTCCTCCTCGCTGGTACGCACTTCGGACGATCTTCTCCCTCGCCAGGTCGCGCCGCCCGGAGCCTCTCATTGCCCTCCCTTAGTTGCCGGATGACGCCGGTAGCCTGTTCAAACGAGGCTTTCACGTCGTCCTGCAACCTCGCCAAGCCGGAGATCTGATCCATCTGGCTATGGACGATCGCATGCCTGCGCCTATAACAGTCATCGCCTGCCCGCAAGAAATTTTCCCAGGTCGCCGCGGCGCGGCGGAACATCTCTCCTGCTTCTGCAGCGCGACGGGACATCTCTGCTGCTTCCGCGGTGCAGCGGGACGTCTGTGCTGCTACTTCCGTGCGGTGGGACATGTCGGCTGCTCTCGCAGCGAGGCGGGACATCTCTCGTGCTTTCGCTTCCATGCTCGCCTCTCCCTGGTGGCAATCTCTCGACCCAGAACTCACGCTGGCCATGGCAGACGCAAGGGAAGGATGCTGAATGACTTGTTTGTTTTTGTGGATGAGGAGTTGAGGAGGAATGTGCAGTCATCTTGGCATACTAGTATTTATAACCGAGTACTAATACGCTCCTGAGTGGGAAACCGTTTAGGTTGTGATCGGTGTGAAAAGGTTTGGAATTCAATATAGCATGGTACTAATATGCTCCTAAGTGGGAAACCGTTTAGGTTGTGATCGGTGTGAACAGGTTTGCAATTCAATATAGCGTGGAGTAATTTGGAATGTGACGAGACGCAAGCTCAAAATTTATTGACGGTTCTAGTTTCGAAGTGCGGCACTATTCCGGATGGAGTACTTCTTTTTCTACTCCCTCCTTCCGGTTTTATAAGGCATATCTCAAAATTTTAGTTTTTCCATTTTATAAGGCTCAATTTGGTTGTTCCCCAACACATGTTCAGATTCCAAGGTGCATTAAATCATTGCATGCAAGTATTAAGAGAAAATCGACCAATGCATGTACTTTATGCATGCATGCATTGCAATTAATGCATTGATAAACATAATTTTTTGAGAAAAATAAGAGCATTAATTAGGTGCTTTTGCAAACTACAAAAATATTCCACCACTCACCATAAACCGGAAAGGAGGGAATACTGCTGTATGCGTGCAATAAGCGCACCGTCGTATACATATCTTACGGTTAATGGGGCGTTCGACAGGAATAGCCGCGTGGCGAGCTCTAGGCTAGTCCTTTTTTCAGACGCATTAAACCTATCTCTTGGGACTTCTCGCACGCACCATCGTGCCACCCACAAAAACTTGTAGTACTCTGAGTTTAGTAGTACGTTATACAAGAAGAGAAGAGGTGCACGCACGCACTCGTCCTCTCACACACGCGTCAGTTTTTTCTCGAAAAGGAGGATGATGACCCCGGCGTCGCATCCGGGAGTCACACACGCATCTCTTAGCTACAATTGTAGTGTTCTCAACCATCCGATTGGCTCTATCATGGATGTACCTATATACTAAAACATGTCTAGATCATCTATATTTTGACAAATGGAAGGCATGTATTGTGGAACAGAGGGAGTGCTTGTCATCAAAATGGATAAAAATGGACGTATCTAGAACTAAAATACGTCTACATACATCTCCTTTTATCCATTTTGATGACAAGTAGTACTTCTTACCCAAAGGAACTTTATATTCAACAGACACAAAATACCCGTTCGACTGTTGGAAATTACTGATCTGATGTCGAAGTAATTGCTGCATCGCCACCAAAACCCACCATTTCTTAAGCTAAAGTAGACCAAGGTAATCCCCATATTAGCATATTACTAAGATAAACAGAAGGCATTGTCAAAACATTTAGGACGTGAGCTTGTCAATCTGAATGTGGAGGGACACAAGCTTAGCCCTGGCCAACAGCTTGGGCGGAACTGTCAAGAAGGTCAGCTCCTGCACGTCGACGTCACCGGGATCCTTGCTGCTTGTCACCGCCACGCTCGCACTTCTGGCACTGCCGCTGGTTCCCAGGGCGCTTGACGCGGCAGTCCACGCAGGCCAGGTGCCCTCCCTTGCACTGCAGAAATCAATCCAACAACACATCAATCAAGAAACCTGCACCTTGCTCAATCAGCCGAACGGACGAGGTGTATTCAGACCTCATACACTGGAGGCGTCAAGGGGCGGAGGCACAAGGGGCAGTGGAGCACGGTGAGGTCCATCGAGACCTTAGAGAGCTCCATCGTCGGGTCCTGTTCCTGTTCGGTCTGCATGATCTCGCCCTCCTCGTGCACAACCATCTCTCGACTTGGGCCGGGGTATTACAAAGCTTACCGTCACTTATTTTATACTCCCTCCGTTCCTAAATGTACTCCCTCCGTTCAGAATTACTTGTCTCGGAAATGGATGTATGTAGAACTAAAATTACGTGTTGTAATTAATGCATCGGTAAACACAAATTATTGAAATATATCGAGTGTAGTGCTTTGATGTGTCGCGTCAACTCGTACATCAACGAGAAGTTTGATTATCCTCTCCCTCGCGGACTTAACTGCACCTGCCTTTGGCTGTATGACAGGTTGGCCACACACCTGTCAGGCCCACCTATCATACACGCAAAGACAGGCGTCCCTCCCTCGCCCATGAGCGTGGTGGCTGGCAAGAATAGGAGAAGCTTTAGCTACCGCTCTCCATCCGCACTGCGGTGGACATGCAGCAGTTCAATCGGTGTCGGATGGCTGAAGCGCATCTTGTAGTACTCCTCCAGTGCAGTAGTACACCATCATTGTTCGACCTCCCAAAGAGGCGAAGAGCCAAGCGCAGCCCAGACGCTCGTGTGGCAGTTTCATGTGTAGAGTAGTCTAGATAGCGTGTACCGTGCCTGCAAGCTTAAAACCGTTGGGGTCGGCTCCATGCTATGTGGCCGTCTCGAAGTTTTTTTAAAATTAAAATAGTCTTGGCCCTACATCACCCTGGTGATTGTAGTTTGCACGCTCATCTGGTCAAGACAGGAATATATATTTTAATTTGTTTTTTTAAAAGGGGGGACTCCCCGGCCTCTGCATCAGAACGATGCATACAGCCACATATATTTTAATTTGTGGTGGGTAAATGTTAGAGGTTGCAGCAAATATATTGTACACTGCGGGTCTTTCAGCCAAGTTTAGAGGCAAGCATGTGGGGCCAGTGCTATGATGTGTCGCGTCAACTCGTAGAACGAGGAGAAGCTTGATTTTACTACACGCCTTCTCCCTCGCCCATGCACGCTGTTGCTCGCAAACGAGGACGGGCTTTCGCTTAGTAGTACTTCTACAACAAGCTATCCGTCCCGCTCGCGGTGGACGGACATGCAGCTGTGGATTTGACACTGTAGAAGTAGTAGTAGTAACATCATTGTTCGTCTTCTCGAAGAGGCGAAGAGCCAAGCGCAAACCAAACGTCGCAGTTGCGAACATTGGAGCACGCATATAGCCAGGTTCTTTCATGAGACAAAATTGCTATGTGAGCCCACTATTGTACTAGTACGTACAACTACTTGCTAGTATAGCCCTGTAAACCAGAAAGGAGTATTTGCCCTTCTAGAGATTTCAACAAGTGACTAGACTACACCGAGACGGAGTACATATGGAGCAAAATGAGTGAATCTGCACCGTAAATAAATATGTACTAGTTCTATCGTTTTCCTCTCCGAGGTGCACAATATTGAGTATACTGACTAGTCTCTTTTTGACACGCATTTATGTTGTTGTTTTTGACACAGTACAGACACAAGCGCTCATATACACGCGCATACACTCACCCCTATGAACGCACACACGCACGACACTATCATCTTGAAGTTTACGAAGTCACCATAGGTACCTCGTCGTCGACGGGTCCATAGGTGCTTGAATGCCAAGGAGGAAGAGGGTAGCGGTTCCCGAGACATTGAACGGTCAATGATGCATCCTCAATTACATGCAGAGGGAATTAATTGGAGAAGCAGACTAGAGCCAGCACGATGTGAATGCAACAGAGTTTGGACTCTCATATAATAAAGCCGCCCAACCACTCCAATCCATCTACTACTCCTACTTCCAAGTCTCTGCGCAACACTGCTCACTCCAATCCAAGACCAAGTGACCAGAAGCCACAAGAACCTATGGAGGCGATGGACGCGAGCGGCAGTCGGTTGTGCCAAATCATCCAAGGCGCCGGCCTGCCCTCAAGACAATGAAAGCATTTCCAGACGGTGCTGGCGACCGCAGGCATCGTAGCCCTCGCCGACGCCGGCTTCGCCTCTCGCATGGACGGCATGATGGTCAATTCCATCCGCAAGTTCACCGCCGTAAAGAAGCGCGCGGATGACCTTGTCGTACTGCTCCAGCCCGCGCGCCCAGGTTCCTCATTTCCTGCCACCCTCATCAGCCTACATGGTGAAGAACTCTTTCAAGCCCCGGTGGCCCTGCAGGTGCCTGAGGTCGCGATGAAGAATGTCCACCTCGAGGCCTTTCGGCCAGCCTCGCCATTCAAGAAACCGTCGACCTGCACATCCACGTCACGAGGAAATCGTCTACATAGGCCACTACAAGGCAAGCAAGAACAGAAAGACGCGTTGGCCTTCTTCCGGTAATTTGGAATCTTTGGACGCCATTGTTCAGAAGCACGTCGACCTGGCCACGAAAGCCGCTGCAACTTAGGCGCCGTTCGGTGGGCCGACGCCCTGAGTCAAGGAGTGGACGTCGTCGATGGATGCATCTCTTCTTCTTGCCTCCTGTAACCAGCACTACATCGCCTCGTGGCCTTAATGTTTTATTAGTATAGTACTCTAAACTATGTCTTCATACATATGTATGTTGTATTCCATTTGAACTAGTATCTAAAAAGGCTTATATTTATGAACGGAGGGAGTATATGGCATTTCTATTCCATTCGTAACGTTTTCACTGTGAGGTGGGGCCGCAGTTGAGCAAACCCGCCCCACCCACCGAGCGTCGGCCGAGTTTAGAATTACTAGAAGAGAGAAACGAGGGAGGATAGCTAGCTGTAGCACGGAGCCTGTTGTCAGATAGGACTCGTGTTTATAGAATAGGAGTACTGAGCACTCGTGCCTCTTTTTTTTTGAGGGAAACATTAGTCGTATGTCTAGTACCACTAGTTGGGTGCGTGCGACCTATAGCTGTCATCACTTTAGGTCTCCTTTTCGAACCGCGGCTACGCTTCACAGTACATATTTTTTCACACATTTATCCTCCTATATGTACTCTAGGCTATTTCCACATGCTCCCATTCACCGACATGTGGGACATAGAGCATCTGGGTCGTAGTGCATGCACGACTCGAAGCGTATGCCGGGGTACTTTACATTTCAGACCTCACGAATTACATGCAACCCCCCCGCAGAAGAATAAATAAATCAATGAATTACTACATGAAACCGGATTATTTTCGTGCAAACAGTAGCACGTTCATTAAATTTTGGACATAACATGTTTATAAAAAATGACCGGACCTAAACCAGTCTAAGGGCCTCTTTGATTTTTCCCAAAAAAAAGGGCCTCTTTGATTCGCAGGATACTGAAAACACAGGAATAGGGAAAGTATGATGGTGATGAACCGAGACGAGGATAACTCTAGCTCAGTTAGAGGTTAGAGTTAGATTCTAACCCTGAACTAACTATAAACCAAAGAGGTGTATGGATGGCAGGGTTAGATTGACAATAAATGCTCTATCTCAATCATTTGACTACTTTGGACCCTATTTTAGTCGACTAATATAAGTCCCTTGGATCCAAGCACCCTCTTGGTGTGGCGGCTCTTCCGTGGCCTCCTCCGCTCACAATTGACATAAACGAACCATCTATACAAATCAAGCATGCAAAACATGAAAATTTTTACTTTTTCCATACAAATGAGATATCCCACTTAAACATACAAGTCGTCAATCAAGCTTCACAAAATGAAAAACACTTCATGAAACAAAGAATGAGCTAACTCATCACGGAAGTCGTTCACGATAGGGAGGGAGCCCGGAGCCCCTCACGCACCGAGGGAGGAGCTCGCCATCGTTGCTCTGGAGGAAGGCTCTGTAGAGCCCAAGCCCCGGGAACCCCTCCGACGCCGGCCCTTGCGAGTTGAGGTCGACACCGGCATGGGTAGGAGGGCCGCTTGCCGCCGACTGGGAACTTCATCTTTGGGTCTGTAGAAATAATGAAAGCATGTAACTAAAATACCTAGAAAGGTGAACGAAATCTTTGGGCCTCTAGAAATAATGCAAGCCTGAAACTGAAATACCTAGAAAGGTGAACTGAATCTTTGGGCCTCTAGAAATAATGCAAGCCTGGAACTTAAATACCTAGAAAGGTGAACTGAATCTTTGGGCCTCTAGAACTAATGCAAGCCTGAAACTGAAATACCTAGAAAGGTGAACTGAATCTTTGGGCCTCTAGAAATAATGCATGCCTGAAACTGAAATACCTAGAAATGTGAATCAATCTTTGGGCCTCTAGAAATAATGCAAGCTCGAAACTCAAATACCTAGAAAGGTGAACTGAATCTTTGGGCCTCTAGAAACAATGCAAGCCTAAAATTGAAATACCTAGAAAGGTGAACTGAATCTTTGGGCCTCTACAAATAATGCAAGCCTGAAATTGAAATACCTAGAAAGGTGACCTGAATCTTTGGGCCTCTAGAAAGATTTATTACCTCCTCAAGCAGCATCAAAAAATTCCATGAGTGCACCACAAATCTATAGCAAGTTTGATCAGGTTCTACTTTTCCAAATCAGAATTAGCGCTAGAGCAAGCAAGATCAATGATATGGCCGTGAGACAGAGAAGGAACGAACAAACTCACCCCTCTCGTGGCCTCCCTGGTAGATGCACCGCCGCCGCGCACGACAGAGGGAGAAAAACGACTGGTGAAGGGGGAGCGGGGCGACCTTCGAAGGTCGGAGGGAGAGGGCGATCGGAGTAGGGTGGCAGAGGCCAGAAAGAGAGGGCGGCCGGAGGAGAGAGAGGGCGAGCGGCGCTTGGGCGGGCGGCCCTATGGGAAACAGATAGGAGTCGTGCGAGGAGGGGGGAGCGATCTGGTGTGGGCAGGTGAGATTTTTTTTAGTTCTCTTTTAGTGGCCCGAGGATAACTAACCCAATTAGAACCTCTCCACCGGGCTAGTTTTTTTAGCTGGGTTAGAGCAAACTAGCTCAAACTAACCCCTCTTGTTTTGATAATTTGAGGCTATTTCAACCCAAACTAGCTCTAACTCGGGGATCCAAACAAAGAGGAGTGTTACTGTACATGCTACAGTGTGGACCATACCACATTGTTTTTTATGGCCATATCACCACATTGTTTTCTACTGCTGGTTCACTGGGATACCGTGGTTCGCACGGCTGGTTCACTGGGCTGCCGTGGTTCGCACTCCTCCGACCTGAGTAGTACTCCCTCCGTTCCTAAATATAAGTCTTCGTAGATATTTCACTGTGTGGACCACATACGGATGTATATAGATGCATTTTATGTGTAGATTCACTCATTTTTCTCCGTATGTGGTCCATAGTGAAATCTCTCCAAAGACTTATATTTAGGAACGGAGGGAGTAGTATATATACCGCATCATTATTTGCTCCTTCTTACTACTCCGACATGTGGGAGAGTCAGCATCCGGGTTGACGTGTCATGCACCAGATTAGAGCGCGGAACGGAAGGGGGGCATCACCCCGGTCGGAGCGCCAGTAATTCATGACTATAGTGAGTGGTCATATCACAAGTCTTTCCAGCAGTAACGCGTCAAATCGCAGCCCCCTCGCTCACCCTCCTCGCCTCTCTGTCAAACCGCCTACCTGAAACGGTCACAGACTGCCCGGGAAAAGCCCGCCCTCAACTTTTAACTACGCGAAAATAGTTGGAGCTTGTTCGTTTCTATATAAATACAAGATTTCATCAGTATGTTTATTCACCCGTGGGGTTGTTCAATGAATGGAGGGGCGGGGAGCACAAATGTAGTAGTAAGTAGGAGTCGTAGAGTAGTCACCTTAAATAGAGAGTTTCTTTTCTTTAAGGCTGGTCATAGTGGGGAGTAACTTAGACTAGTAACATACATATGCTACTAGTCTATGTTACCACCTTCATAGTGGGGAGTAACATGTATGTAGTATCATGCAAACCATCATTTATTAAGATGTAGACTCATTTTGCCTTGGGATGTGCTATGTTACTCCAACCATCTCTCTCCTCATTAAATACATGCCATGTAAGCAAATTTTTCTTGGGATGTGTTATGTTACTTGCTATGTTACTCCCACTATGAGCAGCCTAATGCCACGTACACAAATTGAAACGCTTGTTGTGGAGAGAAAAAAGATAATCACTCCACTATATATGGACGCAGGGGCCTGAGCGCTTGCTTTACTAGGGTTGCTCTCTTCATTCTCTCATCCTCTCCAGATATAAACAAGACAGCGGTAGCGACATTTTCTCTCTGCTCACCGCTGGTCACAGATCCGGCCGGATCCTTCGGCCGGTGTGTGTAGAGGACTAAAAGGTGCACCGTTCACGCGGTCATCGCCGCCGAGGGAGGAAACCCACAGCTGCCGGAGGGGCCCGATACTCTGCCCGTGCCGTTCTCTCCGACACAGCGCCGGCTCGGGAGGCCCTCTGACCCTTCTTCCTCCCTGCCGTATTGTCCGCAAATCCGACCTGCCGCCGCCGACATCCCGGCGACCCTCAGGTATAAGTTCTTCGAAAGCGGCCTTGCTTCACCGCCTCAGCTCCCCACGCGGTCTGCATGTGCATCTTTTTCTACTCCCATAAGCTCTTTCAAAGCCACCTAAATTTTTAGTATTATTAGAGGTAAAGCTACTTCATGCATTCAAATCTAGGGCTTTGTTCAAACAACGAAGAAAGGGGAGAAAGTTGTAGCATGAATCTAGGACTTGATTCAAAGAGGAAATAATATGGTGAAAGTAGTAGAGACCGGATACCCAACCGGTCTCTTGGTTAAAAAGGGAAATAATGGGAAAACGCAGTACAAACTGGATAAGGAACAGATCTATTATTGGTTGAAAAAAGGATAGAACGTGGCGGCTGGTGGACAAGTCAACAGAGTATGTCCAGGATTAGATTTGCTGCCATCACATAGTAAAAGGTCTCCAGGATTAGATTTGCTGCCCTCACATAGTAAAAGGTCTCAGGATTAGATTTGCTGCCCTCACATAGTAAAAGGTCTCCAGGATTAGATTTGCTGCCCTCACATAGTAAAAGGTCTCAGGATTAGATTTGCTGCCCTCACATAGTAAAAGGTCTCCAGAATTAAATTTGCTGCCCTCATATAGTAAAAGGTCTCCAGGATTAGGTTTGCTGCCCTCACATAGCGTGAACAAGCTCGGCATCACCACTTTATGCCTCCTTGTAGGTACATTGTGCTGATGCGTCCACTGTCGCATGTCCTTATACCAACCTTTTGCCCTTGTTAATGTAAGGGCGCATGTAAAATGAAGTGATCACGCTGTTACCTTAGGGACATGTCTAACCAGTGTTATTGTTAATCTAATGCCTCCAGTGATAAGATGCAATTAAACTGTGTTACAAATGGCACTCCTGCTATTTTCCCCAAAGTGTGATAAGTAAGTTGCTCCTTTACGCTCTTTGAGTGTCCTAGTGTCCCCATGGTCCCATGCCCTTAAACCAGCTCTTTAGCTTTTGTTGATTTATCGTGTCCGGTAAACAAGCAATGCCACCATTAAAGTAATCCCATATCGAGGAATCTCATTGTTGATCGTAATGCTTACGGTAACATGAAGCATTGCTGACGCTTTTAAAATTTCTACTGTCCTCGCTTGATTGCCATGAACATAATTAAGATGCTTCTTTTCATTTTGTATATGCTTCAGATATTCTTATTGACCAAAGAATCTGTTTACTTTCTATCATTTTGTGCAGATAGGGATATCCATTTCACCTTGTTGCTATTGTGACCTTTTGGTGAACTGCACAAAACACTTTTTTTAATGAGTGTCTTGTGCAATTCAACTAAAATGTCACGTGGGCAACATCTCTCAATTTTGGTGGAACTGCACAAAATGGTGATTGGAGTTTCCAAAATCTCCGTCAAGTTCTGCTGGTAATCTCGTGCAACATTTTATTAGCCTTTGCAAGATGGATCCGTCACTATCACCACAATGGCACTTTATTTTAGTGGAGCTGCACAAAACGATAAGAAAATTATAGTTGCACCCTACATGAGCCGGACAGCCAACCTTAATGTTCCTCAATTTTAGTGCAACTACTAAAGAAGAACCTGCCAGCTCACAAGAGCAAGTACTTCTTGCTAGCTGAATGATGCAATCTTTGCTTCATTTCAGGTGAACCACAGAAAAAGGCGCATGAATTGAATCATGGAACTCCAGGCAGACCTCATCCTAGTGGAGCTGGAGGTTGAGTTCAAGGAGGTCGCTATTAAAGCGAAATCATGATCTCATGTCTCCTTGTTTGTGATGTGCAAACATGCTATGCAAACGGGAATACTCAACTACAGATGTTGTGACGGTCAAGAGCATTCGCCAAGTTCTTCGATTGTATGACATGGCTAGCCAAGATGGATTTAATCCCGATATTCACTTTATCAAAACGCTCTAATGGGTTGGTTATGAATCTTGCAAGCTGGGAATCAATGAGATGTGTAGGCATCTTTGTTGTACTTATTATTTGAATCTTATTTGTTGGTTACGAATCTTGCAAGCTGGGAATCAATGAGGTGTGTAGGCATCTTTGTTGTACTTATTATTTGGATCTTATTTGTTGGTTACGAATCTTGCAAGTCGGGAATCAATGAGATGTGTAGGAACCTTTGTTGTACTTATTATTTGGATCTTATTTGTTGGTTCTGAATCTTGCAAGCTGGGAAACATGGCATGATGATGCAGAGGACAGCAACCATAACAAACAGTTCAAACTTGATAGTATTATCTTTGTGAAAGTGCGACAAATGTGCTGATCGTGTGCGTCCTGAGAATAATAATTCTAATTGTTGTGCATGTTGATCCCGTGGCACTGATAGAATGAGCCAATGCATTGCTTATTTTAGGTATAAATTTCTATTAAAGCTAATTAAATTTAAGTAAAGTGACCTCTAACTCCTGTTATTACAGTACCAATACAGACCCGCTCGTGAACCAACGTGTGGCCGGAGTAGGTTTCTTAATGGAGGCGTTTGAATGCGCCGAGGGTGCATCTTCTGCCGGGCGTGCAGCGACGAGGGAGGGTAATGCTTGTTGTCGCCTGTACACACTCAGCTTACTGTTGAATCCAGTTCCCCAAGAGCTGAAAAATGAACTGCTGCCGCCGCCTACACACTCGTTCACTCTAAGAGACTCCAATGGTGATCCGAGGGGTGAGCCTGCTGGATATGGACTTCAGCAAGGAGTTAGTTCGCCGTTCAGTCCTATGGCTTCACCAAGTTGAATGTGATGTACACCAACGATACAGTCTCGGTGAAGCTCTGCCTCGCCTGCACTAGGTTCGGGAGCATTCGCCCGTTTCATCGGCAGCGCCGACTGCACCTTCGCTACGATGGAGAGAAGGAAGAACGCGACGATTCGGCCATCTGGTGCAACAAGCTTGTCGACATCTAGAAGCAATACAAGATCATCGAACGCAGGCGGAGAAGGACTGCGTGGTTGACTTCTTTGAGACCATCATCGACCCCTGATACGCCAACATGAAAGAAGACGACCTGAACACGTGGGAGGTACCTCTGAATCTAGCCTACATAACCTACGCGGCCAAGGACGCATACGCATGCTACGACATGTACAGGCAGATCTTGGACATGAGGGCGTGTCTGCTTCCCGTAACCGACGAGTACACGGACAGCCGCAGCGTCATGATCAAGCGTGCCAGGAAGGTCTAGATGTTGTACTTTATCTGTTTATAAGCACCTTTATCATCTGAGTGTTTCATGCATTAGCCCATGTGTCGTAATTATCTGTTTTGTTCGAAAAATTTCTTTTAAGAACCCATTAACCTAATTGCTTTTTTAGTGGCTATTTGCTTATGTATGTACACTAGTTCACTTGTCCGTAAAAAAAACTTGTTCACTCGGCTGCCGTGCTTTGAATCTCCTTCCTCCCAACATATTCCCCTCCTCAGGTGGACCCAGCAGGTCTCTGAATTTTCTCCCACTTTCTTTTTCAATGTAAACTGAGTTTTCTCCCAGTACTTTCCCCTAGAACCAACTCAACTGTCCCACGTCTAGCCTAAAAAATAATAATACCCCACGTACTATTAACTCATCAAATTAAAATGATATTTTATTTCGTAAGTTGAAAGTTATTACAGAATAATAATAATGATTGTTTATATATAACTTGCCAAGTTAACTCCTAGTGATTGCGTACATAAGCTTGCAAAGATTTTACTGACGTGCAATCATGTGTTTATGTTTTTATAACATTTCTTCATCTAGCCCAACATGATATTTTCACCCAAAGACAAAGCAAGTCCATGGATTTCGAGAAAATGCAAATGGGATTTAAACGGGCTGCATAGATGCTACATCATTGTTTCACCCAGCCCACCAAATGGACTAAAAACAAATGGACTGGCCGACATGTGGGCCAAGAGGTCGAAGTTTAAGAAGGCGTTGGATTTACATCCAACGGCTGGCATTCTTATTCAATCTCTCGTCTTCTTCCCCAGCTTGCGAGAACTGCTCCAGCCTTGGCGTCAAGGCGGCGTTGTTTTGCGCTCCTCGTGAAACGCTACCCCGCCGACGGCCGTGCCATCCCTCCTCCGCACCTCCTGTTATTCTCTGCCGAGGGTAGGCCCACCGCACCAACCAGTCAAGTTTCCCACTCCTCTCCGTCTGCGACTCCAATCGCCGCGTCTTCCCCATCTCCGGGTCGTTCGGTCTAGGGCCTTGCCGTCGTCCACCGCCTCGGTGCGCTTCGGCCTATGGCGTGGTCAACATACGAGAGTCATCGGAAGAGGACTGCACGTGGAGAGCCTGACGGCTGGGACCCACGAGGTCCATGGTCGCACGCAGGGAAAGTTCCTCCTTATTACGCACTATACCTGCACTGTACGTAGGAAGGGCTTCTGTATTTCGCGAACAAAACGTCCCCCCCCCCGCTGACAGGTCGGACCCACCAGCTATATCTTCGCACGCAAGGAAGTGCCTCCTTATTACGCACCAAAAAATGAATACCCCCTGCTAGCTGGGACCCACCATAGTGGGTGGCTAACTTGTGGTCCTACTAAGTTGACAAGGACGGAGGGCTTTGTCAACTTAGCCAATATGAACGATTCTAGATCTAGTGACCGTACGATGTCCATCCAACGGCCATAGTGCTTCTTCAACCTCTGGTCTTCTTTCTCCAGCCGCCCAAAGCAGCGCCGGTCGTGCTGCATGCTCCTGCCTCCCGTGGCCGGCTGTTATGCCGTAGAGGTCTCACCGCCCCTACTACTCCCACCGCTGGCCAGGGCATCCCTCTACTCACCCACACCACCTATTATTTTGCGGCGACGGCGGCCTCACGCCGCAGCCGAACCAGTGAACCCTCGTACTCCTCTTCGCGTGGGCATCCACTATCGCGTCTTCCCCGGCTGCGTGTCATCCCCTTCCTAGGCCTCGCCGTCGTCCACCGCCGTGGTGCTCTCGGCGCGGCGTGGTCAATGTGGTCAACGACCGACTTCCATCGAAAGAGTACTGTACGTGGAGAGGCTGACAGCTGGGTCCAAGGCCACAACCCAGTTTTTTTGTGATTTGCCAAGTAAGTCGCTTTGTCAGGCCTGTTGGGCTGCAAATCTTTCAAGACGAGGAGAGATTCATTCGGCTGGCCGTGAAAATGGCCTATCTGTAATGAGAAATGGGTTGTACATTTTTAAAACACATCAAACCGGCAATCAGTTTCAAATATCTTTTTTTCATTTTGAGATTTTAAATTACATTAATTTTTATGCGTGGAGAATTTGTTGGATTTTATATTGATATACGTTTATTTTTAAAATCAGTTTGAATGTGAGTCAAAATTTCGGGATTAAAAACAGTTCGGACCGCACCGAAATATGCAAAATTTCGTATAATTTTTTAACCGTGGCCACAATATGGGATGTAATCTATACCTACTATTAAAAGGAGGTGATATTCTTGGTTTCGTCCCGCTTTGTTTGGTCCCGCTTCAATTAATTTCACGTACGCTATTTGGTTTTGTTACTTGCCACCCATTTTGGCCGAACGAAGAAAGCCAACCTGGCGGCAAACTGAGGCCCACGTCCGAAGAGCTGGCAAAAAAATCAAATTACCGATGGGAGGGTTCAATCTCATAACCTGCCAACCGGCCACGCATACGGTTGTCCAATCGACCCAGCTAGAGATATGAGAGATTTTTTCTCCCGTTGTAACGCACGGGCCTTTTGCTAGTGCTAACAAAAAGAATATGGGCTCCAAAAAACCTTAAGAATTAGCAAATGGGCTGTAAATTATTATAAATAATGGCAGATGGGCTGTATCTGTTTTCCATGATTTGAGGTTTTCCTAAAAAAGGTTGACGACAGCAGTGGATCGTTGGATGTCCATCCAACGGACGTCGTCTTCATCAATCTCTGCTCTTCCTGCTCCAGCCGCTCAAACAAGCGCCCGGGACTGCTCGTCCTCCTCCCCGCTGCCGATTGTCTGCCGCAGCCTCACCGCCCATCGTACTCCCATATCGCTGGCCTAGCCATCCCTCTACTCACCCACACCTGCTGTTATTCTCCGGCGACGGGCAGAACCAAGAAACCCTCAGATGATCGTACTTCCCTCCGCGTGCGAAACAGCTGCCGAGCCTTCCCTGCCTCCGTGTCGTTCCCTTCCTAGGCCTCGCCGTCGTCCACCGCCCTGGTGCTCTCGGTGCGGCCTGGTCAACGTGTTCAACGACCGACATGCATTTGAAGTGGACTGTACGTGGAGAGGCCGTCAGCTGGGTCCACGGCCGCACGCAAGGAAATGCCTCCTTATTATGCGCAAAATAATGATTCCTCCACCTGACATCAGGGACCCACCGAAAGGGCCTCTGTATTTCGCGAGAAAAACGTTATCGCCGATGACATCTTGGACCCACCAGCTATATCTTAGCACGCAAGGAAGTGCCTTCTTATTACGCACACAAAAAATAAATACTCCCCCTGTTAGCTGGGACCCAGTATAGTGCCAGGCTGACTTGTGGGCCTACTAAGTTGACATCGACGGAGGGCTTTGTCAACTTAGTCAATATGCACGATTCTAGCTCCAGTGACCGTATGATGTCCATCCAACGGCCGTAGTGCTTCTTCAACCTCTGGTCTTCTTGCTCCAGCTGCCCAAACCAGCACCGGCCGTGCCTCGTGCTCCTGTCTCCCGTGGCCGGCTGCGATGCGGTAGAGGCTCACCGCCCCCTACTACTCCCACCGTTGGCCAGGCCATCCCTCTACTCACCCACACCCCCTGTTATTCTGCGGCGACGGCAGCCTCACACCGCAGCGAACCAGTGAACCCTCGTACTCCTCTACGCGTGGGCATCCACTGCCGCGTCTTCCCCGGCTCCGCGTCATCCCCTTCCTAGGCTCTGCCGTCGTCCACCGCCCTGGTGCTCCCGGCGCGGCGTGGTCAACGTGGTCAAGGAATGGCTTCCATCGGACGCGGACTGTACATGGAGAGGTCGACAAATTGGGTCCACGGCCGCAGAAGGAAGTGCCTCCTTATTACGCCGCAAAATAATTATTCCTCCACGACAACGGGGACCCACCGGACGGGCCACGATATTTCGCGAAGAAAACGCTTTCCTCGACCGGGACCCACCAGCTACATCTTCGCACGCAAGGAAGTGCGTCCGGCAAAAAATGATTCACCGACCGGCCGTGACCCACCAGCAACATCTTCGCAGGCAAGGAAGTGCCTGACAGTCGGGACCCACCTGGTCGAAGCGTACGTAGGGTTGTCATTCTAGTCGCGAACGTGTACGTACATACTGGTCGTTGTAGAGGCGCGCACGTGTCGTAGTAGAGGCGCGCACATAGCATGTACACGTACGTACATCGACGAGGGTGCAAGAAAGAAAATACGGCCACGTACGTACATACGGGCAGGGTCTCGAACGCCTACTCGCACATATGTACATGGCTGGGTCGGAACAGAGAAACAACATCGTCGTCGTGTTCATGGGGAGCCAACCGGCTGGGTCGGAACGGAATGCGTGGTCGTGTTCATCGAGAGGGCTTGGACGGAACAGGCGATAGAAACGAGGCCTGGCGTACCGCACAACGGAGGAAACGGCCTTGTGTTCGACCGGCCACGTTCGGAACGGGGTCCTGTTGATCGGGAGGGGTGTGGCGTACCGCAAAAAACAGAGGAAACAGACCTCCTACGGTCGAAACGGGGGTCCTGTTGATCGGGAGGGGTGTGGCATACCGCAAAACGGACGAAACGTAC
This sequence comes from Aegilops bicornis, assembly GCA_021605145.1. Taxonomy (NCBI): domain Eukaryota; kingdom Viridiplantae; phylum Streptophyta; class Magnoliopsida; order Poales; family Poaceae; genus Aegilops; species Aegilops bicornis. The sequence continues at coordinate 536,793,952 of CM038669.1, read as the reverse complement.
TTGTGTTGGAGCGCTACGGTCAAAACGGGGTCCTGTTGATCGGAGGGGTGTGGCGTACCGCAAAACAGAGGAAACGGACTTGTGTTGGAGCACTACGGTCGAAACGGGGGTCCTATTCATCGGGAGGGGTGTGGCGTATCGCAAAAAGGGACTCCACGGGATACTATTCATCTCCACCGTCGACCTCCTCCAGCCTCCACGGGCTACCGTCGACCTCCTCCAGCCTCCACGGGCTCCTGTTCATCCAGCCTCCACCGCGCGCTACTCCACCGCCATTGTTCAACCACCCCTTCACGGACACCCCGCACCGTCATCTGCTCATCCAGCCCTCCACACCACGGGGTCTGTTCAGCCACCCCTCCACGGCCACCCTCCACCGTCTCTGTTCATCCAGCCCTCCACACCACGGGTCTTGTTCATCCAGAGGCAACGCCACCTCTCACTGCTCGTCCAACCCCCCATAACGCCACTTTGTTCATCCAATCGATCGGCTTGATTAGCACCAAAGCGAAGGAATCGCTCCATCGGGTTCGATTAACAGCCATCGATCGATCGCTTCGGGTTCGATGAACGCGTAGCCTGCGGCAATCGCCGTTCGGGTTCGATTAGAGCCCAACGCCTCGCCGGGTTCGATTAGAGCCAATGCCTCGCACACACACGCCAGACGTGTCACGAGAGAAACGCGCATCGCTAGGCCCCCGACCTCCCACCGTAACCGGCAACTCCCCGAAATTTTCCTCCCCCTCGCTTCTACCACGGTTTTTTCCGTCATGGACGGCCCAAAGAATGTCATGCAGCTGCATCTCCGGCCCGCCCAGGATGAAAAGCCCATTTTTGTCATGATTTTTTGTCATAGAAGTAGGAGCCCACCACATCTATGATGATACCGGGTTTTGTCACAATTATCGTCATAGAAGTGTCATATGTATGACAGAAAAAAAATTCGTTCGGCCCAAAATGTCATGGATGTGTCTTTTTTTGTAGTGTCAGTGTAGATCATACTTGGAGTCTCTCGAACGTCAATGTCGATCCCGCGGACCGACCTCGAACGATCCCTCAAACAGAAGACCGAAAGCACGGTCTCTCTACTTGGTTGCAAGTGTACGATCTTCACAATCTGGCAGCGCTTCGCCGTTGAGAGCTAATCATCGCCAAAGAATTAGAGGGAGGAGATTAGAACCACACGGGGCTTCTAGTTATGAGGATTAGAGGTGGCTGGGCTAGCTCTAATTAGTCAACTTGGACCAACTAGAACTAAAACAAGATGTGAGGCTCCAAAACTTGTGTCATAGGGTGGAAATCCTCTAGTATATATAGGTTTAGGGAGAGGAGGGGGCAACCACCAAGGGGGAAGGAGTCCTCATTGGTGCACAAGCCTAGGGGGGAGTTGGACTCCCACCCCTAGTAGGATTCGGCCTCCCATAGTGGGAAAGGGGGGGGGGGGAGGCGCCTCCCTATTGGGCCCTTGTGGCCTAATTCCTTCTCCACATCTTAGCCTTATTAGGCCCATCGATATTAAATTTAATATATATTCGTTCTAAACATTGCCAGAGCATTATGTATATAATTTAACATCCCCAAAAACATTTTCCACCTATACATAATGAATCGGTATTACCTGATATTCATTGAAACCCTTCCGGTGAACCCGAAACGCTTCTGGAACCTCTCGGAACTATTTCAGATATTAATGAAACAATTCCACAAATATATTCTCATTACTCCCGTACCAATAACACTCAGTAGATCATGATTACCTTAAGCTTGTGACTCCGTAGGTTCGGTAAATCATAGACATGAACGAAACCCCTTCGTTCAATGACCGACAGCAGAACCGTGGACATCCATATCGGTCCCTATGACTACACGAATGATATCCGAGTGAACCTTTGGTTATCATGTGATGTTCCCTTTGCTTTGCGATACTTTAAAAAACCCGGTGTGCATCGGTATCCTCCTGAGTCATCACCATGCTCACTATACAATTGCTCCCGTTACCAATTTTGTTCTTGTTTCTTGTTAAGGTGTTCTGGCATCCCCATGACATAATCACTTGTGTATGGCCGGATGATGATGGATGCCATCACACCAAGAGGTCCCTAAGAATATCTCTCCATCGTTGGAGGAGCAAATCCCACTCTCGAGGTATCCGGTCACTTGTCAAACTTTCCGGTGAGCCTGAAAGTTGTCGTTATGATCACCTTGTTACATATGACCTTTGAGCAACCCCAAAGCTCACCGTCTGGTAGGAAGTGACCGAGACACTCTCATGGTCCGAGGAACTAAAACACATGCTAACACTCCGTGTTATAACAGATGATTTCAGACTATACAATAACAAAGTATAACAGGCAAGTATTGGGTCGATTAGATATCATTGTTCTTCTAACGTCACACCCTCAATGTTGTTTTACGACTATCGTTACACTTAACGATATCCTAAGATCCGGAAACGTGATCACTAACTGAAGGAAATATGCCTTAGAGGCAATAATAAAGTTGTTATTTTATATTTCCTTATTCATGATAAAGGTTTATTATTCATGCTAGAATTGTATTGATCGGAAACTTAAATACATGTGTGAATACATAAACAAGTATCGTGTCCCTAGTAAGCCTCTACTAGACTAGCTCTTTGATCAAAGATAGTTAAGGTTTCCTAACCATGGACATGTGTTGTCACTTGATAACGGGATCACATCACTAGGAGAATGATGTGATGGACAAGACCCACCCGTTAGCTTAGCTTAATGATTGTTCAGTTTATTGCTATTGCTTTCTTCATGTCAAATACTTATTCCTTCGGCTATGAGATTATGCAACTCCCGGATACCAGAGGAATGCCTTATGTGCTATAAAACATCACAATTTAACTAGGTGATTATAAAGATGCTCTACAAGTATCTCCAAAGGTGTTTGTTGAGTTGGCATAGATCGAGATTAGGATTTGTCAGTCCGAGTATCAGAGAGGTGTCTCTGGGCCCTTTCGGTAATCCACATCATAAACTTGCAAGCAAACGACTAAGGAGTTAGTCACGACGTGATGTATTACGGAATGAGTAAAGAGACTTGCCGGTAACGAGATTGAACTAGGTATGAATATACCGATGATCGAATCTCGGGCAAGTAACATACCGATGGACAAAGGGAATTACGTATGTTGTCATAATGGTCCGACCGATAAAGTTCTTCATAGAATATGTAGGATCCAATATGGGAATCCAGGTTTTGCTATTGGTTATTGACCGGAGAGGTGTCTCGGTCATGTCTACATAGTTCTCAAACCCGTAGGGTCCGCACGCTTAACGTTCGATGACGATATAGTATTATATGAGTTATGTGATTTGGTGACTGAATGTTGTTCGGAGTCCCGGATGAGATCACGGACATGATGAGGAGTCTTGAAATGGCTTATAGGTAAAGATTGATATATAGGACGATGGTATTCGGACACCGGAAGTGTTTCGGAGGGTACCAGGTACTTATCGTGTCACCGGAAAGGAGTTCGGGCACCCCCGGCAAAGATATGGGCTTAATGGGCCAAAGGGGGAACTTACCAGCCCCTGGTGCGCCCCTTCTTTGGATAGCAGGTCCTAAGGGAATGAAATGGGGGAGGGCTAGCCCCTCCTGCCTTTCCCTCTCATAGGAGAAAGAAAAGGGGGGCACCCTCCCCTTCCCTTCCCCCACGCCTATATAAGGCAGGGGGACGCGGCTTAGGATGGACTCCAAGTAGGATTCCTCCTATTTGGGCGCCTCCTTTGGCTGCTCCTCCCTCCCTCCCACCTATATATATATATATATATATATATATATATATATATATATATATATATATATATATATATATATATATGTGGGGAGGGGGCGCCACACAAGGACACCACATTGTCGTAGCTGTGTGCGGCGCCCCGTCCTCAGTTTTCTCCCTCGGTCATATTTTCGTAGTGCTTAGGCGAAGCCCTGCGAAGATTGCATCACCATCACCGTCACCACACCATCGTGTTGCCAGAACTCATCAACTACTTCACCCGTCTTGCTTGATCAAGAAGGCGAGGACGTCATCGAGCTGAGCGCGTGCAGAACGTGGAGGTGCCGTGCGTTCGGTACTAGATCGGTTGGAGCGCGAAGAAAGTTCGACTACATCAATCGCGTTATGAAATGCTTCCGCTTACGGTCTACGAGGGTACGTAGACACACTCTTCCCCTCATTACTATGCATCTCCATGGATAGATCATTGCGTGTGCATATAATTTTTTTTTCCATGCAAAGTCTCCCATAGTGGCATCATGAGCCAGGTCTATGCCTAGATGATATGCACGAGTAGAACACAAAGAGTTGTGGGCGGTGATAGTTATACTGCTTACCACTAACGTCTTATTTTGATTCGGCGGTATTGTGGGATGAAGCGGCCCGTACCAACCTTACATGTCCACGCACATGAGACCGGTTCCACCGACTGACATGCAACTAGTTTTGCATAAAGGAGGCTGGCGGTGTCTGTTTTTCCTACTTTAGTTGAATCGAATTTGACTACGACCGGTCCTTGAAGAAGGTTAAAACAACAAACTTGATGAATCACCATTGTGGTTTTGCCATAGGTAAGAACGGTTCTGGCTAGAAGCCCGTAGCAGCCACGGAAGACTTGCAACAACAAAGTAGAGCACGTCTAACTTGTTTTTGCAGGGTATGTTGTGATGTGATATGGTCAAGACATGATGTGATATACGTTATTGTAAGAGATGATCATGTTTTGTAAGATATCAGGCACCCGCCAGGAGCCTTATGGTTGTCTCTTTATTGTATGAAATGCAAACACCATGTAATTGCTTTACTTTATCACTATGAGTTAGCAATAGTTGTAGAAGCAATAGTTGGCGAGACGACCACGACGCAACGATGGAGATCAAGATGTCGAGCCGGTGACCATGGAGATCATGACGATTGATGTCTGCTAGAACTACGTCGGTATTTCCCCAAAGAGGAAGGGATGATGCAGCACAACAACGGTAGGTATTTCCCTCAGTGATGAGACCAAGGTTATCGAACCAGTAGGGCAACCAAGAAACACTATGTAAACATCACATGGACGCAAATAACAAATACACGCAACTCGACATGTTAAAGGGGTTGTCAATCCCTTTCGGGTAACGGTGCCAGAAATTGGCAAAAGGACGGGATAAAGTTGGAATAGATTGGATAAATAGATCACAAATAAAATAAAGTTCAGCAAGGTATTTTTATATTTTTGGTTTAATAGATCTAAAAATAAAAGCAAATAAAAGTAGATCTCAAAGGAAAATATAATAAAGAAGAGACTCGGGGGCCGTAGATTTCACTAGTGGCTTCTCTCGAGAAAAATAGCAAACGGTGGATAAACGAATTATTGTTGGGCAATTGATCAAACTTCAAATAATCATGATGATATCAAGGAAATGATCATTATATAGGCATCACATCCAACATTAGTAGACCGACTCACTTTTGCATCTACTACTATTACTCCACACATCGACCGCTATCCAAAGATGCATCTATTGTATTAAGTTCATGGAGAAACAGAGTAATGCAATAAGAACGATGACATGATGTAGACAAGATCTATTTATGTAGAAATAGACCCCATCTTGTTATCCTTAATAGCAACGATACATACGTGTCGGTTCCCCTTCTGTCACTGGGATCAAGCACCGTAAGATCGAACCCGTTACAAAGCACCACCTCCCATTGCAAGATAAATATATCAAGTTGGCCAAACAAAACTCAAATATTAGAGAAGAAATATGAGGCTATAAGCAATCATGCATATAAGAGATCAAAGAAGACTCAAATAACTTTCACGGATAAAAAGATAGATCTGATCATAAACTCAAAGTTCATCAGATCCCAACAAACACACCGCAAAAAGAGTTACATCATATGGATCTCCAAGCGACCATTGTATTGAGAATCAAAAGAGAGAGAGGAATACATCTAGCTACTAGCTACGGACCCGTAGATCTACAAAGAACTACTCACGCATTATCGGAGCGGCACCAATGGGCACGAGGAACCCCTCCGTGATGGTGTCTAGATTGGATCTGGTGTTTTTGGAACTTGCGGCGGCTGGAATTGATTTTTGTTGACTCCCCTAGGGTTTTTGGAATATTGTGGTATTTATAGAGCAAAGAGGTGGTGCGGGAGGCCACCGAGGTGGGAACAACCCACCTGGGCGCGCCTGGGCCTCCAGGCGCGCCCTGGTGGGTTGGGCCCCCCTCGGGACACCCCAGGTGCTTCTCTGTCCCACTGGATGTCTTCTGGTCCAAAAAAATCCACAGAAAGTTTTGCTGCGTTTGGACTCCCTTTGATATTGATTTCCTGTGATGTAAAAAACATGCAGGAAACAACTGTAACTAGGCACTATGTCAATAGGTTAGTACAAAAAATTGATATAAAATGACTAGAAAATTGTTGTAAAACATCCAAGAATGATAATATAACAACATGGAACAATAAAAAATTATAGACACGTTGGAGACGTATCATCATCCCCAAGCATAATTCCTGCTCGTCCTCGAGTAGGTAAATGATAAAAACAGAATTTTTGATGTGGAATGCTGTCTAACATGTTCATCACATATTCTTTCTTTGTAGCATGGACATTTGACTTTTATATGGTTCAAAGCAATAGTCTAGTTTTGACATGATAATTTCAATACTCAAACATATCAACAAGCAACCATGTCTTTCAAAATATCAACGCTAAAATAAGTTATCCCTAGCCCATTATGCTCAATCATTGATCCATATGAAACACACTCACATATTAGCTACACCCAATGCTCAAGTACGATCATAGTGCCCCTTAGTTGGTGCTTTATAAGAGAAGAGGGAGACTCAAATTAAAAATAACAATTGCTTAAAGTAAAAGAAAAGCCGTTCCCATAGGGAAGTAGGGATTTGTAGAGGTGCTAGACCTCAAAGCGAAAAACATAGATAAAAACATTTTGGGGGGCATGCTTTTCCTGTCAACGAGAACGATCAAGTAGTTCCCAATACTTTCCATGCTAGATATATCATAGGCGGTTTCCAAACGGAAATTAAAGTTTATTCCTTTTTCAACCATACTTGCACTTTTCATGGCTATCCGTATCCACACGTGCCTTCCATACCAACACTTTCCAAGGAATTTATTATTTGATAACATAAAGTAAATTCATTTTTTATTTCGGGAATGGGCATCCCTAATACCTTTGCCTTACTCTCGTGCAATGGCAAGTGAATAAACACTCATCATGAGAATAACATATCTAGCATGGAATTATATTAGCCACCCCCTACCGTTTCATGAGGTGTACGAGCACACAAAAGAGAAGTTTATTCTAAAAATTAGAGATGGCACATACAAATTTGCTTAGAATGGCAAAAGAATACCGCAAATAGGTAGGTATGGTGGACTCATGTGGCAAAACTGGTTTAAAGGATTTTGGATGCACAAGTAGTGATCATACTTAGTGCAAAATGAAGGCTAGCAAAAGATTGAGAAGCGACTAACCAAGAAACGAAAAATCTCATAAGCAAGCATTAAGCATAATTAACACCAAATAATGCACCACAAGTAGGATGTAATTTCATTGCGTAACTATTGACTTTCATGATTGCATAGGGAATCACAAACCTTAATACCAATATTCTTACTAAAGCATAATTTCTTATCAACATGACTCACGTATCACATCATCATATCTCAAAACAATTACAAGGAATCAAGTTTATTTTGTCCAATGATCTTCATGAAAGTTTTTATTATATCCTTCTTGGAGATCTATCACTTTGCGACTAATTTTCATGTGTTGCTTTTGATAAGCTCAAACAAATATAAGTGAAGATCATGAGCATAATCTTTCTTTCTCTCAAATTAATTTAACTGAAGCAAGAGAGAATTTCTTAAAAAATATAAGTGAAGTATGAGAGCATTTCTTCAAAAATACTAAAGCACACCGTGCTCAAAAAGATATAAGTGAAGCACTAGAGCAATTCCATAGCTCATAAAGATTTAAGTGAAGCATAAAGAGCAATTCTAACAAGTCATGGTATAGTTTTGGCTCTCTCAAAATGGTGTCCAGCAAGGATTCAAGACATAAAATAAAAAGCAAAACAAGCAAAGACACATATCATACAACACGGTCCAAGCAAAACTCATAGTATGTGACGAATAAAAATATAGTTCCGAGTAAAATACTGATGGTCGTTAGAAGAAAGAGGGGATGCCACTCGGGCATCCCCAAGCTTAGTTGCTTGCTTCACTTTGGATAATAGCTTGGGATGCCATGGGCAACCCAAAGCTTATGCTCTTCTTACTCCTTATTCCTTCATCCATCGTAATATCACCAAAAATATGAAAACTTCAACCACACAAAACTCAACAAAACCTTTGTGAGATCCGCTAGTATAATAAAGCAAAACACTACTATAAGTATTGTAGAAAACTAATTCATATTTTATTCTTGCATTATATATACTGTATTCCAACTTTTCTATGGCAAAAACTCTTCAAATAAAATCATATAATCATCAAAACAAGCACACAACGCAAAGAAAACACAATCTGTCAAAAACAGAACAGTCTGTAGCAATCTGGATATTTCGAATACTTACGTAACTCCAAAAATTCTGAAAAATTAGGATCACGTGAACAATTTTTATATTAATCTTCTGCAAAAATAATTGGTATTTTATCGCGCTTCTGTTAAAATTGAGAATTATTTTAGTGAGCGCGAAAGTTTCTGTTTTTCAGCAAGATCAAATCAACTATCACCCAACATGATCCTAAAGGCTTTGCTTCGCACAAACACTAATTAAAACACAAAAAAAAAACAATCATAATAATAGCATAATTGTGCAAACACTTAGAACAGAGAGCAAAAGACAAAAATAAATTGTATTCATTGGGTTACCTCCCAACAAGCGCTATAGTTTTACGCCCCTGGCTAGGCATAAAGCAAGGATCTACGTGTTGTCATCTTTGTTTCTAGATCCATTAGATGCCCTCATGATTGATTCATATGGTGGCCTAATTGTTGTTCCAGGGAAGTGTTCCATACCTTTCCTTAGTGGAAATTGAAATTTAATATTGCCTTCTTTCATATCAATCACGGCACCAATAGTGCGTAGAAATGGTCTACCAAGAATAATTGGACAAGACGGATTGCAATTAATATCAAGAACACTAAAATCTATGGGCACATAATTCCTATTTGCAAGAATAAGAACATCATTAATTCTTCCCATAGGCTTTTTAATAGTAGAATCCTCCAAGTGCAAATTTAAAGAGCATTCTTCAATATCGGTAAGACCAAGCACATCACATAAAGATTTTGGAATTGTACAAACACTAGCACCCAAGTCACATAAAGAAAAACACTCATAATTTTTAATCTTGACTTTGATAGTATGTTCCCACTCATCATGTAGTTTTCTAGGAATTGAGACTTTTAATTCCAACTTTTCTTCTAAGCTTTCATCATAGCATCAACAGTATGTTCAGTAAAAGCTTTATTTTGTTCATAAGCATGGGGTGAATTTATCATGGATTGCAACAAAGAAATACAATCAATCAAAGAGCAACTATCATAATTAATGTCTTTGTAATCCAAAAGAGTGGGCAGATCACTAGTTAAAGTTTTGACCTCTTCAAATCCACTTTTATCAATTTTCTCAACAAGATTTTCACCCTCTGAATTATCAGGACGCCTTCTAGCTAAAGTTGACTCTTCTCCAGTCCCTTTTTCATCAATCTTAATTTTACTAAACAAGGAATCAATAGAAGAAACACCAATCATTTTACGATCTTTATCACTTTTATGAAAGCAATCACTAGAAAACGCTTTTTCTAAAAATTCTCTTCTAGCTCTAAGCATAGCGGTTCTTTTCTTATTTTCATCCATAGAAACATAAAGATATTTAATTGATTCCTCAACCTTAGACACACAAATTTTCATCTTGAGATTTTCTACATCATGAGAAATTCTATCAATACTTCTAGACATATCATCAATCTTATTCAGCTTTTCTTCTATTGTAGCATTGAAAACATTTTGAGTATTGATAAATTCTTTAATATTATTCTCAATATCATATGTGTTCCTACTATTATTATAAGAAGGATTGCCATAGGAATTACCATAATTATTAGGGGAATTACTAGGAAAAGGCCTAGGATTAAAATTACCTCTATAAGCATTGTTATTGAAATTGTTTCGCGAAAAAAATTCACATCTACGGCATCACTATTTTGCTCAATAAAAGTAGACAAAGGAAAATCATTAAAATCAATAGGAGCACTTCTATTAGCAACCAATTTCATAAGAGCATCAAATTTTCACTCAAAGAAGAAATTTTGAATTAAATTTTTTTACTAGTAGGAGCTCTTTCGGTATGCCATTGTGAATAATTTGCCATAATATTATCAAGAAATTTGGTTTATTCACCCAAAATAATTTCCATAAAAGTACCACCCGCGGCGGAATCTAAAAGATTTCGAGAAACAAAATTCAACCCCGCATAATTTTTTTGTATGATCATGCAAAGATTTAACCCATGAGTTGGGCAATTCCTTACCATTAATTTCATCCTTTCCCAGGATTGTGCAACATGCTCATGTTCAAGTTGCTTGAAATTCATGATCTAGGTTCTAAGGAAAATAATTTTCGTGGGCGGAAAATACCTAGTAATAAAAGCATCTTTGCACTTATTCCAAGAATCGATAATATTGCGAGGCAAAGAAGAAACCAAAATTTTGCACGATCTCGCAGGGAAAACGGAAATAATTTCAATTTCACACCATCATTGTCTACATATTTTTTCTTTTGCATATCGCATAATTCCTCGAAGGTGTTAAGATGGGACGGGCATCCTCATTAGGAGTACCGGAAAATTGATATTTCATTAATATCACAAGACTCCGCACTTGTGGCGGGAGGAGCAATCGGAGTGCTAATAAAATCATTGTTGTTGGTATTGGAGAAATCACAAAACTTTGTGTTCTCTTGAGTCATTGTGACTACACAACAAGATTGTACTCAAAAACAGATCTGACGATAAAATGGTGAACGAAAAAGAGTGCGAATAAAATGGCAAATTTTTGTGCAGTGGGGGAGAGGAAAACGAGAGGAAAATGGCAAATAATGTAAATTGCGAGGAGATGAGAATTGTGATTAGGAACCTGGTAGATGTTGATGATGTCTCCCGGCAATGGTGCCAGAAATTCCTTTTGATGTCTGCTAGAACTACGTCGGTATTTCCTCACAAAGGAAGAGATTATGAAGCACATCAACGGTAGGTATTTCCCTCGGTGATGAGATCAAGGTTATCGAACCAGTAGGATAAGCAAGCAACACTACGAAAACCGCACCTGACGTGTTAAAGGGGTTGTCAATCCCTTTCGGGTAATGGCGCGAGAAATTGGCAAAAGGACGGGATAAAGTTGTAATAGATTGGATAAATAGATCGCAAACAAAATAAAATGCAGGAAGGTATTTTTGTATTTTTGGTTTCATAGATCTGAAAATAAAATTAGATTGCAAAGGCAAATATAATAAAGAAGAGACCCCGGGGCCGTAGATTTCACTAGTGGCTTCTCTCGAGAAATATAGCAAACGGTGGGTAAACGAATTACTGTTGGGCAATTCATAAAACTTCAAATAATCATGACGATATCCAGGAAATGATCATTATATAGGCATCACGTCCAAGATTAGTAGACCGACTCCTGCCTGCATCTACTACTCTTACTCCACACATCAACCGCTATCCAGTATGCATCTAGTGTATTAAGTTCATGGAGAAACGGAGTAATGCAATAAGAACGATGACATGATATAGACAAGATCTATTTATGTAGAAATAGACCCCATCCTGTATCCTTAATAGCAACGATACATACATGTCAGTTCCCCTTTCTGTCACTGGGATCAAGCAACGTAAGATCGAACCCATTACAAAGCACCTCTTCCCATTGCAAGATAAATAGATCATGTTGGCCAAAAAAAACCCAAATATCGGAGAAGAAATACGAGGATATAAGCAATCATGCATATAAGGCATCAAAGAAGACTCAAATAACTTTCATGGATAGAAAGATAGATCTGATCATAAACTCAAAGTTCATCGGATCCCAACAAACACACCACAAAAAGAGACCATTGTATTGAGAATCAAAAGAGAGACATGAAGCCATCTAGCTACTAGCTACGTACCCATAGTTCTACAGAGAACTACTCACGCATCAATGGAGAGGCACCAATGGGCATGATGAACCCCTCCGTGATGGTGTCTAGATTGGATCTGGTGTTTCTGGAACTTGCGGAGGCTAGAATTGATTTTCGTCGACTCCCCTAGGGTTTACGGAATATTGTGGTATTTATATAGCAAAGAGGCGGTGCGGGAGGCCACCGAGGTGGGGGCAGCTCACTTGGGCGTGCCTGGGCCTCCAGGCGCGCCCTGGTGGGTTGTGCCCCCCTCGGGCACCCCCCGGGTGCTTCTCTGGCCCATTGGATGTTTTCTGGTCCAAAAAAATTCACGAAAAGTTCCGCTGCGTTTGGACTCTGTTTGATATTGATTTCCTATTATGTAAAAAGCATGCTGGAAATATCAGCTGGCACTGGGCACTATGTCAATAGGCTAGTACCAAAAAATGATATAAAATGACTATAAAATGATTGTAAAACATCCAAGAATGATAATATAACAGCATGGAACTATCAAAATTTGTAGATACGTTGGAGACGTATCAACGATGCTTTGGAGTTGGAGATCAAAAGAACGAGATGATGATGGCTATATCATGTCACATATTTTGATTGCATGTGATGTTTATCTTTTATTCATCTTATTTGCTTAGTATGGCGGTAGCACTATAAGATGATCCCTTCACTAAACTTCAAGATATAAGTGTTCTCCCCGAGTATGCACCATTGCGGAAGTTCGTTGTTTCGAGACACCATGTGAAGATCGGGTGTGATAGACTCTACGTTCACATACAACGGGTGTAAGACAATTTTACACATGCAGAATACTTGGGTTAAACTTGACGAGCCTAGCATGTACATACATGGTCTCGGAACACTGGAGACCGAAAGGTCGAACGTGAGTCATATAGTACATATGATCAACATAGAGATGGTTCACCATTGATGACTACCCCATCTCACGTGATAATCAGACATGGGTTAGTTGATTTGGATCACGTATCACTTATATAACTTGAGGAATGTTTATTTAAGTGGGATTTCATTAGTAATTTGATTAATTGAACTTAATTTATCATGAACTTAGTCCTGATAGTATTTGCTAATCTATGTTGTAGATCAAATAGCTCGTGATGTAGTTCCCCTATTTTTTGATATGTTCCTAGAGAAAAATAAGTTGAAAGATGATAGTAGCAATGATGCAGGTTGGGTCTGTGGTCTGAGAATTATCCTCATTGCTGCACAGAAGAATTATGTCCTTAATGCACCGTTAGGTGACAGACCTATTGCAGGAGCAGATGCAAACGTTATGAACGTTTGGTCCGCTCGGCATGATGACTACTTGATAGTTTAGTGCGCCATGCTTTACGGCTTAGAATCGGGGTTGCAAAGACGTTTTGAACGCCATGGAACATATGAGATCTTCCAAGGGCTGAAACTAGTATTTCAGGCTCATGCCCATGTTGAGAGGTATGAGACCTCTGACAAGTACTTTGCCTAAAAGATGGAGGAGAATAGCTCAGCCAGTCAGCATGTGCTCAGAATGTCTGGGGTACTACAATCACTATAATCAAGTGGGAGTTAATCTTCCAGATAAGATAGTGATTGACAATAGTTCTCTAGTCACTATCACCAAGCTAATAGAACTTCGTGATGAACTATGATATGCAAGGGATGAACAAACAATTCCCGAGTTCTTCACGATGCTGAAATCGACGAAGTTAGAAATCAAGAAAGAGCATCAAGTGTTGATGGTTAACAAAACCACTAGTTTGAAGAAAAAGGGCAAAGCAAAGAAAGAGAACTTCAAGAAGAACAACAAACAAGTTGCCGCTCCCATGAAGAAGCCCAAAGCTAGACCCAAGCCTGAAACTGAGTGCTTCTACTGCAAGGATAATGGTCACTGGAAATGGAACTGCCCCAAATACTTAATGGATAAGAAGGATGGCGAAGTGAACAAAGGTATATTTGATATACATGTTATTGATATGTATTTTACTAGTATTCATAGTAGCCCATGGGTTTTTGATACCGGTTTAGTTGCTAAGATTAGTAATTCGAAATAGGAGTGGCAAAATGAACAGAGACTAGTTAAGGGCGAGGTGATGATGTGTGTTGGAAGTGATTCCAAGGTTTATAAGATCACCATCGCATACTCCCTCTACCTTCGGGATTAGTGCCGAACCTAAATAAATGCTATTTGGTGTTTGCGTTGAGCATGAATATGATTGTATCATGTTTATTGCAATACAGTTATTCATTTAAGTCAGAGAATAATTATTGTTCTGTTTACATGAATAAAACTTTCTATGGTAATTGAAAGTGCAACTATCCCTAGGTGGTTTTGGTAATTCATAACAACATATAGCTCATTGAGCTAATGCTATTCCAAGACTAATATTTCAGGAAAGCTCAATGAATGGCATGGCATGGATGATGAAAGTGGATCCCTCAAAATACTAAGGACAAAGGATTGGCCCAAGCTCAGAAGCTCAAGACTCTACATTTTACATTTTAGTGATCCAAGATCACATTGAGTCTATAGGAAAAGCCAATACTATCAAGGAGGGATGAGGTGTTGCTTAATGAGCCTCTTGGTTCAAGTGCTTAGTGATATGCTCCAAAAACCCTCAACTACTTTCTCACTTCCACATATGACCTAAACCCAAAGTCAAACTCGGCCCCACCGATTCTTTCTATCCGGCGCCACCGAGTTCAGATGTCTTAGCCACTGCCACAAACCCTAGGCAAATCGGTCTCACCGATAGGGATCTCGGTCTCACCGAGATGGGACTGTAATCTCTTTGTTTCCCTTCGTAACGTTTCGGTCTAACCGAAGTGAGCGATCTGTCCCACCGAGATTGCAATGTAAACTCTCTGTTTCCCTTTCGTAACATTTCGGTCTCACCGAAAAGAGCGAATCGGTCCCACCGAGTTTACCTGACCAACTCTCTGGTTAGCTAATTACCAAAATCGGTCTCACTGAGTTTGTGTAATCGGTCTCACCGAGATTACATTATGCCCTAACCCAAACCATATCGGTCCTACCGAGTTGCATGTCGGTCCCACCGAAATCACTAACGGTCACTAGGTTTACTAAATCAGTCAGACCGAGTTTGTTGATTCGGTCCCACCGAGTTTGGTAAATTGTGTGTAGCAGTTAGATTTTGTGTGGAGGCTATATATACCCCTCCACCTCCTCTTCATTCGTGGAGAGAGCCATCAGAACAAACCTACACTTCCAACTTACCAGTTCTGAGAGAGAACCACCTCCTCATGTGTTGAGGCCAAGATATTCCATTCCTACCATATGAATCTTGATCTCTAGCCTTCCCAAGTTGATTTCCACTCAAATCTTCATTCCACCAGATCCAAATCCCATGAGAGAGAGTTGAGTGTTGGGGAGACTATCATTTGAAGCACAAGAGCAAGGAGTTCATCATCAACACACCATTTGTTACTTCTTGGAGAGTGGTGTCTCCTAGATTGGCTAGGTGTCACTTGGGAGCCTCTGACAAGATTGTGGAGTTGAACCAAGGAGTTTGTAAGGGCAAGGAGATCGCCTACTTCGTGAAGATCTACCGCTAGTGAGGCAAGTCCTTCGTGGGCGATGGCCATGGTGGGATAGACAAGGTTGTTTCTTCGTGGACCCTTCGTGGGTGGATCCCTCCATGGACTCAAGGCAACTGCTACCCTTCGTGGGTTGAAGTCTCCATCAACGTGGATGTACGATAGCACCACCTATCGGAACCACGACAAAAACATCCGTGTCTCCAAGCTGCGTTTGAATCCTCCAAACCCTTCCCTTTACATTCTTGCAAGTTGCATGCTTTAATTTCCGCTGCCTATATACTCTTTGCATGCTTGCTTGAATTGTGTGAAGATTGCTTGACTTGTGCAAAGATAGTTAAAATCTACCAAAGTCTAAAATTGGGAAAAGGTTAAGTTTTTAATTGGTCAAGTAGTCTAATCACCCCCTCTAGACATACTTCAAGGTCCTACAAGTGGTATCAGAGCTTTGGTCTCCATTTGCTTTGATTTCCATAGCTTTTGGTGGTCATAGCCTTGGTTTCACAACCTAGGAGAGTATGGCGTCTAGCGAGGGAAATTATCACCGTAGAGGTCCTTACTTTGATGGCACTAATTTTGCTAGTTGGAAGCATAAGATGAAAATGCATATTCTCGGACATAACCCCGCCGTTTGGGCTATTGTGTGTATTGGTTTGCAAGGTGAATTCTTTGATGGGAGAGAACCAAACCGTGAAGCTAATGCGGATGAATTGAAGATGCTGCAATACAACGCTCAAGCTTGTGATATCCTCTTCAATGGATTGTGCCCCGAAGAATTCAACAAAATCAGCCGTCTTGAGAATGCAAAGGAAATTTGGGATACTTTGATTGATATGCATGAAGGTACCGACTCCGTCAAGGAATCCAAGTTGGATGTGCTCCAAAGTCAGCTTGACAAGTTCAAAATGAAGGATGGTAAAGGTGTCGCTGAAATGTACTCTAGGCTTGCTCTTATCACAAATGAGATTGCCGGCTTAGGAAGTGAAGAGATGACCGACAGATTCATCATCAAGAAGATCCTAAGAGCTTTGGATGGAAAGTATGATACCATCTGCACATTGATCCAAATGATGCCAAATTACAAAGATCTCAAGCCTACGGAAGTCATTGGAAGAATTGTTGCTCATGAGATGTCACTCAAGGATAAGGAGGAACTTCACAACAAGACAAGTGGTGCTTACAAAGCCTCATGTGAAGCCCCCACATCATCAAGTGAGAATCAAACCTTCAATGAAGAATTGAGCTTAATGGTGAAGAACTTCAACAAATTCTACAAGAGTAGAAGCAAAGAGGGAATGAAATGACTTTCCAAACTTTCACCTTGCATTTATAATCTCCATGAATTCAAATTCTTTTCATCACAAAACCCTAGAGCGAAGATGATATGACTTCTTCCATTTGAATAAATGAAAAGGATTTTGAAAAGATTTGAATTCCATTCGGAACTATTTCAAATTTAGAAACTTTAAGCAACTCAATGACTTTCATGAAAGAAGATAAAATGACTTGTAAAAAACGAAATATGAGTTGGAAGTTTAAAAGAATCCAATTTACAGTCCCTTGAAATTATTTTCAATTTGGAGTTATTTGGTTTTTATTCAAATTATTTTTCTCCAAAAATGAAATATATGGAAAATAGGGTAAAATGATTCCCTACAGTAGATAAATGGAGAAAAATTAGTTCGAAATTATTTTTGTATTTTTAAAATGATTTTATGAGGTTTTATTGCACGAGTAGCATTGTTTGCTTTATTTATATTTTTGTGGATTTTATTTGACGCTAGAAAAGTGTTCTTGTTATAGGAAATCGTTTTCTGAAAATTTTGGTATATTATATGCTTATATTATTATTTTTTCATTTTATATTGTTTTAATTTTTTATTGTGTGTAAAATTATTTAAAAAAAGGGACTTTCTCGGACGGAACTCGGACAAAGCCCAGCCGGCCCAAGCAGCCGCCACCTTCGTCCTCGTGCTCGACCGGGACTCCTCCCAGAGTCCGGCGCCGCCACGGCCTCGGTGCCCCTCGCCCAAGCCGCCGTTCACTCACTGGCCCCATTAAATACCGGCGCCCCCGACCCGTTTCTCGTTCCAAGTCGCCGCCGCCTCGCATCTCGCCGCCGCCACCGTCATTGCGCCTTGCTGTCGCGTTTACTTCTTCTGCCTCACCGCCGCTCTCCGCCCGCGCCGCTCTTGCTGTCATCGCCATCGCGCCGCCCTCGCCGACGCGGAAAGCCGCCGGAAACTGCCCCGCCGTCGAACCGGGAATAAAACCGTCCCGGTCCGGTTTATTTTTAGGGTAAACGTTCTCTTCGGTTTTCCTTTTAAACTCGGTTTACAAGTTATTCAACGAACATTTGTTCGTTAAACTTCTGTAGCGAACATATTCATTAGATTAGGTTCTGTAGTGAACAATCGTTCGTTAGGTTTTTCTTTTTCTATTTTAATTTCGGCCAGGGACCTAGATGCAATTAGTTTATTTACAGTTTAGCCCCTGATCTTCAAACGATCACAACTTTTAGACCGTTTATCCAAATCCAACGAAACCAACGCCCACTTCTTCGTTATGATCCCCTCTATCCAGATAACCAACTTAAACATATTTTTGAAAGTTTAAAATTTGGTTTCAAACAGATTTGAATTCAAACTTTTTGTTGTTCATAACTTGAGTTTTATAACTCCGATTTATTTGATTCTTTTTGCAAATCGAAGCTCTTGACCTAAACTTTCTGATAAGACCAAATCCACCTAATTTTGGTACTGTTAGAAATTGTTTTATGTTGCAAGAGTTAATTGCTTGTTTTGAAGTTTTCCAAGATCTTTTCTTCGATTCTTTTGCATGAGTGCTTATGTATGCAATTGCTTGCTCACGATAGATTCACCGGAGTGTGACGAGTAGAACTATCAGGAGTTATGAGTGCGAATCATCTTCATCAACGTACACGGCAAGTTCACACTTTGATCATATTTTTCATACCCAGTGTTTATGCATTAGTTTCAACCCTCAAACATTGCATGAGTAGGATTGGGAACATGTGGTTATGGTAAAGTAGTCAATGAGGTAGGAACCTATTATCCTTTTATCAACCCTGGGTTTATACGTTATGCTCATAATGATTTGCTATGCTCGTATACGTGGATTGGTATGTGAGATTCATGAAAGATGTGAGAGTTATATTTAACTAAGGGAAACTTAAGGTGTAAACATTAACACACATCTGGGTGGGTTGGTTGGGGCACCATGGGGATATACCAGTGGCTTGCCCGGGCACCTGGGGAATCCAGTGTTGTCCAAGGAGATCCCAGGGTATCCGTGAGATTATCCTATTGGCATGCCACCCAGGCTCAAAGGATTCATAAGATTTTTCTTGCTAGAAACTTCCCTATGCAGCCACAAGCCATTATGGGCTCTGGCATAGTTGAGTAAGTTGTGGGAATCCTTTCCATGATGGGCTAGCAGATGTAGGGGATTGTAGGTGTGCCGACCTATCTATCATTTAAGGTGACCTCTTCAGAAAAACTGTGTCTCAGTCATCCGTTTCTCAAACATCATGAAGTGCGAGAAATACAATGGAGGAGATCGAGTCTTGTGGGGAAAAGTGCGCAAACCTCTGCAGAGTGTATAAACTAATAATGATTAGCTGTGTCCCCGGTTATGGACATCTTGAGTATCTGGTACTTGAATTATTGACTTGATCTCATCACATTACTTAATTAATTTGTTGGGTTATTAATGTTAATTTGGGATTGAGTTGGGGGTACCTTCTCAATATTTTCATCAAACTTTGTAGTTAAATAAAATACATTCCTTTGGTGTAGGAAAAAAATTAGCTTTATGCAAAAATTAAACTTAGAGCCTCCACCAGTTAAATATGCATGTAGTGATAGCCATTTATTCAGCATTGCTCTACAGTGTGAAATTGCTAGTACATTCAATGTATTGACCTACATGGCTGCAACGTCTCATGTTGCAGGAATCTTACGACAAGTAAGGTTACGATGTCTACACATAACTTTGCCGTTGGTGTTGTTGGGAACCCCACAACTTTGTTGTTACTTCCGCTATGGATTGAGGTAATAGTATTTACATTACTTTATACATGTGATTTACCTCTGTTATAAATCCTCGAGAACTACGTGTGTAGACATCTTGATCGAGGATGACACTTAAGCACGAAGACTTGATCCATTCGGTCGGATCGCTTCTGATGCGTCTTAGGATCGAAGGTAACAGGAGAGCGGACACGGCGTTTACCCGAGTTCGGGCCCTCTTAATGGAGGTAATACCTACTTCCTGCTTGATTGACTTTGATGAGTATAGGGGTTTCAAGAGTTGATCTACCTCGAGATCGTAATAGCTAAACCCTAGATGCCTAGCCTGATTGATTATGATCACCTCTACGGACTAACCCTTCCCGTTTATATAGACACCAGAGGGGGCTAGGGTTGTACAAGGTCGGTTTACAGGGGAAGGAAACTATACACCCGAACGTCAAGCTTGCCATCCACACAAAGGAGAGTCCCATCTTGTAACACCCCAATTTTCAATTTGGATGTTATTCATTAGGTCATCATATGCATCCATGATTTGTGTAGCTTTGAAATTGGTTTTATTTGGAGTTCTGATCCTAGAAACCTTAAGCAACTCAAGGACCAATCGAGAGAGTTGGAGTTTTCATAAAATTCCATTTTTGAAATTTCAAAATTGGTAAATTGGATCAAAGTGTTTTATTCGAAATTATTTTTCCAATTATTTTAGTTTAAGTAATGAGAGAAGATAATATGACTTCTTCAAAACAACTAAGAAATAATGGAAATTTAATTTTGGATAAAAAATATATATATATATTGAATTTTATTTGGAATTTTATTCGGGTAAATTAGGGAAAATATGCATTTTTAAAAATTACATTTTGTCCAGAAAAATGTTCGCTTTGTCCTAAATATTAGGAGAGGACCGTGAAAATTATTTTTGGAATTTAAGTTTTCTTATTTTATTTTTTTTTGGATTTTTCTCTGCGGCGAAATTATTTAAAAAAGATTCTTTCCGGACCGAACTGGGCCAAAGGCCCAGCCGGCCCAGCGCCTCGCCTCGCCCACGACCGACTCCGACTGGAGTTCGGCCACCGCGGAGTCCGGTTCGGACTCCACCTTCCGCCGCCTTGCCCCCTCCGCCAAGCCACCGTACCCCGCCCCCGGCCCTTTATAAGGCCGACGCCCCGGCCCCCTCTCTCTCCACCTAGCCCCGTGGCCGCCCCGCCGCAAGTCGATCCCGGCGCCAACGCAGATTATCGCTGTGTGTGACTTCATGAATTCTTCGCCGGCCGCACGCCACGCCATAACAATGCCCGAGTCGCACCACCTCGCCCCGTAGCCGCCGGAGCCAGAGTTTGTCGCCGCCGTTGCCGGTTTATTTTCGTGAAACGGTATAAACCGATGAAAATCGCCTCGGTTTTTTTAAGTTTCGGTTTTTCTTTTTAGATCGGTTTATTTTATTAGGTTAGATTAACTAGCGAACGTTCGTTCGTTTAGATCTGTTAGTTAACGTTTTCATTCATTAATTTCTATTAGCGAACGTTCGTTCGTTAGATTTTTCTTTCTAGTTTTATTTTTGGCCAGGGACCTTTTCACGATAAGTTTTATTACAGATTAGTCCCTGATCATAAAACACTCGCAACTTTTTGCTCGTTTATCCAAATCCAACGAAACCAACGCCAAATTCTTCGTCTTGTTTCCCTCTGTTCATATAATCAACTCTAACATGTTTTTGAAAATTTAAAATTTGGTTTCAAGCAGATTTGAATTCAAACTTCTTTTGATCGTAGTTTGAGTTTCGTAACTCCGATTCGGTTGATTCTTTTTGCAAATTGAAGCTCTTCACTTGAACATTCCATGTAGATCTTTTATTTTGGTTTTAACTTTGCATCTTATGCTTGAGTGCTTATGTATGCTATTTTTTGTTCACGATACAGTTTCCGGAGTGCGAGGCTTGCTACTACGAATCTCTAGGGTTTTCCGATCGTCAGCAAGGCAAGTAACACATTGATCATATCCTTTATTACCCAGTTTTTATGAATTAGTTTCCACCCTCAAACATTGCATGAGTAGGTTTTGATTACATGTGGGTGTGGGAAGTAGTTGATGAGGTAGGAACCTATTGTCTTTTATCAAACCCCGGGTATCATACGTTATGCTTATACTACTTTGCTACGCTCGTAGATGTGGATTGGTATGTGAGATTCATGCAAGATGTGAGAGATTTTAAATAAGGGAAACTTAGGGTGGCTACTCGAATACACATCTGGGTGGATTGGTTGCGGGCACCTGGAGCAATCTAGTGTTGTCCTAGGATATCCCGGAGTACATGTGTGATCATCCTATGGTTTGCCACCGAGGATCAAAGGGATCATAAGATTATTCATGCTAGAAACTTCCGTGTGCGGCCACAAGCCATTATGGGCTCTGGCATAGTTGAGTAAGTTGTGTGACCTCTTTTAGTGGTAGGCTAGAAGATGTAGGGGAAAGTAGGTGGTACTGTCTACCCAGAGTAAAGAGTTAATGCTTCAGAAAGACTGTGTCTCGATCATCCATTTCTCAAACATCATGAAGTGCGAGAAATTCAATGGAGGAGAGCGAGTCTTGTGGGGAAAAGTGTGCAAACCTCTGCAGAGTGTATAAACTAATCATGGTTAGGTGTGTCCCCGGTTATGGACATCTTGAGTATCTGGTACTTGAATTATTGGTTTGATCTCATCACCTTACTTAATGAATTTGTTGGGTTATAATTATTACTTTGCGATTGTTGGAGGAACCTTCTCATTTAAGGTCATAAACTTGGTAGTTAAATAAAATTTATTCCTTTGTTGTAGGGAAAAATTGGCTTTATGCAAATGTTAACCTTAGAGCCTCCACCATCCATATATGCATGTAGTGATAGCTGTTATTTGTTCATTGCTCTATAGTGTTATCTTGCCAGCATAGTCCATGTGCTGACCTACACGGTTGCAATGTATCGTGTTGCAGAATATTTAGACAAAGAGTAAGGTGCGGTAGGTCGTTGTCATGCACTCAGTATTGCCGTGGAGTTGGATGGACTCATTTATCTACGATGCTTCCGCAGTTATCTTATTTTAGATGGCCTTCAGCCATATTATTGAATAAGTACTCTTTTTGAGACACTCGATGTAATAATTGTGTGATTGAACTCTGTTATAAATCCTTGAGTACCGTGTGTGTCAGCAATACCGATCCAGGGATGACACTTAAGTACAGAGACTATGGTCCATTGGGATCAGGTTGCTACACATCCGGACACGATGGAAGGTCCTCGATCTTATGTCTTCACAGCCCATCAGTCCAGCCCACATCACATAGCCTGGACGCCCGAGGACCCCCTATTCCAGGACTCCCTCAGTAGCGCCCGAACCAGGCTTCAATGACGACGTGTCCGATGCGTAGATCGTCTTCGACATTGCAAGGTGGGTTCCTCCTCCGAATTCCAAAGCAACAAAAAGAGCCACATTCGACCTTTCAATGATGACGCGGTATTCGGCTTCTATATCTTCGGTCTTGCTGGGTGGCCCCTCCATAATACTCCGGACGACTTCGGCTTCGCGTTTAAACATCATGTCCTTCGGCTTCCGTGCCTCCATAGCGTTTTTACAGATAACACCCTGACGGCGTATGGAAGGCGTCTATTTAAGGATATTAGATCTCAGATGCCATTTCACACCAGGCGAAAATCCTTCGAACTCGCCACAAGAAACCACACAAACATGGCCAACACTCTGATAACCCACAATTATAGGGGATCAATTGTAGCCTCTTTCGATAAGTAAGAGTGTCGAACCCAATGAGGAGCTAAAGGTAGAACAAATATTCCCTCAAGTTCTATCGACCACTGATACAACTCTATGCACGTTTAACGTTTGTTTTACCTAAAACAAGTATGAAACTAGAAGTACTTCGTAGGTGTTGTTGGGTAGGTTTGCAAGAATATAAAGAGCACGTAAATAAAAAGAAGGGGCCGTTTAGATAAAGGCACAACTAAATTAGTTTTAGTAGAGAGCTTTTTTTTACGAGAATGTTATTTGTCCCTAGGCAATCGATAACTAGACCGGTTATCGTTATTGCAATTTTATATGAGGGAGAGGCATAAGCTAACATACTCTCTCTACTTGGATCATATGCACTTACGATTGGAACTCTAGCAAGTGTCTGCAACTACTAAAGATCATTAAGGTAAAACCCAACCATAGCATTAAAGTATCAAGTCCTCTTTACTCCCATACGCAAACAACCTACTTACTCGGGTATGTGCTTCTGTCATTCACGCCACCCACCATAAGAAAATCATGAATGTATTGCAACACCCTACAGTGGGGATCCCTCATGCTTGCGCGACACGGAGATCACCATAGGACAACACCAATAATAAAACATGCAACTCAAACCAATCACGATCATCAATTAACCCATAGGACAAAACAGATCTACTCAAACATCATAGGATAGCCACACATCATTGGGAAATAATATATAGCGTTGAGCACCATGTTTAAGTAGAGATTACAATGGGTAAAAGAGGGGTTACACCGCTGCATAGAGGGGGGAAGAGTTGGTGATGATGGTGGTGAAGTTGTTGGTGAAGATTGCGGTGATGATGATGGCCCCCGGTGGCACTCCGGCGCCACCGGAAGCGAGGGGGAGAGAGCCCCCCTCCTTATTCTTCTTCATTGACCTCGTCCCTAGATGGGAGAAGGGTTTCCCCTCTGGTCCTTGGTCTCCATGGCATGGGAGGGGCGAGATCCCCTCCAAGATTGG
This sequence comes from Aegilops bicornis, assembly GCA_021605145.1. Classification (NCBI taxonomy): domain Eukaryota; kingdom Viridiplantae; phylum Streptophyta; class Magnoliopsida; order Poales; family Poaceae; genus Aegilops; species Aegilops bicornis. The sequence continues at coordinate 536,769,335 of CM038669.1, read as the reverse complement.
ATCTGTCTCTCTGTCTCTCTCTGTTTCTGCGCTTTGAGATTCTGCCCTTTCACTGTTTTCTTATATATCCGGAGATCTGTAACTCCGATTGGATTGAAACCTTCGCCCAGATTTTTCTCCGAAAATTAGCTTTTGTCCGGCCGAAGAAGAGCAGCAACCACCTTACGGGAGGCCCATGAGGGTCAGGGGCGCGCCTAGGGGGGCAGGCGCGCCCCCTTTCTCGTGGCCCCCTCGGGCACCTTCTTGCGTTGATTCTTCTTCCCATATTTCACAAATATTCCAAAAATATTCTCCATCAGTTTTTATTCCGTTTGGACTCCGTTTGATATGGGGTTTCTGTGAAACAAAAATATGCAACAAACAGAAGGCCTTTGCACCTTTGGATCAATATGTTAGTCCCAAAAATAGTATAAAAGGTTGCCAAAAGTATATGAAAGTTGTATAATATTGGCATGGAACAATCAAAAATTATAGATCTGACGAGACGTATCGGCATCTAAGCTTAATTCTTGCTCGTCCTCGAGTAGGTAAATGATAAAAACATAATTTTTGATGTGGAATGCTACCTAGCATAATCTTGATCATGTAGCTAATCATGGCATGAATATTAAGACACGAGATTCAAAGCAAATAGTCTATCATTTGACCTTAAGACAATAATACTTCAAGCATACTAACCAAGCAATTATGTCTTATCAAATTAACATAGCCAAAGAAAGCTCATCCCTAAAAAATCATATAGTCTGGCTATGCTCCATCTTCACCACACAAAGCATTCAAATCATGCACAACCCCGATGACCAGCCGAGCAATTGGTTCATACTTTTTAACGCTTCAGCCTTTTCAACCCTCACGCAATACATGAGCGCAAGCCATGGACATAGCACTATGGGTGGAATAGAATATGATGATGGAGGTTTGTGTGAGAAGACAAAAAAGGAGAAAGTCTCACATTGATGCGGCTAATCAACGGGCTATGGAGATGCCCATCAATTGATGTCAATGTGAGGAGTAGGGATTGCCATGCAACGGATGCACTAGAGCTATAAGTGTATGAAAGCTCAAACTGAAACTAAGTGGGTGTGCATCCAACTTGCTTGCTCATGAAGACCTAGGGCATTTGAGGAAGCCCATCATTGGAATATACAAGCCAAGTTCTATAATGAAAATTCCCACTAGTATATGAAAGCGATAACTCAAGAGACTCTCTATATGAAGAACATGGTGCTACTCTGAAGCACAAGTGTGGTAAAAGGATAGTAACATTGCCCCTTCTCTATTTTTCTCTCATTTTTATAGTGGGCTTCTTTGGCCTCTTTTTTTATTTGGGCTTCTTTGGCCTCTTTTATTTTGATAACCTCACATGGGACAATGTTCTAATCATGATGATCATCACACTTTTATTTACTTACAACTCAATATTACAACTCAATGTCTAGAACAAAGATATGACTCTATATGAATGCCTCCGGCGGTGTACCGGGATGTGCAATGATCTAGCATAGCAATGACATCAAAAACCGGAAAAGCCATGTAAACATCATGCTAGCTATCTTACGATCATGCAAAGCAATATGACAATAAATGCTAAAGTCATGTATATGATGATGATGGAAGTTGCACGGCAATATATCTCGGAATGGCTATGGAAATGCCATGATAGGTAGGTATGGTGGCTGTTTGAGGAAGATATAAGGAGGTTTATGTGTGATAGAGCGTATCTTATCACGGGGTTTGGATGCACCGGTGAAGTTTGCACCAACTCTCGAGGTGAGAAAGGCCAATGAACGGTACGAAAGAGGCTAGCAATGATGGAAGGGTGAGAGTGCGTATAATCCATGGACTCACATTAGTCATAAAGAACTCATATACTTATTGAAAAAGTTTATTAGCCCTTGAATCAAAGTACTACTACACATGCCCCTAGGGGGATAGATTGGTAGGAAAAGACCATCGCTCGTCCCCGACCGCCACTCATAAGGAAGACAATCAATAAATACCTCATGCTCCAACTTCGTTACATAACGGTTCACCATACGTGCATGCTACGGGACTTGCAAACCTCAACACAAGTATTTCTCAATTTCATAATTACTCAACTAGCACGACTCTAATATCACCACCTTTATATTGCAAAGCTATTGCAAGGAATCAAACATATCATATTCAGTGATCTGTAAGTTTTATGTAGGATTTTATGACTAACCATGTGAATGACTAGTTCATGTCATCTCTCTAAATAGATATAACTGAAGCAAGATAGTTTAATTCTTTCTACAAAAGATATGCCCACGCTCTAACAAATATAAGTGAAGCAAAAGAGCATTCTACAAATGGCGGTTTCTATGTGAAGAGAAACAGGCAATCCAAACTTCAAGTAATATAAGCGAAGCACATGAAGCATTCTATAAAGCCATACTCAGAAGATTTAAGTGAAGTGCAAAAAGCATTCTATAAATCCACCAAGGACTATCTCGTACGAGCATGGTGTATAAAAGAAAAGTGAAAACTAAATGCAAAAGACGCTCCAAGATTTGCACATATCGCATGAACGAAACGAATCCGAAAACATACCGATACTTGTTGAAGAAAGATGGGATGCCTTTCGGGGCATCCCCAAGCTTAGACGCTTGAGTGTCCTTGAATATTTACTTTGGGTGCCTTGGTCATCCCCAACCTTGATCTCTTACCTCTCCTCCTTATCCTCATATCGAAACATCCTCGATCTTCGAACACTTCATCCACACAAAACTTCAACAGAAAACTCGGTAAGATCCGTTAGTGTAATAAAGCAAATCACTACTTTAAGTACTGTTGAAAACAAATTCATATTTTCCTTTTACATTTTATCTACTGTAATATAACTTTTCCATGGCTTAATCCACTGATATAAATCGATAGTTTCATCAAAACAAGCAAACTATGCATCAAAAACAGAATCTGTCTAAAACAGAACAGTCTGTAATAATCTGAACATCCACCATACCTATGGTACTCCAACAATTCTACCAAAATTAGGAAAAATAAAAAAATCTGTATATAAAGACAGTGCAAAAAGTTTCAGAACCATTTGACGTTCCAGTAAAAAATGTAAAATCGCGCACTACAGCCAAAGTTTCTGTCCTGGACCGCACAAACCAACAAGCATTGTAACATCCTAAAGGCAAACCTTGGCACATTATTTTTATAATACAATGGAATTGTACAAGGGGATAATTATTTTTGTTGAAAAGTTTCTGTAATCAATATTCACAAAGTTTCCGTGAGTATGAACAAAGTTCAAGGCTAGCTCCCACTTTAACAATGCTCGTCTTTCTCACTTTCACTTTCCATTTGAAAAAAGTTTTAGGTTACCCTCTTTATTTTTTATTTTTTTAAACTATAAAAAACACTCAACAGAAATAAATGACTCTCTAAAACTTCGGGGTTGTCTCCCTGGCAGCGATTTCTTTAAAGCCATTAAGCTAGGCATATAGTGGTCAAGTAATGGATCCACCCGGATCCCAAGGTATATCAAAGCCAATTTTAATTAACAATGATTTGTAATTTAGTAGTGAGCACAAAGTAACATATATCATGCAACAACGAAGTCTAACTCTCTTCCGATGCATCGGCATGTCATAAAAGAACAATTCATGCACACAAAGTAAAGGCCAATGCATAGTATAAACAGTTTCTTGCAATTTTTCGTGTTGGAAACATAAAGAGGCGGAGATGTAGTTCCTCTCTCATAATAATTGCAAGTAGGAGAAGCAAGCACATGCATATTATATCTATCAAAATCATCACGTGTAATAGTAAAACGCAACCCATCAATATAATCCTTAATAAGGGTAAACTTCTCCCATATAGTGTAGTTGGGAGAATTCAAAAAGATAATAGGACTATCATGCGTGGGTGCAATAGCAACAATTTCATGTTTAACATAAGTAACTATAGCAAGTTCATCTCCATAAGCATAATTCATATTGGCAACTTGGCCACAAGCATAGCAAGCATCATCAAAAAGGGATATTTCAAGAGAATCAACGGGATCATAACAATTATCATAGCAATCATCCTTCGGCAAGCATGAAGGGTAATTAAACAATGTATGAATATAAGAGTTACTCTCATTAGAAGGTGGGCACAGGTGATCAATCCGCTCTTCCGCCTTTTGTTCTTCGCTCTCCTCATCATATTTTTCATCCAATGAGCTCACAGTTTCATCAATTTCTTCTTCCATAGGCTCCTGCAAAATATTAGTCTCTTCTTGGACAGCGGAGATTTTTTCAATAAACACATCAATATCGGCATTGTATTCATAATTCTCATAGCAATATTTTAGGATAGCTAAATTTTCAGTTCTATAAACTGAATCATCAAAAACTTCAAACTCTTTAAACAAAGATTCAATTTCACATGCACCCTTAAAAGGAACAAATTCTTCTATTCATTCCACATCATAGTAATCATATATACCTCTAGCATAAGAAGCCAAGGTTTCATTATCATTAAATTTGCATGAAAAGGGAAGGTGTGGAGCCTTCATCCTAGAGCAACAAGTATAATCATATCTCAAGCATAGTAGCCTAGCATACCACTTCAACATATAAATTTGATCCCATAACTTTTTAACTCTTTGAGTCAAGCGATAATCCCTAAAGTATTCACGTTGATCTAACGTGTCTCCCATTACAAAATTGAATGGGCCTTTCTCGGGATTATCAAAGTAGTACATAATATCTTTCACATAATAAGCATCGAGGGTTTTAGGAGGTTCCCCATCTCCATGAGTAGCAAGTAAACCTAATTTTTTTGTATTTCGTATTCCATATCCATAATTAAAGATAAAGAACAACTAAGAACAACAAATAAAAATTACTTAGTGATAAAGCAAACAAGCACACACGAGAATATTCACCCTACGCTATGACTCCCCACAGCGACCTTGAGAAAAGGGTCTTGATAACCCACAAGTATAGGGGATCAATTGTAGCCTCTTTCGATAAGTAAGAGTGTCAAACCCAACGAGGAGCTAACGGTAGAACAAATATTCCCTCAAGTTCTATCGACCACCGATAAAACTCTACGCACGCTTAACGTTCACTTTACCTAGAACAAGTATGAAACTAGAAGTACTTTGTAGGTGTTGTTGGGTAGGTTTGCAAGAATATAAAGAGCACGTAAATAAAAAGTAGGGGCTGTTTAGATAAAGGCACAACTAAATTAGTTTTAGTAGAGAGGTTTTGTTACGATAAAGTTATTTGTCCCTAGGCAATCGATAACTAGACCGGTAATCGTTATTGAATTTTTTTATGAGGGAGAGGCATAAGCTAACATACTTTCTCTACTTGGATCATATGCACTTATGATTGGAACTCTAGCAAGCGTCCACAACTACTAAAGATCATTAAGGTAAAACCCAACCATAGCATTAAAGTATCAAGTTCTCTTTACTCCCATACGCAAACAACCTACTTACTCGGGTATGTGCTTCTGTCACTCACGCCACCCACCATAAGCAAATCATGAACGTATTGCAACACCCTACAACGGGGATCCCTCACGCTTGCGCGACACAAAGAGCACCATAGAACAACACCAATACTAAAACATGCAACTCAAACCAATCATGATCATCAATTAACCCATAGGACAAAACGGATCTACTCAAACATCATAGGATAGCCATACATCATTGGGAAATAATATATAGAGTTGATCACCATGTTTACGTAGAGATTACATCGAGTGAAAGAGGGGTTACACCGCTGCATAGAGGGGGGAAGAGTTGGTGATGATGGCGGTGAAGTTGTTGGTGAAGATTGCGGTGATGATGATGGCCCCCGGTGGCACTCCGGCGCCACCGGAAGCGAGGGGGAGAGAGCCCCCCTCCTTCTTCTTATTCCTTGAACTCCTCCCTAGATGGGAGAGGGGTTTCCCCTCTGGTCCTTGGTCTCCATGGCATGGGAGGGGCGAGAGCCCCTCCGAGCTTGGATCTGTCTCTCTGTTTCTGCGCTCTCGGGTTATGCCCTTTCACCGTTTCTTATATATCCGGAGATCCGTAACTCTGATTGGATTGAAACCTTCGCCCAGATTTTTCTCCGAAAATTAGCTTTCTTGCGGCCGAAGAAGAGCAGCAACCGCCTTACGGGGGCCCACGATTGTCAGGGGTGCGCCTGAAGGAAATATGCCCTAGAGGCAATAATAAATTTATTATTTATTTCCTTATATCATGATAAATGTTTATTATTCATGCTAGAATTGTATTAACTGGAAACATAATACTTGTGTGAATACATAGACAAACGGAGTGTCACTAGTATGCATCTACTTGACTAGCTCGTTGATCAAAGATGGTTATGTTTCCTAGCCATTGACATGAGTTGTCATTTGATTAACGGGATCACATCATTAGAAGAATGATGTGATTGACTTGACCCATTCCGTTAGCTTAGCACACGATTGTTTAGTATGTTGTTATTGCTTTCTTCATGACTTATACATGTTCCTATGACTATGAGATTATGCAACTCCTGTTTACTTGAGGAACACTTTGTGTGTGTAGCGGCCCGACCCGAATGGATCAAGTCTACGTGGCTTAAAGTGCCATCCTCGGATCGGTGTCTTTGACACACAGTACTCGAGGATTTATAATGAGGTAAATCACATGTATAAAATAACGTAAAATACTATTACCTCAATCCAAATAGCGGAAGTAACAAAGTTGTGGATTCCCATCAACACCAATGGCAAAGTTGAGTGTAGAAATCGTAACCCTAAAGTCGTAAGATCCTGCAACATGAGACGTTGCAGCCACAAAGGGTCAGTACATTGAATGTACTGGCAAATTCACACCATAGAGCAATGATGAATAATGGCTATCTCTACATGCATATTTGGCTGGTGGAAAGCTCTATGGTTATAATGTTTTTGCGAAAAGCCAATTTTTCCCTACTACAAAGGAATAAATTTTATTTAACTATCATGGTGGTTGTTAAACATTGAGAATGGTTGACAACATTCTCAATCCCAATTAAAAAATATCATCATTAACCCAACAATATTAATTTAAAGTAATTGGATGAGATCAACAGGATAATCCAAGAACTAGATACTCAAGACGTCCATAACCAGGGACACGGCTAATCGTGATTAGTTTGTACACTCTGCAGAGGTTTGTGCACTTTTCCCCACAAGACTCGATCTCCTCCGTTAAGATTCTCGCACTACATGGTGTTTGAGAAACGGATGGCCGAGACATAGTCTTTCAGAAACGCTAGCACCTTACGAATGGGTAGACCGTACCAACCTACATCCCCTACATATGCTAGTCTACCACTGTAAGAGTTCGCACGACTTAGTCAACTATGCTAGAGCCCATAGTAGCTTGCGGCTGCACACGGAAGTTTCTAGTATGAATAATCTCATGATCCCTTTGAGCACGGGTGGCGGTCCAAAAAATAGGCAATCTGAGTCGACCCGGTGCCTAGACAATCAATCTGGAATACCCGGTGCCTCAATCCACCCGGATGTGTGTTTAAGTTGCCACCTTAAGTAAACCATTAATTAACAATCTCACAACTGTCATGAATACTCTCAAAACCCAATCCACGTCTCACGAGCATAGCATAGCAATATAAGCAACGTAATAGTAACTCCCAAGGTTTGAATGCGGGCAATAGGTTCCTACCTCATCAACTACTTCCCGACACCCACATGTTATCAATCCTACTCATGCAATGTTTGAGGGTTGAAACTAATGCATAAAAACTGGGTATGAAAAGGGATATGATCAAAGTGTGAACTTGCTTGCAATGTTGATGAAGATGATTCACACTCAAAACTCTTGATAGTTCTACTCGTCACACTCCGGTCAATCTATCGTGAGCAAGCAATAGTAACCACACATAAGCAATCACTCAAAAGATCGGAAAGAACGAAGAGAACAACTAGGAAAACATCAAAACCAAGCAAATAACTCTTGCAGCATCAAACAATTTATAACAGTACCAAAACTATGTGAATTTGGCCTTATCAGAAAATTTAGGTCAAGAGGTTCGATTTGCAAAAAGAATCGACTAAATCGGGGTTATAAAACTCAAGTTATGATCAAACGAAGTTTGAATTCAAATCTGGTCTAATTCAAAATTTTAAAATTTCAAAAACATGTTTGAGTAGGATTACTGGATAGAGGGGATCATAACGAAGAATTAGGCATTGGTTTCGTCTAATTCCGACTAACGAGCAAGAAGTTATGGTCGTTTGAAAACCAGGGCTAATCTGTAAATAAATATATTCATGGATAGGTCCCTGACGAAAAAAACAGAAAGAGAAAATACTAAAATAGTGAACGTCCGTTACAAAATCCTAACGAACGAAAACGTTCGCTGAAACTACCTGAACAGAAAACGTTCGCTAAATAAAAAAACGAAACGGTTTATTTAAAAAAACCGTTCTGGGTCACTCCGGTCGGAGGTGGTTTTTTTTATAAAAACCGGCGGCGGATCGGGTTAGGGTTTACCGCGGCGGCGGCGGCTCCGGTGAGTCGCGTCTCCGGCGAGTGCGGCGACGGCGGGATGACGCGGTGGCGAGGCGGATCTGACTCGTGGCGGCGGCTTGCCTCGGCGGGGCAAGGCGCGGTGGCTCCGTGACCAAGTGCGGCGGCGGCGATGCGGCACCGGCGGCGTGGGCAGCAAGCCGCGGCGGTTGCGGGGATCATGGGGAGAGGGGGTCCGAGGCCGGCCTTATAAAGGCACGGGGCCGAGGCCTTCCTTGGGCGAGGGGGCATCTGGCGGCGGGGAAATGCCAGACTCCGGCGAGTCCATGTAGGGCACGGCGGCGGCGCGGGGTCCCTCGGGACTCCGTCCCAAGCTCGGCGATGAGGCGGTGCGCGGAGCTAGGTCTTGGCCTGGCAGGAGCTGGGCCGACCCAGTTCGACGGAGGGAAAATTCTTTTTTTTACAAACAGAGAAAAAAAATGAAAATATTATATAGGCATATAATATATCAAAATTTTCATAAAACGATTTCCTACAAGATGACATTTTTCTAGAGACAATTTAAATACATACAAATTCAAATAAAGAAAATAGTGCTACTGACCTATTTAAAACCCAATAAAATCATTTTCAAAATACCAAAATGGTTTCAAATTTATTTCTCTCCAATTTTTCTGATGTAGGGAATCATTTTACCCTAATTTCTGTATATTTTATCTTTTGAGAAAAATAATTTGAATAAAACTCAAATAACTCCGAATTGAAAATAAATTCAAAAGAACTTTGAATTCAATTCTTTGAAACTCCCAACTCATATTTCATATGTTTTGAAGAAGTCATGTTATCTTCGCTCGTGAAAATCATTGAGTTGCATAAAGTTCCTGGCCTGGAAATATTTTCCAAATGAAATTCAAATATTTTCAACACCCCTTGTCATTTAAATAAATGGAAGAAGTCATGTCATCTTCTCTCCAGGGTTTTGTGGTGAAAAGAATTTGAATTCACGTTGATCACAAATGCAAAATGAAAGTTTGGGAAAGTCCTTTTATTCCCTCTCATTTAACTTTCAAAAAGTTTCGAATTTCACTCAATTTCACACAATCAATCAAACAATCAATCAAATCTATCTATTTATTATAACATTCCAAAATTTAGAATTTTAGGATGTTACAAACCTACCACCCTTAAAATGAATCTCGTCCTCGAGATTCGGAGAGGCTAGAAAGAAACGGGTTAGGTTTGGGGGTCTTCTCAAAATCCATCGATCGTCTCCGGGGTCTCGGGTGCTACCACCCTTAAAAGCATGGTTACGGTTCCATCAAAACTCATATACTCCATACTTATTACTGACAGTGTCGGTCTTCTCAGATCGTAAGGATAATTCCTTCTCTGGGCTCTTCCGTTAGTGGCATAACCTTTTCCTCAATTCTTTTGTCCTTTTCCCTCATGGTAAGGTTATTCCAAGATTGGGTCTTCTTAGTTGACGGGTCTGGCGCCAATACCAACTAACTATCGATATCTCATGGTGGTCAATAATTTAGGGTTTCTCCTACATGAACTGGGTCTGGTTGATCCTCACCGTATAACCTACGGTTGGCAACAACTGCCGTGTACAAGGGAAAATACTTATACCATTCTAAGGTTCAAACAAGGTTTTGATCGTCGTCTCTCTACTATAGGTAAGTCACTCAGATTTACCATCCCGTATAGCAAGGCGAATAATAAGAGTAAGTCGGTATGGTGATCAATCCATCCCACACCCAAATCATTACCTTGTATATGGTTTAGCGAATCTCGCATTCTAACACTCGGTCATCCCCACAAGCATTGCAGAATTTTCTCTTGTCGACGAACCAAGTTCGGAAAAATCCATTGATTCTGCAAGCCAACAAACATCTATCATTTCATCACAACTCTCAGGCTTTGCGTTACTCCTATAAGATCGTCTATCGATAAAATCGTAACTTCTTCCAGGGTTTTTCCTTCAGCAAGAGTGTGCTTGCTTCTTGGCAGGTCCTGTGGCCTGTGGGTTATGTCCCATCTCATCACTTATAATCCTTGAACTCATCATCACGGGCAACTGATCGTTATTCCAACATTCAACTTCCAGCTTCCTAGTAGCATACTTAAAATCCATCCAATTGTAATGTCTTTCTTCCTTCTATTTGTACCAAACTAAGAGTAATTACTCAGACTCATCATGGAATTTCCATTGATCCATATTTCCAACATCATACCTCCTTTATATCCAATAGTAATTCATCTCTTCATCCTCGTGGGATATCCCACCTACCGAGATAAAAACTTATACTTATGAAGTCCATACTCCACTTCGTGGAACATCATTATCCTTTCCAGGGTCAAGCGTCCTTACAGGAGAATATTGGTCATCTCTGCATGGCACTTCTTCAACTGGGAAACGTGAAACACATCATGAACTCCCGACAGTCCTTCGGGTGACTCCAATTTGTTGGCCACTTCTCCCATACACTCCAATTCTCGGTATGGTCCTACAAATCTCGGGGCTAACTTTTCCTTAACTCCAAATCATTTTACTCCTCGCAGAGGGGACACATGAAGACATGCTCTGTCTCCAATTTCATAGACTACCTCCTTGCATTTTTTTTGAGTGTGCATAACTCTTCTGCCTGGACTGAGCTACCTTCAGTCTATCTCGAACCAACTTAACATTCTCTTCTGACTCCTTGATCACATTTGGTCCAAACAACTGACGGTCTCCAACTTCATCCCACATCAACGGTGTCTGGCTCCTTCTCCCATACAAAGCTTCAAAAGGGGTCATCTTCAAACTGGCTTGGTAGCGGTTGTTGAATGAGAACTCCGCGTAAGGTAGATTATCATCACTACTAGATCCATAATATAGCGCACACGCTCTCAACATGTCCTCCAGAATCTGATTGACTCTCTCGATTTATCCATCTGTCTGCGGATGAAAGGTCATCTTGAACTCTAGCCTAGTACCCAAAGTCTGGTGCAGCTGATTCCAAAACTTTGTGGTAAATTGTGTTCCTCTATCTGATACGATGGTCCTCGGAACTCCATGCAGACATACGATCCTGGTCAAATATATCTTGGCCAACTTCTCACTTGTATAGATGGTTTTCACTGGGATAAAGTGAGCCACTTTGGTCAAGCGAATCAACTACTACCCAGATAGAATCATGTCCAGTACGGGTTCTGTGAAATCCGGTAATGAAATCCATGCAAAGCTTATCCCACTTCCATTCGGGTATCGGCATAGGCTGCAGTAATCCTGCTGGCTTCTGATGCTCTGCTCTTACTCTCTCTGGCATACATCACCTACGACTACATACTCCGCAATATCCTTCTTCATACCAGTCCACCATAAACGCTCCTTCAAATCCAAATACATCTTGGTGTTTCCACGGCGAATCGAGTATGGTGAGTCATGAGCCTCCTGAAGTATTAACTTCCTGATCTTCGCATTATTGGGCACATATACACTATCCTCAAACCATAAGGTGTCGTGCTCATCCCTACGAAAACCTTTGGCCTTTCCTTTGCTCATCCTCTCTTTTAACTCAACAATCTCTTTGTCGTCCTTCTGAGCTTCACGGATCTTTCCCAGCAATGTGGACTGAACTTCCATTGCTGCAACAAAACCTTTGGGAACAATCTCCAACCGAAGTTCCCTGAGATCCTCGGCTAACTCCTTTGGTAATCCCCCACTTATGAGGGTATTCATCCTGGTGTTCTTTATGGTTGTGTCCTATTTCTCCACAAAGCTTGTATGCACAAGGTTTCTTCATATACTTTCCATAAGGCCTCAACTTCTGGGACACAAGACGAGATCTTTGTGTCGGCGTTCTGGGAACGGGGGTCCCCAGACTTGCCTGCCTGCGGCCTGCGGCGTGGCTCAAAGGAGGCCCAGGACGGCCAATCTTCATCAACGCAAGATCAAGACCCTCGCGAGGGGCCAAGCCTCGCGGGGCGGATGACGAGGAGCTTCCTCAGGCACGGCCTCGTCAGGCTGGCTCATGAGGAGGCGGAGAGTTCAAGGCAGGGTACCTCGCGAGGTGCCCATGACGCAAGTCATGACGACCAAGGGTGCCAGCCCGCGCAGTGTCCTCCTTTCCTCTTTGGTGCAAAGGGAGCAAGCGCAGGCGAGAGCATCAAGCAAAGGCATCCGTTTCGGTGCAACAAGACCAAGACCAGCCCAACGGCTGGAAGGGAGTCATCGTGGAGCCCAAGCAGGCGTCATCACCAGAGCCTTTGGCAAAGCGAGGACCAACTTTAGTCGGGATAAGTGTACCCGCTGTTCCCCTTCAAAATGGCTAATTGTTGGCGCCCTTCCGCTCAATATTTGGGAAGAGGCCCAGGGCCTTCGCCTATAAATAGGACTAGCCACCCACAAGGTAGAGGGCTGGAATCAGGACGAGCATTCAGAAAGATAGCAAGAGAACAAGCGAGAGATAGAGAGAGGCGACTGAACACCACCTAGCAGTTCATCGCACCCGCCAAGAACAGACCCTCGCGAGGCTGTTCTTCCTCAGTATTGATCCTCATCAGCCCAAGAGGCAATCCACCACACCACAAACTAGAGTAGGGTATTAGACCACAACGGTGGCCCGAACTAGTATAAATCTTGTGTCTCTTGTCTTTGTTCCGTTAGTAGTTTAGGTCCCTGCGATTCGGCGAGGTACGAGACGGTGGAGGGTCGGATCTCCGCGCGCACCCCAGTGTTCGAACCTCAAGGGTCTGCCAGAATTCGAAATCCGACATTTGGCGCGCCAGGTAGGGGTGCGCCAGAATCTGCCTTTCGTCGCCTCGTTCTTCCCCGACCACTGCAACCATGTCTGACGCCCGTCGAACCCGCGCCAGCCGAAACGCCCTCGCCTCCCATGTCGCCCAGACGGCTCCCGTTGGCGGGCGCCCTCGTCGTTTCCCGTCACCTGCCGTCAACGCCGCCACCGGCCCGGCGGGGAACAGGCAGCAAGCATCGCCCCTGCACTCCTCGGCGACCCTAGGAGAGGAGCCGCACAGCTTCCTCGTCACCCGTCCCGTCACGCCGGTTCCTCCAGTCGTCGCGGCCCTCCTGGGCGGCTCGCAAGCGCCGCCTTCCAGCTGCCTTGTCAAGGCATTCGTCCGCCGGGTCGGCGCCGCCTCCACGCGGCGGGGGGCTCCCTCGGGCCGGACGGAGCCGCCGGCCGGGCTGACCTTCGACTCTCGGGACCACCCCACCAACTCGGCCGGCTCGGGTGCGCTGCCCATGCTCTGCACGCCCACCATATGCCAGGTTGCCGTCACCAGGATCCTCATCGACGGCGGCGCCGACCTCAACGTACTCTCAGTCGAGGCCTTCAACCTCCTCTGCATACCCAGGGAGCGGCTGCAGCCCAGCCGGCCTTTTTCGGGCGTAGGAGGAGCGTCATCCAGCTCCTTGGGGCAAATCCGGCTTCCAGTGACCTTCGGCACCTACGATAACTTCCGCACGGAACTGGTCGACTTCGACATTGCCCCCATCGGCCTCCCCTACAATGCCATCCTTGGCTATCCAGCATTGGCCAAATTCATGGCCGCAACCCACCCGGGGTACAACCTCATGAAGATGCCCGGGAGCAGCGGCGTCCTCACCGTACCTGGAGATACCGAAGGTGCGCTGCGAGCGCTCAGGCTCGCCCTCAAGACGGCGGCCACGGCGCAGCCCGCCGAAGCGGAAGCCCTCAACCCAAGGGGGCTGCGCCGACCAAGAAGAAGCAATTGTTCACTCAAGACAAGGCGGAGACCAAGCAGATACCCGTCGACGAGGACGGGTCCACAAACGCCACCTTCACCATAGGCGCTAACCTCGAGCCCGAACAGGAAGAAGCCCTGGTCAAGTTCCTGCGTGCGAACAAGAAGGTGTTCGCCCGGGAGCACGATCAGCTGGCGGGGATCCCACGGGGCGTAATCGAACACCACCTCAATGTGTGCCCCAACGTGCGTCTTGTGAAGCAGAAGGCGAGAAGGCAGTCCACTGAAAAGCAGGCCCTCATGGTCCAAGAGACCCGCAAGCTAGAAGCCGCGGGGGTTATTCGCGAGGTCCGATACCCAGATTGGCTGGCCAACCCCGTGGTGGTGCCAAAGAAGGGAGGAAAGGAGCGCATGTGTGTCGACTTCACCAACCTCAACAAAGCATGCCCGTAGGATCCATTCCCGCTCCCTCGCATCGACCAGATCGTCGATTCCACCGCCGAGTGTGACCTGTTATGCTTCTTGGACGCCTTTTCCTGGTATCATCAGATCAAGATGGCTGTGGAAGACGTGGAAAAGACGGCCTTCTTAACCCCGTGTGGAGTGTACTGCTATACATGCATGCCATTCAGGCTGTGCAACGCGGGGGCGACCTTCCAGCGGCTCATGCACATCACCCTGGGCCCGCAGCTCGGGAAGAATGTGGAGGCTTACGTCGACGACATCGTGGTGAAGTCTTGCGAGGCCAAGACCTTGATACAAGACCTGGAAGAAACCTTCGTGAGCCTCAACGCAGTGAGCCTGCGGCTCAACCCGGAGAAGTGTGTGTTTGGAGTTCCCTCGGGCAAACTCCTGGGTTTCCTCGTGTCCCACCGAGGCATCGAGGCCAACCCAGAAAAGGTCAAGGCAGTTGAAGACATGAGCCCACCAAAGACCCTCAGGGAAATGCAGAAGCTCACGGGTCGCGTAATGGCGCTGGGCCGTTTCATCTCCCGATTGGGGGAGCGGGCGCTGCCTTTCTTCCAGCTGATGAAGAAAAAGGGGCCCTTCGAATGGACTGAAGAGGCCGACAAAGCATTCCAAGGTACCTCAACCCTCCAGTGATGGTGGCCCCGCGCCCTCAGGAGCCCTTGGTACTCTACCTCGCCGCCACTCCCTACTCCGCTAGCGCAGCTCTGGTGGCAGTTAGGGAGGAGCGTCAGGCCAAGACCACGGCGGCCACCCGAGCTAAGGCAAGACCGAATCAGAAGGAACTAGTAGAAGCCAGCACCGCAATGGAAGAAGATCAGCCGTCACAGCAGAGTGCACCAAGGGCAGGAGAGGCCCCCCATCCAAGCACCCAGCTTTCGGAGGCGCCGTCACCTCAGGAGGCACCACAGCTTCCGGAAGACGCCACCAGCACCGACGCACCTAGCCTCGTCGAGCACCCGGTGTACTTCGTCATCACCGTGTTACGGGATGCGAGGGCACGGTACCCCATGCCGCAGAAGCTCCTCCTCGCGCTGTTGGTGGCTTGGCAAGCTGCTGACACTACTTCCTGTGGTCATCCAATCAAGGTTCTCTCGGCATACCCCACGGAGAGGGTGCTCAGAGCCCCAACTCGGCCGGAAGGGTCGCCGAGTGGAACATTGAGCTGCAAGCATTCCAGCTCGAGTTCAAGACAACCAGATTCATCAAGGGGCCTACCGGCAGATTTCATGGCGAATGGACAGAAGCACCGGCCTCGGGGCGGCGAGGATCGGTCCCTCTCCCGAGTGAAGCGCCCAGAGGGTTGGGTCATGTACTTGACGGGCGTTCTCCAGACAGGTACTGGGCTGGGCGGTGCTCATATCTCCCGGCCAGGACAAGCTCTACTATGCCGCGGCAGCTGCTTTCCAAAGATGGCGAGAAGGTCTCCAACAATATAGCGAGAATCACGAGGGGCCGATAGCGGGTGCAGAAGGCTGCCGCTGCCACAGGGGTGAAGCGCCTTACCATCAAGGCGATTCGCAGCTCCTCGTGAATTTCTCCAACAAGGTGTACGAGCCAAGAGATGAACACATGGAGGCCTACCTTGCGGAGGTCCGCAGGATGGAGAAATAGTTATGGGGGTTGGAGCTGCAGCACGTGCCCCGCGACACCAATCAAGAGGCCGACGACATCGCCAAACGAGCCTCCAAGAGGTTACCCCAGGAGCCGGGCGTCTTTGAGGAACGGCTCTTCAAGCCCTCAGCCCTGCCGCCGTTATCAAGCACAGCACAGCCTCGGGAGGAGCTCCCTCAGCCACCTGCCTCGGGAGCCCCAGCCTGCGGCCCGGCCTCAGGAGCACGCCTGCTCCTAACGATGGAATCTCAAGACGAGTGCTGGATCACGGAGCTCAAGAGTTACTTAACGCGCGGGACTTTTCCGGAGAAGGAGGAGGAGGCAGAGCGTGTGGCGCGGCAAGCCACGACATACAGCATCATGGATGGAGAGCTCTACCGGAAACGCATCAACGACGATCCTCGCTACCGCATCACCAGGGAACAGGGGAAGGAACTGGCGGCAGATATACATGGCGGAGATTGTGGGCACCATTCGTAAATCCACGGACCCTCGTCGGCAAGGCGTTCGCAGCGGTTTCTATTGGCCCACCGCTCAATGACGCTTATCGAACTTCGTGAAGGATTGCGAGGCTTGCCAATTCCATGCCAAGCGCATCCACCGGCCCGATGGGAGGTGCGCAAACCATCCCCCTCACTTGGCCATTCGCGGTATGGGGGCTGGACATTACGGGCCCTTTTCCTCGGGCGCCAGGCTATCGCTACCTCTACGCCGCCGTGGACAAATTCACCAAGTGGGCGAAGTCGAGGCCGTCGCGCCATCCCCGGATTCTGCGATCAAGTTCATCAAGGGCATCGTGAGCGGTTCGAGTCTTGAACCGCATCATCACCGACAACGGTTCGCAGTTCACCAATAACCTTTTAAAGCGTATGGCGCTAACCTTGGGACGCAGATATGCTACGCCGGTGGCGCACCCGCAGCAACGGCCAAAGCCGAAAGGGTTAACGCAGAGGTCTTGAGAGGCCTCAAGACCCGGACGTTCAAGAAGAAACTGGAGGCCTGCGGCAGGGGCTGGTATGACGAGCTTCCGTCCGTGCTGTGGTCCATCCGCATGCAACCAAGCCAACTGGGGAGACCCCCTTCTTCCTGGTCTACGGAGCCGAAGCGGTCCTCCCTCACGAGGTCAAGCGTCAATCCGCGTGGGTCCTGGCGTTCGATGAAACGCTGCAGGACGCCATGCGCGGGACGGCCCTCGTGTTGGGGGAGGAGCGCTCTCGAGAAGCCGCGCTGCGAGCGGCAAGGTACCAGCAGGCACTCCGGCGATACCACTACCGCAACATCCTCCCCAGAACTCTCGAGGTAGGGGACCTCGTGCTCCGCCGGGTCCTCTCCAGGGAGGGATTGCATAAGCTCTCTCCCATGTGGGAGGGCCCGTTCAAGGTTGTTCATGTTTCCAGGCCTGGCTCCGTGCGCTTGGAGACTCAAGAGGGAGTACCTATACAGAACGCGTGGAACATCCAGCACCTTCGGAGGTTTTACCCCTAACAAGGCCCAAGGTTCGTGAAGAAGGCGAATGCCTGTGAAGCTCATTCTTTTGGAAAAGGCCCGGTGCACGTGAAGAAGGCGAATGCTGTGAAGCTCATTCTTTTGGAAAAGGCCCGATTCGTGAAGAAGGCGAATGCCTGTGAAGCTCATTCTTTTGGAAAAGGCCGGTGCTGTGAAGAAGGCGAATACTGTGAAGCTCATTCTTTTGGAAAAGGCCCAAGGTTCGTGGAAGAAGGCGAATGCTGTGAAGCTCATTCTTTTGGAAAAGGCCCAGAGCTCGTGAAGAAGGCGAACGCCTTTGTGAAGCTGTCAAGGCTCTGGAAAGGGCCCGGAGCCCATGAAGAGGGCCAACGCCCGTGAAGCTTGCTTCCCAGAAGAAAGGCCCGGAGCCTGTAAAGAGGGCCGACGCCCGTGAAGCTTGCTTCCCAAAAGAAAGGACCGGAGCCTGTGAAGAAGGCCAACGCCTGTGAAGCTCGCCGCCCGTGACACTCTCACGTAATAATGAGTTGGGGCTGTACACGCCCCGGAGTCTCAGGAGTGCCGGCCTCAGGCCCTGGGGCTCCCTCCCACGCCCAGTGGCAGCACTTAGCTTCGCGCTGGTGAGAAGACGTCGAAGACTAGACTAGGTGCCGGACGCGGCTTTTTCATTTGCTTTCTGCAGTTGACTAGTTATTCCCATTTGGAGTTTTTGTCGAAACTATCGCCCCTTTTTGGTCCGTGGTTCTTCGATCTTTTTCGCTCTCCTGCCTCGATTTCTCTTGCACGGGGACTCGTGAGGCAGAAGCCTCGGGAGCCCCCGCGAGCGTTCCTGCCCCTATCGCTCAAGTTTCCACGGCCCTGGTCCACAACTGGAGCACCCCTCCTGACCATGCCTCACGGGCAGCACAACGTGAACACGGGGCCTGGATCGGTCGCCCCCGCGGCCACGGCTGGGGTTCACTTGCGAATGGGCGCCTGGCGAAGGAGCGATGCAGGGATAACAAAAGTAGTACAATAATTAACGGCGTTAACCTAAATGCGCCCCCATGGGGCCACACATTGTTGCCTTTTTGCGCAGGAGAGACAAGAAAGGATAGACTGGAAGAGCACGCCCCGTTCCGTACTTATAACCTGTGAAGGCCAACCGTCGGCCTCCACGATCACCGGTAATCATGACCAACTCTGCATGCAGGGACTTGTCGAATCCGGGTGGTTACCGAGGCCTCATGCGGAAGCGATCACGCTGCGATCAATCAACCGCCACGCGTCGCCCAAGGCCGCAAGCTGTTAGGGCCCGCGATGCTCGCGACTTTCCCTTCGCCTCTGCCGGCCAAGTTCGGGCGCGCCATGGGCCCGGGGTTCTTGTCGGCGTTACGGGACCAGGGGTCCCCGGACTTACTCGCTGCAACTGCGGCGTGGCTCAAAGGAGGCCAGGGGCGGCCCATCTTCATTAACACAAGCTCAAGACCCTCGCGAGGCCAAGCCTCATGAGGCGGGCGGACGAGGAGCTTCCTCAGGCACGGCCTTGTCAGGCTGGCTCATGAGGAGGCGGAGAGTTCAAGGCAGGGTACCTCGCGAGGTGCCCATGACGAAAGCCATGACGACCAGGGGCGCCAGCCCGCGCAGTGTCCTCCTTTCCTCTTTGGTGCAAAGGGAGCAAGCGCAGGCGAGAGCATCAAGCGAAGGCATCCGTTTCGGTGCAACAAGAGCAAGGCCAGCCCAACGGCTGGAAGGGAGTCATCGTGGAGCCCAAGCAGGCGTCATCACCAGAGCCTTTGGCAGGCGAGGACCAACTATAGTCAGGATAAGTGTACCCGCTGTTCCCCTTCAAAATGGCCAATTGTTGGCGCCCTTCCCGCTCAATATTTGGGAAGAGGCCCAGGGCCTTCGCCTATAAATAGGACTAGCCACCCACAAGGTAGAGGGCTGGAATCAGGACGACCATTCAGAAAGATAGCAAGAGAACAAGCGAGAGATAGAGAGAGGCGACTGAACACCACCTAGCAGTTCATCGCACCCGCCAAGAACAGACCCTCGCGAGGCTGTTCTTCCCTGTATTGATCCTCATCAGCCCAAGAGGCAATCCACCACACCACAAACTAGAGTAGGGTATTACACCACAACGGTGGCCCGAACTAGTATAAATCTTGTGTCTCTTGTGCTGTTCCGTTAGTAGTTTAGGTCCCTGCGATTTGGCGAGGTATGAGATGGTGGAGGGTCGGATCTCCGTGCGCACCCCAGTGTTCGAACCTCAAGGGTCTGCCGGAACCCGAAATCCGACAACTGTGACAATTGCATAAGCGGCAATCATACCATGGTCAGCCGTGTCTATGCCCATGTTACTGTCATGAGCTTCATTCCATAATTGATATCTCCTGCCTTAGGGTTTTCTTAACAAAAACTTTGAGTTCTAATGCTCCATGTTCCGGTCTTTCCCCGATACACCTTGATCTCGGTGTTGACAGCTTCCATAGTCTGCCAAGTTCCATAAGGGGTGCCTTCCTAGGTCATACAAATCCAGAAATTCTTCAAAGCCTTCAAATTCTCCTAGTCTTTGGAGTCTTCACCGTTGTAGTTTCCGTCATTGTAATGCACGGTAAAAATCCTCTTTATTCCAAAGTAGTCTTAGTTGTCCGATATCTTGTACTCCTTGGAGTGGTCTCATCAGTCGAATCTTCGAGTGGTCAAAGGGGAGAGGGGTATAATCTCACTAAAAGGAATTTTTGAATAAGCTCAGAAGAGAAGGGAGGTAAAAGATCCTTTTGAAAAGGAAGTTGTAGAGAAAAATCTTTCCTATGGGCTTGCCATTTTCTAGGGTCACGTCCTACAGTCAACATGTGCTCTGATACCATCTTGTAGCGACCCGACCCGAATGGATCAAGTCTCTGTGCTTAAGTGCCATCCCTGGATCGGTATGCTGACACACAGTACTCGAGGATTTATAACAGAGGTAAATCACATGTATAAAATAACATAAAATACTATTACCTCAATCCAAATAGCGGAAGTAACAAAGTTGTGGATTCCCATCAACACCAACGGCAAAGTTGAGTGTAGAAATCGTAACACTAACGTATCACTTACTGTCAGAAGATCACGCAACATGAGACGCGTTGCAGCTACAAAGGGTCAGTACATTGAATGTACTGGCAAATTCACACCATAGAGCAATGATGAATAATGGCTATCTCTACATGCATATTTGGCTGGTGGAAAGCTCTATGGTTATAATGTTTTTGCGAAAAGCCAATTTTTCCCTACTACAAAGGAATAAATTTTATTTAACTATCATGGTTGTTGTTAAACATTGAGAATGGTTGACAACATTCTCAATCCCAATTAAAAAATATCATCATTAACCCAACAATATTAATTTAAAGTAACATGATGAGATCAACAGGATAATCCAAGAACTAGATACTCAAGACGTCCAAAACCGGGGACACGGCTAATCATGATTAGTTTGTACACTCTGCAGAGGTTTGTGCACTTTTCCCACAAGACTCGATCTCCTCCGTTAAGATTCTCGCACTACATGGTGTTTGAGAAACGGATGACCGAGACATAGTCTTTCGTAAGCGCTAGCACCTTACGAATGGGTAGACCGCATCAACCTACATCCCCTACATCCGCTAGTCTACCACTTTGAAGAGTTCGCACGACTTAGTCAACTATGCTAGAGCCCATAGTAGCTTGCGGCTGCATTACGAAAGTTTCTAGTATGAATAATCTCATGATCCCTTTGAGCCCGGGTGGCGGTCCAAAAAACAGGCAATCTGGTCTACCCAGGTGCCTAGACAGCTGGAATACCCAGGTGCCTCAATCCACCCAGATGTGTGTTTAAGTTGCCACCTTAAGTAAACCATTAATTAACAATCTCACAACTGTCATGAATACTCTCAAAACCCAATCCACGTCTACGAGCATAGCATAGCAATATAAGCAACATAATAGTAACTCCCAAGGTTTGAATGCAGGGCAATAGGTTCCTACCTCATCAACTACTTCCCGATACCCACATGTTATCAATCCTACTCATGCAATGTTTGAGGGTTGAAACTAATGCATAAAAACTGGGTATGAAAAGGGATATGATCAAAGTGTGAACTTGCACGCAATGTTGATGAAGATGATTCGCACTCAAAACTCTTGATAGTTCGACTCGTCACACTCCGGTCAATCTATCGTGAGCAAGCAATAGTAACCACACATAAGCAATCACTCAAAAGTTCAGAAAGAACGAAGAGAACAACTCGAAAAACATCAAAACCAAGCAAATAACTCTTGCAGCATAAAACAATTTCTAACAGTACCAAATCTATGTGAATTTGGCCTTATCAGAAAGTTTAGGTCAAGAGGTTCGATTTGCAGAAAGAATCGACTAAATCGGGGTTATAAAACTCAACTTATGATCAAACGAAGTTCGAATTCAAATCTGGTCTAATTCAAAATTTTAAAATTTCAAAAACATGTACTGGATAGAGGGGATCATAACAAGGAATTAGGTGTTGGTTTCGTCTAATTCCGACAAACGAGCAAGAAGTTATGGTCGTTTGAAAACCAGGGCTAATCTATAAATAAATATATTAACGGATAGGTCCCTGACGAAAAAAACAGAAAGAGAAAATACTAAAATAGTGAACGTTCGTTACGAAATCCTAACGAACGAAAACGTTCGCTGAAACTATCTAAACAGAAAACGTTCGCTAAATAAAAAAACGAAACGGCTTATTAAAAAAACCGTTCTGGGTCACTCCGGTCGGAGGTGGTTTTTTTTTTATAAAAACCGGCGGCGGATCAGGTTAGGGTTTACCGCGGCGGCGGCGGCTCCAGCGAGTCACATCTCCGGCGAGTGCGGCGACGGCGGGATGACGCGGTGGCGAGGGGCGGATGCGGCTCCGATCGGCGGCGGCTTGCCTCGGCGGGGCAAGGCGCAGTGGCTCGGCGGCAAAGTGCGGCGGCGGCGGTGATGCGGCACCGGCGGCGTGGGCAGGAAGCCGCGGGCGGAGGCGGCGGTCGCGGGATCGTGGGGAGAGGGGGTCCGAGGCCGGCCTTACAAAGGCACGGGGCCGAGGGGGCATCCGGCGGCGGGGAAATGCCGGACTCCGACAAGTCCATGTAGGGCACGCAGCGTGGCGGGGTCGCTCGGGACTCCGCCCCGAGCTCGGGGACGAGGCGGTGCGCGGAGCTGGGCCGGCCCAGTTCGGCGGAGGGAAAATTCTTTTTTTTACAAACTGAGAAGAAAAAATAAAACGAAAGAAAATGAAAATATTATATAGGCATATAATATATCAAAATTTTCATAAAACGATTTCCTACAAGATGAACATTTTTCTAGAGTCAATTAAAATACACACAAATTCAAATAAAGCAAATAGTGCTACTGACCTATTTAAAACCCAATAAAGTCATTTTCAAAATACCAAAATATTTTCAAAATACCAAAATTGTTTCAAATTTATTTCTCTCCAATTTTTCTGATGTAGGGAATCATTTTACCCTATTTCTGTATATTTTTTTTTGGAGAAAAATAATTTGAATAAAACTCAAATAACTCCGAATTGAAAATAAATTCAAAAGAACTTTGAATTTAATTCTTTGAAACTCCCAACTCATATATCATATGTTTTGAAGAAGTCATGTTATCTTCGCTCGTGAAAATCATTGAGTTGCATAAAGTTCCTGGGTTGGAAATATTTTCCAAATGAAATTCAAATATTTTCAACACCCCTTGTCATTTAAATAAATGGAAGAAGTCATGTCATCTTCTCTCCAGGGTTTTGTGGTGAAAAGAATTTGAATTCACGGAGATCACGAATGCAAAATTAAAGTTTGGGAAAGTCCTTTTATTCCCTCTCATTTAACTTTCAAAAAGTTTCGAATTTCACTCAATTTCACACAATCAATCAAATCTATCTATTTATTATAACATTCCAAATTTTAAAATTTTGGGATGTTACAGTGTGCTACCAAACGTCACAACGTAACTGGGTGATTATAAAGGTGCTCTACAGGTGTCTCCGAAGGTACATGTTGGGTTGGCGTATTTCGAGATTAGGATTTGTCACTCTGATTGTCGGAGAGGTATCTCTGGGCCCTCTCGGTAATACACATCACTTAAGGCTTGCAAGCTTTGCAACTAATGAGTTGCGGAATGATGTATTACGGAACGAGTAAAGAGACTTGCCGGTAACGAGATTGAACTAGGTATTGAGATACCGACGATCGAATCTCGGGCAAATAACATACCGATGACAAAGGGAACAACGTATCTTGTTATGCGGTCTGACCGATAAAGATCTTCGTAGAATATGTGGGAGCCAATATGAGCATCCAGGTTCCACTATTGGTTATTGACCGGAGATGTGTCTCGGTCATGTCTACATTGTTCTCGAACCCGTAGGGTCCGCACGCTTAAAGTTCGATGTCGGTTATATTATGAGTTTATGTGTTTTGATGTACCGAAGGTAGTTCGGAGTCCCGGATGATATCGTGGACATGAAGACGAGTCTCGAAATGGTCGAGACGTAAATATCGATATATTGGACGACTATATTCGGACATCGGAAAGGTTCCGAGTGATTCGGGTGTTTTTCACAGTACCGGAGAGTTACGGGAATTCGCCGGGGAGTATATGGGCCTTATTGGGCTTTAGGGGAAAGAGAGAGGAGAGGCAGGGCGCCCTCCCAAGGCCTAGTCCGAATTGGACCAGGGGGAGGGGCTGCCCCTCCTCCTTCCTTCTCTTCTCTCTCCCCTTTCCTTGACTCCTACTCCTACTACTTGGAAGGGGGGAATCCTACTCCCGGTGGGAGTAGGACTCCTCCTAGGGCGCGCCATAGAGAGGGCCGGCCCTCCCCCTCCTCCACTCCTTTATATACGGGGAGGGGGGCACCCCTTGGAGACACAACAATTATTTGTTTGATCTTTTAGCCGTGTGCGGAGGCTGAACGTGTGCTGAGCTCGGAGGTGTCGTGCGTTCGGTACTTGATCGGTCGGATCGTGAAGACGTACGACTACATCAACCGCGTTGTGCTAATGCTTCCGCTTTCGGTCTACGAGGGTACGTGGACACACTCTCCCCTCTCGTTGATATGCATCACCATGATCTTGCATGCGCGTAGGAATTTTTTTGAAATTACTACGTTCCCCAACAGTGGCATCCGAGCCTAGGTTTTATGCGTTGATGTTATATGCACGAGTAGAACACAAGTGAGTTGTGGGCGATACAAGTCATCCGCTTACCGGCATGTCATACTTTGGTTCGGGCGGTATTGTTGGATGAAGCGGCCCGGACCAACATTACGCCAGACGCTTACGCCGAGACTGGTTCTACCGACGTGCTTAGCACACAGGTGGCTGGCGGGTGTCAGTTTCTCCAACTTTTGTTGAACCGAGTGTGGCTACGCCCGGTCCTTGAGAAGGTTAAAACAACACTAACTTGACGAACTATCGTTGTGGTTATGATGCGTAGGTAAGAACGGTTCTTGCTCAGCCCGTAGCAGCCACGTAAAACTTGCAACAACAAAGTAGAGGACGTCTAACTTGTTTTTGTAGGGCATGTTGTGATGTGATATGGTCAAGGCAAGATGCTATATTTTATTGTATGAGATGATCATGTTTTGTAACCGAGTTATCGGCAACTGGCAGGAGCCATATGGTTGTCGCTTTATTGTATGCAATGCAATCGCCCTGTAATTGCTTTACTCTATCACTAAGCGGTAGCGATAGTCGTAGAAGCAATAGTTGGCGAAACGACAATGATACTACGATGGAGATCAAGGTGTCGGCCGGTGACGATGGTGATTGACGGTGTCCTGGACTAGGGGGTACTCACCACGTCGTCTCCCGATCAGTTGGATTGGGCCGAGGATCCCCATGGCCTTATACTCATGGGCCAGTCCGGACAGTTGCCGCATACAAGGAAGATTCCACAAGACTTGGCGATCAAGACAAGGACTCCTCCCCCACCGGCGTATTCGGCTAGGACTCTTGTTATCCTAGGCCTCTGGTGCATTATATAAACCGAGGCCAGGCTCGATAGAGATATACAACATACAACAATCATACCATAGGCTAGCTTCTAGGGTTTAGCCTCTACGATCTCGTGGTAGATCAACTCTTGTAACACACATCATCAATATTAATCAAGCAGGATGTAGGGTTTTACCTCCATCAAGAGGGCCCGAACCTGGGTAAAACATCGTGTCCCTTGTCTCCTGTTACCATCCGCCTTAGACGCACAGTTCGGGACCCCTTACCCGAGGTCCGCCGGTTTTGACACCGACATTGGTGCTTTCATTGAGAGTTCCGCTGTGTGTTCGGCAAAAGGTCGATGGCTTGCCTGCAGATCAACTGCAAATTCGGCATCTTCGTCACCAGCTCGACTGGTCACCTTGGTTCGACCAAGGACTGCGCCCTACCTCCGATCTTCATGTTCGGATGAGGGCCTTCATCAACATCAGCTCCGATCTCTATCAAGATCATGGAGGAGTCATCCGAGGAGCAGGGGCTCAACGTCAACATTGCCCTCGGGCGACCATACTGTATTTCTGGACAGCGGACTTGTGTCCACCGCCACCGCCTCCTCAGGTGTCGTTTTAACGATTGCTTCGGTGGAATTGTGCGGAATTGAGTCTACAACAACCCTGGAAAATTTCGTCGAGTTCCGATGGAGGAATCTCTGGCAAACTCCGGTATACCGGAGCCGCATTGAATCTGGACGAGAATCCGGACGAGTTTAGGGCGTGGTGTCCAGCTTCTAGCTCGGACTTCCTTTGGAAGATCCAACCGTTGATCAGCTGCGAAATTCCTATATCTACCACCCCTCAAAATTTCAGCTCAATCCGACCGTCCAAACTCCGGAAACCTTCCGATTAGTGCATCACTTTTCGGATCTGTTTTCTGCGCGAAAACAAATCCAACCCGAGTTCGTCTTTTTTATGAACGGGGTTTCGGACATCCTTTTTGAAGGAAGTTTTGTATGGGGTATTGTGTTTTGTTTCCGAACACATCCCACTAACTTTAAGATCTTTTGAACATGATCTTCAACATCATCTTTGGTGTCAAACCAGTCCGGCAATATTGCTCCACGGCTGCCGACCTGCGCTAGACACGTCGTCACTTTGTTGAGCCGAGCTCAACTTCTTCGGATCATCATCTCGGCAAGCAAAACAAGAGTCCGGCATCGCGAAGGATAAATCATCACCAACATCGCCGCCCCACGGATTACACGGAGCGGGCATACCGGCATCGCCGCACGATCGCTTCATCTAGCCTGCATCGACCACGTCACGACCTGCATCGGCAGGGCCGCACTATTGCTTCTTCAAGCTGGTGTCTGTCACGCCGACCTACTTCGACATCTCGGCTGGACCGGGGGCTTCGCCATCTCTTCATCAACCTACTCCGGACACTTAGGCGTCACTAGCCGACCAGGCAATGGGTGCGCGGATCGAGTCCCAATTTTGGGAATCACCTTCCTTCGGATTGCTACAACAAATAAACCAAGTGCTATTAATCCTAGTATTTCTTTTTGCTTGTTTGGGTTAATTTTTCCGAAGGAATTATTACTCTGGTTTGTCCATCACATGTACACAGGTCTATCAAATGGTGGCCGCATTATCGACGGTCGCATGATGGTTCGGTCAGTTTCCGTACATAGTCCGTGACGCCGCATCCGAACTTCGGACCGACACATGAATCCAGGCTTTGCCACGCCTTTATTGCATTACGCCGACGACCTGCATCGACATCGACTTCGGCGCCAGGCCATATTTCTTTTATTACTCACTTTGCATAAATTATTTATTATACAACGATTTTTTTACTATTATCTCTGGTCTGTACTATTTTTTGTGCACAGGAAAATGATCCAGCCGAACTATATCCTTTGACGTCACCTCGGCTGGACGGGGGGCTTCGTCAACACTTCATTACCCCATGTCAGGGACTTCGGCATCACTCTGCCGTCCTGCATTGACCGTGCTATGTCACCACTTCACAGTGCTGAGCTCTTTGCTCCACCACCTCGGGACCGGCTTGGGGGACGGAACCTTGTCCCGCATCAAGCTCGGACCGCATCGTCAATACCGAACACATTAACCAGCTAAGTTGCCTTCATGCTCAAAGTTTTAAATTTCTAACTTGTGTTCGGTTCGACCAAGCATTATACTTTTTTTGGAAAAAAGTTGCTTGTAAAAATTTTCCTTGTCGAAACTTTTTTCAAGACACACTTGACGCTACCACTCCGCTCATTATACACAGGGGCTTCTTTAAGCGAAGCTTATTAATTCGGGCTTTATGCCCAACACATGTGTCACACTTCCGCATGTACCTTTTATTCACCATTATATGCATCGATATGACTTAAGTTTTGGCCAACCTGGGTTGCCTGGCTCCTGTGCTTACCCCTACGTTCCCGATTGTTCGGCTAGGTGGTAAAGGGATCACCTCTGTGATTGTTACTGACGGGTTAGCCGGATGTGTACCTCAGACTGGGTGAAGCCGAAAGCTAGTGTTCTTAAGGGAATACTCGGTCGGTGAACTAAAAGATGATTTCTTACCTATTCATTTACCTGCCCCCAGATGTTTTTCTGCTCTTTTCGCAATCCGGACATGCACTTTAGGGCATGCCTCCCAGGGAAAGGAACCCTTAATGAGAACTATTCTCCCGGAAGATGTTTCTTACTAACCATGTAATATAACATAACTAGTTGGGCACTTATGCGATAAAGCACTAATGACCCCTACGCCTGGTCTCCACGCATGCCCCGGTTTTTATAACGCGAGGGTATTCGGACACACTCTGGACTATTGGGTCCAGAGGTTGAAGCAAAAGGTCCGCTCGACAAACGATCTACAATCCGGCTAGAAGGCATTCTACATGTCACCTTACATTATATAGTCAACTTTTACCCAAGTCACTTGGGAGCTCTTATGTTTATTTGAGCCGTTTCATACTAAGTGTTTTTCTTCTTAGTCGTTGCAAAGTTTTTATTATTTATCACTCCTTTTCTCGACACGAGTGTGCGTTCAGTAGCCGGGGAGCCTAATTTCTCTCTCAAAACCACTAGAGTTTAGTTTTCTAAACTGGCCTAATGAGAAGTACTCCGCCTTCGGGATGGGAGACTGAAGCCGTAGGCTGACCCGCTTGAAGTCTTGAGATAGGATGTGTCATGTAAAAGCACAACAGAAGCACCTTTTTTTTCTGAAGTCCCATTTTCGCATTGGCATCGAACACTTGATCTTGTTCAGATGTCATGTTTTTACTGACGTTTTTTGGTTTTCCAAGCTTTTGGCACTTTTAAACTATTTGTGTGTTTTCAGCACAAGTCTCGCAGTGCAACGCAGGACACCTTTAGAGATTCGGCAAAAACATTCTCGGATATTGCTATATATGCATCAGTTTCGAATTGTGTCTTTGGTCAATAGTTGGGTTGCCCGGCTCCCGCGCTTGCCTCCTACGTTCCGCTTTGTTCGGCTAGGTGTGCAAAGGGAGAACCACTGCGATTGTGTTTCCAGCTCGCATAGTGAAGCACCTTAGTGGATAAAGCCGAAAACTGACTGTCACAATAGGTGTAAACTAGTCAGCGATCCGATGACTATATTAAATGACGGGCCATTCATAAAATTGGCCGAAGTGTTTCAGCTTGACCTTGACTGCTTGAACACTACGAGGGGCTAATAGCCGACCTCCCAAACTAAATCCTCAATATTTTGCTCTTACATTGGAGCTAAGGTTTCATGATCAGGCTTAGCACGACAACCCAAAGAAAGGAACCGATAGCGGGACTATTTTCTTTGGAAGACATTTCTTCTGTTAAACATTAATATAACATATCTCTCTGCGTACCTTTGTTTATAAAACCGTATGGCCAGATTGCCTTGTTTGTCGTAAATCTTTTCCCTCATAAAGGCTTTATAAAGTAGGACAAACACTCATCGGCTACTGGCCGAGGAGGTTGAAGCCGATGGTCGGTCAACAAAGTTTTGTACAATGCGGATCCGAGCATTAATGACATAAAGTACTTGGATACATTGAGTCATTACACATAATTTGTGATTTTACTATGGATATTGATCCTGTCGGCCACCCGTGCCTGCATTAAGGCTCGGGGCTCTTGGGCTTCGGTCTTATTATTTACAAATATTAAAGGGGCACATCAATCCTCGATGCGGTGTTGCACCCGACCGGTGTCTCGGGGAACTCTTGCATTGCCTGTTCTATGCAGAACATTTTAAGTGCAATACAGTTTCCGAGGAGATCTTGATCCTCAGGTTGGTCGGCCGCACCCAACCCGAGTCTCGAGGACTGAGCACGCCGCTTTTTGTGTCCCGAAGTATTTTGCCGAGCTAGGACTTGATCCTCAGGCCGATTTTGCAAATCACCCTGAGTCTCAGCGGCTACTGGGATCAGCGGTCTTACGTCATCCTTCAGGTGCATCTCGGGTTTAGACTGATACACACCTTGTGGGCTACTGGCTATGTATCTCGGCAGAGAATAAATTGCACCAATCAAAAATATTGACAAAAATCGGCCCACATTCGGGGTGGTGCACCACCTCGGAAGCAGTCCGGCATAAAGCTCGGACGCTAGTGGCTGGCTCCATAGAGGGCATTTCCGGCATTAAGCTCGGCTAAACTCCTTCAAACTTATTTGAACCAAGGTGATTTACGACACCTCGGATACAGTTCGGCGTTGGAGCTCGGATACATAGTCCGGCGTTGGAGCTCGGAGACCGTCCAGCGTTGGAGCTCGGATACATAGTCCGGTGATAGAGCTGGGAAGCAGTCCGGCGTTGGTGCTCGGCTGCAAAACATACTTCGAATGTAGTCCGGCGTTAGAGCTCGGACGCAAGAGGACACTGCCTCCCGGGAATAACTTCAAACCCGAGGTGTGGCACAAAAATAACAAGGCATTGATAAAGGCCGGAAACTTAAAGGGGCTCCTCGGATACCCGACGTGTAAACTCGTCGAATGCATTTGGCGATCCTCAAGATCGAAGATGAGAAGATTTGTTGAACCAGTTTTCAAGACCGACGATCAAGATGAAGAACAGTTCGGAAGAATCGAGGAGCGTCCCCAACTTGAAGACCGGTTCAGGGGCTCTTGACGGTGTCCTGGACTAGGGGGTACTCACCACATCGTCTCCCGATCAGTTGGATTGGGCCGAGGATCCCCATGGCCTTACACTCATGGGCCAGTCCGGACAATTGCCGCATACAAGGAAGATTCCACAAGACTTGGCGATCAAGACAAGGACTCCTCCCCCACCGGCGTATTCGGCTAGGACTCTTGTTATCCTAGGCCTCTGGTGCATTATATAAACCGAGGCCAGGCTAGTCGGTAGAGATATACAACATACAACAATCATACAATAGGCTAGCTTCTAGGGTTTAGCCTCTACGATCTCGTGGTAGATCAACTCTTGTAGCACACATCATCAATATTAATCAAGCAGGACGTAGGGTTTCACCTCCATCAAGAGGGCCCGAACCTGGGTAAAACATCGTGTCCCTTGTCTCCTGTTACCATCTGCCTTAGACGCACAGTTCGGGACCCCCTACCCGAGATCCGCCGGTTTTGACACCGATAGTGATCATGACGGTGCTTCGGAGATGGAGAACACAAGCACAAGATGATGATGGCCATATCATATCACTTATATTGATTGCGTGTGATGTTTATCTTTTATGCATCTTATCTTGCTTTGATTGATGGTAGCATTATAAGATGATCTCTCACTAAATTTCAAGATAAAAGTGTTCTCCCTGAGTATGCACCGTTGCCAAAGTTCATCGTGCCCAGACACCACGTGATGATCGGGTGTGATAAGCTCTACATCCATCTACAACGGGTGCAAGCTAGTTTTTGAACACGCAGAATACTCAGGTTAAACTTGACGAGCCTAGCATATGCAGATATGGCCTCGGAACACTGAGACCGAA
Organism: Aegilops bicornis; assembly: GCA_021605145.1. Taxonomy (NCBI): domain Eukaryota; kingdom Viridiplantae; phylum Streptophyta; class Magnoliopsida; order Poales; family Poaceae; genus Aegilops; species Aegilops bicornis. Next base: position 536,737,645 of record CM038669.1, on the reverse strand, counting down.
ATGTCGAACGTGAATCATATAGTAGATATGATCAACATAGTGATGTTCACCATTGAAAACTACTCCATTTCACGTGATGATCGGTTATGGTTTAGTTGATTTGGATCACGTGATCACTTAGATGATCAGAGGGATGTCTATCTAAGTGAGATTTCTTAAGTAATATGATTAATTGAACTTTAATTTATCATGAACTTAGTCCTGGTAGTATTAGCATATCTATGTTGTAGATCAATAGCTCGCGTTTAGCTCCCCTGTTTTATTTTTGTTATGTTCCTAGAGAAAACTAAGTTAAAAGATGTTAGTAGCAACGATGCGGATTGGATACGTGATCTGAGTTTATCCTCATTGCTGCACAGAAGAATTATGTCCTTGATGCATCGCTAGGTGACAGACCTATTGTAGGAGCAGATGCATACGTTATGAACGTTTGGCTAGCTCAATATGATGACTACTTGATAGTTTAGTGCACCATGCTTAACGGCTTAGAATCGGGACTTCAAAGACGTTTTGAACGGCATGGACCATATGAGATGTTCCAGAGTTGAAGTTAATATTTCAAGCAAATACCGAGTTGAGAGATATGAAGTCTCCAACAAGTTCTATAGCTAAAAGATGGAGGAGAATAGCTCAAGAAGTGAGCATGTGCTCAGATTGTCTGGGTACTACAATCGTTTGAATCAAGTGGGAGTTAATCTTCCACATAAAATAGTGATTGACAGAATTCTCTAGTCACCATCACCAAGTTAGTAGAACTTCGTGATGAACTATAGTATGCAAGGTATGACGAAAACGATTCCCGAGCTTTTCATGATGATGAAATCAATGAAGGTAGAAATCAAGAAAAAGCATCAAGTGTTGATGGTTGACAAGACCACTAGTTTCAAAGAAAAGGGCAAAGGGAAGAAGGGGAACTTCAAGAAGAACGACAAGCAAGTTGCTGCTCAAGTGAAGAAGCCCAAGTCTGGACCTAAGGCTGAGACTAAGTGCTTCTACTGCAAAGGGACTGGTCCTTTGAAGCGGAACTGCCCCAAGTATTTGGCGGATAAGAAGGATGGCAAAGTGAACAAAGGTATATTTGATATACATGTTATTGATGTGTACTTTACTAGTGTTTATAGAAACCCCTCAAGTATTTGATACTAGTTCGGTTGCTAAGATTAGTAACTTTCAAAGCGGGAGTTGCAGAATGAACAGAGACTAGTTAAGGCTGAAGTGACGATGTGTATTGGAAGTGGTTCCAAGATTGATATGATCATCATCGCACACTCCCTATACTTGCGGGATTAGTGTTGAACCTAAATAAGTGTTATTTGGTGTTTGCGTTGAGCATGAATATGATTTGATCATGTTTATTGCAATACGGTTATTCATTTAAGTTAGAGAATAATTGTTATTCTATTTACATGAATAAAACCTTATATGGTTACACACCCAATGAAAATGGTTCGTTGGATCTCGATCGTGGTGATACACATTTTCATAATATTGAAGCCAAAAGATGCAAAGTTGATAATGATAGTGCAACTTATTTGTGGCACTGTCGTTTAGGTCATATTGGTGTAAAGCGTATGAAGAAACTCCATGCCGATGGACTTTTGGAATCACTTGATTATGAATCACTTGATGCTTGCGTACCATGCCTCACTACTAGAAACATGGAATTTGCCATCAGCCAGCTCTTTGCCATCTGCCAGCTGATGGCAAAGAACATCTTTCCCATCTGCTTATAAAAAACAGATGGCAAAGAACTGGCAGACGACAAAGAACATGGTTGCCATCAGCCAATTCTTTGCCATCTGCTAGTGGATGGCAAATAATCTTTGCCATCTGCCAGCAGATGGCAAAGAGGTTGGCAAATCCTGTGGCCGTCAAGAGTGTAACGGCGTACCAGCCCCACCTCTTTGCCATCTGCCAGCAGATGGCAAAGAGCAGATGGCAAAGAGATGGGGTTATTTTTTTCCAGGTAAAAAAACTGTGGGGTTATCCCCTCCCTCTCTCCCCACCCATCCAGGTAAAAAACGATGTTCGCATCTCCTCATCCACGCACGAAATAGCCCCCGGCCCCGTCGCTCCCGTGCCCTGTCGCTGGCCACGTCACTCCCCCGCCCCGTCGCCGGCCCTCCCCCGCCACCCTATCGCCGGCCCCGTCGCTCCCCGCCCGTCGCCCGGCCGCGTGCCTCCCCGCCCGTCGTCGGCCCTCCCCGCCCGTCGCTGCCTCCCCCTGGTCCACGGCCCGCCCCGTCGAGGTCCAGGTCCGTGATGGATCCGCCTACGCTGGCGTCTTCCACACCGCCTCCCTCGACGCCGGATACGGTGCGCGCCCCCCTCTCCTCCCTCTCTACCGTAGATTTCCTTTGGTCTGGTTCGGGGTTGGTGTCGGGCCCTGGGATCACACGAATGGCGCTCGGGCCGTGATCCGGCTGCTGAGTGGAGATGGTGGATGCCGCATGCCTAGTGCCTAGTGACGCGACCTGGTTCGTCTCTGTTTTTTTCTGGGAGAATGGGTTGTGATCCGCTTGTTCATTGACAGGCCCCGGTCGCGGGGATGCCGCATTTTGTTAGTATTTCTTGTTGGGGCTGCGGCTGGGGCGGATTCGGGGGCGGGTGGTGGAGATCGCTGGGTCATGTTCATCTTCTGAGATGGAGGCCGTTGCGTGTGTTCCGCTCTGTAGAGGCCGAGATCCTGGTTGTTCGGCCTTCCTGAAACATGCATGTATCTAGCTGCAGGTTAAGTTTTCAAGTTCAGCGATTTATGTGCGGCTAGTTTTTTTGTTGGCTTCTTGCGTCTTAATTACCACGTATAGGCACTGCTATATGGTGAACATATACAATGTTATATGGTGCACACACAAATGCAAGATCCGAATTAGCTACACATATGGTTTCTTATCTTGCTTATGGAATCTTGTCGGCAAATATAATTTCAGAATCATGTTTATCAAAGTGGTCATTATCGAAACTTTGTAATAAGATTTTGAAACTTTTGCCCATGTAGAAAGGAAGCTACATGTACACACTTGTTAACATCTATATGCATGAAAGCAGTGTATGGCAATAATAATATGCATTGTCATGTTCTTACTAAGGTCATGATTTACCTCTTCCACATCTCATCTCTCAAATATTCGGCTATGTTTCTATATTGTTTTGAGAAATTGCTGCCATGAGATCAAGTCTAAACATTGTTCAGTCTCGCCTTATCATCTCGTCTCCTTTGCCCCGACATGTTCTAATTGCATTCCTTTATTACGACAATACAGTTGCAATCATGCTAATCTTTTGGTTATTAATTACTATGTAACTTTCTCATCTAAGAAAATGTAACTACTCATTGAAAATTGCTAAAATATCCTTTCATTGTAATTTACAGAATTATTTTTTATGGACTTCATATAGAATATCTATGATTCTTTTACAAACATTTTGTATTACCAAATTAATTTTAAAAATGATTTTTGCGGTGTTCACCAGATACAATGTTTTCTTAACTCATCTAATGCAGATCCTGTGCGAATCTATGGATTTGATATTTCAATTAGCTGGGCGCTCATCACTTCTCTATTCAATGCGCGGTAGTGTATGGTATTATAGATGTCTATTTTCTTATTTGTCGTGCAAGTACGGAGATAAGCTTGCATACATGTATGCTAGCTTTCCTATTTGCATGCGTGCATGTGGGAGTTGCAAAACAGTGTTAGAAAAAGTTACAAAAATAAGATTTGCATTCAATTAGAATCCTAGATAGACATGGACACTAGCTCTTCCAAGTTCGGCATACATGTCCGGGAAAGACTCATATATATTTTCAATATTATCCGATAAATGCGTTTTTATTTGGTATAGACCTTCCTGCCTTTTTTCGCTGTGTATGTGCTTTTTATTCACGAGAACAGACCTCTCGTAGTTTGCTCTTTTTAGTTGTTTTCTTTTTCTCACTAATGTCTATGTATGCGTGTTGGACTCCCTATCGTGTGTTATCTCAAAAACTTGGTGTGCTTTTTTCTGTTTGAGTTGAAGTTGGTGTGCTTTTCTAACTAAAATGTGTATGTATGCATGTTGGACTTCCTGTCGTCCTCTCTTGAAAAAAAAAGAATTCCTCGTACACATGTCAATGATCTGCTGTGTACGCGCTCTATGTCTTACATAACCTTTTCATCTTTAAAGCTCATCCGCTATAATAAGAATTAATGGAGTATATACTTTTAAATTAATAAGTACCAATTGATTGTTGTCATGCGTAAAGGAAGCTACATGTTAACATCTGTATGCATGAAAGCAGTGTATGGCAATAATAATATGCATTGTCATGTTCTTATTTTGTGTTTATGAAAATAATAAGAAATCCAATCTATAACATCCTTTTGTGTATAGTATTTCCCGCCATATATCTAAAACATGGACGTCACACTTTTGAACCATACATTGTATTGTTTAATCATGATTATTTGGCCTTCATATGCATTTGTTTCTATAACAAAAAATTAGAAGATCGTTTTGTATACTATATTCTTTGCGCTATCTTCGCTTGGGTACTCCGTGTTGTCAATCAACACCTTTGATCCTTCTCTGTTTGTGACTCTTGATAATGCTACATATAATTGCCCATGGAAGAAGACTTGCTTAGGCAAATATTGGCCCACCTTGTTTAGGGATTGACCTTGGCTTTTGGTTATGGTCATTGCAAAATAAACTGATAGAGGATATTGCCTTCTTTTCAACACAAAGGGCCACTTTGAGTCGCTTGGTGACATAATGATTATAGGTATGTATACCTTGTCACCGACGTGTGTTCGTGTGATTATTTATGCCTCAATGTTCCTTTTTTCCCAGCTGTGTGATAGTCATTCTTGTGCCATTGCATAAACCGGCTGCTTGTTTCGTAGGAGCATCACCTGCAAACCTACCTTCAGTTTTAGCTCGTGGATTGGAATTCCTGGGAAGATCATGTTGCTAAGGAACTCTGTTGCATACATATTCTCCATGGTGTTGTAATTCATTGTTTCCTTGCACACAGTGTCCAAGTATAGGTATTTCACCTCTTCACCTTGTATTTGGCTCATTATATAGTCATTTATCTTAACTGTTTCATTCCTTAGACACAGGATTGCTCTTTCTTCGAGAAATTCACGGTTATCACTTGAAGTATTTGTCTGAAGTCACCTTCTAGCACAACTTTCATGTCACCAAATGGACTTTCTTCATTATTTTGGTTTGTGAACCTTAGAATATCCCTAAGGCTATTTTCTAGTGCATTGAAGCAGTGTTTGTTTTCCATAGGAGCCTCGTCCCATAGTATCAATGAGGTCTTCTTTACCAGTTTAGCCAAATGTGAGCCTTGTTTTATTTCACATGTTGATTCTTCCATGGTATTTATTGGAATGTGGAATCTTGAGTGCGCTGTTCTTCCACCTTGTAGGAGCAAAGCTGCAACACCAGATGATGCTAACGCAAGCACTTTATTTCCCCCTGACCGTAGCTTCGTTGTAATTGCTTTCCATAGATAAGTTTTGCCTGGGCCACTGTAGCCTTCTACAAATATCAGTTTTCCAAGTCCTTTCGCAGTTGATTCCATTATTGCATCAAAGGTCATTTTATGGCCATGGTTAACATTGCTTATTATGGTTTGGTGGTCATTCTTTAGTGCCTCCATGTCATAGCTAAGTTTTTCATTTATCATTCTGTTCCCAAGTTCTTCAAGTTCTGTAGCATTTGGTAGTTCTGTGTCTGGATAGTCCTTTAGTGTCTTTCCTGCTTGCCTCATTAGTTTCTTTATCTCAATCAGAGCATATGCCTTTTTCTGTGAATCAGTGAGCTGCATCATAGGAAAGTTAAGGATAATTCTTCTTTTGTACTGGATATCTTTAGACAGTGCCTCCCATGTTGATTCCCTCAACATCTTTGGGCTGGTCACCTCACAATGGCATAAAATTGTGGTGAATAATTGTCATAATTGTGTCCCTGAGCCCCATCATTATGCTTCATTGATGCATTCAATCCACTCACTGTCGTCATCAAGAAATCCAAGCGCTTGGCATGCTTATTTGTATGTTGGGTGAACAACTCCATTAACTACTCCAATATCCTGAATGATGTGCATCCTTTCTTGGTGTTTATAAGCATTCTCATATAATACCGGTTGCCATTTGCAGTGTGTGCATAGTAGATTCTTCCAATAGCGAGGCCCGTGCATCATGAAATTTTCAACAACTTCATATCCGCCCGGATCAACATCTTTGTCTGAGATCTCCGCACTGATTATTTGGTCGATTTCTGATGATCCTTTGCACTTATATCATATCTAGGCTAATAAGCTCTTCAGTGGTAGGATTAACTGAAGCCCACATTCGTATTTTTTTACTTGATGAATGTTCCAGTTCCGTCCCCTTGTATTTAAGTCGCTCAACTTCTTTCATGTCATAGTGTTTTGCCTTGAATATTAATAGGGAACAATTTGTCAATTGATATAGTGTTTATGAAGATTCTATCCGGAGAAAATAAGACTGTTACTAACAATTACCAAATTATCTGATGATTTAGGCCAAAAGTGGTTTGGCGTCACTTCTTCCGAGGTCGATTGGAGTAGCTGGGCATGGCTTCGTCATGCGTTGAGTGTGCTTTGGCGTGACTTCGTCGGACGTAGAGTGAAGCGGCTGGAGGTGGCTTTGCGTATCAAATGTCGAGTTGCCCAGTTGCGTGTGATGTCTTCAAGCCATCTGAGTTGCCGAGTCACGTGTGATGTCTTCAAGACATCTTGGTTGCCGACTTCCAAATTTTTGGTGTGTGCTTCTGCGGCCGGCTGTACTTGTTTATATATGGGTGGAGGTGCGTGGGTTGAGGTGGCCGAGACCGTGAAAGCAGATCGGAAACCTGTCTTTTTTTCATGTCTTGGTTCCTGTTTTGGAACTTCCTCACGTGAGGTCTGGTTAGCTCCAATCGTTGTCCTTATTTGTTTTGGTTTCCTACTATTTTTGCTTCCTTGACCCATTGCTTAAAAGATTTTTTTGTTTCTGCGGGCCAGTTGACGATTCAGATGGAACCTATGTGCACTATTCGTACGTGGCATGTTATACTACTTGAACATGTACATATTTTTACGTTACGTTCGCATCTTTTAATCTCAGCCGTCAAAAGATAAAATAAAGGATCAAGATAATTTAATCTATGTGGACGCACGTAATGGCTTGTTTGCCTTTTGTTTTAAGTATATAATAGATATGACTGACTCGTCAAAACCAAATGTTCAGTCCATGTGCGAGAAGAACGGCCAGACCCCTCCGCCGATGCCAGTCATTGCTCCGGCGGGCACGGTGAGTTTCATTTGAACGGTCATTAGTTACTAGTCTTCACATTTGAGTTGCATCATGCTAACGATACATTGGAAATAATCTTTGGTGCAGCGTAACTCCCGACAAGCATCGACCGATCCTTCTCCTTACGCCCTTTGGCGCGACCGGTCCTACACCTACACCTACACGCATCATGCTAACGATACATTGGAAATAATCTTTGGTGCAGCGTAACTCCCGACAAGCAATGACCTATACTTAGCATTTTTTCCTCCAAAATGACTTAATATGCTTAGCTAGCTTCAAAATGACCTATTTAACCTAGGATAGCTCTAAAATGACCTATACTTAGCATCTTTTCCTCCAAAATTACTTAATATGCTTAACTAGCTCTAAAATGACATAATATGCTTAAGAAATGACATAGTTTAGCTCCTAACTGACTTCACATGCTTAGCTAGCTCCAAAATGACATAATAACCTTACTTAGCTCTAAAATGACCTATTTAACCTAGGATAGCTCAAAATGACCTATACTTAGCATTTTTTTCCTCCAAAATGACTCAATATGCTTAGCTAGCTCAAAAATTACATAATAAGCTTAATTAGCTCCAAAATGACCTATTTAACCTAGGATAGCTCTAAAATGACCTATACTTAGCATTTTTTCTCCAAAATGACTTAATATGCTTAGCTAGCTTAAAAATGACCTATTTAACCTATGATAGCTCTAAAATGACCTATACTTAGCATCTTTTCCTCCAAAATGAATTAATATGTTTAGCTAACTCTAAAATGACATAATATGCTTAAGAAATGACATATTTAGGTCCTAAATGACTTCATATGCTTAGCTAGCTCCAAAATGACATAATAACCTTACTTGCTCTTGAATGACCTTAGCATGTTTTACACCAAAATGACTTGGTATGCTTAGCTAGCTCAAAAATGACATAATAACCATACTTAGCTCCAAAATGACCTATTTTATAGATATAAGTTGCATCATAATAATCTTCACATTTTAGTTGCATCATAATAATCTTCTTCTTCTAGTCTTCTTCTTCTAACTTTCTTGTTTCCCATTTCTGATTTGCTTAAGATCACGGAAGCTTGGGTTGATGGAGTGCTTGTATTTAGCTTTTGTTTTGACCTTGTGAAACTTGCTACATATGGATGAAACTGTGTAATATTGATGAAACTATGTATATGTACGGATGAAACTTGCTACTATTGGTGTTGGATATATATGTGTTCATGACTATTGGTAGTATGTGTTGAATATGCTATATTGGTCATATAAATATATTTGTATTTGATTTTCTGTGAAAATGAATTGATATAAGAGAAAACAAAATTAAATGGGGCAATATAGTCACTTTGCCATCTGCTGGCAGATGGCAAAGAGCTTTGCCATCAGCTGGCAGATGGCAAAGAGGCCACATGTCATCTACATGTAAAATTTGGGCTGGCCTATTTGGGCTCTTTGCCATCTGCCTAGATGGCAAAGCTCTTTGCCATGTCTTGTGACGGCAAAAGCATGCAGCCTTGCCATTTGTCGCCATTTCTTTGGCAGACGGCAAAGAGCCCTGCAGCCTTTGCCATTCTTTGGCAGACGGCAAAGTATGCCGTTAGCCTTCTAACGGGCTAACCCGTTAAGAGGCTTTGCCATCTGCCGGTGATGGCAAAGCTACTGCTCTTGCCATCAGCCAGACGGCAAAGAAGCCTTTGCCGATGTGGTTTCAGACAAACTGTTTGCCATCTGCTGGCAGATGGCAAAGCCTTTGCCATCCGCCGACCATGCCTTTGCCATCTGCCATGGCAGATGGCAAAGTGCCAGATTCCAGTAGTGCCTCTTGGGCAAGATGACTAAAACGCCGTTCTCCGGAACAATGGAGCAAGCAACAGCTTTGTTGGAAATCATACATACTGATGTATGTGGTCCAATGAATATTGAGGCTCGCGGCGGGTATCGTTATTTTCTAACCTTCACAGATGATTTGAGCAGATATGGGTATATCTACTTGATGAAACACAAGTCTGAAACATTTGAAAAGTTCAAAGAATTTCAGAGTGAAGTGGAGAATCATCGTTACAAGAAAATAAAAGTTTCTACGATATGATCGCAGAAGTAAAATATTTGAGTTAACGAGTTTGGCCTTCAGTTAAAACAATGTGGAATAGTTTCACAAACTCATGCCACCTGGAACACCAGAGTGTAATGGCGTGTCCGAACATCATAACCGTACTTTATTTGATACGGTGCGATCTATGATGTCTCTTACCAATTTACCACTACTGTTTTGGGGTTATGCATTAGAGACAGCTACATTCACGTTAAATTGGGCACCATCTAAATCCTTTGAGATGACACCGTATGAACTGTGGTTTGGCAAGAAACCAAAGTTGTCGTTTCTTAAAGTTTGGGGTTGCAATGCTTATGTGAAAAAGTTTCATCCTGATAAGCTCGAACCCAAATCAGAGAAATGCGTCTTTATAGGATACCCAAAGGAGACTGTTGGGTACACCTTCTATCACAGATCCGAAGGCAAGACTTTTGTTGCTAAGAATGGATCCTTTCTAGAGAAGGAGTTTATCTCGAAAGAAGTGAGTGGGAGGAAAGTTGAACTTGATGAGGTAACTGTGCCTGCTCCCTTATTGGAAACTAGTTCATCACAGAAACCAGTTTCCGTGATAGCTACACCAATTAGTGAGGAAGCTAATGATGATGATCATGAAACTTCGGATCAAGTTACTACCGAACCTCGTAGGTAAACCAGAGTGAGATCCGCACCAGAGTGGTACGGTAATCTTGTTCTGGAGGTCATGTTACTTGACCATGACGAACCTACGAACTATGAGGAAGCGATGATGAGCCCAGATTCCGCAAAAATGGCTTGAGGCCATGAAATCTGAGATAGGATCCATATATGAAAACAAAGTATGGACTTTGGTTGACTTGCCCGATGATCGGCAAGCCATAGAAAACAAATGGATCTTCAAGAGGAAGACAGACGCTGATAGTAGTGTTACTATCTACAAAGCTAGAATTGTCGCAAAAGGTTTTCGACAAATTCAAGGTGTTGACTACGATGAGAGTTTCTCACTCGTATCTATGCTTAAGTCTGTCCGAATCATGTTAGCAATTGCCGCATTTTATGAAATCTGGCAAATGGATAAACAAAACTACATTCCTTAATGGATTTATTAAAGAAGAGTTGTATATGATGCAACCAGAAGGTTTTGTCAATCCTAAAGGTGTTAACAAAATGTGCAAGCTCCAGCGATCCATCTATGGACTTGTGCAAGCATCTCGGAGTTGGAATATATGCTTTGATGAGTTGATCAAAGCATATAGTTTTATCTGAACCTGCGGTGAAGCCCGTATTTACAAGAAAGTGAGTGGGAGCACTACAACATTTACGATAAGTATATGTGAATGGCATATTGTTGATCGGAAATAATGTAGAATTATTACGCAAAGCATAAAGCGGTGTTTGAAAGGAGTTTTTCAAAGAAAGACCTCGGTGAAGCTGCTTACATATTGAGCATCAAGATCTATAGAGATAGATCAAGGCGGCTTGATAAGTTTTTTCAATGAGTACATACCTTGACAAGATTTTGAAGTAGTTCAAAATGGAACAGTCAAAGAAAGAGTTCTTGCCTGTGCTACAAGGTGTGAAATTGAATAAGACTCAAAACCCGACCACGGCAGGAGATAGAAAGAGAATGAAAGTCATTCCCTATGCCTCAGCCATAGGTTCTATAAAGTATGGCATGTTGTGTACCAGATCTATTGTATATCCTACACTGATTTTGGCAAGGGAGTACACTAGTGATCTAGGAGTAGATCACTGGACAGCGGTCAAAATTATCCTTAGTGGAATAAGGATGTGTTTCTCGGTTATGGAGGTGACAAAAAGGTTCATCGTAAAGGGTTACGTCGATGCAAGTTTTGACACTAATCCAGATGACTCTAAGTCTCAATCTGGATACATATTGAAAGTGGGAGCATTTAGCTAAAGTAGCTCCGTGCAGAGCATTGTTGACATAGAAATTTGCAAAATACATACGGATCTGAATATGGCAGACCCGTTGACTAAACTTCTCTCACAAGCAAAACATGATCACACCTTAGTACTCTTTGGGTGTTAATCACATAGCGACGTGAACTAGATTATTGACTGTAGTAAACCCTTTGGGTGTTGGTCACATGGTGATGTGAACTATTGGTGTTAATCACATGGTGATGTGAACTATTGGTGTTAAATCACATGGGGATGTGATCTAGATTATTGACTCTAGTGTAAGTGGGAGACTGAAGGAAATATGCCCTAGAGGCAATAATAAAGTTATTATTTATTTCCTTATATCATGATAAATGTTTATTATTCATGCTAGAATTGTATTAACTGGAAACATAATACTTGTGTGGATACATAGACAAACAGTGTCACTAGTATGCCTCTACTTGACTAGCTCGTTGATCAAAGATGGTTATGTTTCCTAGCCATTGACATGAGTTGTCATTTGATTAACGGGATCACATCATTAGAAGAATGATGTGATTGACTTGACCCATTCCGTTACCTTAGCACACGATCGTTTAGTATGTTGCTATTGCTTTCTTCATGACTTATACATGTTCGTATAACTATGAGATTATGCAACTCCTGTTTACCGGAGGAACACTTTGTGTGCTACCAAACGTCACAACGAATCGGGTGATTATAAAGGTGCTCTACAGGTGTCTCCGAAGGTACATGTTGGGTTGGCGTATTTCGAGATTAGAATTTGTCACTCCGATTGTCGGAGAGGTATCTCTGGGCCCTCTCGGTAATACACATCACTTAAGGCTTGCAAGAATTGCAACTAATGAGTTAGTTGCGGAATGATGTATTACGGAACGAGTAAAGAGACTTGCCGGTAACGAGATTGAACAGGGTATTGAGATACCAACGATCGAATCTCGGGCAAGTAACATACCGATGACAAAGGGAACAACGTATGTTTTTATGCGGTCTGACCAATAAAGATCTTCGTAGAATATGTGGGAGCAAATATGAGCATCCAGGTTCCGCTATTGGTTATAGACCGGATACGTGTCTCGGTCATGTCTACATTGTTCTCGAACCCGTTGGGTCCGCACGCTTAAAGTTCGATGATGGTTATATTATGAGTTTATGTGTTTTGATGTACCGAAGGTAGTTCGGAGTCCCGGATGAGATCGTGGACATGATGAGGAGTTTGGAAATGGTCGAGACGTAAAGATTTATATATTGGATGACTATATTCGGACATCGGAAAGGTTCCAAGTGATTCGGGTATTTTTCAGAGTACCGGAGAGTTACGGGAATTCGCCGAGGAGTATATGGGCCTTATTGGGCTTTAGGGGAAAGAGAGAGGAGAGGCTGGGCGCCCTCCCAAGGCCTAGTCCGAATTGGACTAGGGGGAGGGGCTGCGCCCCTCCTTCCTTATCTTCTCTCTCCCCTTTCCTTGACTCCTACTCCTACTACTTGGAAGGGGGGAATCCTACTCCCGGTGGGAGTAGGACTCCTCCTAGGGCGCGCCATAGAGAGGGCCGGCCCTCCCCCTCCTCCACTCCTTTATATACGGGGAGGGGGGCACCCCTTGGAGACACAATAATTGATCGTTTGATCTTTTAGCCGTGAGCGGTGGCCCCCTCCACAATAGTCCACCTCGATAATACAGTAGCGGTGCTTAGGCGAAGCCCTGCGTCGGTAGAACATCATCATCATCACCACGCCGTCGTGCTGACGAAACTCTCCCTCAACACTCGGCTGGATCGAAGTTCGAGGGACGTCATCGGGCTGAACGTGTGCTGAACTCGGAGGTGCCGTGCGTTTGGTACTTGATCGGTCGGATCGTGAAGACGTACGACTACATCAACCGCGTTGTGCTAACGCTTCCGCTTTGGGTCTACGAGGGTACGTGGACACACTCTCCCCTCTCATTGCTATGCATCACCATGATCATGCGTGTGGTTAGGAATTTTATTGAAATTACTACGTTCCCCAACAGTGCCCCCTGCCTCGTGGCCCCCTCGGGCACCTTCTCGCGTTGATTCTTCTTCCCATATTTCACAAATATTCCAAAAATATTCTCCGTCCGTTTTTATTCCGTTTGGACTCCGTTCGATATGGGGTTTTTGCAAAACAAAAATATACAACAAACATGAACTGGCACTGGGCACTGGATCAATATGTTAGTCCCAAAAATAGTATAAAAAGTTGCCAAAAGTATATGAAAGTTGTATAATATTGGCATGGAACAATAAAAAATTATAGATACGACGGAGACGTATCACGCCCCCAGTTCTTCCTCCCGCCCCCACGGTCCTCAAAAAGGCGATTGGGAGAGCTGCTCGGTATCCCATGTCCAGCTGACCAAGCTTCAGGTGCAGGGGTATCTCCCTCCCGCGGATCTAGTCCCTGTCCGGGCGGGATTAACTTCCTTCGGTGACGAGACCCTGGCAGAAAAATTTCCCCAATCCTCACCGAAGGGGAGCGAGTGTGCTTTGTTTCCTTTCTATTAAGGGGCGTTGGGTTCCCAATCCACCCCTTCCTCCGAGGGCTACTGGAGTATTATGGACTCCAACTGCACAATCTCATGCCCGGCTGCATCCTGCACATTGCGGGTTTCATTGCTCTTTGTGAGCTGTTTCTAGGCTGCGAGGCCCATTTTGAATTATGGAGAAGCTTTTCTACCTCGTCCCCCGCTCCCAAAAGGGATCTTATTCGAGGTGGGCCGTGCCGAAGTATGGTGTATAGCTGCGACATGATACCTGTCCGGCACTCCGAGAAGGCATCCGAAGAGTGGCCCTCAGAGTGGTTTTATATTGAAGACGTTGTTCTCCCAGACCCAACCTGACGGGGCCTACTCGAATTTTCCAACGCTCCGTTAAAGAAGCGCCTGATAACCCACAAGTATAGGGGATCGCAACAGTTTTCGAGGGTAGAGTATTCAACCCAAATTTATTGATTTGACACAAGGGGAGCCAAAGAATATTCTCAAGTATTAGCAGTTGAGTTGTCAATTCAACCACACCTGGATAACTTAGTATCTGCAGCAAAGTATTTAGTAGCAAAGTAGTATGGAAGTAACGGTAACGGTGGCAAAAGTAACAGTAGCAGATTTGGTTTTGTAGTGATTGTAATAGTAGCAACGGAAAAGTAAATAAGCAAAGAACAATATGTGAAAAGCTCATAGGCATTGGATCAGTGATGGAGAATTATGCTAGATGCGACTTTCATGCAACAGTTATAACATAGGGTGACACAGAACTAGCTCCAATTCATCAATTAATGTAGGTATGTATTCCGAATATAGTCATACGTGCTTATGTAAAAGAACTTGCATGCCATCTTTTTCCGACCCTCCCGTGGCAGCGGGGTCCTATTGGAAACTAAGGGATATTAAGGCCTCCTTTTAATAGAGTATCGGACCAAAGCATTAACACATAGTGAATACATGAACTCCTGAAACTACGGTCATCACCGGGAGTGGTCCCGATTATTGTCACTTCGAGGTTGCCGGATCATAACACATACTAGGTGACTATAGACTTGCAAGATAGGATCAAGAACTCACATATATTCATGAAAACATAATAGGTTCAGATATGAAATCATGGCACTCAGGCCCTAGTGACAAGCATTAAGCATAGCAAAGTCATAGCAACATCAATCTCAGAACATAGTGGATACTAGGGATCAAACCCTAACAAAAATAACTCGATTACATGATAAATCCCATCCAACACATCACCGTCCAGCAAGCCGACGATGGAATTACTCACGCACGGCGGTGAGCATCATGAAATTGGTGATGGAGGATGGTTGATGATGACGATGGTGACGGATTCCCCTCTCCGGAGCCCCAAACGGACTCTAGATCAGCCCTCCCGATAGAGTTTAGGGCTTGGTGGCAGCTCTGTATCGTAAAACGCGATGAATCCTTCTCTCTGATTTTTTCTCCCCGAACGTGAATATATAGAGTTGTAGTTGAGGTCGGTGGAGCTCCAGGGGGCCCACAAGGCAGGGGGCGCGCCCAAGGGGGTTAGGCGCGCCCCCACCCTCATGGACAGGGTGTGGGCCCCCTGGCCTTGATTCTTTCGCCAGTATTTTTTATTAATTCCAAAAATAATCTCCGTTGATTCTTGCTACTTCTTGAGCTTGCCTTGGTTTTCCCCGAAGAGGAGAGGATGATGCAGCAGAGTAGCGTAAGTATTTCCCTCAGTTTTTGAGAACCAAGGTATCAATCCAGTAGGAGGCCATGCGCAAGTCCCTCGTACCTACACAAAGCAAATAACTCCTTGCAACCAACGCGAATAGGGGTTGTCAATCCCTTCATGGTCACTTACGAGAGTGAGATCTGATAGAGATGATAGATAATATTTTTGGTATAAAGATGCAAAGTAAAATAAAAGGCAAAGTAAAAAAGCAAATCAATAATAAAGCGTAGGAAGATTAATATGATGAGAATAGACCTGGGGGCCATAGATTTCACTAGTGGCTTCTCTCAAGAGCATAAGTATTTTACGGTGGGTGAACTAATTACTGTTGAGCAATTGTGAGAATTGAGCATAGTTATGAGAGTATCTAGGTATGATCATGTATATAGGCATCACGTCCGAGACAAGTAGACCGACTCCTGCCTGCATCTACTACTATTACTCCACTCATCAACCGCTATCCAGCATGCATATAGAGTATTAAGTTAATAAAAACAGAGTAACGCCTTAAGAAAGATGACATGATGTAGAGGGATAAATTCATGCAATATGATAAAAACCCCATCTTGTTATCCTCGATGGGAACAATACAATACGTGCCTTGCTGCCCCTCATCCTTTGGGAAAGGACACCACAAGATTGAACCCAAAGCTAAACACTTCTCCTATTGCAAGAACTACCAATCTAGTTGGCCAAACCAAACGGATAATTCGAAGAGACTTGCAAAGATAACCAATCATACATAAAAGAATTCAGAGAAGATTCATATATTTCTCATACATAATCTTGATCATAAACCCACAATTCATCGATCTCAACAAACACACCGCAAAAACAAGATTACATCGAATAGATCTCCACGAGAGATGGGAAGAACATGGTATTGAGATCCAAAAAGAGAGAAGAAGCCATCTAGCTACTAACTATGGACCTGAAGGTCTGAAGTAAACTACTCACACTTCATCGGAGAGGCTATGATGATGATGTAGAAGCCTTCTATGGTGGATTCCCCTTGGTGAACTCAGGAATAGGCCCCAAGATGGGATCTCGTGGATACAGAAAGTTGCGGCGGTGGAATTAGGTTTTTGGCTCCGTATCTGATCTGTTTGGGGTACGTAGGTATATATAGGAGGAAGGAGTATCTCGATGGAGCTTTGGGGGGGGGGGGCACGAGGCAGGGGGCGCGCCCTAGGGGGGCGGGCGCGCCCTCCACCCTCGTGGTTGCCTCCCTCCTTTCTTGACCGAGGGTCCAAGTCTCCTGGATCTTATGTGATGAGAAAATCACGTTCCCGAAGATTTCATTCCGTTTGGACTCCGTTTGATATTCCGTTTCTTCGAAACCTTTGAAATAGGCAAAAAAACAGCAATTACAGGCTGGGCCTCCGGTTAATAGGTTTGTCCCAAAAGTAATATAAAAGTGGAAAATAAAGCCCAATATGGTCCAAAACAATAGATAATATAGCATGGAGCAATAAAAAATTATAGATACGTTGGAGACGTATCAATTTTCAGGTCATTCCGAGAACTTTTATTTCTACACAAAAATAACACCATGGCAATTCTGCTGAAAACAACGTCAGTCCGGGTTAGTTCCATTCAAATCATGCAAGTTAGAGTCCAAAACAAGGGCAAAAGTGGTTGGAAAAGTAGATACGACGGAGACGTATCAACTCCCCCAAGCTTAAAACCTTTGCTTGTCCTCAAGCAATTCAGTTGATAAACTGAAAGTGATAAAGAAAAACTTTTACAAACTCTGTTTGCTCTTCTTGTTGTAAATATGTAAAGCCAGCATTCTAGTTTTATGCAAAGATTATGAACAAACCATATTCACAATAACACTTAGGTCTCATGTTTACTCATGTCAACGACATAATCAACTAGCGAGCAATAATACTAAATCTCGGATGACAACACTTTCTTAAAACAATCATGATATGATAAGACAAGGTGGTATCTCGCTAGCCCTTTCTGAGATCGCAAAACATAAATGCAGAGCACCTTTAAAGATCAAGGACTGACTAAACATTGTAATTCATGGTAAAAGAGATCCAGTCATACTCAATATAAATTAATAGTAATGGATGAAAATGACATCGGTGCTCTCCAGCTGGTGCTTTTTAATAAGAGGGTGATGACTCAACATAAAAGTAAATAGATAGGACCTTCGCAGAGGGAAGCAGGGATTTCTAGAGGTGCCAGAGCTCGACTTTGAAATAGAGATGAATAATATTTTGAGCGGCATACTTTCATTGTCAACATAACAACCGAGAGATCTCGATATCTTCCATGCTACTCACATTATAGGCGGTTCCCAAACAGAATGGTAAAGTTTATACTCCCCCTCCACCAACAAGCATCAATCCATGGCTTGCTCGAAACAACGAGTGCCTCCAACTAACAAGAGTCCCGGGGGAGTTATTTTTGCAATTATTTCGATTTGATTTGCATAAAGCATGGGACTGCGCATCCCGGTGACCAGCCATTTTCTCGTGAGTGAGGAGCGGAGTCCACTCCTCTTGAGAATATCCCACCTTGCATGGAAGATACAGACAGCTCTAGTTGATACATGAGCTATTCGAGCATACAAAACAGAATTTCATTTGAAGGTTTAGAGTTTTGCACATACAAATTTACTTGGAACGGCAGGTAGATACCGCATATATAGGAAGGTATAGTGGACTCATATGGAATAACTTTGGGGTTTATGGAGGTGGATGCACAAGCAGTATTCCCGCTTAGTACAAGTGAAGGCTAGAAAAAGGCTGAAGCGACCAACTAGAGAGTGACAACAGTCATGAACATGCATTAAAATTAATAAACATTGAGTGCAAGCATGAGTAGGATATAATCCACCATGAACATAAATATCGTGAAGGCTATGTTGATTTTTTTCAACTACATGCGTGAACATGTGCCAAGCCAAGTCACTTGAATCATTCAAAGGAGGATACCACCTTATCATACCACATCACAACCATTTTAATAGCATGTTGGCACGCAAGGTAAACCATTATAAACTCCTAGCTAATTAACCATGGCATAAGCAACTCTAATCTCTAATTGTCATTGCAAACATGTTTATTCATAATATGCTGAATTAAGAACGATGAACTAATCATATTTACAAAAAAAAAGAGATGTCGAGTTCATACCAGCTTCTCTCATCTCAATCAGTCCATCATATATTGTCATTATTGCCTTTCACTTGCACGACCAAACGATGTGGATAATAATAATAGTGCACGTGCATTGGACTAAGCTGGAATCTGCAGGCATTCAATACAAAGGAGAAGACAAGGTAATATGGGCTCTTGGTTAAATCAACAATAATGCATATAAGAGCCACTTCAACATTTTCATTTTGGTCTTCTCCTATCGACCCCAAAGAAAAGAAAAGAAATAAAACTATTTACACGGGAAAGCTCCCAACAAGCAAAAGAAGAACAAGAAATCTTTTTGGATTTTCTTTTTAATTATTACTACTACAAGCGTGGAAAGTAAACTAGCTAAAAGCTACAACTATTTTTTTTCTTACGGTTTATCAAAAACACAAGAAGAAAGCGAGAAAAATAAAATAAACTAGCATGGATATTACAGTGAAAAAGTATGAGCGCTGACAACTAGCATGAGTGTGTGAATATGAATGTAATTTCGGTGAGAAATACGTACTCACCCAAGCTTAGGCTTTCGGCCTAAGTTGGTCTACTGTCATGGATAAAAGTTGTAGTTGGGGTCGTATTGAGAAGGAGCCTCGGATTGCCACTGGTTGCCAATCTCCTCTGGATACCACTGGTAAACAGACTGTCGTGAAGGATCAAATTGTGGTTCTGGCTCTGGCTCTGTAGCTGGTGCGGGGTTCTGGTAGGCATGAAATGCCTCCGGCTGAATAAGGTACTTGCCTGTAGATAAGTCAAACAAAGAAGGAGCAGGAAAAGTAATAATCTCAGGGCGAATTTAATCAAATATCAGTTTGTACTTAAGCGTCTTTTCCTTATTCTTAACAATAAAATCATGTGCTACCATACTCTTGTAGTCTAGAAAAATAGGAGGCAGCAACTTTTCTTCTTTCTCAAAATGCCTAATAGGTATGTTAAAGTGTGCAGCAAGGCGCGAGGCGAAGATACCTCCCAAGATGGGACCCTTTGTGTGGTTAAGACTTAACCGTTTGGCAACGATAGCGCCTAGGCTAAAAGAGTTATCACGAAACAAGGCATGGCCTAAGATAACAATATCAGGGGCACTAAGGTTTCCACAGTTTCCGCGACCAATTAAACATCTACTAGCAAATATCGCAAAGTAACGTAGAACATGAAAATGTATGCTAGTAATTCTTGCATCGGAAACCTTCCAAGTTTCCCCTACAGCAATCATATCAATAAACCCTTCCACATCATTACGATGTGGTTCCTCTGTGCTCCCAGTAAGGGGTATCTTACAAACCCGACAGAAATCAGTAAGGGACATCTCCTTATGCTCATCATATAAATAAAATTCCACTGAAGGTGGTGATCTCCTAGTATGGAAATGAAAATTTTGCACGAAAATATTAGTGAGTAAGAGATACTGTTCGCGCTGGTCGTGGAGGAAGTCGGTGAGGCCCGCATTCTCAACCAAAGAATAGAAATCATCATGAATCCTAGCTGCTGTTAAGAACTCGTCACAAGGCCATTCACATGGCCGAACTTCCGTGGTGCGAGGGAGATTATATTTGGGCCTCTTATCCTCCTCGCTTTGCTTGTCCTTCGAGCTTTGGCTCGACGAGCCCCTCAAAAATCTCTTCATCATTATCTGAAATTTTTAGTAACTTCAAAATAAAAGTGAACCAAACTCAACAAAATTGATAGCAACTACTCCGACAAGTGCCTAGAGACTATATCATGCATTGGAACTACTTGGGACCGTATAAATTTGACATGCAAGCTCAAGAATAGGGTCACCTAAGCAGCAAAAAATTTCAATGAATAAAGCACTAGAACAAAAACTAATTGGGCCATTGGAGGAGTCACATACCGAAGAACAATCCCCCAAAGTAGTTTTGTGAGTGGAGCTTTGAGCTAGGAGATCGAAAATCGCAGCAAAATGAGCAAGAACTCGTGCTTGAGCTGGTTGGTGATTTTTTTGGGAGGAAGAAGGAGTGTGTGGTGGATGGAATAAGTGGAGGGGAGCCACCATGGGCCCACGAGGCAGGGGGCACGCCCTGGACCCTCGTGGCCAGGTGCCAGCTCCCCCTGATGTGTTCTCAGTACCAGATATTCTCAAATATTCCAGAA
This sequence comes from Aegilops bicornis, assembly GCA_021605145.1. Taxonomy (NCBI): domain Eukaryota; kingdom Viridiplantae; phylum Streptophyta; class Magnoliopsida; order Poales; family Poaceae; genus Aegilops; species Aegilops bicornis. The sequence goes on along the minus strand of CM038669.1, from coordinate 536,716,832 downwards.
AAAATCATATTTCATTTTCAGGGCATTTGGAGAACTTTTATTTTCGGCGTATTTTTTATTGCACGGAATTCAGAAAACAGACAGAAAATACATTTTTTGCTTTATTTAATCTAAATTACAGATAGTAAAAGGAGGGTATAGAAGATTGTGCTTTCTAACTTCTTCCATCTCATGCTCATCAAAAGGAATCCACTAACAAGGTTGATCAAGTCTTGTTAACAAACTCATTCTGTATAACATGGAACCGGAGAAATTTCAAATAACACTATGTTACCTCAACGGGGATGTAGCGACCCGACCACAGACGGTCAAGTCTCTGTGCTTCAGTGTCATCCCTGGATCGGTAATGCTGACACACACAGTACTCGAAGGATTTATAACAGAGTAGCAATCACACACTTATTACATCGAATGTCTCAGAAGAGAACTTATTACAATAAATATGGCTTAAGGCCATCTAATACGATAACAGCGGAAGGCTTGGAAGATAAAGTGAGTCCATCAACTCCAACGACATAGCTGAGCTGCACGGCAACGACCTAACGAACCTTACTCCTCGTCTGAAAATTCTGCAACATAATACGTTGCAGCCCGAAAACGGGTCAGCACATGGAATATGCTGGCAATATAACACTGATGAGAGCAAGAACAGAATAATGCTATCACTACATGCATATTTGGCTGGTGGAAAGCTCTATGGTTATAGTTTCTTGAAAAGCCAATTTTCCCTACAACAAAGGAATAAGTTTTATTTTAACTATCATGGTAGTTGAAACATCATTGAGAAGGTTCCTACAACTCAATCCCAATTAAAAGTAATTATCAACCCAACAATATTAATTTAGAGTGATGAGATACTTAGGATAATTCAAGTACTAGATACTCAAGATTTCCATAACCGGGGACATGGCTAACCATGATTAGATTGTACACTCTGCAGAGGTTTGCGCACTTTTCCCCACAAGACTCGATCTCCTCCATTGGATTTCTCGCACTACATGGTGTTTGAGAAACGGATGACCGAGACACAGTCTTTCAGAAACATTAACTCTTTACTCCGTGCAGACCATACCAATCTACATCCCACTACCTGTTGATCCACCTCTTCAAGAGCTCATGCAACCTACTCAACTATGCTAGAGCCCATAATAGCTTGTGGCTGCACACGGAAGTTTCTAGCATGAAAATATCTCAGTTCCCTTCGAGGCTGGGTGGCGGACCTTAGGATTATCACACGGGTACTCCGGGATATCCTAGGACAATACTGGATTCTCCAGGTGCCTGACAAGCAATCCACCCAGATGTGTATTAAAGTTGCCACCTTAAGTTGAACCATTAATTAAATCATCTCACATCTGTCATGAATTCACTCACCCAAACCACGTCTACGAGCATAGCATAGCAATATAAGCAATACGTAGAAGTAACTCCCAAGGGTTTGAATATAACAGGGCAATAGGTTCTACCTCATCAACTACTTCCCAATACCCACAAGTTAATAACATCCTAGTCATGTAATGTTTGAGGATTGGAACTAATGCATAAAAACTGGGTATGAAAGGAGTATGATCAATGTGTTACTTGCCTTGCCGACGATCCGCAAAATCTAGGGACTCGTAGCAGCACGCTTCGCACTCCGGGAATTCTATCGCAAACAAACAATAGCATACATAAGCATTCAAGCAAAGATGCATGGGAAAAACACAAATAAGAAGAATTGAACAGAAAGTTCAACTTAAGAACTCCGGTTTACGAAAAGAATCAAATCCAAAACGGGGCAACGAAACTCAAACTGCGAAAGAAACAAGATCCGTTTACTAATCTGAACTAAAGTCAAATTTTACAGTACCAAAATCTTGTTCAAGTTGATTAAACAGAAAGAGGGTTTCGAGACGAAGATCTAGGCGCTTGAAACTCCTGATTCCGATAAACGAGCGAAAAGATAAACTGAAACGAAAATCGGATCAGAAATCGTGATCGAAAATATTCGCGAAAAAATCCGAGAAAAATAAAAACTGACGAACAGGCTAACGAGTGAACACCGTTCGTTAAAAAGAACGTACAGACGAACGTCCGCTAAATAAACTAGACCGAGAAAAAAAAGATCTATCCTAAAAAAACGAACCTAGGGTTTTCTAAAAAAACCGGATTGGTTTCAAAATAAAACCGAACGGCGGCAACGGCGGCTCCGTGAGTGGGCTGGCGGCGGGGTCATGGGCGGCAACAAAGAAAGCGGCGGCGCGGGCAACGGGCGGCGCGAGCTAAGGCGGCGGCGGCTGGCGGTGGAGTTCGGCGGCGAGGTTGGTGGTGGTGGTGAGGGTCCGGGGCAAGGGGCGGCATATAAAGGGGGCTAGCTTGGGAGGGGCAAGGCGACGGGAGAGGAGTCCCGGTCGGACTCGGGCGGTGTGGTCTCCTGACAGTGATTTAGGCGGACGGCTCAAGTGGCTGGCCGGCTGGCTGAGCTTCGCCCGGTCGTGAAGAGAAGATTTTTTAAATAATTTCATTGAAACTTAAATAAATCCTAAAAAATAAATAAAAATCTTAAAATACCAAAATAAATTTTCACCGTCTAAATAAAATATTTAGAACCAGATAAACATTTTCTTGGCCCTAAAATGCAATTTGAAAAATGGGAAATTTTTCTAATGCAAATAAAATAGCAATAAAATCCGAATAAAATAAAATATTTGATTTTAATATTTTTCCTCCAATATTTCAATTATTTGGAGAAGTCATATTATCTCCTCTCATGTATTTTAATATGAAATATTTTTAGAGAGAAAAAATAATTAAAACCAAATAATCCTCGTTTCGATATTTGATAAAATTCAAATATGAAAACAATGAAATCCCCAACTCTCTCCGAGGGTCCTTGAGTTGCTTAGGTTTTTGAAGATCGCGAAACGAAATGCAATAAAATATGATATGCATGAATGATCTATGTATAACATTCCAAATTGAAAATTTGGGATGTTACAGGGGATATGCACATCCCCAACAATAAGAATATCATATCTCTTTTTGACAGTAGGAAGAGGAAATTGAAAACCTCCAATAGTAATCGATGGAATTTTTCCAATAGAATTGATACTGTGGACTTGAGGTTGTTTCCTCGGAAAGTGTACCGTGTGCTCATTACCATTAACATGAAAAGTGACATTGCCTTTATTGCAATCAATAACAGCCCCTGTAGTATTCAAAAAGGGTCTTCCAAGAATAATAGACACAATATCGTCCTCGGGAATATCAAGAATAACAAAGTCCGTTAAAATAGTAACGTTTGCAACTACAACAGGCACATCCTCATAATTACCGACAGGTATAGCAGTTGATTTATCGGCCATTTGCAAAGATATTTCAGTAGGTGTCAACTTATTCAAATCAAGTCAACGATATAAAGAGAGAGGCATAACTCTAACACCGGCTCCAAGATCACATAAAGCAGTTCTAACATAGTTTCTTTTAATGGAGCATGGTATAGTTGGTACTCCTGGATCTCCAAGTTTCTTAGATATTCCACCCTTAAAAGTATAATTAGCAAGCATGGTGGAAATTTCAGCTTCCGGTATCTTTCTCTTATTAGTAACAATATCTTTCATATACTTAGCATAAGGATTCATTTTAAGCATACCGGTCAAACGCATACGCAAGAAGATAGGTCTAATCATTTCAGCAAAGCGCTCAGAATCCTCATCATCCTTTTTCTTGGATGGTTTAGGAGGAAAAGGCATGGGTTTCTGAACCCATAGTTCTCTTTCTTTACCATGCTTCCTAGCAACAAAGTCTCTCTTATCATAACGTTGATTCTTTGATTGTGGGTTATCAATATCAACAACAGGTTCAATTTCTACATCATTATTATTACTAGGTTGAGCATCAACATCAACATAATCATTAACATTATCCCCAGGTTCATGTTCATTTTCAGATTGTGTCTCAGCATCAGAGATAGAAATATCATTGGGATTCTCAGGTGTGTCAACAACAGGTTCACTAGAAGCATGCAAAGTCCTATCATTTTTCTTTTTCTTCTTCTTAGAAGGACTAGGTGCATCAACATTATTTCTTTGAGAATCCTGCTCAATTCTCTTAGGGTGACCTTCATGGTACAAAGGTTCCTGAGTCACTTTACCCCTCTAGCTGCAACTCTAACAGCAAAGTCATTATTCTTACTATTCAATTCATTGAGAAAATCATTCTGAGCTTTTAGTAATTGTTCTACTTGAGTGGTAACCATAGAAGCATGTTTACTAATGAGTTTAAGTTCACCTTTAACTCTAGACATATAATCACCCAAGTGTTGAATCATATAAGCATTGTGTTTCAGTAGTCTATCAAAATAAGCATTAAAATCTTCTTGCTTAACCATAAAGTTATCAAACTCATCCAAACATTGGCTAGCAAACTTAGCAAGAGGGATTTCAGCTTTATCATATCTATAGAGAGAGTTTACCTTTACTACCTGTCGGGTTATCAAGACTGTGTTTCTTCAATAGGTGATGAATTAAGACCATGTATTTCTTCAACAGGAGGTAAATTCTTAACATCTTCAGCTTTTATACCGTTTTCTTTCATAGATTTCTTTGCCTCTTGCATATCTTCAGGACTGACAAATAGAATACTCCTTTTCTTCGGAGTTGTCTTAGGAGTTGGTTCAGGAAGTGTCCAATTATTTTCACTGGTCAACATATTATTCAATAGAATTTCAGCTTGATCAACTGTTCTTTCCCTGAAAACACAACCAGCACAACTATCCAGGTGGTCTCTGGAAGCATCAGTTAGTCCATTATAAAAGATATCAAGTATTTTATTTTTCTTGAGAGGATGATCAGGCAAAGCATTAAGTAATTCGAGAAGCCTCCCGCAAGCTTGTGGGAGACTCTCTTCTTCAATTTGCACAAAATTATATATTTCCCTTAAAGCAGCGTGTTTCTTATGAGCGGGGAAATATTTAGCAGAGAAGTAGTAAATCATATCCTGGGGACTACGCACACAACCAGGATCAAGAGAATTAAACCATATCTTAGCATCACCCTTCAATGAGAATGGAAATAATTTAAGGATGTAGTAGTAGCGAGTTTTCTCATCACTAGTGAATAGGGTGGCTATATCATTTAATTTAGTAGATGTGCCACAGCAGTTTCAGATTCATAGCCATAAAAAGGATCAGATTCAACCAAAGTAATTATCTCAGTATCAACAGAGAAATCATAATCCTTATCAGTAATAAATAGAGGTGAAGTAGCATATGCAGGATCATATTTCATTCTAGCATTCAGATATTTTTCTTTCAGCTTAGCTAATAATTTCTTAAGATCACTCCTATCATTGCAAGAAAGAAAGTTTGTAGCAGTTTCTTCATCCATAACATAACCCTCAGGCACAACAGGCAATTCATATCTAGGGGGAGAATCTTCATCATCACTTTCATCAATATTATCAGTTGCAATAATTTCATTCTCTCTAGCCCTAGCAAGTTATTCATCAAGGAATTCACAAAGTGGCACAGTAGTATCAAGCATAGAAGTAGTTTCATCATAAGTATCATGCATAGCAGAAGTGGCATCATCAATAACATACGACATATCAGAATTAATAGCAGAAGCAGGTTTAGGTGTCGCAAGTTTAATCAAAACAGAAGGTGAATCGAGTGCAGAGCTAGATGGCAGTTCCTTACCTCCCCTCATAGTTGAGGGAAAAATCTTAGTTCTTTCGTCTTTCAAGTTCCTCATAGTGACCATAAGATATAAACCCCAAGTAACTCAAAGAATAGAGCTATGCTCCCCGGCAACGGCGCCAGAAAATACTCTTGATAACCCACAAGTATAGGGGATCGCAATAGTTTTCGAGGGTAGAGTATTCAACCCAAATTTATTGATTCGACACAAGGGGAGCCAAAGAATATTCTCAAGTATTAGCAGTTGAGTTGTCAATTCAACCACACCTGGATAACTTAGTATCTGCAGCAAAGTATTCACTAGCAAAGTAGTATGGAAGTAACGATAACGGTGGAAAAAGTAACAGTAGTAGATATGGTTTTGTAGTGATTGTAATAGTAGCAACGGAAAAGTAAATTAGCGAAGAACAATATGTGAAAAGCTTGTAGGAATTGGATCGGTGATGGAGAATTATGCCGGATGCGATTATTCATGCAACAGTTATAACATAGGGTGACACAGAACTAGCTCTAAATTAATCAATGTAATGTAGGCATGTATTCCGAATATAGTCATGCGTGCTTATAGAAAAGAATTTGCATGACATCTTTTGTCCTACCCTCCCGTGGCAGCGGGGTCCTATTGGAAACTAAGGGATATTAAGGCCTCGTTTTAATAGAGTACCGGACCAAAGCATTAACACATAGTAAATACATGAACTCCTCAAACTACGGTCATCACCGGGAGTGGTCCCGATTATTGTCACTTCGGGGTTGCCGGATCATAACACATAGTAGGTGACTATAGAATTGCAAGATAGGATCAAGAACTCACATATATTCATGAAAACATAATAGGTTCAGATCTGAAATCATGGCACTCAGGCCCTAGTGACAAGCCCTAAGAATAGCAAAGTCATAGCAATATCAATCTCAGAACATATTGGATACTAGGGATCAACCCCTAACAAAACTAACTCGATTACATGATAAATCTCATCCAGCCCATCACCCTTTAGCAAGCATACGATGGAATTACTCATGCACGACGGTGAGCATCGTGAAATTGGTGATGGAGGATGGTTGATGATGACGATGGTGACGGATTCCCCTCTCTGGAGCCCCGAACGGACTCCAGATCAGCCCTCCCGAGAGAGTTTAGGGCTTGGCGGCGGCTCCATATCTTAAAACGCGATGGATCCTTCTCTCTGATTTTTTTCTCCCCGAACGTGAATATATAGAGTTGGAGTTGAGGTCGATGGAGCTCCAGGGGGCCCACGAAGCAGGGGGCACGCCCAAGGGGGGTAGGCGCGCCCCCACCCTCGTGGACAGGGTGTGGGCCCCCTTGCCTTGATTCTTTCGCCAGTATTTTTTATTAATTCCAAAAAAAATCTCCGTTGATTTTCAGGTCATTCTGGAAACTTTTATTTCTGCACAAAAATAACACCATGGCGATTCTGCTGAAAACAGCGTCAGTCCGGGTTAGTTCCATTCAAGTCATGCAAGTTAGAGTCCAAAACAAGGGCAAAAGTGTTTGGAAAAGTAGATACGACGGAGATGTATCAGCGCCACAGTTGGCGCCCCCGGAGCCTCGAACAGGAAGAGAGTGCGGAGGTCAAGAAGCTAATGGACAAGATAAAGATGCTTGCCCAATCCGAATTGTCCATAATTGAGGTAATGGAGATTTCAATAACGCGAGGCGTTCAGCCACTCCAGTCCAGAGGACTCCCCATGTGGCACTACAACGGGAAAGACGACGCATCATGCTGCGGGTGTAAGGGTCCGGGCAACTTCGCCGCCTTGGCCGCCATGTTGGCTGATCTTTATAAAGGGGAGAAAGAAGAGTTAACTCGCATTAAATGCCGAGAGGGCTGTTCCATGTACAACCCTCCTAGCTGGGTGAGCCTTTGCTCCATAACCTTACTCGATCTTCTTTCTGAGTCGTACTTAGTTGAACTTTAATCCAACTATTTTTAACAGGAATGGAGGAAGGTTGTTGCGGGGATCTATAGCCCTGCTCTGCAGCCTGAGGATCATATTCGGGACATGGATCCTGGATTTGAAGAGGATCCGGATATATTCGTAGAGCTCAAGGAGGGGGTCTTCTATCAGGCGAGCTACGACGGCACAAAAGTGGCCATTATAGCAGATTACCCCGGCCTTCTCCCCTCCTCCCACGTAAGTACCCGGGAGACGCTTCCTCCAAAAGAGTTTTCTCATTGTGCCTCACCCACCGCATTGTCTCGTGCTTCAAAGGGGCGGCGCTCGTCTCGTCACGCCGTATCAGAGGCGTCCCTTAAGAGGGCGGAGCCTGCTCGGGGCGGGTCCTCGAAGAGAAAGGTGGATGGCCATACTGCCGAGCCTTCATCAAAGAGGTATGGTTTTTATTAAGCCCTATGGCAATCACACTGAATTGTGACGTTTCCTGTTGTGCCATATTTCAGGAAGAGCATTCGCCGGGCTATGTCCAAAGACCCCACTGGGCATGCATCAACCAATCCGACCCCGGACCCTGCCTCCAGGGCTAGAGTTGATACGAGTGCAACGCCGGATTGTCCTCTCTCCGAAGATTCGGATAATGTATCCGTCACCAACTCCGATGTGGAGAGTGCAATGAACCATCGGCGCCGGAGGGCAGCTATGCACGATCCCAACTTCACTGAAGAGGCATTCAATGCCTTCAGCTCAGCGGATGCATACATCCGAGTCGCTCGGGATGGGCTTGCCGGAGCCACTCGCCAGCTTTCAAAGGATATGCGGGTAAGAACTTTATTGTGTAGATTTAATAATCATATGCCAGTAGCCCCTGAGACTTGAAACAGTTGACGCAACTGATTTAAGGATCATTGTCTAATCAGGTACTCACGGAGAAGAACAACATGCTGTCTCAGGGGCTGGAAAAATGTCGGACCCCGCTAACTGCTATCACCACCGAACTAGAGAAGTCCAAGGGGGCACCGACTATGTCGGCGTTCTGGGAACGGGGGTACCCAGACTTGCCTGCCTGCGGCCTGCGGCGTGGCACAAGGGGTGGCCCAAAGACGGCCCATCTTCACAAGACAAGCTCAAGACCTCGCGAGGCCAAGCCTCATGCAGGCGGACGACAGGAAGCTTCATCAGGCACGGCCTCGTCAGGCTGGCTCGCGAGCAGGCGGAGAGATCAAGGCGGGGTACCTCATGAGGTGCCCATGACGCAGGCCATGACGACCAAGGGCGCCAGGCGGGCGCCGATCCATGTGATGTCCTCATTTCCTCTTTGGTGCAAAGGGGCAAGCGCAGCGAGAGCATCAAGCAAAGGCACCCGTTTGATTGCAACAAGACCAAGACCTTCATAGCGGCAGGAAGGAGTCATCGTGGAGCCTAAGCCGGCGACACCACGAGAGCCTTTGACAAAGCGAGGACCAACTTTAGTCGGGATAAGTGTACTAGATGTTCCCCTTCAAAATGGCCAATTGTTGGCGCCCTTCCCGCTCAATATTTGGGAAGAGGCCCAGGGCCTTTGCCTATAAATAGGACTAGCCACCCACAGGGTAGAGGGATCCGGAATCAAGAACAGAGCTAGAGAACAAGCAATCTAGAGAGAGAGAGAGAGAGAGAGAGAGAGCGACTAAACTCCCCCTAGCAGTTCATCGCGCCGGCCAAGAACAGACCCTCGCGAGGCTGTTCTTCCTTGTATTGTTCATCATCAGCCCAAGAGGCAATCCACCACACCACACACTGGAGTAGGGTGTTACACCACAATGGTGGCCCGAACCAGTATAAACCTTGTGTGTCTCTTGTGTTGTTCCTTTGGTAGTTTAGATCATAGCGAGGCGACGAGGTGCAGGTAGGTAGGGGGCGAGATCTCCGCGCGCACCCCAGAGTTCGAACCTAGAGGGTCTGCCGCAACCCGAAATCTGAAATTTGGCGCGCCAGGTAGGGGTGCGCCGGAATCCGTCTTCCGCTGCCTTGTTCTTCGCCACCCATCGCATCCATGTCAGACGCTCGTCGGGCTCGCGCCGAGCGTCGAGCCGCTCTCGCTTCCCGCGTCGCCCAGACGGCCCCCGTCGTCGGCCGCCCCTGCCGTTCCCCGTCGCCTGCCGTCAACGCCGCCACCGGCCCGGCGGGGAACGAGCGGCAAGCAACGTCCCAGCATCCGTCCATGAGGCGAGACGGCCGTACTGCTACTCCTTCACTCGCCCTAGCTGGTTCTTCATCTCGCGCGCTCCGCGCGCCCATGGAGGCTCGAGCTGCGCTCATCGCAGCAAACGAGCTCCTGCGCTACCGCCCTGTCGACGACGTCTACGAAGAGTGGCTCGACCGCGTCGCCGAGCTCGTCCGCGCCACAGGGGGCTCCCCCGCGCCGTCCTTCTCGCTGCACCGCGCCCCGCCCTGCGCGGGCGATGAAGCTCCGGGGGCGCCTCAGCCGCCTCCCCCTCAAGAAGGCGCCTTGGCTCCAAGGCGCGTGGCCCTGTGGCGGGACCCACTCCGTCTGGCGCCCGGCCAGCAAGAGCAGAGCTGTCAAGAGGTCCCTCGCCCCAAGAAGCTGCCTGAGTGCTCCCTGCACCGGCTCACACGATCAAGGCCTCTGCTCCAAAGACGCTAAGACCCTCCGCTTGCTCCCCGGGCAACAAGATGGGGACCCGCAAGACCAGGCTCTTCGTCACCAAAGGCCTCCCGTGGCCACAGCAGGCTGTCGCGCCTTCACCACCGAGCTGCACAGCGTTGTGTGGCCTGGCAAGTTCAAGCCAGACCTGCCTCCTCGCTACGACAGCACGGCCGACCCTGCGGAGTTCCTTCAGCTCTACGAGCTGGGCATTGAAGCCGCCAACGGGGACAAGAAGGTCATGGCGATCTGGTTTCCCATGGCACTCAAGGACGGGGCCCGCACCTGGCTCCTGAACCTGGCTCCAGGCATGATCTCCTCCTGGGACGACATGCGCACCCGCTTCATCGCCAACTTCCAAGGTACTCGTGACCGGCCTCCTGCTGTGACCGACATGCACCGCATCAAGCAGCAGCCAGGGGGAGACCCTGTAGAAGTACATCCAGCGCTTCAACAACGCACGCCTCAAGATTCCCAAGGTGACCGAGGAGGTCATCATCTCAGCCTTCTCCGACGGTGTGCGTGACGTCAAGATGAAGGATGAGCTGGCGATGCACGAAGATTTGTGCACATCCTTGGAGCTGTTCAACTTGGTGACCAAGTGCGCCAGGGCTGAGGAAGGACGCCTTTCCCTCCTCGAGCTGCCAGCCACAGACCCAGAAGAGAAGAAGCCCAAGGCCAAGGACGTGAAGGGCAAGGGGGCTGCCGTGCTCGCAGTAGAACCAGACACCAAGCAAGGCAGAGATCAGCCCGAGTCTTCCAAGGGCAGCCGGTACTGTGTGTACCATGACCTCCACACCCACAACACCAACGAATGTCAAGAGCTCCGAGCCATGCGAGAAGGGAGAATCGGTCGACGCCTCGACCGCAACGACCGAGGCTACGGCCGAGGAGGAGGAATAAACGCAGGACGCTGGGAAGACCGTGGCCCTCGCCAAGGGTGGCGTGACCGACCTCGCGAGGATCGCTGGCAGGATCAGCCTCATGAGGGAGGCTGGAGGGATCAGCCTCACGAGGATCTCCCACAAGGAAACGCAGGCCTCCCTCCTCTACTGCCGTAGCCAAGGAGAAATGAGGACCATCATCAGGACGAGGGGCTGGGGCTTCCAGGAGCCGCGATCGCTTGCATCTGGGTGGAGCTCAAGCCCGACCTCTCAACGCATCTTCAACCAGTTCGCCCGAGGTGAATGCAGTCCTCCCCAAGCTCGAGGCCACGTGCCCTCTCGGTGGTCAGCGTCGCCATCACGTTCAGCTCAGTGGATCAGCTCAAGTCTTGTGACCACAGCCAGAGTCCTCCCGATGCTTTGTTCCCCAATCATCAGCAACGTACAAGTCACCAGGACCCTCATCGATGGCGGAGCAGGGCTCAATGTCATGTCCGTAGAGACATTCAATAATCTCCAAGTGCCTTACAATCAGCTTCAGCCAACCAAGCCTTTCTCTGGAGTCACCGATGGCTCCACAGTTCCAATTGGGCTGGTCCGCCTCCCTGTAACCTTCGGGGCGCGCGACAACTACCGCACCGAGCTCATCGACTTCGATGTCGCCCACATTCGCCTGCCATACAATGCCATCCTCGGGTACCCAGCTCTGGCCAAGTTCCTGGCCGTGACTCATCACGGCTACAACGTCCTCAAGATGCCAGGAAGCGGCAGAGTCATCACGGTGCCTTGTGAAGAAAGAGACGCAGTGTGCTCCCTGGAGCGAGCTTTTCAAGCCGCGTCACTTGAAGACCCAGATCGCAGGAGCGGGAGGCTCCCCGAGACTGCTCCCAAGAAGAAGAAGACATCGCCAGGCCCGACCCCTCAGGAGGCAGGCCCCTCAGGGTCCGCGCCTATCCAGGGGGCACCTCCTTCTGTCGCATAGGAAGGCGCGCCCGGCGCCCCCCTCAAGCAAGGCTCGGGGGCTCTCTCCTGGAGGGCCACCGACCTTGCTAAGGTCATGAGGGAGGCGCTTGGGCACCACTTGGAGGCGTGTTTCAAAGCACGTGTCCCTCAGGAAGGAGCGAGGCAAGGAGGGCCAAACCCTCAGGAGTTCGTCAGCCAGATCATTCAGGAGCTGCAGGAGTCAAGAGTCATGAGTGGCAGCCGTCGCTTACCTACTGTAGATCCCCATCCAGGCGAGGATGGTGCGCTGCGCGTCTGCATCGACATACCAGGGCTCAACCGAGCCGCCTCTCAGGAGCGCTTCTGGCCCTCACGCGCGGGGCACTGCGAAGGTCCACCCCGCAGCTATGTTCGCATGCCCTACAGCGTGCCGAACGCGGCCGCCACGCGCCAACGCCTCATGGGGAACATCCTGGAGGCTCAAGAGGCTAGGCGTTCCGTAGTCCTCGCGGAGATGGAGATGGTCCGAGAGGAGCCACCAGCGCCTCCGGAGCCTCCCGAGGCTCCTGGGCCTGGGGGCTCGTGAAGATCGGCTTCCGCAGCCCACAACGTCCGCTACTTCAGCATCCCTTCATCTTCAATGTTATCAGGTGACATCCTTCAAGTTCCATTTCCAGCTGGGAGCGCCCCCCAGGGCTGCATCATTCCCAGGCCGCGTGGCTCCGTCCCTGCGGCGTGTATCCCTTTTACTTCATGTCCCTGGCTTACTTTGTTGGGGGCGTCCCTCGGCCTGCATCATCCCAAAGTCGCTCGGGCCAGACCCAGCGGCATGTACCCCTCTTGCGTTTATTTCGGGTCATGCGTTTGACCCATCATGATTGCTATTTGATGCCTGTCCATGGCACCCCTTCTTCCTTCATGTCGGCCGCTTGCACGTTAAAGGGGGTACACGAGCATCGCGACTCATGGGCTCCTCTTGGCTCTCCAGCCCTCACCCTCTGGCCTTGTCCACGGCATCGTGACCTGGCATACCAGCGACGGCTGAGACCCGCTCGAGGGCCAGGACCCGAGGACGTAGAGCGTCGGCATCTAACCAAATTTGGGGGAACACATCACAAGTTAAGGCCCAGTGCCAGGCGCAACCCGCCTTAAGGTAGGGCCCCGTGAGTCCCGCGCTGGCTCACGGGTGCCCAGATACACCTCGTCAGGCCCTACCGTGCCAGCCACGTGTCAGGGCGGGGTTGTACACACCCCGGGGGCTCCTCCCGGAGGGGAGCCCCCTCCCACGCACCAGTGGAAGCACCATGCTCCGTGCTGGCTGACGACACTGCCGAGGAGCGGCTATGCCCGTACACATACGGAAGCGCTATGCTCCGCGCTGGTGATAAACAACTGAGGGTGGCCCCCGGCCGCATCAACCTCAGGGAGCCCAGAGCTCAATGTCTGGCCTCATCATAACGCCTCCCCTCGGGAGTGCTGCGCGGCCTTGAGGCTACGCTGGGTCACGCCCAGACGACGCCACCCATCCAGGCCCCTCGGGCCTGGTTCATCACTGCGATCCCTCCCCGAGCGGAGCCAAGGTCTGAAAGGCCGTTTGAGCGTCAAGGGGACTCTCGAGCATCGCGACTCAGAGCCTAACTGGTCACGTAGCCCCTCACTCCTTAGTTCCGAAAGGCTAACGGCGGTTAAGGTATGCGCGGGGCCGGGCTCTGCAGACATAGAATGGCAAATTCACCCATACATCTCGCCTCCCTACTTGTTGTTCGTGCACCTAGGGGGACTCCTGAGCATCGCGACTCAGGAGCCTAACTTGTCACGTAGCCCCTCACTCCTTGGTCCCGTCCTGGTTTCTGGTCGGGGCTAATGGCGGCTAAGGTATGCGTGGGGCCGGGCTCTGCCGGCGTAGAACATAAGCAAGTAGGAAGGAAAAGATCAAATCTCAAGGAATTCAAAAGCAAATATTACAGTCCATAACTGTTGTCACAACACCAAACACAAGTTTAAACGCCTCCCCGAGGCATGATGCATGTTGCAGGAGCCGAAAGCAGAACAGGAGCCACAAAGGAGTCACTTGTTGACGGCGGAGCTGCGCTGGGCGGGTTCGCCTCGTGAAGCCTCAGGTCCAGCAGCGCCTCACTTTGTCTTGGTGCTGAAGGCCCGGAACTTCGCCATCAGAGCCTCCGCTCGACCCTTCACGGCCTCAGCAGTGGCAGCGGCAAGCTCGCCGCTAACGGGCTCCAGCAGGCTGTCGAGGTGGACGTCGGGATCGCGAAGGTAGGCGTGGGTAGAGGCCAGCGTCAGCTGCGGAAAAACAGACACACGCCTCGGCCTCAGCCGTAGGGCCAAGGCCGAGGGTGACATCTTCAAGGGCGCGGATCAGGATGGGAAGCAGCTTGGCAGGGCCGTCCTCGATGCCGGCCAGCGGGCTTTCCAGGCCGCTGTCATAAAGTGACCTCAGCAAGGTGCGAGCCTTCACCTCCATCTCCGCGAAGGCCACGCGGTCCTCGGTGAGGACCCGCGCCTTGCCGTCCAGCTCGACCCTCTTCGCCTCCAACTCCTGCTCCAACGCACCCAGGCGATCACGGCGCTTGTTAAGCTTGGCGTCCCGGTCCTTGACGGCCGCCTCGCGAGCCTTCATGTCTTCCTCCTTCTCTTGGCGAATGCGGGCCTCCTTGGCAAGCTGGTCACGCAAGCCCTGCAGCTCGCTCTCCAGCGCCTTGCAACGACCTCGGAAATCGGCTACCTCCCCCGAGGCAGCATCGCGAGCAGCCTTCGCCCCAAGGACGGCTTGCTTCTCCTCGTCGAAAGCCGTCGCGGCCTGAACTAGCGCCGCTCGAATCAAAGCGTCAGAGCGAACCCAGCCAGATGCCAGCTCGAAGCGCTCGGCCACCAAGCGAGGGTCGGCGCCAAGAAGATCTTGCCGCAGTCGGTCCAGTTCAGCAGCAGCACGATCCAGGACAGTGGGAGGAGTCGGAGAGACAACAGTTGGTGGAGTAGGAGGAGAGGACGGCAGCGTAACCACAGCATCCTGAGGCGGGACCTTCTGCGCCCCAACAGCTGCGGCGGTGGCATCAGGCAAGGATACCTCAGGAGTCGCTTGGGCCATGGGGGCTGAGCTCGCCCCAGCTAGCTCTGCCAGGCCTCGCGAGGATGACCGGGCAGGAGAGGCCCGTGTCTTGCTGTCACCTTCTTTCGCGGGCGAAGGCACTACCCCAGACAAAGCCTCAGGAGCTCCCTTCAGCTTCTTCGCTGTAGGTGCCGGCCTAGCCAAGGAATACAGATATCAAGCCTCAGCAACAAAGCAAGGAATAAAACCAGAATCAAGCACTTACTGGTCATCGCTCGCGGGCTCGAGCAACCTCCGGCCATACTTGAAGCCCGAGAACCGGGTGCAGGGATCAGCCTCAAGAGGCCCGGGAGCAGGAGGCACGTCTGCGGATCGCCTCGAGCCGGGCAGACCGCGAGGACCAGCCCGTACTGTCCTTCTTCGGGATCGGGGGCAAGCTCTCGCCGCCCCGCTCATCGCCATCCTCGTCGTCGCTCGGCAAGAGGCGGAGAGCGCGGGACCTGCGCCGGGGGAGGGGCGCTCTCGACTCCCCGTCGGTCGCCTCGGAGTCAGGCCCCTCTTCCTGCTCCTCTTCTTCCTCCTCTCCGCTGGAGTCGCCGGAGGACACGTTCACCGTTGCTAGGGCCGCCGGGTCCTCGGGAACCTCCGTGGGCATGGGCCCGTCCCCATTGAAGACGGGCATGGAGTCCACCGCCTGCTCCCAATCATCTCGAAGGAACAGAAGTGCAGGCGCCCTCCGGCCACGCCCACGTCTCCCCGACCAAAGATTGGAGGACGCGGCCAGATCTTCGTCGGCCAAGGCTACTTGAGGGCTCGGGCGGGGCCTCCACAATGAGCGAGTACCGCCAAGCGGGGCCACCAGTGCTCAGAACTCCACGAGGAGCGGCCTTGCAGTCAGCTTCGTCGTCGCCATGTTGCACGGCCACAGGTCCGCGTTCATCTTCTCCAGCACCGGCTTCGCGCGGAGATCCACGAGTTCCGCGCGAGACCAATCGTCGGAGGTCGTGGGCTGCTCCGTGGGCAGAATCAGCCGAGGGTGGATGCGCCCAGCATCTACCATGACCCACTTGCTCCTGAAGCCCTCAATCCTCTTCCTGTGCTTCGAGATGGCGTTGGAGCTGCCATACGCGACAAAGCTCACAAGACGCCTGAGATGGGCCCCAGAGGTCCGGAGGTAGAAGTAGTGGCGCAGCAAGGCCACTGAGGGCTGCACCCCGACATGAGCCTCACAATAGTAGGCAAAGATCGCCAGAAGAAGAACAAAGTTGGGGTGGAGGTGCAGAGCTTGAAGTTTGTAATGGCGGAGGACAGAAAAGAAGAACTTAGAGAAGGGAGGCACCAGACCGGCAGCAATGGCGCTCACGAAGAGCGGATAGAAGGTGCTTCCTTGGCCCTCGGGAAGGGCGGAGCCGGCCCTGAGCACCGTTGCCCCGTCGTTGCCTTGCGCCGCCACCATCCGGCGCGCCCGGGCAAGGCCCTTCTCCGACACGTTTGGCGAGTCCAAGGCGGGTGAGTACCAAGCTCCTGCCGGGGTCTGGCGAGGCGCCATGTCTTGCTAGGGCACGCGGTCGGAGTAGATCTGGAGATTTCGGAGGCAGGAAGGAAAGGCGCAAGAAAGGGGATCTGGGCAATGACCGGAGGAGGCAAAGGAGGCAAAGCCTAGACGGGTGCCGCACTTTTGTCGATTCGCGCAGTTGCTAAAGGCGCCCACGTCCAATCAACCGCCACGCGGCGCCCAAGGCCGCAGGCTGTTAGGGCCCGCGGCGCTTCGCACTTGCCCCTTCGCTTCTCTGCTCAGCCAAGTCCAGGCGCGCCTTGGGCCCGGGGGCTACTATCGGCGTTCTGGGAACGGGGGTACCCAGACTTGCCTGCCTGCGGCCTGCGGCGTGGCTCAAGGGGTGGCCCAGCACGGCCCATCTTCGTCAGCACAAGTTCAAGACCCTCGCGAGGGGCCAAGCCTCATGAGGCGGGCGGCGAGAAGCTTCCTCGAGCACGCAGCCTCGTCGAGGCGAGGCTCGCGAGGAGGCGGAGAGATCAAGGCGGGTACCTCACGAGGTGCCCATGACGTAAACCATGACGACCAAAGGGCGCCAGCGGCGCCCGGCCAGCAGTGTCCTCATTTCCTCTTTGGTGCAAAGCGGGCAAGCGCAGGCGAGAGCATCAAGCAAAGGCACCCGTTTCCGTGCAACAAGACCAAGACCGTCGCAACGGCAGGAAGGGATTCATCGTGGAGCCCAAGCCGGCGTCACCACCAGAGACTTTGACAGGCGAGGACCAACTTTAGTCAGGCTAAGTGTACTAGATGTTCCCCTTCAAAATGGCCAATTGTTGGCGCCCTTCCTGCTCAATATTTGGGAAGAGGCCCAGGGCCTTTGCCTATAAATAGGACTAGCCACCCACAGGGTACAGGGATCCGGAATCAAGAACAGAGCTAGAGAACAAGCAATCTAGAGAGAGAGAGAGAGCGACTGAACTCCCCCTGGTAGTTCATCGTGCCGGCCTAAAACAGACCCTCGCGAGGCTGTTCTTCCTTGTATTGTTCACCATCAGCCGAAGAGGCAATCCACCACACCACACACTGGAGTAGGGTGTTACACCAGAATGGTGGCCCGAACCAGTATAAACCTTGTGTCTCTTGTGTTGTTCCTTTGGTAGTTTAGATCCTAGCGAGGCGACGAGGTGCAGGTAGGTAGGGGGCGAGATCTCCGCGTGCACCCCAGAGTTCGAACCTAGAGGGTCTGCCGGAACCCGAAATCCGACAGACTGGTAATGTCCACTTCTACCCGGAAAATATAATCATATGCCAGTAATATTTTTTGAAATAAACACTGTGGTATTTACGATGGCAGGATCGCCGGATCAGCTGGAAGGGAAACTTAAGGCCCTGCAGGTGGATAAACAACATGCCGAAAGGAAAGAGGCCGCTGGTCAGCGTATACTGGCACAGACCAATGATGAGAAGAACAAGCTACAAGATGCCAACATCAAGCTAGCCGAAGAGCTGAAGGATATACGAGCCCAACTGGCAGATCTGCTGCAAGAGCTGTCCAGAGTGCATGAGCAAGCCCGAAAGGCAATGAGGAACATTGCTAAATCTCTATGGCCAGCCGATTCTCCTCCCGTAAGTATGGAGGAACTCATGAATTTATTAAAATGAGCTCGTCGCCGCTTTGGACTATGGTAGATATCGGCCTGCCGAGAAGGCGCACGAGAAGCCTGGGCCATGGTGAAAACACGGTATACCGGACTTGATCCGAATCATATGGCCCAGGTCGGGCCTCGGGGACCAGATGGACAAGAAATTCAGGTTAGCTTGGTGTCTGACCAAGTGAAGATAGCCGCCAAGTTTTCACAACAGGATTGTAAACTAGACAACCTATTAGATGGTCTAGAGGAAGAAGTTTTTGAATCCAAGTAGTAATGTACTGTTATCGGCAAACTTTTGTCCCACCGAATTGTAAAACGATTGTCATGGCATACCTTCTGCTTCAACTTCCAAAACTCGATGTTCGGAGTGTTTCCGAATACTATACCGTCGGAACAGACAAGTTGTATTCGGGGAGTTATGTTATATTACATTTGATCGTAAGAAACATATTTGAGAGAGAAAAGTTCCGTTAAGGGTTCCTCTCCCTGGGCCAGCATGCATTGTTTTGCATGCCTAAACTGTGATGCGAAAAATCATAGTATATGTAATTTGTGGGGGATTATATTACAACAAGGGTAATTCGTCTTTTGTCGGCCGACCAATTATTCCCTTAAGAACGCTAGCTTTCGGCTTCACCCGTCTGAGGTACACATCTGGATAACCCGGCTGTAACAATCGCAGAGGTGCTCCCTTTATGCCCTAGCCGAACAAAAGGGAACGTAGGGCATAAGCATAGAAGCCAGGCAACCCAGCTTGGCCAAAACTTAAGTCATAATGGTGCATATAATGGCGAAGAAAAGGCATTTATGAGGAGACGACACATATATACAGTGAGATTGATGCTCGAAAATAATAATAAGCTTTTGTGGCAAGAAGCCCCCAGGTATTGTGGGGTATGTACATTTAAGGATGTAGACCCCTAAAGTGTGTGGTTTATCCGAACACATACTAGAAGTCATATAAAAATGAAAAGAAGAAAGTGAAAAAATATAAAAAGGTAACGAACAATGAGTCCGGACTTAGGCATAGAATCTTCGGAGTCTGGCAGCCTTCCATGGGTTCGTCTCTAAGCGATTATCTGATGTGTTGTGAAGGCGATAGGCTCCTGCAGAGAGAACTTCATCGATTATGAAGGGACCCTCCCATTTGGGATTGAGCTTATCCTTTTTCTTCTTTGGTAGGCGTAGAACGAGTTCACCAACATTATAGGTCTTTGCCTGCACTTCTCTGCTTTGGTATCTTCGAGCTTGTTGTTGGTAGAATGTTGAACGAGCTTTGGCGACGTTGCGCTCCTCCTCCAGGACATATAAGTCATCTTGCCGATCGAGCTCGACTTGGCTGTTTGTTTGAGGGTGATAGATAGAGGCATAATCGAGCTTGATGCCCAGATTAGCACACCAATTTTTTACTTCGTCAGCAGTGAAGTTAGAGCCATTATCGGTGAAGATACTGTGTGGGACACGATAACGGTGTACGACACCGGATATAAAATCTATCACTGGTCCGGCTTCGGCCGTTTTAACTGGCTTGTCCTCTATCCACTTAGTGAATTTGTCTACCATGACCAATAGATATTTTTCTTATGGCTTCCCCCTTTAAGGGGTCCGATCATGTCAAGCGCCCAGACCGCAAAAGGCCAAGTAATGGGGATTGTTTGTAGGGCGGTAGGCGACATATGGCTTTGATTAGCGAAGAGCTGGCATCCTACACAACGTTGGACGAGATCTTGTGCATCTGCTCAGGCTGTAGGCCAGAAAAAACGGTACGGAAGGCCTTACTTATAGGGGCCCGAGCTGCGGCATGATGACCGCCAAGACTAGCATGGATTTCCGCCAAGAGCTGTCGCCCCTCTTCTTCGGAGATACATCTTTGAAGGATTCCGGTACTACTTTTCTTGTAGAGCTCTCCTTCATGAACCTTGTCGGCTTTCGAGTGTCGAACGATGCATCGAGCCTCATTCTGGTCCTCAGGAAGCTCTTGCCTATTAAGGTAGGCCAGGAAGGGTTCGGTCCATGGGGAAATTACTGCCATGATTACATGGGCCGATGGTGTTATTTTG
Organism: Aegilops bicornis; assembly: GCA_021605145.1. Taxonomy (NCBI): domain Eukaryota; kingdom Viridiplantae; phylum Streptophyta; class Magnoliopsida; order Poales; family Poaceae; genus Aegilops; species Aegilops bicornis. Next base: position 536,696,491 of record CM038669.1, on the reverse strand, counting down.
GTGGCCGAGCCCCCGATGATATCGGGATTGTGTTCAGAATCTGGGGGTATGATCGGATCCAGACTGGTGTTACCACTCTCGTCCTGCCATACCACGGATGGCTTGAAAAGCCTCTCCACAAAGTTATTGGGTGGGACGAGGTCGCGCTTAGCACCCATGCGAGAAAGGATGTACGCTGCTTGATTACTCTCTCGGGCCACGTGATGAAACTCGAGCCCCTCAAACCAAGCTGATATATTAAGTACAGCATTACGGTAAGCCGCCATCTTCAGATCTTTGGCATCGAATTCTCCGTTTATTTGGGATATTGAGAGGTTTGAATCCCCGAGCACATCGGCGTTGCATGCCCATAGAGACGGCATCCGAAGACCATGCAATAGGGCCTCATATTCGGCTCCATTATAGGAGTCTGGATACATTATTTGGAGCACAATACAGACTATGTCTCCTGTGGGTGATGTTAGGACGACATCGGCCCCAAGTCCTGCTAGCATTTTAGAGCTGTCAAAGTGCGTCACCTAGTTGGAATATGTGCCATACTCTTTAGGGAGTTCGGCCTCTGCCCATTCGGCGATGAAGTCAACCAACACCTGAGATTTAATGGCTCGGTGTGGCTTGTATGTTATTTCAAATGGTAAGAGCTCTGTCGGTGTCAAAACCGGCGGATCTCGGGTAGGGGGTCCCGAACTGTGCGTCTAGGCGGATGGTAAAAGGAGACAAGGGACACGATGTTTTTACCCAGGTTCGGGCCCTCTCGATGGAGGTAATACCCTACTCCGCTTGATTAATATTGATGATATGGGTAGTACAAGAGTAGATCTACCACGAGATCAAGGAGGCTAAACCCTAGAAGCTAGCCTATGGTATGATTGTTGTTAGTCCCTGGACTAAAAACCTCCGGTTTATATAGACACCGGATAGGTTAGGGTTACACAGTCGGTTACAATGGTAGGAGATGTACATATCCGTATCGCCAAGCTTGCCTTCCACGCCAAGGAAAGTCCCATCCGGACACGGGACGAAGTCTTCAATCTTGTATCTTCATAGTCCAGGAGTCCGGCCAACTGTAATAGTTCGGCTATCCGGACACCCCCTAATCCGGGACATCCTCACTAGCCCCCAAACCAGGCTTCAATGACGATGAGTCCGGCGCGTTGATTGTCTTTGGCATTGCGAGGCGGGTTCTTCTCCAAATTCCATATACTTGCCGAATAGTGTCCGGCTTCTGATAAACGCTGCGCTCCTTGGCTTCTACGCCCAATAATGGCCATCTTCCACATGTTTGAATGAATGCGAAGAGCCAGGGTATTTTTACACTTACCCCCCTAGTTGCGCAAATGAGCCGCCTATAAAAGGGGCGAGGATCTAGATCTGAGTCACACCAACCCCCTTCATGAGCTTTCATCGGAGCGCCTCGACCAAAGCCCATTCCATCATGGACCGGTCGCTGGCTCCTCCTCTCGCGCTCCCAGCCCTCTGCATGGAAATTGGGAGAGCTGCTCGATCCCATATAGCGAGCTAGTTATACTCCAAGCCAAGGGATTTCTTCCCCGGCCTTCATGGTCCCAGTTCGAGCGGACTTGCCACCTACAAGGGCGGAAAGCAAGCGGAGAGTGTCCCCGATCCCTCTAAAGGAGAGCGGGTATGCTTCATCTCTTATCTAGTAAGAGGACTCGGATTTCCAATCCATCCGTTTCTCCGAGGGCTCTTGGAGTTCTACGGCCTCCAGTTGCACTACCTTACTCCTGCCTCTATCTTGCACATCGCGGGCTTCGTGGCCCTTTGCGAATTGTTCTTGGGCGTCGAGGCTCATATCGGGCTGTGGAAGAGATTATTCTGCCTAGTACCCCGTTCTCATGAGGGCTCAATATATCAAGTGGGCGGAGCCGAGCTATGGCGCATCACCGGGACGGATACCTATCCAGAACCCCGAAGAAGGCATCCGAAGACTGGCCTTCGGAATGGTTTTACATGGAGGACGTCCATTTGGCGGATCCTGCTCGGATCGGCCTTCCGGAGTTCACAATGCTCCATCGAAGAAGCGCCTAAGTTGGCGCCCTCGGAGCCGGAGGGAAAATGACCGGATGTCCTCTATCTGATGAGCCGAATAAGGTTACTGGCTCATGCCGGATTGACCATGATTGGAGTCATGGCAATCTGTATTATGAGGGGAGTGCAGCCGCTCCAATATAGGGGCCACCCCATGTGGGATTTCAATGGGGAGGACGATGCCACCCGCCATGGCCGTAAAGGGCCGGGATCGGCCACCGAACTGGTGAAGATCTTATCTGCCATGTATAAAGGGGAGGAGGAGGATTTCCTCCGCGTCAATCCACTAAAGGAGTTTTCTTCGAATAATCCTCGAAGCTGGGTAAGTAAACATCTTTGTGACCTGTCCGATCCATGTTCCCATGGTTAAATATCTCATTTCGTGGTTTCTGCGCAGGAACTACGCCGGACTGTGGAGAAGATACACAGCCCGCCCCACAACCCGAGGATCCGAACGGTCCTCGATCCGACCTCCAAGAGGATCCGGATATAAAGGTGGAGTTGATCGACGGGTATTCCACCAACTTAGCATCGACAATGCTTTGGTTGCCATCACGGCCGATTACCCGGAATACTTCCAACCTCACAGTAATCGAGACCAAGGTCCCAATATTCGATAATGACCCATCCGTGCTTATTTCTTGATCACCGTATACCAATGGTGGTTCGCAGGGGGTACCTTCGAGGCAGAAGCCGAGCCGCTGTGGCTAGCCAACAAGGTGACGTCTGTTGAAGCTAAAAAGGAGTGCAGTCCGGATCGAAACTCCGCCAGAACGGTATGGCGTGTCACCATGTTCCTAGGATTGATTCTGGAAGGCGTAACGCCGACGCTTTTTCAGAAAAGAGCGCCGCCGGATCGAGTCCGGAGAGGTTGCCAATCGAACCTCCGCCGCCAGGGCTCCAAAGCCGGGTCCGTAAGCAGAGGCGAACACGAGGCGACGTCGGACGCTCCTCCGAAAGAGGATGCCGACAGATTGTCCGCCACCAACTCCGAGGTGGAGAGCGCCTTGAATCACAAAGGCGCCGGGACTGTTCTTCGTGGACGCATGTTTCTCCCAAGGGGCCTTGAATGCCTTCAATTGGAGATGCGCACCTCCGTGCCGCTCAAGATGGTCTAGCGAGCCACGGAGCGGTATGTAAAGGACATACTGGGTAAGGCAATTTGTGATTATATATGCCAAGAGCCCCGAGACTTAAAATAGTTAGAATAACTGATTTAAGGATCATTTGTTATGCAGGATCTTACAAAAAAGAATACCCGATTGTCCTGTGAGCTTGAAGAGTGTCATGCCCAACTTGAGGCCGCACTAGCCGCCATAGGGAAGCCACGAGACCCCTCTGGTAATATACGCTTCAAAAGATAAATAGTTTATGAAGTGCGGCGGGTGTGTAAATCTGACAAAAACATTGCAGATGGCGCCAGACTAGATCCGGACAAGCAACAGCTCTTGCGCCAGCTAAAGGCCGGCGAGAGCGTGCTGACAAGGGTGCGGCAGGAGAAAAATAACCTCCAAGATGCCAACACCAAGCTGGGTGAGGAACTAAAGGATGTTCGTGCCCAGTTGTCTGACCAGAAGGAGAATCGGCGGCTTCGTCGCAGCATTTTCGATAAGTGCTTGAGTGAACTTTGAAAGAGTTCGGCGAGGAAGGTGACTAACATAAACATGTATGTAGGTTTGCTCACAGTGTCGCCCCGAGGAGGAGATGCCCAGTTCTTGGTGATCTTCTTCCCGAATGCGCTACCTGCACGAACGAGTCCGGCAGGTGATGAAAGGCATCGGCAAGGCCTTGTGGCCATCTATCTCCCTGCCCGAAGGCATTGGGGAGCTGGCAGAGCTGCTTCAAGGAGCACGGTGGCGCTTCAGGCTATGGAAGATATCGGCCTGCCGTCAAGGCCCCAGGGAGGCCTGGGCCATGGTGAAGACGCGGTACACCAAGGCTGACCCAAACCACATGGCCGAGGTCGGACCTGTGGGGCCTGACGGGATGGAGATCCCTGTAAGCTTAGTGTACGGCCAAGTAGAATTGGCCACCAAGTATTCCCAGCAAGATTGTAAATTAGATAGCATTGAGGAGGAATACAATGAGTTGAGTTGACTATGTAAAAATATGACATGAAAAAATGTCTTCTAGCCGGATTGTAGATCATTTGTCATAGCGGACCTTTTCGCTTCGACCTCAGGACCCAATAGTCCGGAGTGTGTCTGAATACCTGCGTGGTTATATAAAAACCGGGGTATGCATGAAGACAAGGCGTAGGGGTCATTGTTGCTGTATCAGACAAGTGCCCAACTAGTTATGTTATATTACATGGGTAGTAAGAAACATCTTCCAGGAGAATAGTTCCGTTAAGGGTTCCTTTTTGGGATGCATGCCCTAAAGTGCATGTCAAAGCTGCTATGAAAGCGTAAAATCATCCGGGGTAGATGGGTAAATAATGAAAAATCATCTTTCAGTTCACCGACCGAATATTCCCTTAAGAACGCTAGCTTTCGGCTTCACCCAGTCTGAGGTACACATCCGGCTGACCCGGCAGTAAGAATCGCAGAGGTGCTCCCTTTACCACCTAGCCGAACAATCGGGAACGTAGAGGTAAGCACAGGAGCCAGGCAACCCAGCTTGGCCAAAACTTAAGTCATATCGATGCATATAATGGTGAATAAAAGGTACATGCGGAAGTTTAACGCATGGGTTGGGCATGAAGCCCGTATTGGTAAGCTTCTGTTAAAGAAGCCCCCAGGTATAATGAGCGCGGACAGCGCGTCAAGTATGTGCGAAAAAAGCGCAAACGAGCCTCTAGAGGCTTCAAGAAGAAGGAGGAGGAAGGAGAGAAATAAAAGACAGCAAAAATAGCAAATGTGGACGGAGGAAGGAGACGAACTTGGAGTCCGACGCTTAGGCGTAGAATCTTCGTAGATGGGCTGCGTTCCATGGGTTCGGCTCGAGTCGGTTATCCGATACGTTTCGGAGACGGTATGCTCCACCGGTCAGGACCTGGTCGATGATGAAGGGACCTTCCCATTTGGGCTTGAGTTTGTCCTTTTTCTTGTCCTGCAGGCGTAGAACTAGTTCGCCAACGTTATAAGCCTTGGCCCATACTTCCCTGCTTTGATATCTTCGAGCCTGTTGTTGATAGAATGCGGAATGAGCTTTTGCCAGGTCGCGCTCCTCCTGCAATGCGTCCAAACTGTCCTGCCGATCGAGCTCGGCTTCTCTTTCTTCATACATGCGCACGCGAGGTGAGTCATGTATTATGTCGCAGGGCAAGACTGCCTCTGCGCCATACACCATAAATAATGGTGTGAATCCGGTAGTACGATTCGGAGTGGTCCACAGCCCCCAGAGTACGGAGTCGAGCTCCTCAACCCAGTGCGTGTTAGATTCCTTGAGGGACCGCACTAGTCTGGGTTTCATGCTGCTCATGATTAGACCATTTTCTCGCTCGACTTGGCCGTTGGTTTGAGGGTGATAGACTGAGGCGTAATCGAGCTTGATGCCCATGTTTTTGCACCATAATTTGACCTCATCGGCCGTGAAGTTGGTGCCGTTATCAGTGATGATACCGTGGGGGACACCGTAACGGTGCACTACCCCGATATGAAGTCTAGCACCGGTCCGGATTCGGCCGCTTTAATGTGCTTGGCCTCTATCCATTTGGTGAATTTATCCACCATGACCAATAGTTATTTTTGCTTGTGGGTTCCTCCCTTAAGGGATCCAACCATGTCAAGCCCCCAGACCGCGAACGGCCAGGTGATGGGTATAGTTTTGAGGGTGGTGGGTGGCATGTGGCTTTGGTTAGCGAAAAGATGGTAACCGACGCATCGTTGGACTAAATCCTGCGCATCTGCCCGGGCCGTCGGCCAATGAAATCCTGTACAGAAGGCCTTGCCTACAAGGGCCCGGGCTGCGGCGTGGTGCCCACCCAGTCCGGCATGAATTTCTGCCAGGAGATTTCGCCCTTCCTCTTCGGAGATACACCTTTGAAGGACTCCTGTAGTGCTTTTCTTATAAAGCTCTCCCTCATGGACTTTGTAGGCTTTAGATCGCCGTACTATACATCGAGCCTCATTTTGGTCTTCGGGGAGTTCCTGCCTAGTTAGGTAGGCTAGGAATGGTTCCGTCCACGGGGCGATAACCGCCATTATTTCGTGAGCGGAGGGTGTTATCTCGGGGGCAGAGCCTCCAGTTGTGTCAGAGTGTTCGGCGTCAGGCAGTGCGGTTGGGTCCGGATTGTTATTGCCGGACTCCCCTTCCCATAGTACGGATGGTTTGAACACCATTCCAAAAAGATATTGGGTGGGACGGCATCGCGTTTTGCACCGATGTGTGCCAATATATCCGCCGCCTGGTTGTTATCCCGGGCTATATGATGAAATTCGAGCCCTTCGAACCGTGCTGACATTTTTAGGACCGCATTGCGGTACGCTGCCATTTTCGGATCTTTGGCATCAAAGTCTCCGTTTATTTGAGATATTGCGAGGTTCGAATCCCCGCGCACCTCTAGGCGTTGAATGCCCATGGAGACTGCCATCCGGAGGCCGTGCAGAAGGGCCTTGTATTCGCCACGTTGTTGTAGTCCGTATACATTATCTCAAGGACGATTGGACTATGTCCCTGGTTGGGGACGCCAGACGACGCCAGCCCCGTGCCGCCAACATTTTGGAGCCGTCAAAGTGCATGATCGAATTGGAATATGCGCCGTACTCTTTAGGGAGTTCGGCTTCAGTCCATTCGGCCACGAAATCGGCCAAAACCTGTGACTTAATAGCTCGTCGTGGCTTATAAGTTATGTCGAATGGAAGGAGCTCTATGGCCCATTTAGCAATCCGTCCCGTCGCGTCGCCGTTATTTATAATGTCGTTAAGAGGTACTTCAGAGGCTACCGTTATCGAGCACTCTTGAAAGTAGTGTCGCAGCTTCCGGGATGCCATGAACACCGCGTATGCTATCTTTTGATAGTGTGGGTACCGGGACTTGCATGGGGTTAGGACGGTGGACACATAGTAAACTGGTTTTTGAAGAGGGAACCGGTGTCCGTCCGTTTCTCGTTCGACAATGAGCACCACGCTGACAACTTGATGTGTTGCGGTGATGTATAATAGCATTGGTTCGCCCGCGTTGGGCGTGGCCAGGACCGGATTTGTTGCCAAAATGGCCTTTATTTCTTCGAGTCCGACCGTGGCGTCATCCATCCACTCGAAGTGTTCGGTGCGGCGGAGGAGGCGGTAAAGGGGTAACGCCTTTTCTCCCAAACGGGAAATAAAGCGGCTTAGAGCCGCTACGCATCCCGTCAATTTTTGTATTTGTTTGAGGTCTTTGGGAATGTCCAATTGTGACAGAGCTCGGATCTTGGCTGGGTTTGCTTCAATTCCTCTACGGACACAATGAAGCCCAGGAGCTTTTCCGCCGAACGCCAAGACGATTTTTCCGGATTGAGCTTGATGTCATATTTTCAAGATTGTCGAATATGAGCCTCTGTGTCGCCTACTAGAGGTTCGACGTGCTTGGTTTTGACGACCACGTCATCTACATATGCTTCCACTGTTTTGCCGATCTGGTTTGCCAGACATGTCTGAATCATGCGCTGATATGTTGCGCCGGCATTTTTCAGCCCAAAGGGCATTGTGTTGAAGCAGAACGGGCCGTATGGAGTGATGAATGTTGTTTCAGCTTGGTCTGGCCCGCCATCTTGATTTGGTGGTAGCCGGAGTATGCGTCGAGGAAGCACAATGAGTCGTGTCTCCCGTCAGAAGGCCAATAATTTGATCAACTCGAGGGAGGGGGAAGGGGTCCTTTGGGCAAGCCTTATTAAGGTCTTTAAAATCAACACATAGGCGCCAGGATTTATCCTTCTTTGGTACCATCACCAGGCTTGCTAGCCAGTCCGGATGTTTTATATCTTTGATGAATCCGGCTTCCAAAAGTTTGCCTAGCTCCTCTCCCATGGCCTGTCTCTTGGGTTCGGAAAAGCGCCGAAGAGCCTGTTTGACTGGCTTGAATCCTTTTAGGATATTTAGGCTGTGCTCAGCCAGCTGACGTAGGATTCCTGGCATGTCTGAAGGGTGCCAGGCAAAGATGTCCCAGTTTTCTTGTAGAAATTCTCGTAGTGCAGCGTCAACATCAGGGTTTAGTTGTGCCCCAATGGAGGCCGTCTTTGCGGGGTCCGTTGGGTGGACTTGGAATTTGACTATTTCATCCGCTGGTTTAAAAGAAGTGGACTTGGATCTTTTATCAAGTATCACATCGTCCCTGTTCACCGTGGAGCGCATCGCGGTGAGTTCCTCGGTCGCTAGGGCTTCGGATAGTGCCTCGAGGGCTAGTGCGGCTGTCTTGTTTTCGGCGCGGGGTGCTATGTTCAGATCACTAGCGAGAGTGATGATTCCGTTAGGTCCGAGCATTTTAAGCTTCATGTGCCCATAATGGGGTATAGCTTGAAAAATTGTGAATGCCTCTCGTCCTAATAAAGCATGATATCCGCTGTTGAACGGGGCCACTTGAAATGTGACCTCCTCGGACCTGTAATTGTCCGGGCGAAATAACACTACGCCCAAGTGTGATTTTTCCTGTGCAGCATGCTTCCCGGCTAGGGATTTTTCCTCTAAAGGTTGTGCTGATTCGCTCCATGCGGTTCCAGTCTATTTCCATTTTGCGGAGGGTTTCCTCATAGATGAGATTTAGTCCGCTGCCGCCATCCATGAGTACCTTAGTAAGGAGAAAGCCGTCCACTATCGGACTGAGGACCAATGCGGCTGGTGCTCGGGCTGTTCGGAATTTAGGTTCGTCACTGGCATTAAAGGTAATAGCCGTGTCACTCCATGGATTTATTGTTGCTACTTGGTAGACTTCGCAAGGTTATGGAGTGTTCGTTTTAGCATGTTATTTCATGCGGAAGTCTCAAGACTGTTAACACCATCTGGTGTTGCTTGGGCTAGGATTCTGAAGCTAGAAGCTCCTCGCCACTTTTGGCCACCTGCCGTAGTATCCAACATGCTCAAGGCTATGGTTGGAGTGGCGCCCTACGTGCTATGAATTTTGCAGGTCCGCTTAGCCAACCCTCCAAAGACGGTTCCTGCACTTTAGGGGTTTTGGTTTTTGGTATTTAACCTGTGTGCTTTATAATGATGCACCCTTTTATTTCGGACTAGGGATGTATTCGGGCGGATTATCCCAAAATTTACTTTCGGTTTTCCAGCGCTCTCCATCGCACAAGTACTTTTGTACTATGGTCACCAAGTCAGCAAAGCGTGTAATTTCGCTTCGACTTATGGCGTTTAGGATTCCCTTGTCCGCAATTATTGCAAAAATTGGGATTGCGTCCTCCTCTCGGCAGTCCTTTATCCAGTTCATAACCAGGAGGAATCGCCCAAGATAATGATGTCTTCGTTTCAGCGGGCTCTTGCCGAATTCGAGAGAGATAGCTAATGTTTGGGTGGCCGGGTGGAACTAGATCCGGAACCCCGTCCAGTTTAGGACTCAGGGGTCGAGAAATTTCCGAACTCGGAAGTTTGGATTTTTGAGTGTTATCCGAAGAGTCCAACCCGTCGCCTGACTTTAAGTTCCGGGCTTGATCGACATCCGTCCCTCTGCGGGAATCCGGCATGGAGGGATCGGGAATCCGGACGTAGCTAGTCCTTAAGATAGAAGAAGAATCGCCGCATTGCTCCTCTATCACAGCAACATGATGGGTAGCCCGGGAGAGTTGATCTCTCTCGGATCGGTTTTAGGCCCGATCCGGTCGTAGTCTCAGAAGCGACTCCTGTGGCGGCGATGCGCGATCCAAGAGCTCGTTTACGGAGGAGAGCTCAATCGGATCTAACTGTTCAGCAAGTTCCGAATTAACATGGAGATTGGTTTCGATGACTCGAGAGGTCATCGTCGGCGCGGTGGCCGGACTGGCGGTCATAAGAAAACCACATAGCCGAAGAGTCTGGCCAGTGGCCAAGGCTCCTTTGGCAATAGTATCGTCTTAAAGATGAGATGAGGCATCCTACCTGATGGCGACGGCACAGAGGAACTCTCAATGAAAGCACCAATGTCGGTGTCAAACCCGGCGGATCTCGGGTAGGGGGTCCCGAACTGTGCGTTTAGGCGGATGGTAACAGGAGACAAGGGACACGATGTTTTTACCCAGGTTCGGGCCCTCTCGATGGAGGTAATACCCTACTCCTGCTTGATTAATATTGATGATATGGGTAGTACAAGAGTAGATCTACCACGAGATCAAGGAGGCTAAACCCTAGAAGCTAGCCTGTGGTATGATTGTTGTTCGCCCCACGGACTAAAACCCTCCGGTTTATATAGACACGGGATAGGTTAGGGTTACACAGTCGGTTACAATGGTAGGAGATCTACATATCCGTATCGCCAAGCTTGCCTTCCATGCCAAGGAAAGTCCCACCCGGACACGGGACGAAGTCTTCAATCTTGTATCTTCATAGTCCAGGAGTCCGGCCAACGGTGATAGTTTGGCTATCTGGACACCCCCTAATCCGGGACTCCCTCAAGCTCAATATCCCATTTGGCAATCTGGCCGGTGGCGTCTCGGTTGTTTATGATATCGTTAAGTGGTACTTCGGAAGCCACCGTGATCAAGTAATCTTGAAAGTAGTGCTGCAGCTTCCGGGATGCCATGAAGACCGCATACGTTATCTTTTGATAGTGTGGGTATCTAGATTTGCATGGTGTGAGGACCGTCGATGCATAGTATACTGGTTTTTGAAGTGGGAATTTATGTCCCTCTTCCTCTCGTTCGACGACGAGCACCGCACTCACCACCTGGTCCGTTGCAGATACGTATAGTAACATGGGTTCGCCGATGTTTGGCACGGCCAGTATTGGGTTGCTTGCTAACTGAGCTTTTATTTCTTCCGGTCCGGCTGTTGCAGCATTTGTCCACTCAAAGTGGTCGGTGCATCGGAGCAGGCAATACAATGGCAATGCCTTTTCTCCTAATCTGGAGATAAAACGGCTTAACGCTGCCATGCACCCGGCTAGTTTTTGGACCTGCTTGAGGTGTGTTGGTATAGCCAATTGTGACAGGGCTCGGATTTTGGCTGAGTTTGCTTCAATTCCTCTATTGGAAACGATGAAACCAAGTAGTTTTCCGGCGGGGACGCCGAAAACACACTTTTCCGGATTGAGCCGTATGTCATATGTTCGAGTTTGTCGAATGTGAGGTGCAGATCATCCACCAATGACTCGACGTGCTTAGTTTTGGTGACTACGCCATCTACATATGCTTCAACCATCTTGCCGATTTACTTTTCCAGGCATATTTGAATCATGCGTTGGTAAGTGGCGCCGGTGTTTTTGAGCTCGAAAGGTATAGAGTTGAAGCAGAAGGGCCCGTATTGGGTAATGAATGCCGTTTCGGCTTGGTCGGATTCCTTCATCTTGATTTGATGGTATTCGGAGTATGCGTCGAGGAAACATAGTGAATCGTGTCCTACGGTTGCATCAATGATCTGGTCAATACGAGGAAGGGGGAAGGGAAACCTAGGGCAGGCTTTATTGAGGTCTTTGAAATCGATACACATGCGCCATGATTTATTCTTCTTTGGTTCCATCACCAGGTTTTGCTAGCCAGTCCGGATGTTTAATTTCTCTGATAAACCCGCCATCAAATAGCTTGGCTAGCTCTTCCCCCATAGCTTGTTGTTTGGGTTCGAAAAAGCGCCGCAGCGTTTGCTTGACCGGTTTGTATCCCTTCAATATATTGAAACCGTGTTCGGCCAGCCTGCGTGGGATTCCTGGCATATCCAAAGGGTGCCAGGCAAAGATGTCCCAATTCTCGCGCAGGAACACGCGCAATGCGGCGTCGACCGTCGGATCCAGCTGTGTGATACGTCTCCAACGTATCTATAATTTTTGATTGTTCCATGCTATTATATTATCCATCTAGGATGTTTTATATGCATTTATATGCTATTTTATATGATTTTTGGGACTAACCTATTAACCTAGAGCCCGATGCAGTTTACTTTTTCCTTGTTTTTGAGTATCGCAGAAAAGGAAAACCAAACGGAGTCCAATTGACCTGAAAATTGATGGAGATTATTTTTGGACCAGAGGAAGTCCACGGAGCATCGGAGATGGGCCAGAAGGTTCCCGGGGCACCCACGAGGGTGGGGGCGTGCCCAACCCCCCAGGGCGCGCCCCTACCTCGTGGCCGCCTCGGAGACCCCCCTGACTTGTTCCTGACGCCAAAACCTCTTATATATACAAAAAACCCCATAACATAACCTAGATCGGGAGTTCCGCTGTCGCAAGTCTCTGTAGCCACCAAAAACCAATCGGGACCCGGTTCCGGCACCCTGCCGGAGGGGGGATCCCTCACCGGTGGCCATCGTCATCATCCCGACGCTCTCCATGATGAGGAGGGAGTAGTTCACCCTCGGGGATGAGGGTATGTACCAGTAGCTATGTGTTTGATCTCTCTCTCTCTCTCTCTCTCTCTCTCTCTCGTGTTCTTGATTTGGCACGATCTTGATGTACCGCGAGCTTTGCTATTATAGTTGGATCTTATAATGTTTCTCCCCCTCTACTCCCTTGTGATGGATTGAGTTTCCCCTTTGAAGTTATCTTATCGGATTGAGTCTTTAAGGATTTGAGAACACTTGATGTATGTCTTGCATGTCACTACTAGGGAAAACATTATACACAGAAATTTAGCAACAGAGCGGGTCAAAAAAGGGCGCTAGTGCTAGATAGCAGTAGCGGTTGAAAAAAAACCGCGCTGCAGATACAATTGTAGCAGTAGCGCGTGTGGCCGTAAAAGCGCTACTACTAATATTCCCATTGGTGGAACGATAGGCTACGCATAGCAGTAGCGGGCCTGGAGGAAGCGCGCTACCGCTAGGGCATGAGTAGCAGCGTGTTTCCCAAGAAGAGCGCTACTGCTAATGGAAATAAAATGAAATGAAAAACAAATAGAAAAGTAAATGAAAATGAAAGAAACAGAAAAAGGAGAAAGAAATAAAATAAAATGTAAAGCAAAATAAATGAAAAAGCGAAAAAACAGAGAAAGGCATAGCTGTAGCGTGTGTTCGTAAGAGGCGCTATAGCTAACGTAGCTGCAGCGCGTTTCCTAGACCCCCGCTATAGAAACAGAGAAGGAAATAAAAAAGGGAGAAAATTACATAGCTATAGCAGTAGCGCGTTTTGTAAAAAGCGCTATAGCTACATTAACTATAGCGCGTTTTGTGAAACGCGCTACCGCTAATTTTGACTTAACCAAAAAACCGTTTCCCCCCGGCCACCACTTGCCCCCAAATCTCTCGACCCACCCCGCGGCCATCTCCACGATTCGCCGTCACCCCACTTCGCCGCCGTCTCCTGCCGACGTCGACGCCCCCGGAGCCACCAGAGCCATGCGCCGTCGACGCCACCGGAGCCGCCCCCAACGCCACGGAGCCGCGCGGCCTCATCAACGCCACCGGAGCCGCCATCGACGCCAGCGGATCCTCCCTCGCCACAACTGCCTCCCTCACCATCACCGGAGACGCCCGTGCCTCCCTCGCCACCACCGGAGCCATCCTCTGTAAGCCCCATCACTCCTCTCTCTCTCTCTCTCTCATGCATAGGTTAATTATCTAGGTTATTTAGACTAAAATTTAGTTAGGGCTTTGACAGAGAACTAGTCAGGTTAACTAGTTTAATTAGGTTAATTATCTAGGTTATTTAAGCAAGTTTTATTTTAAAGATGATCCCTTCCTAGACTTTTATTGTTGATTATATCTTTTCATTGAAGTGGTCATGTTATATCTTTTCATTGAAGTGGTTCGATTGTGCCCAAGTGGCTTTGTTGTTTAAATGAAGTTGAGTGGCCTATATATGTTTTGCCGGAATGTTGATTCATTTCTGTTAAGAATTTCAGGTTCTCGATTTGTCCACTTTTTAGCAAAGGTCATGACGAAATTTTTCGTGAATTTCGCATGACTTGTGCTACAAACTAGACATATCGAGTTCCTGGATTAGCCGCACTGTGAAGGAGTCAACGTTCCTGCAAAACAATAGGCCTTTTTATGTCATTATTCATTGTATTAGGTCTAGAATTAATTGACTAGATTTAATCTTAGGAAACATGGCTATCAACGATGAAGGACAAGGTTCGGTGATTATGCGACAACGCTCACCGGGCGGCATTTAATTTTTTAGCCTTACCGACGATCAATCGATGTTGTTGCGGGCCCACCGGTGGCATCGGGACCTGAGACCGACACGCAGACCGGGTGCCGAGATCGAGACAAGGCGCCGAGACTCGCACCGCGCCGAGACCAAGCTGAGATCGAGACCGGCGCTGCCTCGGTGAGCGGAGCCGCATCAGAGAACCGAAAGCAAAGAGGCAGCGGCTTCCTAACAAACTCAGGACTACTAGACTGGTGGTCACGGAGGTGGACGACGGCAATTTTGAGCCAAAGGCGCCCAAGGAAGCGTGTCGATGCTACGGCAATCAAATAGGCTGCATCGTACGGACAACCGCCACCATCAACGATGAGAAACTACAGAAGATAGAAAATATGAGGAGCTCCCTCCTAAAGAAGTTTCACCAGATATTCTTGTTCCCGTGCCGTAATGAGAAGGATTATGAAGATCCAGACGAGGACCCGACAATGAAGAAGATAAACAAACACGCCATGACCAAGTTTAGCGATGTGTTGGACGCCTGGAAAACTCGAGTGAAAGAAAAGATCATCGACAAGAAGGAACCCTACTCCGAGATTGTAAAGGATAATCCGACAATCACGGAAGAGCAGTTTCAAATATTCAAGGAGGCTTGTGAGGCCGAAGCTGCCAAAAAAAGTCTAAGTACATGAAGGGTTTCAAGAGAGGAACATTGGGAGCCACCACCTCGGAAGCCGTGGTTACGGCGGAAAGAGGTCCAAATGGGCCAAGGAGGACACGGAAGCCGCGAGTCTGGGCATCCCAGACCCCTTAGCGGATTTCACCGTCCCGCGGGAGCGTGACGTCCTGAGGGCCCGACACAGTTTGGACCTAGTGAAGAAGGTTTATGAGACAACACCGGTCATTACGGAGTTCATGAGACTGCTGGTAATTTTTAGTTTCTGATCAATTCAACTGCACACATTAGTCATATTTGTAAACGATCCTTGTGCCTTTCGCAGATAGAGCAGCACAGGATTGCGGCCGAAAGCGACTCGCCGTCTGAGGCATTGGCGAGGCCCAAGTGGGACACTCCATTCAACCGGGCGTTGAACATATTGAAACGACAACCGGTGGATACTTGACCGTCGTATGGACGCATGCACGGTGTCGGAGACGGCGCCACGTGGAAGAAGTACTACCGTGAGACGACGGAGGAGAGAAAGGAAAGACGGAGGTTAACTGAAGAAAACATTGACAAGAAGGTTGAGATTGCGGTTGAGAAGAAATCATCTCAGACAGTCGCAACAGTGGTAGCTGCCGCAAAACAGGTGGTTGCAGATTTGTCTACTTCCTTGGTGACGGGCGTTTTCACTTGGACAAGGCAAAATCCAGAAGCAAATGCAGAGGACTTTCCCTTGCTGACTTCTTGGGAGCACTGCTCGCACCAGCTCCCCGCACCAGACGTGTTTCGGCGGTGCTTCGTCTTTGGCTGAGCTCGACGCCCTCAAGGTATCTGTCACACCGGCCCCCTTCAATATAAATGTATAATCTCCCGTTTTCGTTGCCTTTCGATGTCTCACTTCGCAGACTTTTCTTTGCAGGCCGACGAAATCCCGTGCACCATATTGTACACCATCGGCGGCCAGAAGGTGGACGTGGGGAAAGCGGCGATAATGGAGCCGAAGGAACCATTGTTCCACAGCCGCCGATCCCCGAACATCTTCAAGGTTTCCGTGGCTGCGGTCGAACCGGCCACGAGAATTTGCCTCCTCCAATACTACTGGTGGATGACGAGGAGACACCGCGCGGCTTGGTGATTGTTGCAATGGGTGGGTCCTGTTGTGGCTAAAGAGTCTGCTTGCCTGAGGCGGTCGGGAGCACACCCACGAGCACGCAGCCTTAGCAAGGTATGAACATCAACACCCCACCTACCCAATTAGCGTCGGGTGTGGGGTTGGGTGATAGCGGACGGGGTAAGGAGGAGGCTCCATTAGTCGCTGATGATGTCGCCATGGATGAGGATGAGGACGACGGTGGCGCTGAACAGTATGTCTATACTGGCGCCTCCTCGGAGTTTGAGCGTCATGAGTCGGTGCCTGAATTGCCGGTAGTAAAGAAGTCTAGGAAGAGAGCGAGGAAAGGCAAAAAGGTTGATTCTATGATCCAGCCGCCTCAGCAGCCTCGGCTTCAGGACCGTATAGATATCCCCGATGCGAATAAATGGCATATCCCCAGTCAACCAATCCTACCTGCAAGAGCGCTAGGGGCCAGATTCGGCGATCTGAGGAGACTTCATGACGATGTGCTTCGAGTAGAGAAAGGCCTCATCGCCTCGACAGTTCCAGGATACCCACTCTACGTGGTTAACGTTCTGCGGCAAATGTCGTACGTCGATAGCTTCCCCGTGGATAAGTTCTTCCTCTGATTCGATTACATATTCGACATGTTTCACGTGAAGAAGCTGGATTTTACGTTTGTTTGCCTTTATGCCTTGCACATGAACTACATCATCGGGGTTGAGGAGATACCTCATATCTGTGTCGTGACCCGTACTACATGCACGAGGGAATACATCGTCAATTTCATGCTCGCTAATAAGGACAAGGAGGCGATTCTCGTGCCTTATCATCCCGTGTAAGTCATCCGCGCTACTATCCTTCCTTCGATTTCAATCATTCATTTGCACGGTGGAGGCTAAGTAATTTGAGGTGTACTTATTTTGCGCAGTGGCGGGCGCGCCGTCCTCATCATCCTATACCCCCGATTCTCCCACGCTCTTTACTTGGACTCACGAGGAACATTCACAAAAGGATTACACCCACATCAAGGATGTTCTCGACAGTGCTATGTTTTACTACCAAGCAAGGGGTGGAGAGGTTAGGGACAAGAAGAGAAGGGGCGGCAGGCTCGCCTTCGGCCATAAGACCGACTTCTACTGCATCCAGCAACCGAACGATTCTCTTAATGATGAATTCTATGTCCTACACCACATGCTGGAGTACAGACGGGATCACGAGAACCTTCGCATGTCACCTACATCCGGCGATGCCCATATTCTGCAATGGGCAAAGAATGTAGGAGATATCGAGGATCATTGACTTCGAGCCGAGTTCTATCACATCCGGCGTGAACTTGACCAAATCATCATGAAGGAGGTCGTCAGAAAAACAGGGATGTTCTACGAAGAAGGAAAAATGTCGCGGGAAGACGTCCAAACACGGGTAGTCGCTCAGCGTCTCGACCTGAAGCTTTTCACTAGGCTCGGGGACTATCTCCCTGACATGGATGGATGGAACGACATGTTGGAGTGATTGTCGATATATGAAAATGTGTCCGTTTAGTCCATACTTTCTGTACGACAAAACTTTGAGTTATGCACGGTGAAACTTTATTTGTGATGTAATTAAACCGTCCTCCTCCTCGACTAGCGAAAATCACTCTAGTTAGGGCATTTTAGGGTACGATGAACTTTGTTATTTATGCTTATGATATGTTGTTTCTATTTTTGCCAAGTCTGTCTCTTTCTGTTGCTCAACTACATATATATATATATATATATATATATATATATATATATATATATATATATATATATGTTGCATATCATCGACTCATGTGATAATGCAGGTGCGTAGATCCTCGATGGTGAATAAGTGCTACGCTGAGGAGTATATATCGATAAGTGGCCGGAGTGTCGTGCCCAGTGTACCGGTTTCCGGTTCCGAGCGACGGACAGTAGTTAGTTTAGGTTCACACTAATGCGAGAGAGGCATACGAACTCATGTACTCAAAGTGATAGCTCTTCTCGCGTATGTCATTGTTTAGATGGATGACGATGTATTTGCAAGTAATCGAGACTTGTATCGCTATTTTCGAGATGATAACGAGAGACCACTTTGTGTTGGATGATGATTATGATGAGACTATTTGTATGTATATGCTATGATTACATTTGTGGTCTCGCAGGCATTTGTATGTGTATCATGACGACATTTGTATGTGCTAAAGATTCTTCTATAAAGCTTGTTCAAATACAAAACAATTATGCCGAAAAAAACAAAAAACTACTAAAATTAGCAGTAGCGAGTGTATGAAAGTTAGCAGCAGCGCCGCGATAGCAAAGAGCGTCCGGCCAGAGCGCTTAGAGCTAGTAGCGAGCGAAGCTTCCACTAAGCGCGCTGCTACTACACTTGTGTAGCAGAAGGCCGAGCAGCACGCTGCCATCGCTATGTGTTAGCTGTAGCGCCTTATTAGTAGCGCCACTCCCCGCGCTACCGATACACCTAAAACCCGCGCTGCTGCTAGCCTTTTCCCTTGTAGTGTGTGCTTATCTGTGGTGACAATGGGATATTCACGTGATCCACTTGATGTATGTTTTGGTGATCAAGTTGCGAGTTCCGTGACCTTGTGAACTTATGCATAGGGGTTGGCACACGTTTTCGTCTTGACTCTCCGATAGAAACTTTGGGGCACTCTTTGAAGTTCTTTGTGTTGGTTGAATAGATGAATCTGAGAATGTGTGATGAATATCGTATAATCATGCCCACGGATACTTGAGGTGACATTGGAGTATCTAGGTGACATTAGGGTTTTGGTTGATTTGTGTCTTAAGGTGTTATTCTAGTACGAACTCTATGATAGATCAAACGGAAAGAATAGCTTCGTGTTATTTTACTACGGACTCTTGAATAGATCGATCGTAAAGGATAACTTTGAGGTGGTTTCTGCCCCTACAATAATCTCTTCGTTTGTTCTCCGCTATTAGTGACTTTGGAGTGACTCTTTGTTGCATGTTGAGGGATAGTTATATGATCCAATTATGTTATTATTGTTGAGAGAACTTGCACTAGTGAAAGTATGAATCCTAGGCCTGGTTTCAACGCATTGCAATACCGTTTGTGCTCACTTTTATCATTAGTTACCTTGCTGTTTTTATATTTTCAGATTACAAAAACCTATATCTATTATCCATATTGCACTTGTATCACCATCTCATCGCCAAACTAGTGCACCTATACAATTTACCATTGTATTGGGTGTGTTGGGGACACAAGAGACTCTTTGTTATTTGGTTGCAGGGTTGTTTGAGAGAGTCCATCTTCATCCTATGCCTCCCACGGATTGATAAACCTTAGGTCATCCACTTGAGGTAAATTTTCTACTGTCCTACAAACCTCTACACTTGGAGGCCCAACAACATCTACAAGAAGAAGGTTGCGTAGTAGACATCACTGTGCCCCGATGGAAGCTGTCTTCTTGGGCTCCGTCGAGTGAACTTGAAATTTGACTATCTCGTCTGCTGGCTTGAAAGAAGTGGATTTAGGCCTTTTGTCAAGAACTTCGTTGTCTCTATCCACTATGGAGCGTAGAGCGGTGAGCTCCTCGGCCGCCAGGGCTTCAGATAGTGCCTCGAGGGCCACGCATGCGTTTTGTTTTCGGCGCGGAGTGCTATGTCCGGATCATTGACGATAATGATAACACCATTGGGCCCGGGCATTTTGAGCTTCATGTACCCGTAATGAGGTATGGTTTGAAAGTGTGTGAATGCGTCTCGCCCTAACAGGGCATGATATCCGCTGTTGAAAGGGGCCACTGTCGGTGTCAAAACCGGCGGATCTCGGGTAGGGGGTTCCGAACTGTGCGTCTAAGGCGGATGGTAACAGGAGGCGGGGGACACAATGTTTACCCAGGTTCAGGCCCTCTCGATGGAGGTAATACCCTATTTCCTGCTTGATTGATCTTGATGATATGAGTATTACAAGAGTTGATCTACCACGAGATCGTAGAGGCTAAACCCTAGAAGCTAGCCTATGATTATGATTGTTATTGTCCTACGGACTAAACCCTCCGGTTTATACAGACATCGGAGTGGGCTAGGGTTACACAGAGTCGGTTACAAGGGATGAGATCTACATATCCGAATTGCCAAGCTTGCCTTCCACGCAAAGGAGAGTCCCATCCGGACACGGGACGAAGTCTTCAATCTTGTATCTTCATAGTCCAACAGTATATAGTCAGGCTGTCCGAAGACCCCCTAATCCTGGACTCCCTCAGTAGCCCCTGAACCAGGCTTCAATGATGATGAGTCCGGCGCGCAGATCGTCTTCGGCATTGCAAGGCAGGTTCCTCCTCCGATTTTGAACACACGGATCGTGTCCGGCTCTGCAAAACAAATTCCACATACCACCGTAGAGAGTATAATATTCCACAAATCTAATCTGCTGACAAGTTTCATAGCATGACATCACGCCACGGCCCAGTCATGATTCGAATTGTTTTTCTCAGCCAGCTATTGCACATATTGCGAGGCGGTTTTCTTGGCACGTCTTGTTGAAGCAGAGATCGTGTCCCCTTATCATGGGATTCTCATCAATACGGGTGTAGGTAACCCAACCGTGCCATCAATCCTGACGCTTGGGGAATAAGCGAGTTTACCAGGCAAGTGGGGAGGCGCAGAATCCCTGCTGCCTTTATAAGGGGATAAGGACTCCCTTTCGCACCAACGCTTTCTTCATCCCGATCCATCCCCCTTCGCTCGAGCTCCAGCGCCCAAGCGTTCATCTTCTCCGCCCACAAAGGCCTTCCGAAAATGTCTGGATCCAGAGCAGGAGGCAAGTGGATGGCCTCTACCATCCGAGAGAAGGATATCAAAAAGCTTTGGGAGGTCGGGTATCTGGCCAAGAGAATCAGCCACCGTCTCCCGACGGCGGGACAGATCGTCCCTACTCCAGAACCCCATGAGAGGGTTGTATTCCTCCCTCACTTTGTCCGTGGGCTAGGGTTTCCCCTCCACCCGCTAGATTCAGCGGCATCATGTATTGTTACGGGATCGATCTTCACGATCTGTCCCCCAATTCCTTCCTCAACATTTCGACATTCATCGTCGTGTGCGAGGCTTTTCTCCGCATCTCGGCACATTTCGGCTTATGGCTGAAGATTTCTAATGTGAAGCCCAAGGTAGTGGGCGGCGAGCATGCCGAGAGCGGGGGTGCTATGGTGAGCAAGTGGCCAACGTCACATGGCCAACAGGCACCTTTAATGATTCCATCAAGGAGTGGCAACAGCAGTGTTTTTAAATCACCGAGCCGCCCGGCACGGAATGGGCCGCTACTCCCGAGTTTCAATCCGGAGCCCCTCTGCGGCTTACATCCTGGGTCAAGAAGGGCCTGAACTGGTCTTCGTACAACGAACTTTCGGTGCTCCAGACACGCGTTAATGATATGGAAGACAAGAACATCGAACTTGTCAATGTAGTCCAGGTGCTCCAGATGTTAGTTCGGCGGATCCTGCCTTGTCAACACCGGACTTGCAATCTATGGGAATTCGATCCGGCCAAGCACCAAACCCTGCGAGAGCTCTTTGGCTCCTCGCACAAAGACATTTGGAACGTGCTTTTCAAGTCCGGCAAATCATGGCCGGACTCAGCCGAGGACCGTGGGTATCAACTGTCCCACCCTGCAAGTTTGGTAAGTCATCACACTTTTTATCCGCATATCCCAAAGGAAACACTTAATGTGTTTTCCACAACTCTCGCAAGGCTGGACGAAGAAGGCGGAACGGATCCATTGTCCGGCCCCACTGCCCGAAGAACCGGCCATCCCACTTCTGACGGAGATGCTGGTCCCGGCGCCTTACAAGGTGTCGTAGAAGACGGCCGAGAAGGAGGCCAAAAAGACCCGGGGCGGCCTTCGTCGCCACGGCACTTCGAACACAATATCCAAAGGCTCCAATGCCTGTTCCGCCTCCGAAGAGGACGACGAGGAGGAGGAAGATGAATCCCCCATGGGGGGAAGAAAGAAGAGGACGACCTCCCCACACTTGGAGGCCGAGTCGCCTAAAAGGGGAAAAGCTCCTCTTTGGAGGAGTCCACTGTCGTCGCCGACAGCGGCCCGGCGTGGGATCCCAGGGCCCAGCCCCCGGTGAACTCGTGAGTATATAAAGTCCGAGTATGTTTACGCGTCCAGACTCATCATGGCATAATATTTTAACCTATGCCATATTTTTTGTAGTCCGGCGAGGTCCCGTACCAAAAAATCCTCATCAGAGGATTCGCTGAGCTCGAATGCTATGGAGAGCGGGACGCCCCGAAGGCCCCTTCCCCCAAATACGTGAATAACACCGAGGCTTCGTCCCAGAAGGACCCCAGCCAAGGAGGAGAGGAAAAGACCGTGAAGGCGGTGCCTGGAGGTCAAACTTAAGGGGCCGGACACATGGGGGAGAAGATTCCCATGGGAGCTGACGGCGGGGGCCATCTTGAATTCGGCTCCCAGCCGGATGCAATTCCGGAGACCGACGTCGGCTCAGAATCAAGGTGCAGCCTCCCGCGGTGGGGGCGTGCCTATTCCTGTGCAACCTCTGTCCAACCAGAGGTGGCGGATGCTTTGTTGGTGGCGCTGAAGAGCGACTCCATCGTCGATGAACACCGTGCCCTTATGGGTGCGGTGATTGAGAAGATTCAGTCTGCTGAGAGTGGACTGAATGAAGCCTGTATCAGCCTTATAAAAGGTTTTGAGGTATGTTTTATGAGGTTTTGAAGAGTGTCATGGTATGGATAGTATCCCCTGATACACTGTTCGGTGAAAGAAAGAACCGGACAGATGATCAAATTTATGTTCGCAGGAAGACTCATTTGATGACATCTATCTCCCTTCTTTTATAAGCAGGCCTCAGAAGCTTGCCGCCTCTCATATCGCTGGAGGTCTCCGGACTGAATCAAAGTCTGGAGCGGGCCAAAGAAGAACTTGGCCAGTTGAAAATGCAGTTGGGAGATAAACAAGGTATGCGCAAGTCTTGTTCGCGTTTATTGAGAATGAATTTTAAGTATGATAAAATATTTTTCATGATTTGCGCTAGGGATGATGACCGAAGTCGAGGCTCTTAAGAAGGCTATGGGCAAGGCCGAGAAAAAGTCAACCATAGAGCAGGCTCTTCGTGAGAAGCACGAGGCCAGGGTTATTGAAGCTAAGCAGGAGCTTCAAGAGGCCGTGAACAAATGTGAGACCTTGGAGCAGAGTTTAACGGAGAAAGAATCCGAACTCACCAAGGCTCATCAGGCCACGAGCAATGCCCGGGGGGAAACCCAAAGCTCCCTGCAGGGGATCCAATAGGCGAGGAAGATCGCGGCGGGTAAGGCTTTTGTCCATGTAAAGCAAGTATTTGAGGAGAAAATTATGTTTCTAGTTTTGAATTCAGATTTCTCCAGGGGTATTTGCGGAGCTGCCCCGCAGCATATCGGATGCCGCCCAATTCTACCGAAATAAGAAAGGAACATCATGGATAAGCTCTTCTGTCGCAGATTTGGCACGAATTATCCGGTGCCTTTTTGTCGATCAACTCAAACAAATTGACCGAATCGCATAAGGTGGCGGAACTAGCCATGAAGGATTTGATTATCCGGCTATGGCCCGCCGAGCCGATTCCAAGCAGCTACTTCGGGCTCATGAAGCGGCCAGAGTGCACGCCTCGACTTGACGTCATCAAGCGGTCACCAGTATAGAGGGTGCGCGAATGGCCTTCGCCTCAAGAAAGGTGCACTGGGGGAAGATGGATGCTGAATAGCTGATGACCGAAGGACCGCCAGAGGGGAAGGAGCACCACAAACCCGAATTATATTATGAGAGTGTCCTGAAAGGATCCTACCTTGCAGCGGAGCTATGCACCAAGGACATTATGTTTCCATGAATGCAAATCATGTTGTCCTTTGTAATGTTTGAACAAGGTCATTTATATTATTTATTTCCTGATATATAAAATTTTATCCTCCTGCGCGGCCGTTTTATATATTAATCCTGAGAGTTGGCCAGTCGTCAGACGTCAGAAGTACGGGGGTGTTCGGGATAAACCCGATCACTCTTTATCCCAGTTTTGGGTCCTTCGAAGGAGGTGTTCAGCACAACGAACCAGGCAATCGGACTATAGGGCTTTATCACTCTCACTTAGCCATAGGAGCTTTAGGAAGGTAGGCGCAGCCCCTGGTGTTCGGAAGACCGCACGGGGGGCTCTATAAGCACCTGATCGGAAGAAGAAACGATCCATTGCATGCTGCATTGGTCATGTCATTATGCGGGAGAAATCCTTAAAGATTTTACAACCTCTCGAACAGCTGACCAGCTCTCGTCGTATCATGACAGTCAGTTTTTGGCTTTCTCTACTGAGGTGCTTGTCCGGAAGAATCGGGACACAATCGCAGTAGTTCTCCCAGTGCTACCTTAGCCGATAAAGCGGAACATAAGGTACCAAAACATGGGAGCCGGGAAAACCCAACTATTGACCCAAGACATGATTCGGAGCTGATGCATATAATGCTATAGGTTCGGGGTGCCGAACTTCCGTGAAGGTGTTCGGACTTTATTGCCGTATTATGGGTAAAACGAAGCCCATGGCATATTTGAAGGCATATCACGGTGTACGTATGCCACTTGAAAAAATAATTTTAATAAGAAATAACAGCAGATAAGCGTCATATGAATCCACATGTTGTATTTGAATAGTACGTCGATGCGTATGAGTACAGGTAATGTGATAAAAAAGAAATATGGTATGGAACCCATCGAGACCAGTGGGAAGAAGCTGTGTGCGGATCCGGAGTATAGTCGGATGGTCATCGCTGGGAATTTCTAAGGATTCCCGCGCTGCTCGAGCTGCCTCCATATCGCCTGGCCCCGGTCGGCGCAAAGGTGAACCTGCAAAGGAAATGTAAGAAATGTTTGTGTGCCGGAGAGCGGTTGAGCCGCTGTGTGCGGCCTGTCCTGGCCTTCGCCGGAGTGTTTAATTGAGCTCTGGATGAGCCGGGCTATCCTGCCATAAAGTAGTTCGGAGTCCTTTGACGGTGTCCGGGAGCCTGGCCGTCGACTCGAGGTTCGGCTGCAAGGTGGTGCTCGTTGCTTCTGCTGTTAAGGTAGCGGTGTGCTCGTTGGTGCCGAAGGAAAGTTCGGCCTTGCCATTAACCGTGATGACGCCGCGTGGACCGGGCATCTTGAGCTTACAGTAGGCATAATGTGGCACCGCGTTGAACCGAAAGCGAACGAGTTCGTCCGGCAAAGTGCTCGATAATCATCAAGGGAAGGGACGATTTCAAGATTAACTCTTCAAGACGGTAATTGTCCGGTGATCCTATGACTACCTCAAGGGTGATGGAGCCTGCATACCTGGCTTCCACACCGGTATAATGCCTCTGAAAGTGGCTTTAGTGGGTTTGATCACCGAATGATCGATGCCCATCTTGCGCACTGTGTCCTGGTAAAGCAGGTTTAGAGTGCTGCCTCCGTCCATAAGGACTCGTGTGAGGTGGAACCCGTCAATTATTGGGTCCAGGACTAGTGCAGCTGGATTTCCCTGATTGGCGTGACCCGAACGATCCGTGCAGTTGAAGGTGACCGGCCCTAGTTTATATTGTGGGACGACTAGTTCCGTTAAGTCGGCATCCCTAAGGGTGCGCATCCTGTCCGGGTTGGGAATGTGGGAGTTATTTACCACGTTCACCGTTTGGATTGGCGGGGGAAATTTCTTTTGCCCTCCTGTGCTTGGTGGTCTGGGCTC
This sequence comes from Aegilops bicornis, assembly GCA_021605145.1. Lineage (NCBI taxonomy): Eukaryota > Viridiplantae > Streptophyta > Magnoliopsida > Poales > Poaceae > Aegilops > Aegilops bicornis. Next base: position 536,670,796 of record CM038669.1, on the reverse strand, counting down.
TTCGTCGCCATCATCGCTTTGAGACCCCCCATCTCTGTTTTTGGCACCTGCCCTGCTGGCTTGTTTGAAGACCCAGCATTCTCTGTTGGTATGGGTGGCTGGCGTTCCTGGGGTGCCATGAATTTGGCATTGGTGGTCGAGTATGCAGTCCAGACTGGATGGACCCGAATTGTTATTTTTGAGTGGCCCTTTCCGTTGACCGGACTTAGAGCCACTAAATCCGGCATTAACTGCCGTATCTTCGACGTTTTCACCATATTTGCGGCGCTTGTGTTTGTTGCGTCGGGGTTTGCCGTTGCTATCTCTGGCCTCTGATGTGTCGGGTTTGCTTGCTGTGTTGTTGCTACGGGCCAACCAGCTATCTTCGCCCGCGCAGAAGCGGGTAATAAGCGTCGTGAGGGCTGCCATGGATTTTGGCTTCTCTTGGCCGAGATGTCGGGCGAGCCACTCGTCACGTATGTTATGTTTAAAGGCCGCTAGGGCTTCGGCATCCGGACAATCGACAATTTGGTTCTTTTTAGTTAGGAACCGAGTCCAGAATTTCCTTGCTGACTCTCCGGGCGGTTGTGTTATGTTACTTAAATCGTCAGCATCCCGTGGTCGCACATAAGTGCCCTGGAAGTTGTCCAGGAATGCATATGCCAGGTTCTCCCAACTTCCGATGGAGTTTGCCGGCAAGCTATTCAGCCAATGCCGAGCCGGCTCTTTGAGTTTTAGCGGGAGATACTTGATGGCGTGTAGATCATCCCCGCGGGCCATGTGAATGTGGAGGAAGAAGTCCTCTATCCATACCGCGGGGTCTGTAGTACCATCATATGATTCAATGTTCACGGGTTTAAATCCCTCTGGGAATTCGTGATCCATTACTTCATTTGTGAAGCATAGGGGGTGTGCGGCACCTCTGTGCCGGGCTATGTCACGACGCAGTTCATACGAGTCTTGTCTGCTGTATTCAGCCCGGTCGGATTTGCTTTTAGTATATCTGGCGTGACGATCATCGTCACGCGTTAGGGCGCGCCCCCGTGATTAGTAGATCGATCTTTTATGTCCTGCTTTGTTTTCCAATACGTTTCGCATGTCCTGCGTGTTGCCCCGGGCCTTGGTGTTTTTGTGTGACTGGTGATGAGGTGCGGGCTGGACTTCGGGTTGATATGTCGTTTTGTCTCGGCCACAGGGTGGCCGATCAGCCGCATCATACGCTGGTAGTGTGGGGTTTAATGCTTCCTCCTCGAGTTGGGGTAGCAACATGCGCTTTGGGTAACTCTTGGTTGTGCGCTCGAGTTCGTATTCCTCGGCTGCTAGGACCTCGGTCCATCTATCTGCAAGCAGATCTTGATCAGCTCGAAGCTATTGTTGCTTTTTCTTCAGGCTATTTGCTGTGGCTATAAGCCGGCGCTTGAAACGCTCCTGCTCGACGGGATCCTCAGGCACGATAAATTCTTCATCGTCGAGGCTCACCTCGTCTTCGGGGAGAGGCATGTAATTCTCATCCTCTAATTCTCCATCTGTTGCCTGTTCCTGAGGGCTAGCTTGCCCATCCTCCCGGTCGAGGCCTGGCTGGAGGGGATTGTCTTCGTCTTCGGCACTATCCGGAGCGTTATTGTCTCTTGTGCCGGTATCGCTGCTTCTGCTATGGCGGGACTTAGAGCAGCGCCGCTGACGCCGGTGCTTCGATTGCTTCTTGGAGGGATTATCCTCCGTTGCCTTATCGCCGTCGCCTTCTTTGGAGGTGTCCACCATGTATATATCATATGATGAGGTGGCAGTCCACCGCCCTGTGGGCGGTGGTTCCTGTTCGTCTCTTGCATCGTCGTCCATACCGTCAATGTCTTTGGAGCCGAAATCGAGCATGTCGGTTAAGTCGTCGACAGTGGCTACCAAGTGGGTGGTGGGTGGGGACCGAATTTCTTCGTCATCCGCTTCCCACTCAAGCGGTACATAGTTCGGCCAAGGGTCTCCAGACAAGGAGAGAAGCCTTAATGAGTTTAGCACGTCGCCCATGGAGAGTGCTGAAAGATATCCGCGAAGGAAAACTCCATGATCGGTGCCCAATCAGATTCCATAAGCACGGACGCAGGCGGTTCGGAGCCCGTGGCCGGGGATGAATCCAAGTGTCCGGCAACACGGGTCTCATAGGAGGTGAAGTCAGTATTCGGCTCTATCGCCGCTGAGTGTGTGGCCTCCGTGGCGGGGTCCATGTGCCCGTCCTCAGACGCCGCAATCTGCTCCGGATTGAGGGCCGGAGTAGCTACAGGTGTGATCTCCCGAACACCGTCCAATGACAGAGCTAAGTCGTGCTCATCGTGACTGTGTGGCACACCTGACATGGGTTCAAATCCGTCGAAGATCAAGTCTCCGCGTATGTCGGCGGTATAGTTCAAGCTTCCGAACCTGACCTGATGGCCAGGGGCGTAGCTCTCGAGTTGGCCCGCAGTACGAAGCCGCCGAATACGAAGAGCTGTCCGGGGAGGAAAACCTCGCCCTGGTTCGCATCGTTGCCGATGATCGAAGGAGCCATCAAGCCTTATGGTGACGACACAGTGGAACTCTCAATGAAAGCACCAATGTCGGTGTCAAAACCGGCAGATCTCGGGTAGGGGGTCCCGAATGCAAGCGCCTAAGGAGGATGGTAACAGGAGGCGGGGACACAATGTTTACCTGTGTTCGGGCCCTCTCGATGGAGGCAATACCCTACTTCCTTCTTGATTGATCTTGATGATATGAGTATTACAAGAGTTGATCTACCACGAGATCGTAGAGGCTAAACCCTAGAAGCTAGCCTATGATTACGATTGTTGTTGTCCTACGGACTAAACCCTCCGGTTTATATAGAGACCGGAGGGGGCTAGGGTTACACAGATTCGGTTACAAGGTAGGAGATCTACATATATGAATTGCCAAGCTTTCCTTCCACGCAAAGGAGAGTCCCATCCGGACACGGGATGAAGTCTTCAATCTTGTATCTTCATAGTCCAACAGTCCGGCCAAAGTATATAGTCCGGCTGTCTGAGGACCCCCTAATCCTGGACTCCCTTAGCCACCTAGAAGATTATCTCTTCGGACCTATAGTTCTCTGGTGTGCCGAATACCACGTCGAGTTCAATTTTCCCCGCGCATCTTGCTTCCCGACTCGGGATAATTCCTCAAAAAGTTGTATTGCTTAGCTCGATGCGGCTCCTGTTCGTTTGCATTTTATTGAGTGTTTCCTCGTAAAGGAGGTTTAGTCTGCCGCCGCCGTCCATGAGCACCTTAGTGAGGCGAAAGTTGTCTACAATTGGGTTTAGAACCAAAGCGGCCGGTGCTCGAACTGATCGGGCCCTTAGCTCGTCATTGGCGTTGAAGGTTATTGCCATATCGTTCCAAGGATTTATTGCAGCTACATGATTGACTTCGGCAAGGTCGGGGAGCGCCCTTTTACGCCGGTTGTTTGAAGAAAAGGTCTGAAGACCGTAAACAGATTGAGGTCATTATCCTCGGGGGAATGCCTCGCCGGGGTAGTGTTGGTGAGAATAGCCTCACCGCTTTTGGCTACCTGCCAGAGTATCAAACATGCCCGAAGCGTATGATTTGGTTCGGAATTTGGCGTCGTGTGTATCTGACAGGGCTTATCGAGCCATTCATCAAGGACAGTTATGTGTCCCGGTAAGGGCTTAGTTTTCCTTTCCGTGAAGTAATGATCAGGTGCCCCGTAAGGGTGCATCCGTTTTGCCCGGCCGGTGGGTGGCTTAAGGGCTTTCCAGGCACTTTACATTGCGCAATACTTCTGTACTATGTGTGTCAGGTCTGCAAAGTGCAGTATGCAGCGTCGATTGAGGCCATTAAGGATCCCCTCATTCGTATAGTTCACTACAAAAAAATATACTACCGTGCTGATACGTGTTTGTCACAATAGGTCACGTTTTCTGTCATGCATGTACATCCATGACAAATTTATGACAGAATCAAGATAGTCATACATGTGCTTTCGTAGAGGTGTTCCATGACATTACCAAAATTATCATCGCGGAAGTGTCCACTTCCATGACAATAAATCGCGCGTCACAGAAGTGCTTTCATCAAGGGTGACCGACACGTGGCATCCACCGTAACGGAACGCCGTTAAGCTATCGGGTCCGGTTTTGGATCCGGTAACCCGTTAACAGCCCCGACCAATGGGGATTTTCCACGTGTAAAATCATCATTGGCTGGAGGAAACACGTGTCGGCTCACCGTTGGGACAGATGTCATCCACTCATTGGACCCAAAGCGCCTATGATACGTCGACCCGTGGCACGGCCCAACAGAGGCCCATTCCTGTGAAAAGGCCAGCCCGCTTAACTTGGTAAAAGGTGGTGGGCGGCCCACGTAAAGCTCTGTTAACAGCCTATTCGCATATAGCTCATTTAACCCGCTAACCAGGGCCTGCCACGGCCTATCCGAATTAGGCCTAGTAGCGTCATCTGGGACGTCCAATATAGTTCCAGACCGTTTTAACTTCCGGCCCATGTATGGCCCATGACATCTTTCGGCCCATATGAGGCCCTTAGTAACCCTCGCCCCCTTAACGACCCATGGTAAAACTGGTCCGTAACGAATGGTGTATCACTTTATACCCATTAACGGCCCATTATTTGGTTGGGCCATTTCCAGCCCATGTTATCTTTCGGTCTTCTCAGGGCCCATTTATTCTTGGGCTCATTTCCAGCATTCGGTTACTTACGGCCCGTTACTGTCATTTTCTGCTTGTGGGCCAAATTCAGCCCGTGGTTACAGTCGGCCCGTTTGTGGCCCGTTAATACGTTGGGCTGTTTTCATGTCAAAAAAACCCATTGGGATGTTTTCATAGAGTTATCAAATACGGCCTATTAACGGCCCGTTATTGTCCACGAATAGTACGGCCCATGATTGGTGAAATAATGATACGCCCCGTAGAAGGCCCATGGATCCTACGGCTCGTAAAAGGCCCATGAATCGTACGGCCCGTAGAAGGCCCATGGATCCTACGGCCCGTATAGAAGGCCAATGGATCCTATGGAACGTAGAAGGCCCATGGATCATATGGCCCGCAGGAGGCCCATGGTTAAAACAGTTCGTGTGTTGCCATGATTATTTTGGCCTAGTTTCCAAAAATAGGTTATTGTGGCCACTAGAAAAACGTTGAAAAATATCTGCAATGACTACAAGCAAACAACTAAACAAGACAATAAGGAAATAAATAAGCAAGCAATTAACGCTAGCCTATTACCGCTATTACACATATTACATCCACTGGGCATCAAAGTTCGCCACCAGTGGAATTATAGGGAACAAAGCAGCATATTACATACACTGGCTGTCAAAATTGGCCACCAGTACAAATAAACGCGGCAGCAAAACAAGAGCATAACTGAAACAACTTCAGAAGAGCTCAAGAAACATGGTATCCACCATGCTGGCAATAAGCTTGGCAAGCTTATTAGCTTTGTCCTGTTTGGCGCTAAAATCCTCCAACACTTGCTGTTGCACCAGAAAGTATGCATCTCAATTCTCCAGGGACTTCCGCGGTCCTTCCGCTTCTTGTCGCAGCACAGCTGATCGATGTCTTTCAGCTTGTAGTTGAGACTCAAGAAACCAAACTGATTCAGACAGTGAGTTTGAATAGCTTGTGCAAGCGGTAGTGGCCAGTAACTCGAACACTAAACCAAGACAGGACTTTGGGGTTGTCTCACTGTCATCGAGATAGTCTTCCTTAGCTGTTTTATCAGCTTTGTTGGAGACCAACAAGGATGTGTCACTATCCTGAACCTTATCTGCATTACTTCCTTTACCATTGCATAATAAGGCACTCTTCCCAAATATTCTGTCAGCATTCTAAAAGAAGAAACAAGCAGACACATAATAGGTTTAGCATGTACATGTATATGAAACTCATTTTGGTGAACTAGTTCATTAGTAAGGTGGACAGGATTAAACTACCAAGTCTTCTATTGCGTATGTCGGCAGTATAGTTCAAGCTTCCGGACCTGACCTGATGGCCAGGGGCGTAGATCTCGGTCTGCTCCAGATGGCCAAGCGAGTTGGCCCGCAGTACAAAGCCGCCGAATACGAAGAGCTGCCCGGGGAGGAAAACTTTGCCCTGGATCGCATCGTTGCCGATGATCGAAGGAGACATCAAGCCTTATGGTGACGGCACAGTGGAACTCTCAATGAAAGCACCAATGTCGGTGTCAAAACCGGCGGATCTCGGGTAGGGGGTCTCGAGGCGTGCGTCTAAGGCGGATGGTAACAGGAGGCGGGGGACACAATGTTTACCCAGGTTCGGGCCCTCTCGATGGAGGTAATACCCTACTTCCTGCTTGATTGGTCTTGATGATATGAGTATTACAAGAGTTGATCTACCACAAGATCATAGAGGCTAAAACCTAGAAGCTAGCCTATGATTATGATTGTTGTTGTCCTGCGGACTAAACCCTCCAGTTTATATAGACACTGGAGGGGGCTAGGGTTACACAGAGTCGGTTACAAGGGAGGAGATCTACATATCCGAATTGCCAAGTTTTCTTCCATCAGTGCTCTTTTCTTTTTACGCACAAAGATGATATCCTTCGTCAGTTAACCTTGGTTGCGTCGGAGACGCAGTCGTCTTTCACGTTGGTGCAATTTTATCACACAATTGGCTATGAACCAAATGTTTCCTCGAAGAAGGATCGACATTGGTACTAAGAGCATAAGTTTTGTATTGATATCTAAGCCTTCTCACAACTTTGCCTCCAGCTCCCTTGTAATTTTATTTGTGCAGCTATTAGCTTTGATTAAAAAATGGTGTGGACTAAAAACCCGGATGGACGTAGTAGCCCTCCATTTTTATTTACTCCGCATATTAGATTTTACTGAAGTCAAAGTTTGTAAAGTTTGACCAAGTTTAGGCCGAACACAACAAACCATAATTATTAGAGAGGGCAAATTGTACATACTCTCAAACCTTTCCGATAATTGAAATTAAAATCCTTTATTTGTACACACTCTCACACATTTTCGATAATTTGGCGCATGTGTGGTTGTTCACTTAAGGGAGGGTAGTGTACCGCACGTGAAGGACGGGAAGTGCGACCAGGACGCGTGGATCGTTAGTTCATCGGAAGTACTCCCTCTGTTCCTAAATATTTGTCTTTCAAGTGGTTTGCAATGGACTACCACATACGGATGTATATAGACATTTTTTACAGTGTAGATTCACTCATTTTGCTCCGTATGTAGTCATTTGTTGAAATCTCTAGAAAGACAAATATTTAGGAACAGAGGGAGTAGTAGTTTTCTTCACTGATACATTAAATAAAGAGTTTTTTTCGTACTTACACAATTTAAAAAAAATTATGGAGAGAATAAGAAAACCACTCCACTATATATTAGTCGTATACACGAGTACTATATGGACGCAGCCTCATTGACTTTAGTGCACCTGCCTTTGGGTTTATGACAGGTGGGCCCAAAATGTGGGTGGCCCACCTGTCATACAGCCAAAAGCAGGTGCAGTTAAGGCACCGGAGCTCAGTCTGTACTAAAGTATATATATAAGCTGGAGCCTCAGCGCTTGTTCGCTAGGGTTTGCACTCTCCACACTCTCGCCGCACTACATATATATACACGCTGGAGGCTCAGCGTTCCTTTGCTAGGGTTTGCTATATTCACTGTCTCTCACCCTCTTCACCAGATCTAAACAAGACTGTGTTGTGGCCTCTGTCTCTCTCACCCCCCTCACAGCTGGCGAAGGAGGCGTCCGGATCCCGTCGCACCGGGAAGGGGAGGAGGTGCAGCGTTCACTCTATCGCCTTCGGCGAGGGAGGCAATCCACTGCCGGCTATGCTTTTCTCTTTCACCCAGCGCCTGTGCGGGAGGGCCACTGACCCCTTCTTCCTTGCTGTCGTACGTAGAGTGGGCAGATCCGACCTCCCGCTGCACGCCTTGCCACATCCCGATGACCCTAAGGTATAAGTTTCTTTGAAATCGTCATTGGTCTAGCTGCATGCTGATCTTTTTTTATTCTGTAGTTGAATCTAGGTCTTGGTTCAAAGAGGAAAGGAGGGTGAGGTGGGGTGGAGCATGAATCTTGGACATGGTTCAATGAGGAAAGGAGGGAGGGAAAGTAGTATAGACTAGCTATCCAGCCGCTTTGTTGGTCGAAAAGGGAAAAAGGGGGTAACCCAGTACACACATCTGTAAGGAACCGAACTCTTTGTTGAAAAGGGAAAGAAACTGGGGGGGTCGGGTAGTTTTTGCAGGACTAGATTTGCTGCCCTCAGATCAAAAAAAGTTTCAAAGAGAACAAATATGGGACCAACATAGATATGTTGCTTGGCTACATACTCTTCATCAGCCATTTATACGTGTGAACGCACATGGTGCTGGCATGTCCCATGTCCCATCCACATGATCATGCAGTGTGTTTTGAGATGTTGTGCTAATTGTATTGGTACTATTTCAAATAAATGTTTTTTTGATAGAAAGACTGTAAGGGAACCCCCTACAGTATAATTGGTGCAACAAACCGAAATTGCAAGTACCATGCCTTGAACCTGGGTGGGTGGGAAGGCATTAGCCCCTTCCCACCACTAGGCTATGCCTTAGTCTGCTATTTCAAATAAATGTTGAATTTAAGCTATTGTATTTTAAGTAATGCCACTCTCAGAATTAACTACTGAACTATTTTAAGAGAATTTCTCTATTAATATGAATCAATGCAACCGTTTTAGAAATGCTACTGTCCTATACTTTGTTTTCCATCAAGATAAGGTAGATGCTTCTTTTTGTGGCCGCATGTTTCATCCTCCTTTATTGGCAGTAATTGTTTCCTTTTTTGCCTCTGTTAAATCAGGGATATCTATTCAACTTGTTGCTATAGCAAACTTAAATGTCACACCGGCGACTTTACTTGATTTCAGAGTAACTGCACAAAACGAGATTGGATTTCCTATTCGTGTTGGCAGATTCGTACGTGATCTTGTGTGCGTCATGACAGGTTGGTACGTGCCTTCATCCACATGCTCGTGCAGTGTGTTTTGAGATGATGTGCTACTTGTATTGGTACTGTTTTAAATAAATGTTGAATCGAAGCTATTGTATTGCTGTCTTTTTCCCATTAAGTAGTGAACAAAAATGGGACCAACCCAGACATTATGCTTGTTGCTTTGTTACAACAAACTCTGCATCACCCCCTTTATAAGTAGATGGAAGCACATGTTGTTGTTGCACCCACTCTCCCCTGGAACTGTTTATGCTTTTTGTTAATCTAATGCCGCTGGTAAAATTAAGCAATGCCACTCTCAGAATTAACTACTGAATCTTATTTCAAAAATGCAACACTTGTTAGGGATTGGCGGGATTACCATTTTTGTGGCCGCATGTTTCATCCTCCTTTATTGCCCAGTAATTGATTCCTTTTTTGCCTCTGTTAAAACAGGGATGTTTATTCAACTTGTTGCTATTGCGACATTTTGCTTCGCTTAATTTTGGTGGAACTGCACAAAATGAGACTGGATTTCCATATATGTGTTTATATCTCTTTGAGATCTTCCTCACGAGTTGTTTCAAATCTTGGTATTGAAAGGTCAGCATCGACTTTCCTCAGAATTAACTACTGAATCTTAGTTCAAAACTACAACACTTGTTAGGGATTGGCGGGAGTACCATTTCTGTTAGGGATCGGCCGGAGTACATGTTTAAGAAATGTATTGTTCAGATAATGTCTCTGTTATTATATATCAGTTACAGTGTTTTACAAATGGTACTATCCTACTTTGTAGTTCTTTCTACATGTTTAACCAAGGTATTGTTAAGATAATGTCTCTGTTAAAATGAATCAGTCGCATTGTTTTAGGAATGATACTTTTCTGCTTTGTCGTTCTTTATACATGTTGAAACAAGGCATTGTTAAGATAATGTCTTAGTTAATATGAACGAATCACACTGATTGAGAATTGCTACTCTCCTGCTTTGTTTCCCATTATGATAAGGTAGATTAGTAGATGTTTTTCTTCTGGGAGTACAAGTGATCAACCATCATTTCTCAGGAATTGTTTCCCTTATACCTTTTGTTGCTTATAGGGATATCAAAATTAAAGCTCGGTTTTATTCCGACTTTGATTTTAGTTGAACTGCACAAAAGGAGCCAATGTGTCTAAGGCAAACTGCTGCATTAGTGGGTGAGGGAGTCCCGGATTAAGGGGTCCTCGGGCGTCCGGCCTATTATCGATGGGCCGGACTGACGGGCTGTGAAGACATGAAGGCCCAAGACTGAACCCGTGTCCGGATAGGACTCTCCTTGGCGTGGAAGGCAAGCTCGGCGATCAACTATGAAGATTCCTTCCTATGTAACTGACTCTATGTAACCCTAGATCCCCCCGGTATCTATATAAACCGGAGGCAATAGTCCGGAAAGGATATACTCATTACCATAGTCATACAGGCTAGATTCTAAGGTTTAGCCATTACGATCTTGTGGTAGATCAACTCTTATAACACTCATATTCATCAATATCAATCAAGCAGGAAGTAGGGTATTACCTCCATAGAGATGGCCCGAACCTGGGTAAACATCGTGTCCCCTGTCTCCTGTAACCACCGATCCTAGATGCACAGTTCGGGACCCCCTAAACGAGATCCGCCGGTTTTGACACCGACATTGGTGCTTTCATTGAGAGTTCCACTGTGTCATCGACGAAAGGTTGGATGGCCCCTTCAATCGTCTATAGTGATGTTGTCCAAGGAGAAACCTTCCTCACCGGACAGATTTTAGTCTTCGGTGGCTTCGTACTACGGGCCAACTCGCTTGGCCATCTGGAGCAGATCGATAGCTACGCCCCTGGCCACCAGGTCAGACTTGGAATCTTGAACTATGTCACGGATATCCGTGCAGACTTGATCTTCAATGGATTTGAGACCATGACGGTCGCTCCCCCTCGTTCCGATGAGCATGACTTAAATCTATCATCGGACCAGATTCAGGAGATGGTTCGTGTAACTGCTACGGCCTTAGATCCGGGGCAGATGGCACCATCCGAAGCCAAAGAGTCTGTGGCGTTGGAGCCGCACACAGACTCAACACCTGGGAATATCTGCGTCAATGCAATCCCGGACTCGTCTCCGGCTATAAATTCCTAACCACGTACACCTGCAGACACCTAGCCGGATCGGTCATCGACCTTCGAGTTCAGCGCCGCAGACGTCCTCCAACACTCGCCCTTGGGTGATGTGCTAAATTCATTAAAAACATGTCCTTGGTGGGGGACTCATAGCCGAACCATGTCCGGTTCGAACTCGAGGCTGATAATGGGGAATTTCACTTCCCACCCGCCACCCACTTCATAGCCACTGTCGAGGACTTAACCGACGTGCTTGACTATGGCTCCGAAGACACCGACGGCATGGACGACGATGCCGGCAAGGAGCAAGGCCAAGACCCGCCATTCACTGGACGTTGGACGGCCACCTCTTCATACGATGTGTACATGGTTGACGCACCTAAAAAAGCTAGTGACGATGACAAAGATGATCCAGTTGCGAATAAACCTTCTGAGACACAGTCCAAGCGTCGGCGCCCTAAATGCCGTTCTAAGCCACGTCGTTCAAAAGATGGCAACACTGGCACCAGAGAAAATAGTACTCCGGACGACGCCGAAAACAATGAAGACCCTATTGGAGCAGCATCCGAACAGGAGGAACAAGACAACGGGCAGGTTAACCCTGATAAACAGGCCATGCCAAATGACCCGGATGACGATAGTTATCGTCCACTCTTCGAGGATGAGGAAAGCCTCGGCAACGAGGATTTCATCGTGCCTGAGGCACCCCTCGAGCAGGAGTCCTTCAAGCGCCAGCTAATAGCTACTGCAAGAAGCCTGAAGAAAAAACAGCAGCAGCTTCAAGCTATCAAGACCTACTCATTGACAGATGGACTGATGTCCTGGCAGCCGAAGAATACGGCCTCAAGCGTCCAGCCAAGAGTTACCCAAAGCGCAAACTGCTACCTCAGTTCGATGAGGAGGCGTCGGAGCCCATACCTGCTTCACGCAATGCGGAACGACCACCACGTGGTTGGGATAGTGCGGCAGACCGACCACCCCGCGGTCGGGACAAAACGGCAACTCAGGCCGAACAACAGCCCGCCCCACTGCCTCGTAAAAACAGAGACAAAACAACTCGGGACTATACATACGACCTTCAGCAGGACCTGGACAATAGAGCAGGACACACCAGATCACTCTACGGATTGCGAGGACGCCTTTTGACTTGCGACGACGGCTACCTATTCGGACATGACAAACCTAGTCACGCCCGGGCCGACAACCACAGGCGAACTTCGTCGGAGGTGCGCCGCGACGTGGCCCGATACAGAGGCGCCGTGCACCCTCTCTCCTTCACAGATGAAGTACTGGATCATGAATTCCCCGAGGGGTTCAAACCCGTCAGTATTGAATCATACGACGGAACCACCGATCCCGCAGTGTGGATCAAAGATTTTATTCTCCACATCCATATGGCCCAAGGAGACAACCTCCACGCCATCAAATACCTCCCACTAAAATTAAAGGGCCAGCTAGACACTGGCTAAATAGCTTGCCTGAAGATTCCATCGGCAGCTGGGAGGACTTGGAAGAAGCTTTTCTTGACAACTTCCAAGGTACTTATGTCCGGCCACCAGATGCCGATGACTTAAGTCATATAGTTCAACAACCTGGAGAATCAGCCAGAAATTTCTGGACTAGGTTACTAACCAAAAAGAACCAAATCGTTGACTGTCCGGATGCCGAAGCCCTAGCGGCCTTCAAACACGGCATCCGTGACGAATGGCTTGCTCGCCACCTCGGCCAAGAAAAGCCGAAGTCTATGGCAGCCCTCACAGCACTCATGACCCGCTTTTGCGCGGGTGAAGATAGTTGGCTAGCTCGTAGAAAAAACATAGCCAACGAGGCAGGCCCCTTCGAGGCCAAAAACAGCATCGGCAAGACCCGGCACAATAGACACAAACACCAAAGTAATGGAGATAACACCGATGACACTGTAGTTCACGCCGGATTCAATGGCTCCAAGCCTAGCCAGCGAAAGAAACCTTATAAAAGGAACAGCGAGGGACCATCCAACTTGGACCGCATACTTGATCGTCCGTGCCAGATACATGGCACCCCAGGCAAACAAGCCAATCATACCAACAGAGATTGCCTGGTTTTCAAGCAAGCCAGCAAGTCAAATACCGAGAGCAAGGAAACGGGATCGCAAAGCGAGGACAACACTGGGCGGCAGAAGAAATTTCTCCCTCAAGTCAAAACGGTGAACATGATATATGCTACACACATACCCAAAAGGGAGCGCAAGCGCGCACTCAGGGACGTCTATGCGGCAGAGCCAGCCACCCCAAAATTCAATACGTGGTCGTCATTTCCGATCACCTTTGATCATCGAGATCATCCAACTAGTATTTGTCATGGCGGATCGGCCGCACTGGTCCTTGACCCAATCATCGACGGATTTCACCTAACACGAGTCCTAATGGACGGTGGTAGTAGCCTCAACCTACTCTATCGAGGATACGGGCACGGAAGATGGGCATTAATCCCTCACGAATCAAACCCACAAAGACTACCTTTAAAGGAGTCATACCAGGCGTAGAGGCCCGTTGTACGGGCTCAATCACGCTGGAGGTGGTCTTCGGTTCTCCGGACAACTTCCGAAGCGAAGAGTTAATCTTCGATATCGCCCCCTTCCGCAGCGGCTACCACGCACTGCTCGAATGAACCACATATGCTAGATTCAACACAGTGCCACACTACGCTTATCTCAAGCTCAAGATGCCCGGTCCATGCAGCGACATAACAATTAATGGAAACATGGAACGCTCCCTCCGTACTGAGGAGCACACAGCAGCCCTAGCTGCAGAGGTACAGAATGGCCTTCTCAAGCAGAACTATAATCCGGGTGCCGAGCCCCCGGACATCGTTAAGAGGGTCCGGACTACACTGCAACAGGACAGCTCGGCTCGTAAAGAGCTTGATTAGCAATTCGGCCTCCGTCCCACGCGTACATTAGAACGCGCCCAAAAAATATGGACAGAGGCATAGCTAGCTCGCGATCCACAGTGCGGCTCGACCAACCCCAGGATTCGCGTACCTTTTCTTTTCCATTTCAGGTCAATTCTCTCTTTTCGAGGTTTCTTCTGGCAACCCGTCTGTCGGACACACCAAGGAGGCAAGGAGCTTTGGCGCACAAGGGAACCCCCAGGTGGCCTCCGTTAACGATTGATATACCTGTTTTACATACCCGCACGCAGTTCGCACTTGGTCTTAGCATGTTAAATATCCTTTTTTGCTTATCATATTGCATGTACAAATACGCCACGACATATTAATCACATTATAAAAATAAAGGGCAGGGTCAATTTTTACGTAATCTTCCCCTTTCTTCCTTTGTATTTATTACTCGTTGCACGCGTACATTCTGGTACATATTACTGCGCCAGGGGCTTCATCACGCCCCGCATTACATCAACAAAAGTCCGAACACTTTTATAGTACAGTTCGGCACCCCAAACTTATAGCATAATATGCATCGGCTCCGAATCATGTCTTTGGTCAATAGTTGGGTTGCCCGGCTCATGTGTTTGCTACCTGACATTCCGCTATATCGGCTAGGGTAGAAAAGGGAGAACTACTTTGATTGTGTCCCGGTTCATCCGGATGAGAACCTCAGTAGAGAAAGCCGAAAACTGACTGTCCTGATGAGGCGAGAGCTGGTCAGCTGTTCGAGAGGTCTCAAATCCCTAGAGATTTTTTCCGCTTTATGCAAGGAATCGGTTTTTTCTGATTAGGCGTATATAACGCCCCTAGTTCGGCCTTCCGAACACCAGGGGCTTCGTCGAAATTTTCATGGTCAAACTCCTATGGCTAAGTGAGGGTAATAAAGGCTGTATAGTATGATTGCCTTGTTCGTTGCGCTAAACACTTCCTTTAAGGACCAAAATGTGGAGTAAAGAGTGTTTAGATTTATCCCAAACACCCTAGTACTATCTATGTGGGGGCAGAAGCCGACGATTGGTCAACCCTCAGATGTTAATAAATGGCCGCACAGGAGGTAAAATTTAATCACAAGCATCATATTACATACCAATCTTGTTTCATATTACAGGACAACCCGAATGTTTTCATGGGAATATCACCTCCTTTGCACATTGCTCTGCCACAAGGCGGGATCCCTCCAGGAAACCGTCGAAATACAGCTTGGGTCGCCGATGCTCCTTGCCCCGAGGTGGCCCTTCGGTCATCAACTTCTTGGCATCCATCTTCACCCAGTGTGTCTTGACACGCGCGAATGCCATCCGTGCACCCTCAATGCAGACTGGCCGCTTCATGACTTCAAGCCGTGGACAAGCACTCACAAGCCGATTTAGATGTCCAAAGTAGCTACCAGGCACGGGCTCGGCACGCCATAGCCGGACTATCAGGTCCTTCATGGCTAACTCGGCCAACTTGTGTAGCTCGACCAGCTGTTTCAACTGGTCGCTAAAGGGCACCGGATGTTCTAGTCCAAGATATTGGGACCAGAACAGCTTCTCCGTAGACATCCCTTCTTCGGCCCGGTAGAACTCGGCAGCATCCGATACGCTGCGCGGCAGATCTGTAAATGCCGCTGGAAAACATAAGTTCGGGTAAGTTCAAGGACCATTTCCCTTGCATACTGCCTTGCATAGCGACAGCCTTACCTGCCGCAATCTTCTTGGCCTCCTGGATTTCCTGGAGGGCGCTCTGGGCTTCGGCTCGGCCATCTTGCGCGCTCTTGCGGGCCTTAGCAAGTTTGGATTCTCGTGCCTTAGAGTCACGCTCCAAGGACTCGTACTTTTTGACGGCGTCGTGTAGCTCTTGCTGAACCTTGCTGACCCTAGCCTCGTGCTTCTCGCGCGCGGCACGTTCCTTGGCCGCTTTTTCCTCGGCCTCGGCGCCTTTTTGAGGGCCGCCACCTCGGTCGTGGCCCCTAGTAAAGCTCATTACACTTTAGTCAGCTTGAACCATTTATTCTTTAATATACACGTAGGTTACTGCATACCTTGGCTATCCTCTAGTTGCTTCTTCAGAAGGCTGAGCTCTTCCTCAGCCCGCTCCAGTTTCTGCTTCAGTCCGGAGACCTCCGCGGTCTGAGTGGTAGTAGCCCGCAACGAGGCCGGCTTATTCACATAGACACCTTATGTTAGACTCCTGCGAGAATTATCTTTGATCCTCTGTTCTGTTTTTTCTTTCCGGACACCGAACAGAGCATCAGGGGCTACTGTCTACATTATGATATTGTTCTTACAATTACATTACTCACCTCAAAGCCCGCTAGAAGGCTAGCGCAGGCTTCGGTCAGTCCGTTTTTGGCGGACTGAACCCTTTCAATCACCGTACCCATATGGGCACGGTGCTCATCCACAATGGAGGCGCCTTGTAGTGCTTCCAGTAGACGATCCGGCGCCTCCGGTTGGACAGAGGTCACCGGTTGCACACCCCCTCTTTTTGGGAAAAGCCGTTTGCCGGATTCCGGAGCCGTATACGTCTCCGGAATAGAATCCGGCTGAGGGTCGAGTAGAACTCAGCCCGCACCGTCCGTCTCCGTAGGGGCTTTTCCCCCCATATATCCGGCGGCCCGGGAGTCATCCTGGGGCGCCACCCTGACGATCTCCGGAGCCTACCCCCGGTCCGAGGAGGCCCTTTGGGAAGCTTCCTCGTCATCACCCTTGGTCGAAGGGGAGTAAGCGGGCGGCGATGACATGCTGGCCCTCTCCTTGGGGTCCGGCCAACCTTCTGATGAAGATCGCGGAGAACTGTCCCGAGCCGGACTGCAATAACACGATTCAAACATATAAATATTGCAAGGAGGAAAGAGCCGATGTTCGGGCGTGAATAAAGATTTCTGATACTTATGATGCGGCCCGAGGCTTGGTCCGGGAAGGCCACTCCGGACTGCTATCGACATCCCATGCGGAGTTATCCGCGGGGAAGACTTTCCCCCTCTTGGGTGCCTTCGTCTCCAGATTCGTGGAGGCCATTCTCTTCTTCCTCCCCACCTCGGGTGGGGAGTCATCTTCCTCTTCCTCCTCCTCGTCATCGTCCTCGGCGGACGAAGAGCGAGTTTTGTCTTCGGACATCACGTCCGGAGCGCCTTTTTGGCGAGGGCCCCTCCGGGCCCCTTTGGCCGCTTTGTTGGCCGCCTTCTCCGGCACCTCGTAAGGTGTTGGAAACAGCATTTTCGTCAGTAATGGAAATTCGGGGTCTTCGGGCAGCGGATCTGGATAGTTAATCCCACCTGCTACCTCGATCCAGGCCTGAAAACATGGACAGGAAGGCTTAGCCTTTTTCCTCAAAATATGCTAGTAAAGGATATGCCTTGAAAACATGAAACAACTTACCGAATTAGCCTGACATTGTAAGCTGAGCCCGCGATCCTCGGTCATGGGCGGTGGTGTCTCGCCGGCCTTGAAGAGCAGTTTCCAGATGTCTTCATGCGTCGTGCCGAAGAGCCCTAGTAGATTCTGGTGCTTGGCCGGATCGTACTCCCAAAGATAGCAAGTCCGGCGTTGGCACGGAAGAACCCGACGAATGAGCATGACCTGGATCACGTTGACGAACTTGATTTTCCTGTCTATCATGTTCTGGACGCATGTTTGGAGCCCGATCAGCTCGCTCGAGGGACCCCAAGTTAGGCACCTCTCTTGCCAGGAGGTGAGCCACATCAAGGTTCCCGATCGGAATTCAGGGGGCGCCGCTCAGTCAATGTCGAGCGGCTCGGTGATGTAGAACCACCCCGATTGCCACCCCTTAATTGTTTCCGCAAAGGAGCCTTCGGGCCAGGTAACATTGGGCATCTTGCCCACCATGGCGCCTCCACACTCTGCTTGTTCGCCGCTCACCACTTTCGGCTTCACATTAAAGGTCTTCAGCCATAGGCCGAAATGAGGTGGGATGTGGAGGAAGGCCTCGCACACGACAATGAATGCCGTGATGTTGAGAATAAAATTGGGGGCTAGGTCATGAAAGTCGAGCCCGTAGTAAAACATCAGTCCGCGGACGAATGGGTGGAGAGGGAATCCGAGCCCGCAGACAAAGTGTGTGAGAAACACAACCCTCTCATGGGGCTCGGGAGTGGGGACGATTTGCCCTTTTGCCGGGAGTCGATGAGCAATCTCCTTGGCTAGATATCCGGCCTCCCAGAGCTCCGTGATATCCTTCTTCTTAATGGAGGAGGCCATCCACTTGCCTCCAGCTCCGGATCCAGACATGTTTGGAGTTCTTTCTCGAACGAGGAAAAGCTAAAGCTTGGGCGCTCGAGCTCATGGATGGAAGGACTGAAGGAGAGAAAGGGTGTGGGTGAAGACAGGGAATCCTTATCCCCTTATAAAGGCCGCGAATATCAAGCGCCTCCCAACTCGCCCTGAAAGCTCGCCTATTCCCAAGGCCTGTGTAAATGGCACGGTTGGGTTACCCATACCCGCATTGATGAAAATCCCACGATAAGGGGACACGATCTCTTCTTTGACAAGACGTGCGAATGGCAACCGCTTCTCAGAACGTGGAGCGGCGGGCACAGAAACGGTTCGGAATTATGACCGGTCGAACGTGATGTCATGCTGCAAAAAAAATTGTCAGCAGATTGGATTCTTGTAAAACTATATTTTCTCTGTGGTTGTGTATGGTGTGTGTGATAGGTCTGGATACTATCATTGCGTCCGAAGACTATCTTGGAGTTCGGAAAGAAGGGAACCCGCCTTGCAATGCCGAAGACAATCTGCGCGCCGGACTCCTCGTCATTCAAGCCAGGTTCAGGGGCTACTGAAGGAGTCCCGGATTAAGGGGTCCTCAAGCGTCCGGCCTACTATCGATGGGCCGGACTGACGGGCTGTGAAGGCATGAAGGCCCAATACTGAACCTGTGTCTGGATAGGACTCTCCTTTGCGTGGAAAGCAAGCTCAGCGATCAACTATGAAGATTCCTTCCTATGTAACCGACTCTATGTAACACTAGATCCCCCCGGTGTCTATATAAACCAGAGGGAGTATTCCGGAAAGGATATACTCATTACCATAGTCATACAGGCTAGAATTCTAGGGTTTAGCCATTACGATCTCGTGGTAGATCAACTCTTGTAACACTCATATTCATCAAGATCAATCAAGCAGGAAGTAGGGTATTACCTCCATAGAGAGGGCCCGAACCTGGGTAAACATCGTGTCCCTTGTCTCCTGTAACCATCGATCCTAGACGCACAGTTTGGGACCCCCTACACGAGATCCGCCGGTTTTGACACCGACAGTGGGTCCAGTTGGTCTTACCACTTTGCAGAAAGAAGCAGTCACTATTTTCACTACATTACACAAGGAATGATCGAGAAGCTTTACAGAGTATTAGTAGACGCTAGTGACATGACTAGTCTGCAGAGAGCATAGGAAACTCTACAACACGTGGAGTGCACTGGGCAAAAAGTGCCTGAGGGAGTCCCGGACTAGGGGGTGTCCGGATAGCCGGACTATCGTCACGGCCGGACTCGAAGACTATGAAGATACAAGATTGAAGACTTCGTCCCGTGTCCGGATGGGACTTTCCTTGGCGTGGAAGGCAAGCTTGGCGTCTGGATATGTAGATCTCCTACCATTGTAACCGACTCTGTGTAACCCTAACCTATCCCGTGTCTATATAAACCGGAGGGTTTTAGTCCATAGGAAGAACAACAATCATATCATAGGCTAGCTTCTAGGGTTTAGCCTCCTTGATCTCGTGGTAGATCTACTCTTGTACTACCCATATCATCAATATTAATCAAGCAGGAGTAGGGTATTAGCTCCATCGAGAGGGCCCGAACCTGGGTAAAAACATCGTGTCCCTTGTCTCATGTTACCATCCGCCTAGACGCACAGTTCGGGACCCCCTACCCGAGATCCGCCGGTTTTGACACCGATAGGCCCGATGGCTCCTTCGATCATCAACAACGACGCGCTCCAGGGTGAGACTTTTATCCCCGGACAGATCTTCATATTCGGCGGCTTTGCTGCGGGCAATTAAGCTTGGCCATCCGGAGCAGATCGAAAGCTACACCCCCGCCATCAGGTCGATTTGGAAGCTTTGAACTATACGGCCGATATCCGCGGAGACTTGATCTTGACGGATTCGAGCCGCAGCCAAGTGTGCCGCCTTTGTCTCGATGGGCATGATCTAGCTCTGCGGCCGAGCGGTGCCTGGAGGCCACACGATATCCGCTCCGACCCTTATTCCGAGCCGGATTCCCCGATCGAGGGCAGTGGTTGGACACCGCCTCGGGGCTACAATCTCTACGGCGATCGAGCCGAACTCCATCCCTGTCGCTGCGAAGACCTCGACTCTGTGGTGCGGACTCCTCTCCGGACTCAACCCTCCGCCCGCCAATCTGATCCGATTGGGTGCGGTCATGGAGTTCACTTTGCAGCGGACATCTTTCAGACTCGCCCTTTGGCGACATCCTGAATTCACTAAAGTCTCTCTCTTTATCCGGAGAGCCTGGCGGACTACGGACAGGAAGGTTGGGATGCGGACGACGAAGAAATTCAACGCCCACCCACCACCCACTTTGTAGCCACTGTCGATGATCTAACCGACATGCTAGACTACGACTCTGAAGAAATCTACGGTATGGACGACGATGCCGGAGACGACCAAGACCCAGCGCCTACAGGGCACTGGAAGGCCACCTCGTCATATGACATATATATGGTGGACATCCCAAAAGATGGGAACGGCGATGGAACAACGGAGGATGACCCCTCAAGAAATGTACCAAGCGCCGACGCTGGCCGGGCGCTGCTCTAAATCCCGCCACAATAAAAACGGTGATTCCGGCACGGGAGATAATAACACCCCGGACATTGCCGAAGAGAACCCCCTCCAGCAGGACTCAGCGCAGGAGGAGGGAGAAGCAAGCCCGCACGACGGTGCGGCAGAAAGAGAGGTTGAGGATGATAATTATGCGCCTCCCTCCGAAGATGAGGCAAGCCTCGACAACGGCAATTTAATTTGTCGTGCCCGAGGATCCCGCCGACAGAGCGCTTTCAAACGCAGGCTTATGGCCACGACAAGCAGCCTCAAGAAAAGCAGCAACAGCTTAGAGCTGACCAGGATCTCGCTAGGCTGATGATGGACCAAGTCCTTGCAGCCAAGAGTATGAACTTCGAAGCCCCTCAAAAGCTACCCCAAAGCGAAGGGCGTTGCCTCGATCGGAGGAGGAAGCACCCAAGTCACCAGCGCCGCGACATGGCAGATCGGCCACCCGTGGTCGCGACAGAAGCCTCTCGGCCCTCCGCTCAAGCCACACCCCGACGCCGCTCAAAAAGTAGCAAGGCACGAGAAAACGCGCCGGACTTGCAAGATATATTGGAGGATAAGGCAAAACATACAAGATCGATCTACGGATCGCGTGGGCGCCCAGCGACACGGGATGATTACCGTCGCGCGGATCTGACAAACCCGGCCGGGCGAACACGATGAGACAAAGCTCATACGAGCTACGCCGTGATATAGCCCAATATAGAGGCGCCGCACACCCACTATGCTTCACAGATGAAGTAATGGATAATCAAATCCCCGAGGGCTTTAAACCCGTAAACATCGAATCATATGATGGTACTACAGATCCTGCGGTCTGGATCAAGGACTATCTCCTCCATATCCACATGGCCCGCGGTGATGATCTACATGCCATCAAATACCTCCCACTCAAGCTTAAAGGACCAGCTCGGCATTGGCTCAACAGCTTGCCGCCAGAATCAATTGGTTGTTGGGAGGACCTGGAAGCCGCATTCGTTGATAACTTCCAGGGCACATATGTGCGACCACCAGACGCAGATGACCTTAGCCACATAATTCAGCAGCCAGAAGAATCGGCCAGACAATTCTGGACACGTTTCCTAACAAAGAAAAATCAAATCGTTGATTGTCCGGGATGCAGAGGCCCTTGCAGCCTTCAAACATAACATCCGCGATGAGTGGCTTGCCCGGCACCTAGGACAGGAAAAGCCAAAATCCATGGCAGCCCTCACAACACTCATGACCCGCTTTTGTGCGGGAGAGGACAGTTGGCTAGCTCGAAGCAACAACTTGGCCAAACATCCTGACAGTTCGGATACCAAGGACAGCAATGGCAGGTCGCGTCGCAACAAGAATAAGCGCCGCATTCACGGTGATAATACTGAAGATAGGGTCGTCAATGCCGGATTCATAGGCTCTAAACCCGGTCAACGGAAGAAGCCATTCAAAAGAAATACCCAGGGCCCGTCCAACTTGGACCGAATACTCGATCACCTGTGCCAGATACATGGCACCCCCGAAAAACCAGCCAATCACACCAACAGGGATTGTTGGGTGTTCAAGCAGGCAGGCAAGTTAAGTTCCGAACTCAATGAAAAGGGGCTGCATAGCGATGACGAGGAAGAGCCCCGGCCGCCGAATAATAGAGGACATAAAGGTTTTCCCACACAAGTGCGAACAGTGAACATGATATACGCAACCCACATACCCAAAAGGGAGCGGAAGCGTGCACTACGGGACGTATATGAGATGGAGCCAGTCGGCCCAAAGTTCAACCCATGGTCTTCCTGCCCGATCACCTTCGATCGGAGGGACCACCCCACTAGCATCCGTCACGGCGGCTTCACCGCATTGGTTCTTGACCCAATTATTGACGGATTTCATCTCACCAGAGTCCTGATGGACGGCGGTAGCAGCCTGAACCTGCTTTGTCGGGATACAGTGCGCAAAATGGGCATAGACCCCTCAAGGATTAAACCTACAAAGACGACCTTTAAAGGCGTCATACCGGGTGTAGAGGCCAATTGTACAGACTCAGTCACACTCGAAGTGGTCTTCGGATCTCCGGATAACTTCCAAAGCGAAGAGTTAATCTTCGACATCGTCCCATTCTGCAGCGGCTATCATGCACTGCTCGGACGAACCGCATTTACAAAGTTCAATGCGGTGCCGCACTACGCATACCTCAAGCTCAAGATGCCAGGCCCTCGAGGAGTAATCACGGTCAATGGAAACACCGAACGCTCTCTCCAAACGGAGGAGCATACGGCGGCTCTCACGGCGGAGGTGCAAAGCAGCCTCTCACGACAATTCTCGAGTCCGGCCACTAAGCGTCCGGACACCGCCAAGCGCGCCCGGAGTAACCTGCAACAAGACCACCCGGCACGATTCAAGCACGATTAGGAATCCAGCCCCAACCCCAACCCTCACGAAATTGCGAAACTAGTATTACGCTGTACATAATTACGCCTGGAGATACCATGGGCATATGGGGAGGGGCAAGACAACGGCACGCCAAGAATGCGGCTCGACCGCACTGTGGGCTCCCATTTGTGTCATTTCCTTTTTCTTTTCCTTTTTTCCTTTTTTACTTTCAGGACTCCGTCTTTGAGAAGTCCCGTCCGCACTCGAATCGCCGAACTCACGATGCAACAGCCAGGGAAGCGGAAAGCCACATCGAGTGTTCAGGTGGTCTCTATTACGAGCATTATACCTGTTTTACATACCAACCCGCAGCTTACCCCTGGAGGGGGACATGTTAGATAGTCCCATCCTTGCTTATCGCACTATTTGTGTCATTCTGCTCCCATTGCAGTACCTTTTTGAATAAACAATACATAGCTTTCGCTTATTATTGCTCTACTTCCTTTATATATACATATGTTCATTTCACGACATGTTGCAACCGTACACTTTGGTACAGCCAATACACCAGGGGCTTAAGTATCCCAAAATTATGGTGTGATAAGTCCGAACACTTTCACAAGTGCGGCACCCCGAACTTATAGCATTATATGAATTGGCTCCGAATCATGTCTTGGGTCAATAGTTGGGTTTGCCCGGCTCCGTGTTTTGGTACCTTACGTTCCGCTATATCGGCTAAGGTAGCACCGGGAGAACCACTGCGATTGTGCCCCAGTTATGTTGGGTCGAGCACCTCAGTGGAGAAAGCTAAAACTGACCGTCATGATAAGGCGAGAGCCGGTCGCTGTTCGAGAGGGTTTTTTCGAGTCCCTAAAGACTTATGCCGCTTAGAGCGAGGAACCGAATTGTCCGCCAAGGCGTGGATAGCGCCCGAACTCGGTCTTCCGAATACTAGGGGCTTCACGAAATTTAAAATTATAGAATTCTATGGCTAAGTGAGAGTGTTCAAGCATTATAAGTCCGGTTGCCTTGTTCGTTGTGTTGAGCGCCTCCTAGATGGACCCAAGAATGGGAACAAGAGTGCTCAAGTTTATCCCGAACACCCCAACACTCGTGGCATGGGGCTGAAATAACGACTTGCCATCTCTCAAATTTGATAAACGGCCGCCTGAAGGTAATATTTTAAATTAATAAGCGTTGCTTAGCGCATATGAACAAGTTTTCAGCGTCACGGGATAATAAATGCGAGTTTATTCAAAAATTACATCTTTGGAGCACTCATCCGCTATTCGGCGGGCACCCTTCAGAGGCCCTCATAGTACATTTCGGGCGCGATGCTCATGGCCCTTCGGTGACCCGTCCGTCACAAGCCTCTTCGCATCCAGCTTGCCCCAGCAGCACTTTAGCACGGCAAGGGCCCGACGGACACCTTCAATGCAGACGGAGCGCTTGATGACTTCAAGCCGCGGACAGGCATCCACCACCGCTGCACCAAGTCAAGTAGCTCCGGGCATGGCCTCCAATGGCCCTGACCGCCTATAAGGCCCTTCATGGCCTGTTCGGCGACCTTAGGGAGCTCGACCAGCTGCTTCACTGGTCGCTCAGGCACCGGATGGTCGGCCTCAAAGATACCGAGACCAGAACACCTTTTCCGTCGAGCTCCCCTCCTTGGCGGCGGTAGAATGCGGCAGCATCGGACACACCACGGGCAACTGTGAATGCTCTGGAGAGCTCCGAATCCGGGTAAGTAATAGGTAATTCACTTTCACATGCTTACTTTGCATAAAGAATGCCTTACCGCCGCTATCTTCTTTAAAGACTCAATTTCATGGAGGGCTTTTGGGCCTCGGCCTTAGCAGCTTTGGCACTCTCAAGAGCCGAGGCGAGCTCGGACTCTCGAGTCTTCGAGTCACGCTCCAAACTCTCGTGTTTTTCCATGAGAGCTTGGAGCTCTTGCCGTACCTTTCCCAGCTGCGCTTCTCCTTTCTCTCGCTCGATGCGTTCCGCAACCGCTTTGTTTTCGGCCACGGACACTGCTTCCTTCAGGGTCGCCACCTCATTCGTGGCCCCTGGAGTACCCAATTTATTCCTGTTATTTTTTGCAACCAAAACCTTTTCTATAAGGTATTTCTTTAATAAGGTATTACTTACCTTCCTTGTCCTCGAGCTGCTTCTTGGCTTGTCCGAGCTCGTTCTCGGACCGCCGAGGTTCTGCTTTAATACATTGACCTCCATGATCGGTCTGGCAGAGGTCGGCAGCCTGCATTCCCATATTTACATACTTATGTTAGACTCCTGCGTATATCTTTTTAGATCCTTAGTCCGGCTTTTCTGTCCGAACACCGAACTAAGCATCAGGGGCTACTGTCTATGCGGTTATATTTTTACATATTCTAAAAACTTACCTCAAAGCCTGTTAGAAGGCTGGTATGCAGCTGTCAGCCCGCTCTTGGCGGACTGAACTGTCCGGATCACCGCACTCATAACAGTGCGGTGCTCCTCCTTGATGGAAGCGCCGTTAAGCGCCTCCAGTAAGCTATCCGGTGCCTCCGGTTGGACGGAGGACACCAGCGTCTTACCCTTCTTCCGAAGGGTCCACTTGCCGGACTCCGGAACCACTGAAGGTTCCGGCATGGAGACCGGACAAGGGTCGGGCCTAAAGCCCCTGGGGGTCTTGCCCCCCGCGCGCCTGGAGTCCGGGAAGTTGCCTTGTGGCACCTCCTGCGCTACCTCCTCTTGACCAAGCCCCTCTTGGGGCCCTTGTGGCGTCGTCTGCAGCATGAGGCGAGGAGGTGGTCGGAAGCAGGTACTCTCCATTTCCGACGAGCCCAGGACCCACTCGATGAATCGGCAAACCGCCCTTGGGCGGGCTGCCTGATTGTTCGACATTAGAGAACACTCTGCAATAATAAAAAGCCATGGGTATCCAGGACACTTACGATCTCGCCAGGGCTTGGCCCTCGTGAGGCCAATCCTCCTCGTCGTCGCCGGCGTTGGTGGAGAAGTCCCGAGGAAGGGTTCTTCCTTCTTGGACCCTCCGCCTCCCGGTCAGGCGGCCTTCCTTTTCTTCTCCTCCCACTGGGGAGGAGCTTCTTCTTCTTCCTCCTCATCTTCGTGGAGAAGATTCCGCTTGAATCGGACAAGACACTGGCGCCGGGAGCTCCTTCGAGTTCCCGTGGCCTCCTTTCTTAGCCTTCTTCTCCGGCACCACATGGGTGCCGGAGCCAGCAGCCGTCAATCGGGCGTCCGCTGGGTCTTCTGGCGAAGGAGCCGGACAGTTAATCTGTCCGGACGTCTCCAGCCAGTCCTGTCAAAGATTAGGGAGTTTTAGATCCCACGTAGAGTCAATCTATGAAATAAGAGTCCCGTAAAGGGTAAAATAACTTACCTCGCCGACTTGACGCTGCGAGCTGTATCCGCGATCTTTGGTAGCGGATGCTGGGGCTTCGGCGCCCTTGAACAGCACCTTCCAGGCGTCTTCGTACGTAGTGTCAAAGAGCCGGCTCAAGGTTTGGTGTTGTGCCGGATCGAACTCCCACAAGTTAAAAGCCCTTTGTTGGCATGGGAGAATCCGGCGGATGAGGATCACCTGGATTACGTCGACAAGCCTAAGATTCTTGGCCACCAGGTTTCGGACGCATATTTGAAGTCCGGATGTCTCGTCCGAATTCCCCCACGTCAGGCCCGTCTCTTTCCATGACGAGAGCCGTGTGGTGAATCCAGATCTGAACTCGGGGGCCGCCACCCATTTGGTGTTGCGGGGCTCGGTGATGTAGAACCACCCCGATTGCCACCCCTTTATTATCTCCACGAAGGCGCCCTCGAGCCATGGCACTTTGGCCATCTTGCCAACCATGGCGCCTCCGCACTCCGCTTGACGGCCGCCCACTACCTTCGGCCGGACGTTGAAGATCTTCAGCCATAAGCCGAAGTGGGGCTGGATGCAGAGGAAGGCCTCGCACACGACGATAAACGCCGAGATGTTGAGGATGAAATTCGGGGCCAGGTCGTGGAAGTCCAGGGCGTAGTAGAACATGAGCCCCCGGACAAATGGGTGAAGTGGAAACCCTAGTCCGCGGAGGAAGTGGGGGAGAAACACTACCCTCTTATGGGGCCCGGGGGTTGGAATAAGCTGCCCCGCTTCAGGCAGCCTGTGCGCAATGTCGCCGGACAAGTATCCGGCCTCTGATGTGCCCCTCCATGACAGAGGAGGCCATCCACCTGCCTCCCGCTCCTGACATGGTTGGAGAAGGTCGAGGTGGGATGTGCGGACTTGGGCGCTGGACCTCGAGTGCGTGGAAATGGATAAGCAAAGGAGGAAGAAGGCGTGGGTGAAAAGGTGGATCCTTATCCCCTTATATAGACGGACGAAGCTATGCGTCCCCCACCAGCCTGGTAAAACTCGCTTATTTCCCAAGCGCCGTAATCAATGGCGCGGATGGGTTACCCACGTCCGTATTGATGAGAATCCCGGAATAAGGGGGCACGATCTATGCTTTGATAAGACGTGCCAAGGAAACTGCCTCGCTAAACACGCTGAGGTGGAACAGTAAAAAACGATTCATATAAAGGCCTGGCCGTGGTGTGATGTCACGCCGCGGAATACATCAGCAGATCTGTGCAAAAATTATTCTCTCTACGGTGTTATGTGGAACTTGTTTTGCAGAGCCGGACACTATCCTTGTGTTCAAAACCTTCTATGAAGTATTCGGAGGAGGAACCCGCCTCGCAATGTCGAAGACAATCAACGCGCCGGACTCGTCGTCATTGAAGCCTGGTTCAGGGGCTACTGAGGGAGTCCCGGACTAGGGGGTGTCCGGATAGCCGGACTATCGTCACGGCCGGACTCCAAGACTATGAAGATACAAGATTGAAGACTTCGTCCCGTGTCCGGATGGGACTTTCCTTGGCGTGGAAGGCAAGCTTGGCGATACGGATATGTAGATCTCCTACCATTGTAACCGACTGTGTAACCCTAACCTATCCGGTGTCTATATAAACCGGAGGGTTTTAGTCCGTAGGATCGAACAACAATCATACCATAGGCTAGCTTCTAGGGTTTAGCCTCCTTGATCTCGTGGTAGATCTACTCTTGTACTACCCATATCATCAATATTAATCAAGCGGGAGTAGGGTATTACCTCCATCGAGAGGGCCCGAACCTGGGTAAAAACATCGTGTCCCTTGTCTCCTGTTACCATCCGCCTAGACGCACAGTTCGGGACCCCCTACCCGAGATCCGCCGGTTTTGACACCGACAGTGCCCAAACAAGTACAGGAAGCCAGGACAGGACTCCAAATCTGTCAATGTCATTCTAAGCAACAATGAGGGGCATCTGGGTATGGTAATCTGTTTACCGTACTTTCAGTTTGTTAGTCCACCGATTGGTGGGTTGACACTAGGGCCAATATTCATGTGTGTGCTGCTGTGTCTTTGTTTTCTTGCAGCATATAAATACGATATCCACAGGGATGCTCACCTTGATTTTACTGGAACTGCACAAAATGTCTAGATGGTTTGTGTCCTCCATAATACTTCATCATGCACAATACATCGAATGGTTCTCTAATCATTCGTCGTCACCTTGAGCCACCGGACTATATGTTTGAATGGTGCTGCTAGCGTCGGCCATTAAGAAGGGTAAGAAGAAATACAAAAAGAGAGATGGCTGCTTTACTTGTGGTTCGGAGGAACACTGGGCAAACAAGTACCAAGAAGCCGTGACAGACTCCAAGTCTGTCAATGTCACTCTAAGCAACAATGATGGGGCATCTGGGTATGGTAATCTGTTTACCGTACTTTCAGTTTATTAGTCCACCGATTGGTGGGTTGACACTGGGGCCAATATTCATGTGTGTGCTGATGTGTCTTTGTTTTCTGGCAGCATATAAATATGAAATCCATAGGGATGCTCAGCTTGATTTTAGTGGAACTGCACAAAATGTTCAGATGGTTCGTGTCCTCCATAATACTTCAAATCATGCACAATACATCGAATGGTTCTCTAATCATTCGTCGTCACCTTGAGCCACCAGACTATTAGATGACAAACTGATGACAAGCCCTGCCCGTTCCACAATCATAGGCATTACATATTTTGAATGGGAAAAGCTTGTCAAAGTTGACATTAGTTTAATATATTGGAATTGGAAAACCTTGCCAATTTTTTCTCATTGATGTTAGCCAGAAGACATGCATTTGATATTTTTGAGTGGGACGCCCTTTGTTGTGAGCAACATCGATCGTTTTTTCCTATTCCTGTCTTCAGTTCAAAAGTAAATATTTACTCTGCTGAGATGCATAGTCACATGAATGTTGACTTATGTAAGATATTTTAAGAGTTTGTTCTGAATATTTTCTATGTAATGCCAGGCCTTGTGTTTGATTGCAAAGTTGAGCTTGGAATGTTGTGGCATGTGGCATCACGAGTTGTTCACCGTGCCTCCGGAGAATAATGCTTTGTATTGTTTTGCATGTCGATCTAATGCCAGTGATTTGCTTGTTAAGAAGATCATCCTCTTCTGTTGTTTCATTGCTTAAGAATTTCATCATCTTATGTTTCATTCATAGCCTATACGACAAGTCGGGTAGGTTAGACGTGAAACCATATGATCTTCCTACCAACTCATCATCTTAGGCCGTGATTGGATCGTCGTTTTCCAACCAAAACCACTTGTAAAACTCACGCTTGTAAATAAAAGCAGATGGTCTCGGGCGAAGCGCTTGGTTGGTCGATTTCGACTAGTAAAATATACACCGGTCTCTCAAATTACACGCGTAACCTGTCGGTTTTACTTATAGACCTCAGGCCCTCGGTTTCATTATGCATGTATTTTACGCATTGTTTCCAATGACGAGTAAATTACACTTGTGTCTCAATATAGGTGTGAAATAAACCAGAGCTCCCAAGCGCGGCCTTACCGTTTCATGCCGTCTCAGTCTCTCGAAGGTGCTCATAGGTGTCCGATGATCCTGGCTTCCTGAATGAGCAGCGGGCGCTGTATCAGACCATCCGTAGGGCCCGCGAGGCCCTCTCCGTCGTCCTTCGAGTTGTTGCGCTCGCCATGGCGCCAAGCATTGTTAACATGGTCAATGAATATGAGGATTCAGGAGATGACTATATTTTGACTGGATCATAGTAGGAACCCACTAGGGCCATAGCCGTACGTACGCAAGTGCCTCCTTATAATGTACAACTATATTTTTTGGCTTCCTCCTAGTTTCCTGACATCACGGTCCCACACCATTGTCAACCTATGTAGTCAATATAAACGAGAGAATTGCACAAGGTGTGGCCGACAGCTGGGACCAAGCAGCTCGAGCAGTATTTGTGTTTTTGAGGCGTGAGCACTGCAGATTTTTTCTTGGCGATGTTTTCGTTGTTGTTTAGAGGAGAGCAGGGTATTAACTGGGCGGGTTGTGGCCCATCTAGCCCATGACAGATATCCAGCCCAGATATTAATTTTTTTTCAAGATGAAAATGGCTAGCCCAGCTATACGTTTTTTTTAGGAATACCGAGGAAAGGTCAACTTGTTATTCTCCGCCCCGCTCGGCTGCAAATCTTTCCTAGAAGGGATGCATTAGGCTTAACAGGAAAATGGACTTTAAAAAATAATAAATGGGATGTAATTGTAAAAACTGGGCAGTAACTATAAAAAAATGCACCAAGCACGAAATTAGTTTATAAAATATTTTTTATGGATTATGAATATCTTAATTTTTAATTTTTGCGCGTGCAATGTTTTGTTAGGATTTTACGTAATACAAATTTATATTTAATCTGACTATAAATTTCGGGATAAAAATATTTCAGATCCCATCAAAATGTGGGAAATTTAATTGAATTCTGTCTTGAATGGTTGGTTGAAATTATTAACCGTTGTCCTAGCTAGAAAATGGGCTATACTTTTAACAAACTGTAAATGGGATGTATTAAATTCCATTAGAATTCAAAAATGGGTTATACAATATTACAAATCGCAAATGGGCTATAAGTTCTCTGCCACACACTTGTGGGCCTACTAAGTTGACGCGTCCCCTAAAAAAAGAAGTTGACGCGTATGCAAGGCTTTGTCAACTTATTATAGTCAACACACGGTTCTAGCAGCAGTGGCCGTTGGATGTCCATCCAACGGATGCCGTGCTTCTTCTTCAATCTCGGATATTCTAGCTTCACCCGCCCGAAAAATGATTCCTCCCACGACATCCGGGCGCACCGTTTCGGAAGCTGACCGGGGGGCCTACTAAGTTGACGCGTACCAAGGGCTTTGTCAACTTAGTCAATATGAACGATTCTAGCTGCAGTGACCATACGATGTCCATCCAACGGCCGTAGTGCTTCTTCAACCTCTGGTCTTCTCGCTCCAGCTGCCCAAAGCAGCGCCGGTCGCGCCGCCTGCTCCTGCCTCCCGTGGTCGGCTGTGCTGCCACGGAGGCCTCACCGCCCCCTACTACTCCCACCGCTGGCCAGGCCATCCCTCCACTCACCCACACCCCTGTTATTCTGTGGCGAGGGCAGCCTCACACCGCAACTGAACCAGCAAACCCTCGTACTCCTCTCCGCGCGGGCTTCCACTGCCGCGTCTTCCCCGGCTCCATGTCGTCCCCTTCCTAGGCCTCACCGCTTGCCGTCGTCCACCGCCCTGGTGCTCTCGGCGCGGCGTGGTCAACGTGGTCAAGGAACGACTTCCATTGGAAGAGTACTGTACGTGGAGAGGCTGACAGCTGAGTCCACGGCAGCCGGAAGGAAGTGCCTCCTTATTATGCGGAAAATAATTATTCCTCCACCTGACAGTAGGGACCCATCGGACGGGCCACCGTATTTGGCGAAGAAAACGTTTCCCACCAGACTGCTGGGACCCACCGGACGGGCCACCGTATTTCGCGAAAAAAACGTTCCCCCCGCTGTCAGCTCGGACCCACCGGAAGTGCCTCCTTATTACGCACAAAAAAATGAATACTCCCCCTGCTAGTTGGGACCCACCTTGGTGGGAGGCTGACTTGTGGGCCTACTAAGTTGACGGGGACGGAGTGCTTTGTCAACCTAGTCAATATGAACGATTCTAGCTCCAGTGACCGTACGATGTCCATCCAACGATCGTAGTGCTTCTTCAACCTCTGTTCTTCTTGCCCCGCCCAAAGCAAAGGTCTTGGTCGTGCCGCATGCTCCTCGCCTCCCGTGGGTCGGCCAGGTGTCAGCTGAGGCCTCACCGCCCCCTACTATTCCCACCCCTGGCCAGGCCCTTCAGCGACAGCAGCCTCACACCACAATCGAACCAGTGAACCCTCATACTCCTCTCCACACGGGCTTCCACTGTCGCGTCTTCCCCGGCTCCGTGTCATCCCCTTCCTAGGCCTCGCCGTCGTCCACCGCCCTGGTGCTCTCGGTGCGGCGTGGTCAACGTGGTCAAGGAATGACTTCCATCAGAAGAGTACTGTATGTGGAGAGGCTGACAGCTGGGTCCACGGCGGCCACAAGGAAGTGCCTCCTTATTACGCGCAAAATAATTATTCCTCCACCTGACAGCAGGGACCCATCGGATGGGCCACCGTATTTCGTGAAAAAAACGTTTCCCCCTGACTGCTGGGACCCACCAGCTACATCTTCGCACGCAAGGAAGTGCACCCGGGCAAAAAAACGATTCGCCCCCCTGACTGCTGGGACCCACCAGCTACATCTTCGCAGGCAAGGAAGCGCCTGACAGTCGGGACCCACCTGGTCGAAGCGTATGTAGCGTTGTCATTCTGGTTGCGAATGTGTACGTACATACTGGTCGATGTAGAGGCGCGCATGTGTCGTAGTAGAGGCGCCGCGTAGCATGTACTGCGTCGTCTGGCTGTGGTGCAAGAAAGTAAATATGACCACATACGTACATACGGGCATGGTCTCGAATGCCTACTCGCACATACGTACGGCCAGGGCTCGTGTACATGGCTGGGTCGGAACGGAGAAACAGTGTTGTCGTCGTGTTCATGGGGAGTCAACCGGCTGAGTCGGAACGGAATGCGTCGTCGTGTTCATCGGGAGGGCTTGGATGGAACAGCCGATGGAAACGAGGCCTGGCGTACCGCAGAACGGAGGAAACGGCCTTGTGTTCGACCGGCCGCCACGTCAAACGGGATCATGTTCATCGGTAGGGGTCCGGCATCGCAAAGCGGAGGAAAAGGACCTCCTACGGTCGAAACGGGGTCTGTTGATCGGGAGGGTGTGGCGACCGCAAAATGGAGAAAGCGGACTTGTGTTGGAGCGCCACGGTTGAAACGGGGTCCTGATCATCGGGAGGGTGTGGCGTACCGCAAAAGCAGGACTCCACGAGATCTGTTCATCTCCATCATCGACCCCTCCGGCCTCCACGGGCTCTTGTTCATCCACCGTCGACCTCCTCCGGCCTCCATCTAGGACTGTTCATCCACGGGCTCCTCGCTCATCCAGCCTCCACCGCGCTACTCCACCGCCATCGCTCAACCAGCCCTCTCCACGGCCTCCTGTTCAACCACCCCTCCACGGGCTACTGTTCATCCAGCCCTCCACCATCTACTATTCATCCAGCCCTCCACAGGGTGGTCTTGTTCATCCTGCCCTCCACGGGGTCCTGTTCATCCAGCCCCAACCGGCTCGATCGATCGGGGTCCTGTTCATCCAGAGGCAACACCACGGGGTCCTGTTCATCCACCCCCACCGGGACCTGTTCATCCAACCCCTCCCCCCCCCAGCAACGCTCACTGTTCATCCAGAGGCAACATCGATCAGCTTCAGTTAGCAGCAGTAGCGAAGGAATCGCTCGATCGGGTTCAGTTAACAGCCATCGATCGATCGCTCGGGTTCGATGTAGCGTAACTGCGGTGCAATCGCTCGGGTTGATTAGAGCCCAACGCCTTGCTCAGTTCGATTAGAGCCCAATGCTCGCACTCCACGCTGCGCGCAGTAATGAGAGAAACGCAGCATCGCCGCCCCGCCACCCACCGTAACCAGTAACACCCCAATATTTTCCTCGCCCTCGCTTCTACCATGGTTTTTTCCATCATGGATGGCCCAAAGAATGTCATGCAGCTGCATCTCTGGCCCGCCCAGGATGAAAAGCCCATTTTCTGTCATGATTTTTTGTCATAGAAGTAGGACTCCACCACATCTATGATGATACTGGGTTTTTTCACAATTATGGTCATAGAAGTGTCATAAGTATGACGTAAAAAAATTCGTTCGGCCCAAAATGTTACGGATGTGTCTTTTTTTGTAGTGGTTGCGGCAAAAGGCTGATACCGCATCGTCGTCGCAGCAGTCCTTGATCTTGTTTTTAACAAGTAGGAATCTAGCCCAAAAGTGATGGACTTCTTCCTAGGGTTACTGTCGTATATGCATTAAATCACATATGTCTGGGGGACCGGAATTGCTTGGAGAATATTGATTGTGGTGGGTGATGTCTACTACGCAACCTTCTTCTTGCAGACGTTGTTGGGCCTCCAAGTGTAGAGGTTTGTAGGACAGTAGAAAATTTCCCTCAAGTGGATGACCTAAGGTTTACCAATCCATAGGAGGCATAGGATGAACATGGTCTCTCTCAAACAACTCTGCAACCAAATAACAAAGAGTCTCTTGTGTCCCCTACACACCCAATACAATGGTAAATTGTATAGGTGCACTAGTTCGGCGAAGAGATGGTGATACAAGTGCAATATGGATGGTAGATATAGGTTTTTGTAATCTGAAAATATAAAAACAGCAAGGTAACTAATGATAAAAGTGAGCCTAAACGGTATTGCAATGATAGGAAACAAGGCTTAGGGTTCATACTTTCACTAGTGCAAGTTCTCTCAACAATAATAACATAATTGGATCATATAACTATCCCTCAACATGCAACAAAGAGTCACTCCAAAGTCACTAATAGCGGAGAAAAAAGCGAAGAGATTATGGTAGGGTACGAAACCACCTCAAAGTTATTCTTTCCAATCAATCCGTTGGGCTATTCCTATAAGTGTCACAAACAGCCCTAGAGTTCGTACTAGAATAACACCTTAAGACACAAATCAACCAAAACCCTAATGGCACCTAGATACTCCAATGTCACCTCAAGTATCCGTGGGCATGATTATACGATATGCATCACACAATCTCAATTCATCTATTCAAACCAACACATAGAACCTCAAAGAGTGCCCCAAAGTTTCTACCGGAGAATCACGACGAAAACGTGTGCCAACCCCTATGCATAGGTTCATGGGCGGAACCCGCAAGTTGATCACCAAAACATACATCAAGTGAATCACGTGATATCCCATTGTCACAACAGACACGCACGACAAGACATACTTCAAGTGTTCTCAAATCTTTTAAAGACTCAATCCGATAAGATTACTTCAAGGGAAAACTCAATTCATTACAAGAGAGTAGAGGGGAGAAGCAACATAAGATCCTACTATAATAGCAAAGCTCGCGATACATCAAGATCATGCCAAATCAAGAACACGAGAGAGAGAGATCAAACACATAGCTACTGGTACATACCCTCAACCCCGAGGGTGAACTACTCCCTCCTCGTCATGGAGAGCGTCGGGATGATGAAGATGGCCACAGGTGAGGGTTCCCCCCTCTGGCAGGGTGCCGGTACAGGGTCCCGATTGGTTTTTGGTGGCTCTGGAGGTTTTGCGGCTGCGGAACTCCCGATCTATACTCTGTTCTGAAAGTTTTAGGGTACATGGAGTTATATAGGCGGAAGAAGCACGTCAGGGAAGCCATGAGGCAGGGGGTGCGCCCTAGGGGGGTGGGCGCGCGCCCCACCCTCGTGGCTTCTTCGTTCCTTCCTTGACGTGGGGTCCAAGTCCATCGGGTGGCTTTCGTTCCAGAAATAACTTCTCCAGTTGATTTCGTTCCGTTTTGACTCTGTTTGATATTCCTTTTCTTCGAAATACTGAAATAGGCAAAAAACAACAAATCTGGGATGGGCCTCCGGTTAATAGGTTAGTCCCAAAAGTAATATAAAAGTGGAACATAAAGCCCAATATTTCCCAAAATAGTAGATAACATAGCATGGAGCAATCAAAAATTATAGATACGTTGGAGACGTATCAAGCATCCCCAAGCTTAATTCCTGCTCGTCCTCGAGTAGGTAAATGATAAAAAAGATAATTTTTGATGTGGAATGCTACTTGGCATAATTTCAATGTAATTCTTCTTAATTATGATATGAATATTCAGATCCGAAAGGTTCAAGACAAAAGTTCATATTGGCATAAAAATAATAATACTTCAAGCATACTAACTAAGCAATTATGTCCTCTCAAAATAACATGGCCAAAGAAAGTTCATCCCTACATAATCATATAGTTTAGTCATGCTCCATTTTCATCACACAAGAATGCTCTCATCATGCACAACCCCGATGAAAAGCCAAGCAATTGTTTCATACTCTAGTAATCTCGAACTTATAAACCTTCACGCAATACATGAGCGCGAGCCATGGATAGAGCACTATGGGTGGAATAGAATATGATGATGGGGGTTATGTGGAGAAGACAAAAAAGGAGAAGGTCTCACATCAACGAGGCTAATCAATGAGCTATGGAGATGCCCATTGATTGATGTTAATGCGAGGAGTAGGGATTGCCATGCAACGGATGCACTAGAGCTATAAATGTATGAAAGCTCAACAAAAGAAACTAAGTGGGTGTGCATCCAACTTGCTTGCTCATGAAGACCTAGGGCACTTGAGGAGGCCCGTCGTTGGAATATACAAGCCAAGTTCTATAATGAAAAATTGCCACTAGTATATGAAAGTGACAACATATGAAACTCTCTATATGAAAAACATGGTGCTACTTTGAAGCACAATATATGAGACTCGCTATATGAAGAACATGGTGCTACTTTGAAGCACAAGTGTGGAAAAAAAGGATAGTAGCACTGTTCCTTTTTATTATTATTATTTTGGGTTTTTTTTTCTTTGGCCTTTCTCTTCTTCTTTTTTGGGACAATGCTCTATTAAATGATGATCGTCACACTTCTATTTATTTACAACTAAATGATTACAACTCGATACTAGAACATAGTATGACTCTATATGAATGCCTCCGTGATGTGCGGGATATGCAATGAATCAAGAGTGACATGTATGAAAGAGTTATGAATGGTGGCTTTGCCACAAATACTATGTCCACTAGATGATCATGCTAAGCAATATGACAATGATAAATGTGTCATGAAGAACGGAATGGTGGAAAGTTGCATGGCAATATATCTTGGAATGGCTATGGAAATGCCATAATAGGTAGGTATGGTGGCTGTTTTGAGGAAGATATAAGGAGGTTTATGTGTGACAGAGCGTATCGTATCACGGGGTTTGGATGCACCGGTGAAGTTTGCACCAACTCTCGAGGTGAGAAAGGGCAATGCACGGTACCGAAGAGGCTAGCAATGATGGAAGGGTGAGAGTGCATATAATCCATGGACTCAACATTAGTCATAAAGAACTCACATACTTATTGCAAAAATCTACAAGCCATCAAAAACCAAAGCACTACGCGCATGCTCCTAGGGGTATAGATTGGTAGGAAAAGACCATCGCTCGTCCCCGACCGCCACTCATAAGGAAGACAATCAAAGAACAACTCATGTTTCAAATTTGTTACACAACGTTTACCATACGTGCATGCTACGGGACTTGCAAACTTCAACACAAGCATTTCTCAAATTCACAACTACTCAACTAGCACGACTTTGATATTGTTACCTCCATATCTCAAAACAATTATCAAGCATCAAACTTTTCTTAGTATTCAACACACTCATAAGAATTCTTACAAATCTTGTATGCTTAGCATATTAGGATTATTTAAGCAAATTACCATGCTATTTAAGACTCTCAAAATAATCTAAGTGAAGCATGAGAGTTCATCTATCTCTTCAAAATAAAACTACCATCGTGCTCTAAAAGATATAAGTGAAGCACTAGAGCAAATGACAAACTACTCTGAAAGATATAGGTGAAGATCAATGAGTAGTTGTATAATTATACAACTATGTGAAGACTCTCTAACATTTAAGAATTTCAGATCTTGGTATTTTATTCAAACAGCAAGCAAAGCTAAAGAAAATAAAATGACGTTCCAAGCAAAACACATATCATGTGGTGAATAAAAATATAGCTCCAAGTAAAGTTACCGATGAATGAAGACGAAAGAGGGGATGCCTTCCGGGGCATCCCCAAGCTTAGACGCTTGGTTATCCTTGAATATTACCTTGGGGTGCCTTGGGCAACCCCAAGCTTAGGCTCTTTCCACTCCTTATTCCATAGTCCATCGAATCTTTACCCAAAACTTGAAAACTTCACAACACAAAACTTAACAGAAAACTCGTGAGCTCCGTTAGCGAAAGAAAAGAAAACACAACTTCAAGGTACTCTAATGAACTCATTCTTTATTTATATTGGTGTTAAACCTACTGTATTCCAACTTCTCTATGGTTTATAAACTATTTTACTAGCCATAGATTCATCAAAATAAGCAAGCAACACAATGAAAACAGAATCTGTCAAAAACAGAACAGTCTGTAGTAATCTGTAACTAGCGCAAACTTCTGGAACTCCAAAAGTTCTAAAATAAACTGTTGGACCTGAATAATTTGTCTAGTAATCATCTGCAAAAATAATCAACTAAATATCGCTCTCCAGTAAAAAGTTCTAGCTAATCTCGTGAGCGCTAAAGTTTCTGTTTTTTATAGCATGATTATAAAGACTTCACCCAAGTCTTCCCAAAGGTTCTACTTGGCACAAACACTAATCAAAACATAAAACCAAATCTAAACAGAATCTAGATGGATTATTTATTACTAAACAGAACCAAAAATTAAGAAACTAAAATAAAATTGGGTTGCCTCCCAACAAGCGCTATCGTTTAACGTCCCTAGCTAGGCATGATGATTTCAATGATGCTCACATAAAAGATAAGAATTGAAACATAAAGAGAGAATCATGAAGAATATGACTTAGCACATTTAATTCTAACCCACTTCCTATGCATAGGGATTTTGTGAGCAAACAACTTATGAGAACAATGATCAACTAGCATAGGAAGGCAAAACAAGCATAACTTCAAAACTTTAAGCACATAGAGAGGAAACTTGATATTATTGCAATTCCTACAAGCATATATTCCTCCCTCATAATAATTTTCAGTAGCATCATGAATGAATTCAACAATATAACCATCACCTAAAGCATTCTTTTCATGATCTACAAGCATAGAAATTTTATTACCCTCCAAATAAGCAAAATTCTTCTCATGAATAATAGTGGGAGCAAACTCAACAAAATAACTATCATGTGATTGAAAATTAAGTCAAGATGACAAGTTTCATGTTTATCATTATTCTTTAAAGCATACGTGTCATCACAATAATCATCATAGATAGGATACATGCTTTCATCATAATAAATTTGCACATCAAAACTTGGGGGACTAAAATATTCATATTCATCAAACATAGCATCCCCAAGCTTGTGGCTTTGCATATCATTAGCATCATGGATATTCAAAGAATTCATACTAAGAA
Source organism: Aegilops bicornis (assembly GCA_021605145.1). NCBI lineage: Eukaryota > Viridiplantae > Streptophyta > Magnoliopsida > Poales > Poaceae > Aegilops > Aegilops bicornis. Next base: position 536,631,077 of record CM038669.1, on the reverse strand, counting down.
ACATTGCAATCATGCTCATCGTTCACATATTTTATGCCAAGCATTCTATGTAATTCTTCTTCTAGTATTTTGGCACAATTTTCCTTCCCATCATTTTCACGAAAGACATTAAAAAGCTGAAGCATATGAGGAACCCTCAATTCCATTTTTTTGTAGTTTTCTTTTATAGACTAAACTAGTGCTAAAACAAGAAACAAAAAGATTTGATAGCAAGATCTAAATATATACCTTCAAGCGCTCACCTCCCCGGCAACAGCGCTAGAAAAGAGCTTAGTTGACGGGGTGTGAGTGCCGCTTACCTAGCCTCCCCGGCAACGGCGCCAGAAAAGAGCTTGATGTCTACTACGCAACCTTCTTCTTGTAGACGTTGTTGGGCCTCCAAGTGCAGAGGTTTGTAGGACAGTAGCAAATTTCCCTCAAATGGATGACCTAAGGTTTATCAATCCGTAGGAGGCGTAGGATGAAGATGGTCTCTCTCAAACAACCCTGCAACCAAATAACAAAGAGTCTCTTGTGTCCCCAACACACCCAATACAATGGTAAATTGTATAGGTGCACTAGTTCGGCAAAGAGATGGTGATACAAGTGCAATATGGATGGTAGATGTAGGTTTTTGTAATCTGAAAATATAAAAACAGCAAGGTAAATAATGATAAAAGTGAGCGTAAACGGTATTGCAATGATAGGAAACAAGGCTTAGGGTTCATACTTTCACTAGTGCAAGTTCTCTCAACAATAATAACATAATTGGATCATATAACTATCCCTCAACATGCAACAAAGAGTCACTCCAAAGTCACTAATAGCGGAACAAACAAAGAGATTATGGTAGGGTATGAAACCACCTCAAAGTTATTCTTTCCAATCAATCCGTTGGGCTATTCCTATAAGTGTCACAAACAGCCCTAGAGTTCGTACTAGAATAACACCTTAAGACACAAATCAACCAAAACCCTAATGTCACCTAGATACTCCAATGTCACCTCAAGTATCCGTGGGCATGATTATACGATATGCATCACACAATCTCAATTCATATATTCAAACCAACACATAGAACCTCAAAGAGTGCCCCAAAGTTTCTACCGGAGAATCACGACGAAAACGTGTGCCAACCCCTATGCATAGGTTCAAGGGCGGAACCCGCAAGTTGATCACCAAAACATATCAAGTGAATCACGTGATATCCCATTGTCACCACAGATACGCACGGCAAGACATACATCAAGTGTTCTCAAATCTCTTAAAGACTCAATCCGATAAGATTACTTCAAGGGGAAAACTCAATTCATTACAAGAGAGTAGAGGGGGAGAAGCAACATAAGATCCAACTATAATAGCAAAGCTCGCGATACATCAAGATCGTGCCAAATCAAGAACACGAGAGAGAGAGAGAGATCAAACACATAGCTATTGGTACATACCCTCAGCCCCGAGGGTGAACTACTCCCTCCTCGTCATGGAGAGCACCGGGATGATGAAGATGGCCACAGGTGAGGGTTCCCCCCTCCGGCAGGGTGCCGGAACAGGGTCCCGATTGGTTTTTGGTGGCTCTGGAGGTTTTGTGGCGGCAGAACTCCTGATCTATTCTCTGCTCTGGAAGTTTTAGGGTACGTGGAGTTATATAGGCGGAAGAAGCACGTCAGGGGAGCCACAAGACAGGGGGCGCGCCCTAGGGGGGTGGGCGCGCCCCCCACCCTCGTGGATTCCTCGTTCCTTCCTTGACGTGGGGTTCAAGTCCATCGGGTGGCTTTCGTTCCAAAAATAACTTCTCTAGTTGATTTCGTTCCGTTTTGACTCCATTTGATATTCCTTTTCTTTGAAATACTGAAATAGGCAAAATCAGTGGATACCATAGCATGGAGCAATCAAAAATCATAGATACGTTGGAGACGTATCAGTGGGTGGGTGGGCTTAAATCCGAACCCTGGCCCACTGTGGAGTCCGGATTTTGAAAAAATTCTGAGGTCATTGGCCCAGGATCCGGAGTGTCCTCGTGGGGGGGGGGGGGGGTAGACTCAGCACCTAATTCTATATTCAGAGGACCGTTGAGGTCATCTTGACGATGAGTGTCCGGCTCGTAGGGCTCAGAGATCCGGACATAGTTTATTTTCAGCATAGGAGGAGTAGTATCCTGAACTTGTTCTTCCACGACAGTCACCAGGTGGGTGACATGTGGAGATCTGATTTCCCTCTGATCGGGTTTAAGCCCAATCTGATCAAAATCTGTTCCGACCCCCAGGGCGGCGATGTGATCTAGCAGCTTGTTTAAAGACGAGACATCCGCCGGATCCATCTTATTTACACTTTCGGGTTTGATGCGGAGGTGATTTTTGGCAATCCGAGGGACCGCATTGGGCTTAATGGTCGGGGGGCGCCTATGGTGAAATCGCCGATCTGGAGGATCTGCCCAGGAATTAGGGCCCTTCCAGAGGTGATTTTGTCGCTGAAGACGAGGCGAGCCATCGATCCTTCCGTCGACAACACAGAGGAACTCTCAATAAAAGCACCAACGTCGGTGTCAAAACCAGCAGATCTCGGGTAGGGGGTCCTGAACTGTGCGTCTTAGGATCAAAGGTAGCAGGAGATAGGGACACGATGTTTACCCAGGTTTGGGCCCTCTTAATGGAGGTAATACCCTACTTCCTGCTTGATTGACTTTGATGAGTATAGGGGTTACATGAGTTGATCTACCTCGAGATCGTAATAGCTAAACCCTAGATGCCTAGCCTGGTTGATTATGATTGCCTCTACGGACTAACCCCTCTGTTTTATATAGACACCGGAGGGGGCTAGGGTTGTACAAGGTCGGTTTACAGGGGAAGGAAACTATACACCCGAACGTCAGGCTTGCCATCCACGCAAAGGAGAGTCCCCTCTGGACACGAGGGAAGGTCCTCGATCTTGTGTCTTCATGGCCCATCAGTCCGGCCCACATCACATAGCCCGGACACCCAAGGACCCCCTAGTCCAGGGCTCCCTCAATGGGTATATCTACTTGATGAAACACAAGTCTGAAACATTTGAAAAGTTCAAAGAATATGAGAGTGAGGTGGAGAATCATCGTATCAAGAAAATAAAGTTTCTATGATCTGATCATGGAGGCGAATATTTGAGTTACGAGTTTGGCCTTCATTTAAACAATGTGGAATAGTTTCACAACTCACGCCACCTGGAACACCATAGAGTAATGGTGTGTCCGAACATTGTAAGCGTACTTTATTAGATATGGTGCCAGGGGCGGAGCTAGAAAATTTAGTCATTGGGTTCACTCATTTTATGATAGGAATGAGATTACCTAGGTGGTTATTGCTTGCCGAAAACTGTCCTAGTGACACCTTCTCCATGGACATCCTTGCTTGTGGGGACAAAAAACTTCCTACCCCCATCGAGGTTTTTCCTTCTCGAGGAACATGGTTTTTGTGGTGGCTAGGTTAGATATTTTTTGGTCCTTTGGGCTGATCAAGCCTATTTTAGACGCGGCAATGCTGAAAAAATTTGGGTAAGACGTGCAGGATTAGCTTAAGGCTAATAATTTTTTAGGAGACCACATATGAGGTTTTAATAGGTATGGTGGGTGCCCGTATAGGTAACACGTTGCTGGTTGGGTAACATATTTGATCTAGTAATTTCCTTGTCTTGTAGGGATGCATGGCAGCGTCCCGCATACATCCGAAAAGTAGGGACTAGTTTAACCTCAAACCAAGTCGTTAAAGGAACATACAACTAAGGTGACATGTTTTAACTACGAAGTAGGGCGGTTTGGGCGCCGCCTTGCATCCCTATCGTCTGTATTAAAATTGCTTCATCCCTGTTCCATAATAGAGCAATTATTTGCAGTGGAGGGGTAAAGGGTACCATTTGCATTTGGTGATCGGTTTCTCTTTGAGAAATGTCATTCCATAATCTAGATCGATCAAAGTTTAGGGGTAAATCAATTAGAAAAGTAGGGCAAAGATGTTGTTGTACTAGGCTAGTAGGTTAAATAGGAGATGCACAAGAGGAGAAAGACGTGGACGTGATTTGATTACCTTCAAATTTATACTGCAATTTCCGCTGCTGACCTCTCCTTGTCGGCGTTGTTGGCGGCGGGATGATGGGAAAATAGCAAAGGATAGATCTCGTGATGAGGGTGCAAACAAGAGGACAGGGGAGATGTGAGGCTTTTGAGGCCTGCAGAGTACACGTATTATCGCATCTAGTTGTGGGCCTTTTTTGACAACTATTTTGTGGGCTTTTGGTTGGGCATTCATGTGATAAAATTTTTAAGGGACTAAGAAGCAGTCGGGTGCGTTCCATGTTCGATGGGTTCAGGCATGAGTTTCTGTTGGGTTCATAACAAACTCGTACCCATATACACGTACATGCAGCAAAAAGATCGTTGGGTTCATCTGAACCCAACGGCTCTACGCTAGCTCCGCCATTGTATGGTGCGATCTATGATGTCTCTTACCGATTTACCACTATCATTTTGGGGTTATGCATTAGAGACAGCTGCATTCACGTTAAATAGGGCACTCTCTAAATCCGTTGAGACGGCACCGTATGAACTATGGTTTGGGAAGAAACCTAAGCTGTCATTTCTTAAAGTTTAGGGATGCGACGCTTATGTCAAAAGGCTTTAGCCTGATAAGCTCAAACCCAAATCGGAGAAATGCGTCTTCATAGGATACCCTAAAGAAACTATTAGGTACACCTTCTACCACAGATCCGAAGGCAGGATCTTTGTTGCCAAGAATGAGTCATTTCTAGAGAAGGAGTTTCTTTCAAAAGAAGTGAGTGGGAGGAAAGTAGAACTTGATGAGGTAATTGTACCTTCTCTCGAATTGGAAAGTAGCAAATCATAGCAAACTGTTCCCGTGATGCGTACACCAACTAGAGAAGAAGTTAATGATGATCATGAAACTTCAGATCAAGTTACTACAGAACATCATAGGTCAACCAGAACACGATCCATACCAGAGTGGTATGGTGATCCTATCCTGGAAGTTGTGTTATTAGAATAAGGCGAACCTACAAACTATGAAGAAGCTATGATGAGCCCAGATTTCGACAGATGGCTGGAGGCCATGAAATCTGAGATAGGATCCATGTATGAGAACAAAGTGTGGACTTTGGTGGATTTGACCGATGATCGGCAAGCCATAGAGAATAAATGGATCTTCAAGAAGAAGACTGACGCCGATGGTAATGTTACTATCTACAAAGCTCGAATTGTCGCAAAAGGTTATCGACAAGTTCAATGGGTTGACTACAATGAGACTTTCTCACCCGTAGCGATGCTTAAGTCTATCCGAATCATGTTAGAAATTGCCGCATTTTATGAAATCTAGCAAATGGATGTCAAAACTGCAATCCTTAATGGTTTTTTTAAATAAGAGTAGTATATGATGCAACCAGAAAGTTTTGTCGATCCTAAAAGTGCTAACAAAGTGTGCAAGCTCTAGCGATCCATCTATGGACTGGTGCAAGCATCTCAGAGTTGGAATATACGCTTTGATGAGGTGATCAAAGCATATGGTTTTATACAGACTTATGGTGAAGCCTATATTTACAAGAAAGTGAGTGGGAGCTCTGTAGCATTTCTGATATTATATGTGAATGACATATTGTTTATATAGAATTTCTGGATAGCATAAAAGGATAGTTGAATAAAAAAATTCAATAAAAGACCTCGGTAGAGCTACTTATGCATTTGGCATCAAGATCTATAGAGATAGATCGAGACACTTAATACGACTTTCACAAAGCACATACCTTGAGAAAGTTTTGAAGAATTTCAAAATGGATTAGTCAAAGAAAGGGTTCTTGCCTGCATTGCAAGGTATGAAGTTGAGTAAGACTCAAAACCCGACCATGGCAGAAGATAGAGAGAGAATGAAAGTCATTCCCTATGCCTCAACCATTGGTTCTATAAAGTATGACATGTTGTGTACCAGACCTATTATGTACCTTGCCATGAGTTGGCAAGGGGTACAATAGTGATCCAGGAGTAGATCACTAGACAACGGTCAAAATTTATCCTTAGTTACCTAAGAGGACCAAGGAAATATTTCTCAGTTATGGAGGTGATAAAGAGTTCATCGTAAAGGGTTACGCCGATGCAAGCTTTGACACCAATTCGGATGACTCCGAGTCTCAATCTGGATACATATTGATACTGGGAGCAATTAGCTAGTGTAGCATCATGCAGAACATTGTAGACATAGAAATTTGCAAATATACATACGGATCTGAATATGACACACCTATTGACTAAAGTTATCTCACAAGCAAAATATGATCACACCTTAGTACTCTTTGGGTGTTAATCACATGGCGATGTGAACTAGATTATTGACTCTAGTAAACCCTTTTGGGTGTTGGTCACATGACGATGTGAACTATGGGTGTTAATCACATGAAGATGTGAACTATTGGTGTTAAATCACATGGCGATGTGAACTAGATTATTGACTCTAGTGCAAGTGGGAGACTAAAGGAAATATGCCCTAGAGGCAATAATAAAGTTCTTATTTTATATTTCCTTATTCATGATAAAGGTTTATTATTCATGCTAGAATTGTATTGATCGGAAACTTAAATACATGTCTGAATACATAAACAAATACCATGTCCCTAGTAAGCCTCTACTAGACTAGCTCGTTGATCAAACATGGTTAAGGTTCCCTAACCATGGACATGTGTTATCATTTGATAACGGGATCACATCACTAGGAGAATGATGTGATGGACAAGACCCACCCGTTAGCTTACCATAATGATTGTTCAGTTAATTGCTATTGCTTTCTTCATGTCAAATACTTATTCCTTCGACTATGAGATTATGAAACTCCTGGATACCAGAGGAATGCCTTGTTTTCTATCAAACATCACAACGTAACTGGGTGATTATAAAGATGCTCTACAGGTATCTCCAAAGGTGTTTGTTGAGTTCGCATAGATCGAGATTATGATTTGTCACTCCGAGTATCGGAGAGGTATCTCTGGGCCTCTCGATAATACACATCATAAGCTTGCAAGCAAATGACTAAGGATTTAGTCATGAGGTGATGTATTACGGAACGAGTAAAGAGACTTGCCGTTAACGAGATTGAACTAGGTATGAAGATACCGACGATCGAATCTCGGGCAAGTAACATACTGATGGACAAAGAGAATTACATATGTTTTCATAACAGTTCGCCCGATAAAGATCTTCGTAGAATATGTAGGAGCAAATATGGGCATCCTGGTTCCGCTATTGGTTATTGAATGGAGAGGTGTCTCGGTCATGTCTACATAGTTCTGGAACCCATAGGGTCCTCGCGCTTAACGTCCGATTACGATATAGTATTATATGAGTTATGTGATTTGGTGACCGAATGTTGTCCAGAGTCCCGGATGAGATCACAGACATGACAAGGAGTCTCAAAATGGTCGAGAGGTAAAGATTGATATATAGGATGATGGTATTGGGTCACCGGAAAGGATTATCGGGCACCCCCGGCAAAGATATGGGCCTAATGGGCCCAAGGGGGAACTGACAGCCCCTGGTGGCCCCTTCTTTGGACAGCAGACCCTAAGGGAAGGAAAGGGGGGAGGGCTAGCCCCTCCCGACTTTCCCTCTCATGGGAGAAAGGAAGGGGGGCACCATCCTCCCCTGCCTTTCCCCCGCGCCTATATAAGGCAGGGGGCGCGGCTTGGGTGGGACTCCAAGTAGGATTCCTCCTACTTGGGTGCCTCCTTTGGCTGCTCCTCCCTCCTCCCACCTATACATATGTGCGGAGGGGGCGCCACACAAGAACACAACATTTCCTTAGCCGTGTGCGGCGCTCCCGTCCTCAGTTTTCTCCCTCGGTCATATTTTTGAAGTGCTTAGGTGAAGCCCTGCAGAGATCGCATCACCATCACCATCACCATCACCACATCGTCGTGTTGCGGGAACTCATCTACTACTTCGCCCGTCTTGTTGGATCAAGAAGGTGAGGACGTCACCGAGTTGAACGTGTGCAGAATGCAGAGGTGCCATGCGTTCGGTACTAGATCAGTTGGAGCGCGAAGAAAGTTCAACTACATCAACCGCGTTGTGAAACGCTTCCGCTTACGGTCTACGAGGGAACGTATACACACTCTCCCACTCGTTGCTATGCATATCCATGGATAGATCATTGCGTGTGCATAGAAATTTTTTGTTTTCCATGCAATGTTTCCCAACACCAACAACACTTGAGCAAGTCTTAGAGGCGAGTACGGGAACCTATTGTTAACCATTTATAATTTCACACATGCATAAGAGTTTTCACTAAATCGCATATTCCAGGATCATAGCAGTTATAGCATGAAATATAAACTATTAATTATGAATAACGAAGTATAATAATACAACATTATTGCCTCTACGGCATATTTCCAACAATGCCCGATGTCCTGGTTTTGTTTATTGCATTGGAGCAAGTACACCCAAACATTGTAATGTGTCTTCTACAAGCCTAGCCCCTCGTTTTATATAGACATCAGGGCAGGGTTACAATATCCTACTTTGTTACATACGAGAAAACTGAGTCTTCAACGAATCTAGCTTCTTGTAGTACATGTCAAGTCTTCTGGATCCTTTTGTTTATGCTTCATGGGCCGCTTGATGTGGTCCACTTTGAAACCGACAAGGGGTTCCTTGGCCCGGCCCACCAGGCTGAGAGATAATGTGGTGAGAAACCCTCTAGCCAGGACACTATCAGCAAGTGGGCTAAATTTCAAGCATCCTTAAAAATTATGACAATGTAAATCGTTTTATTATCATAATGATGATGTTTGGCCCGTACGACAACTCTACCAGGCTCGATCTTACTTCAGTCCTCGCCGAAACAAATAAATGGTAGTAACAAAAACAATCCTATTCCAGCGTGGAATTCATCACACGTGGCACAACTTAGGGCATCTCCAACCATGCCACTCAAACCGCCCGCATACGTCTAGACCACGTGGTCCTGACGTGTTTTGCCATCCAACGCGGACCTGTATCAGTCCACCGAGTGGTGCAAACATGTTTTCCCGCAAAACGGAGACAAAATGGGGGGGGGGGTCTTTGCGGGCGTCCGGACTGCTACTACGTCTGGGCCTGACCGCCCTGGCCCACCCGAAACTCCCACCGACCTCTCCCTCACTTTCCATCCAACGCCCACGCCGCTTGCCATGCTGCATTCATGCTGGCCTAGAGCATACATCGGGCGACATTCATGCCGACCGTCGCGACCGGATGTGAAGGCGGAGTTGACAAACGCGACCTCTCGGTCATCGCCGCTGCAATGCAGACGACGCATCCCGAGAAACCAACTCGGGTTGCTGCGCCACATTGAAGTGGTTGACCGTCCATTCGCCTGACCATGGCCGCGACTATTTAAGCCACGCGCCAGGGATGCACATCCACACCGAGCCCCTCCTCCTCCTCTCTGATCCCCTCCTCCTCCTCCTCTTCGAGCCCCTCGAACTCAAGGACGATGCCGAAGTCTTGGTTCTCCACGCCGGCACAAACAGGCGATGGTGGTGGCAGTTCATCGCCAGGCAGATCTTGGCGTTGCCGCCGTCTGTCTTCTTTGACAACGAGGAGGACCAGAAGCCGCAGGAGCAGCCGGAGCAGTGGACGCGCCTCCTCGCTGAGGCTGCTCTGGCGGACGAAGAGTTCATCCGTCAGATGGAGATCATGACGTGACATTCGCTCCGTCAGATGGGCTCAGCGCCACCGCCGCCAGCGCGGGTCAAGGAGGGGCTACCGTCCCCATCGCGCTACTACGTCAAATGGGAGCCGACATCCCTACTCCGATGGGTCAATGAGGAGCACGCCCTTTCCCGTGCAACCGCGATAGCATCCATATTGGACGCCGCGTCAAGGAGGTGTCGGCCTCACCGCCGCGCAACCAAGGCGGCGTCCAGGTTGGACGTCGCGTCATGGAGGAGCCGGCCTCGCCCCCGCGCAACCCCTAGGCGTCTAGATCGGACACCGCGTGAAGGATGAGCCCGCCTCACCATCGGCGCACAGCCGATACGCTCACATTGACGGGGCCGCCTGGCCGCCCCGCCGCAACCCTTGCTGTCGGAGCTGAATCCGGCAGATCTCGGGTAGGCGGTTCTGAGCTGGTGATCTTGGCTTGATGGTAACAGGAAGTAGAGAGAAAACAATATTTACCCAGGTTCGGGCCCTCTCGAAGAGGTGAAACCCTACGTCCTAGTTGTATTGTATTAATTGTGGATGGGATACAAAGTACAAGATGACCTATCTCGAGATCGTATGAATGAATCTAAACTGCCTATATAGACTAAACCCCTTGGCTTATATAGTGCCCGGGGTACCTAGGGTTACACATGGTCGGTTGCATCTAGATATAACAAGCCGAATATTTGAATATGCCTTCATGTGTACGCCAAGTCTTCCAGGAATTCTATCTTGTGTACGTCGTGGGCCATATTATACGTGGCCCCTTCTTCGGTTGTCGATGATCCACGGCCCGACCCATAAATGGTAAGCCGACATGGTGAGTAACCCCTAATTCAGGGCACCGTCGACCGCCTCGTCAAGGAGGAGTTGCAGCCCGCTATCACGAAGGCGCGGGGCCGCATCCTCCACTACCTCGAAGGTGCCAGTGTCGGCGGTCCCTCAGGCTTCAGGGCCGTCATCTCCGAGGAGGAGCGTGCGGCGTGGCAGCAAGTGCGATACGGCCGACGCAACACCACCCGCTGCTCCGCGTTCGTCAAGACCGACGTGGCGCCAGAATGGGTCCGCAAGGACCCGGAACTCGCCGTCCCGTGGGCCCTCGACCGCTCCATCAACATCGCGGAGACGACTGCCAGGTGTTGCCTCGCCAAGATCGGCAAGGAGTGGCCGCATAGCGACGGATCCAAATTCTAATGAAAACTGTCGTGTTTGCGTAAATTTCGTCTGGTTAGCTCAAATACGGTTTCAATTGTATGGGAGCAGTGTTGGATTGCCGGTTCACATATCCATATCCATGGACTGGTTCCCTTTATCCATGGATAGATATTAGAGCAAATTTGCAAATCGGGATTGGAGATACCCTTATGCGCGATTTATTTGGCCGAGAGTGGATTAAGCAGCACGTGCCGGAGTGCTGCCCATTGACTGTTTCCGTCCTCGGAGAGATGCACGTGACCGTGAGTGACGGCTCACTCTGGTTTGTTTGTAGCTAGCTAGCTTCAAGGTTCAGTGCATCTCTAGCCACTTGCCCTGCTGCCGGTGACGGCATGCTAGCTTGAGGTGTCACCGTGGCTGCCTCCGGCGGCTCACAGACAGACACCATACCGTGCATCGACCGATCGGCCGGGCATGACCAGCCGCCGGCCCTGACCTGACCACGACGTGCCTCTTCTTAATTCTGACAATGTATATAGTCACGTGGTATTCCACCGATTACCACGTTTATTAGTTTGATTGCGCACGTACGACACGATGCATGGCGCTTTTCTTTCTTCATCAGTTGCATTATCTTGTTTTTTTCGAGAGTACGCCAAAGACGTACTATATTTTTATAGAGGAGAAGAAATATTTACAAGACGTGCGCCACGAATGCGAACAAACGTGTAGCACAGATACAAACTAACGCCCATACCTAACTAGAATTCTAGGCTAATTCCTCACGAATCATTGGAGACCTCCTGCACCCAACCCGGCGGCCTTCCACTCGGCCACCTCATCTAGCAAAATCACTACCAGCTCTGTTGGGGTCCGTTGTTGCTCTAGCCTACTGAAGACAACCCACAAAAGAGACAACCCACTGCTGGTCGTGGCACTCTCTGGAAAGAGAAGACACCGGAGCATCAGGGTCCGTTTGATTTGATTTCCTAACTGCCGTAGGTGAAAGCTGGTGCCGATGTTACCGGCGGTCATTGGCCCGTCCATCCCATGGAGGATTCAGATATACTGAAACTCTTGCCTGATCCACACGTCTAGTTTACAGTAACTTTAGCAGACCGTGAAAAACATCCAGCCCGCAAAAATTCCGGCCTTGAGACATACTGAAACTCTTGCCTGATCCACACGTCTAGTTTACAGTAACTCTAGCAGACCCTACAAAACATCCAGCCTGCAAAAATTCCCGCAAATATGAGGGCTCAGGCTAATTTTGCGGTCAGAATAGAGCCCGCATACTCGTCCGGCCCGCAAAAACTTTTGCCGCAGCCCGCAAACCGCACCCCCCGAGCGCTATAAGTGTGATTCCGCGACCCTTTTGCGGGTGCAAACCCTATCCCCCCGCTGCGCGAGCCACCCGATTCCCCTTTCTCCTTTCCCAATTTCTCGCCGCCGGCGACCCTCCGCCCCGCCTCCAGCCGCCATGTGGGGGCGAACGTGGAGTTCCGGACGCGGCTCCGGCAGCAGATCCGGCCGGGAGAGGGACCCGGAGCGCGAGACGCTCGTCCGGTCCGACGGCGCGAGGAAGCGCGGCGCGCGGAAGTGGACCAACCACGGGCTTTCGCCGCCGGCGAGCTTCGACCGCCGCAAGACGGTGGAGTACGACCGTCGGGGCGCGTCGTTCTTCTCTGCGCGTTCTTCGTACGCCGGATCCTCCTCCTCCGCCGCCGCGGGCTTCCTCCCGTGAAGAGCGAATGGTCGGACGAGGAGGAGGAACCGGAGCCGCCGGCGCCGTTAGGCTTCGTCCCGGTGAAGGAGGAGCCCAAGGAGCCCGCTCCGCTCGGCCGCCGCGGAGTCATTAGGCCCGAGGACTACGTCGCGGAGTTCGACGCCGTCGCCGCCGCCATCGCCGAGCGGAGCGTGTGCGAGGAGGAGGAGCGTCGGCGCCACGCCGAGGAGATCGAAGCCCTCGAGTGGCGGCAGGCGGTCGCCGACAACGTCGCCGCCAATGAGAAGCCAGACGAGTGGCGCCGCATCCACGCAGAGCAGGCGGAGAAGTACGTCGATCTCTGCAGCTCCGGCGAGGAGGATTGAGCGTCCAACTTCTCTCCGGCGTCGTCCAGTTGCCGCGACCTCGCCGCCGTCGGATCCGCCCCCCTAGTACTAGATTAACGTAGTATGTAGTATAACTATGCTTGTAGTTTGTGATGAAATATGTAGTATGCGATGAACAATGTAGTATGTGATGAACTATGTTCATGCAATTTCTCACGTGAAACAATTTTTTCAAATTATGCAGGTTTAGATACGGGTTCTGCTCAGCCGCGTATGTTTTTGACCCATAAAAATGATTTTAATGAACCTGCAAACGCGTTTTACGGGTCATATTTTTGCAGGGTCTACTAGAGTTGCTCTTATACACGTCTAGTAGTAGTCTGTTTCATGTTCCGGCTACCTCTGTTTCCTTTTTATTTACAGTTAGCATAAATTCCCTGCTTAGTGCCTTGATCAGATCCATACCCCACCTGACACCTCATATAAGAGCCAGTCATACCTAGAAAGTAGTTAGTTCATTCTTGCAAATAAATGTATACTCCCTCCGATGCCTAAATATTTATCTTTCTAAATATTTCAATAAATGACTATATATGAAACAAAATTAGTGAATCTATATTTTAAAATATGTCTATATACATCTGTATGTGGTAGTCCATTTAAAATCTCTAAAAAAACAAATATTTAAGAATGGAGGAAGTTCAAAATAGATAAACGCATGCATGAGCCGAGAGCTCGACTTGCATGCAGATATGTTCGAATAATTTGTTCACTGAAAAATGTTCTTTAAGTTGAAAGCTGTCAGTTACAAGTATGTTTTTCACCTACAGCCAATTATACTCTGATCGATGGAAATTTGTCATTTTTTTTTACTCCTTCCGTCTGGAATTACTCGTCGCATAAATGAATAAAAATATGTGTATGTAGAACCAAAATACGTTTTGATACATCCGTTTCTCCGACAAGTATTTCTGAAAGGAGGGAGTATAAGAGAGGATATATAGCAAGTATGCGTGTATCTTTCGGATAGGAAGAAGGTGAAAGCGCAGATTTTTTTTTCTTTTCACTTTGGCAGGTGGCATCTATATCCATTCAGATATCGTAATGACGCAAATATTCCACGTGCAGATGTTCTCCATTTGGATGCGCGGTTGATTTGACCGCTGTAAATTTGGATGTGGAATATATTTTGTAACATTACTAGTAGTAGAAAATAAATCAGGTACTTATCTAGAGCCACACCTACTATGCTTATGGAGTGTCCAAAAGATTTGAATCCTAAGATAAAAGTATCATTACATTATGTTATTTAACTAAGGGCAACTCGAACGGGCCGACCCAAACGGACGGCGATTTCGTTCGCTTTTTGTCCGTTTGGGTCGGCCATCCGCCCGCGTCCGCCCTTTTTTAAATTTGAGTCGGCAGCGCGTCGACCCATATGTGCCGGCGTGGCCGGCTGCCCGCCCAGTATTACATTGATTTGCATTAAAAAATATTGTCAAATAACATAGTTTACCGAATAAAATAGTATAGTTTTACAATCCGGATACAAATAAAAATGTTTCACATAGTTTTGAAAACGAATAAAAAAAGATACATCTATTGGTTGTCAACATGAGCCCACATATGCTCAACCAAATCATTTTACAACTGCACGTGAGTTTCTCAATCATGCATGTCTTCACGAAATTGGGTGAACTGATCAAATGTTGCCGCTACTCCATGCTCAGGCACAACATTCTTACCCTGAAACTGAAACCCTTAATCGTACAGACGTTCCGGGTGCTCGTCTTCTACGATCATATTGTGCATGATCGCACAAGCAGTCATCACCTCCCACAGTTTCTGCATGCTCCAGGTATTAGCAGGATACCGAACGATGCCCCATCGAGATTGCAACACACCAAAGGCACGCTTGACATCCTTTCTAGCACTCTCTTGCTTTTGGGCAAATCTTTTCCTCTTCTCTTTGACAGGGTTGGGTATTGTCTTGACAATAGTGGTCCACTGAGGATAGATACCGTCACCCAGATAGTATCATTTGTCGTATTTGTGTCCGTTGACAGTAAAGTTCACCGGTGGGCTGTTGCCTTCGGCAAGCCTAGCAAACACCAGCGAGCACTGAAGCACGTTGTATCATTGTGTGATCCAGCCATGCCAAAGAAAAAGTGCCAGATCCAGAGATCATGAGACGCCACGGCCTCTAATATGACAGTGCAAGCCCTGACATGTCCCTTATACTGCCCTTGCCAAGCAGAATGACAGTTCTTCCACTCCCACACTAGTAGAAAACAGGGCTTTGATTCGGGCTTGGCCAGCCCATTAGTCCTGGTTCTGCACGAACCGGGACCCATGGGGGGCATTCGACCCGGTTCGTGAGCCCAGAGGGACGGCCAGGGCCTCGTGGGCATTGGTCCTGGTTCATGTGGACCCATTTGTCCCGGTTCTAGGCATGAACCGGGACCAATGGGCCTCGCTCCTGGCCCACAGCCATTGGTCCCGGTTCGTGGTTCGAACCGGGACAGAAGGTGGAGCTTTAGTCCCGGTTCGAGCCACGAACCAGGACAAATGAGGTGCCTATATATACCCCATCGCCGCGGCAGAGCACTCCACAGTGCTCTGTTTTTTGCTGGCCGGCGAGGGGGAGGGCATTGGGTGCTCTAGCTCACCTCCTATGCACATGAGGTGTTCGATGAAATGCCCGAGCCACACTAGTTAAGCTTTCTCCTCTCGAAGCTCGATCTCCGAGCTCCATTTTTCCCGAGATTTGTCTAGGTTTATATTAGCGGTCCGTCATGCCCCGTCCCCGTCTTCACCGCCGTCAATCGCCCGCACCGATCTCGTCGCCGGCACCACCGTGGTGAGCCTCTTGTTCTTATCTTCTTTTTGAAAGAAAAAAATTCTTACTTTACATAGATACTTGTCTAATGTTCTTACTTTAGAAACACATAATTATATATAATGCACGCAGATGAACCAGCAATGGATGTACTGTGACAGACACACCTCCGAGTACATTAAGGGCGTGCATGATTTTCTCGAAGTGGCTGAGGCAAACAAGCAGAATGGTTTTATGTGTTGTCTATGACCTAAATGTGGGAATACGAAGTATTACTCTGATCGGAAAATCATTCACACCCACCTGCTTTACAAAGGTTTCATGCCACACTATAATGTTTGGACGAGGCACGGAGAAATAGGGGTTATGATAGAAGACGGCGAAGAAGAAGAGGACGATGACAACTATGTGCCCCCTGAATACGGTGATGCTGCAACGGGGGAAGCTGCTAAAGATCAAGAGGAACCAGACGATGTGCTCGATGATGCTGCAACGGGGGAAGCTGCTGAAGATCAAGAGGAACCAGACGATGTGACCGATGATGATGATCTCCACCGGGTCATTGTCGATGCAAGGATGCAATGCAAAAGTCAAAAGGAGAAGCTTAAGTTCGATCGCATGTTAGAGGATCACAAAAAAGGGTTGTACCCCAATTGCGAAGATGGCAACACAAAGCTCGGTACCGCATGAGAAATTGCTGCAAGTGGAAGGCGAGAGAATGTTGTGCTTGACAAAGGATTTGAGAAGCTACTGAAAATATTGAAGATGAAGCTTCCAAAGGATAACGAATTGCCCGACAAAGACGACGCAGCAAAGAAGGTCGTATGCCCTCTAGGATTGGAGGTGCAGAAGATACATGCATGCCCTAATGACTGCATCCTCTATCGCGGTGCGTACAACAATTTGAACGCATGCCCGGTGAGGGAGTTCCGGACTAGGGGGTGTCCGGATAGCCGAACTATCATCATCGGCCGGACTCCAAGCTATGAAGATACAAGATTGAAGACTTTCCGGATGGGACTTTCCTTGGCGTGGAAGGCAAGCTTGGCGATACGGATATGTAGATCTCCTACCATTGTAACCGACTCTGTGTAACCCTAACCCTATCCGGTGTCTATATAAACCGGAGGGTTTTAGTCCATAGGACGAACAACAATCATACCATAGGCTAGCTTCTAGGGTTTAGCCTCTTTGATCTCGTGGTAGATCCACTCTTGTAACATACATCATCAATATTAATCTAGCAGGACGTAGGGTTTTACCTCCATCAAGAGGGCCCGAACCTGGGTAAAATATCGTGTCCCTTGTCTCCTGTTACCATCCGCCTAGACGCACGATTCGGGACCCCTACCGAGATCCACCGGTTTTGACACCGACATTGGTGCTTTCATTGAGAGTTCCTCTGTGTCGTCACCGATAGGCCCGATGGCTCCTCCGATCATCAACAACGATGCGGTCCAGGGTGAGACTTTTCTCCCCGGACAGATCTTTCTTTTCGGCGGCTTTGCACTGCGGGCCAATTCGCTTGGTCATCTGGAGCAGATCGAAAGCTACGCCCCTGGCAACCAGGTCAGATTTGGAAGTCTAAACTATACGGCCGATATCCGCGGAGACTTGATCTTCGACGGATTCGAGCCGCAGCCAAGCGATGCCGCCTTGTCTCGATGGGCATGATCTAGCTCTGCCTTAACAAGGCCTCGGAGGCCGCACCAAGATCCGCCCGGCCCTTAATCCGAGCCGGATTCCCGACCGAGGACGCAGTGGTTGGACACCGCCGGGGCTACAATCTCTACGGCGATCGAGCGAACACCATCCTCGTCCTTTGCAAAGACTCCGACCTGTGGTGCCGGACTCCTCTCCGGACTCCGAACCTCCACGCCCTTGCCAATCGAATCCGATTGGGCGCCCGTCATGGAGTTCATCCGCGGACATCTTTCAAAGACTTCGCCCTTTGGCGACATCCTGAATTCACTAAAGTCTCTCTCTTTATCCGGAGAGCCCTGGCCGGATTACGGTCAGGAAGGTTGGGATGCGGACGACAAAGAAATTCAACGCCCACCCACCACCCACTTGGTAGCCGCTGTCGACGATCTAACCGACATGCTAGACTACGACTCCGAAGACATCGACGGTATGGACGACGATGCCGGAGACGACCAAGACCCAACGCCTACAGGGCACTGGAAGGCCACCTCGTCATACAACATATATATGGTGGACATCCCAAAAGATGGGAACGGCGATGGAACAACGGAGGATGACCCCTCCAAGAAGCAGCCCAAGCGCCGCGTCGTGGCGCCGCTCTAAATCCCGCCACAAAGAAGAATGAAGATTCCGGCACCGGAGATAACAATACACCGGACAACGCCGAAGACAATCCACTCCAGCAAGATCCATCGCAGGAGGATGAAGACGCCAGCCCTCAAGAGAGAGCGGCAGAAGAAGAGGTAGAGGATTATATGCCTCCCTCCGAATTCGTGCCTGAGAATCCCGTCGAACAAGAGCGTTTTAGACGCAGGCTTATGGCCACAGCGTACAACCTAAATAAAAAGCAGCAATAGCTTAGAGCTGATCAGGCCTCTCTAGCCGACAGATGGACCGAAGTCCTCGCGGCCGAAGAGCATGAGCTCGAACGCCCCTCCAAAAGCTACCCTAAACGCAAGCTGCTCCCCCGATTAGAGGAGGAGGCTTACGAACCCGCATCACCAGGAGACAATACGGTGACCGACCACCCCATGGTCATGACAGAGAGGCCTCTAGGCCCTTCACTAGAACCGCACTGGCATCGCTCAAAAAGCACACGGCCAAAGGGGAACGCCCGGACCTGCGAGATATATTGGAGGACAAGGCAAGACAATCAAGATCGATCTATGGATCGCGTGGGCGCCCAGTGGTACGTGATGACAACCGTCGCCACGGACACGATAAGTCCGCCAGGCCGAACAAAACAGACCAAGCTCTTCCGAGCTCCGTCGTGATATCGCCAAGACAGAGGCGCCAAGACACCCACTATGCTTCACGCACGAAGTAATGGATCATCAAATCCCGAATGGTTTAAACCCGTCAATATTGAATCCTATGACGGCACAATGACCCCGCGGTTTGGATCAAGACTATCTCCTTCACATCCACATGGCCCGCGGTGACGATCTTCACGCCATCAAATACCTCCCCCTCAAGCTTAAAGGACCAGCCCGGCATTGGCTCAACAGCTTGCCGCCAGAGTCAATTGGGAGCTGGGAGGACTGAAGCCGCATTCCTCGATAACTTCTGGCACTTATGTGCGACCACGGACATCGATGACCTAAGCCACATAATTCAGCAGCCAGACGAATCGCCGAGACAATTCTGGACACGGTTCTTAACCAAGAAAAACCAAATCGTCGACTGTCCGGATGCGGAGGCCCTCGCGGCCTTCAAGCATAACATCCGCGACGAGTGTCTTGCCCAGCACCTAGGACAGGAAAAGCCGAAATCCATGGCAGCCCTCACATCACTCATGACCCGCTTCTGCGCGGGTGAGGACAGCTGGCTAGCACGCAGCAACAACCTCAGCAAAAATTCTGGCAGTCCGGACTTCAAGGACCAAAACGGCAGGCCGCGTCGTAACAAAAACAAACGCTGCACTAACGGCGACAATATTGAGGATACCGCAGTCAATGCCAGATTCAAAGGCTCTAAACCCGGTCAACGGAAAAAGCCATTCAAACGAACTACTCCGGGTCCGTCCAATTTGGACCGAATACTCGACCGCTTGTGCGCGATACACGGCAAGAAAAGCCGCTTAACCGCACCAACAGGGACTGTTGGGTATTCAACAGCAGGCAAGTTAATTGCCGAAAACAATGACAATGGGCTGCATAGCGATGACGAGGACGAGACCCAACCGCCAAAAAATAGAGGACAGAAGGGTTTCCCCCCACAGGTGCGGACGGTGAACATGATATACGCAACCCACATACCCAAAAGGGAGCGGAAGCGTGCACTCAGGGATGTCTACACGATGGAGCTAGTTGCCCCAAAGTTCAATCCATGGTCCTCCTGCCCGATCACTTTTGGTGAAGGACCACCCACTCAAAGATCCGCCACGGCGGATTCGGCCAAGACCGGTCCTAGACCCAATCGTCGATGGATTTCACCTAACCAGAGTCACGATGGGCGGCGGCAGCTGAACTTGCTTTACCAGATACAAAGGCGCAAGATGGGCATAGACCCTCAAGGATTAAACCTACCAAAACGACCTTTAAAGGCGCCATACCAGTGTAGAAGCCAATTGTACAGGCTCAATTACACTGGAAGTGGTCTTCGGATCCCCGGATAACTTCCGAAGCGAGGAGTTAATCTTCGACATAGTCCCGTTCCACAACGGCTATCATGCCTTGCTCGGACGTACCGCGTTTGCAAAGTTCAACGCGGTTCCGCACTACGCATGCCTCAAGCTCAAGATGTCAGGCCCTCAAGGAGTCATTACGGTCAACGGAAACACTAAACGTTCTCTCCGCACGAAGGAACATACACGGCTCTCGCGGCAGAAGTGCAATGCAGCCTCTTAAGGCAATTATCGAATCCGGCCGTTAAACGGCCGGACACAGCCAAGCGCGCCCGGAGTAACTTACAACAAGACCACCTGGCACATTCCGAGCACACGTAGCAGTGCGGCCCCAACCCCAGCTCCTGTGAAACATCAAAGCAGGTCCTTCGCGTACACCATTACGCTCTAAAGATACCATGGGAATGGGGATAGGGGCATGACCACGATAAACCCAGACTGCGGCTCAACCACACCAGGGGCTCTCAAGTGTGTCGTTCCTTTTTCTTTTCTTTTTACCTTCTACTTTTTACCCACAGGACTCCGTTTGTCAGAAGCCATGTCCGGCAGCAGACCTGCAGAACTCACGATGCAACAGTCAGGGAAGGATAAAGGCTACAACGAATATACAGGTGGTCTCCATTACGAGCATTTTCATACACCAATCTGCAGCCTACCCCTGGAAGGGGACATGTTTAACAGTCTCCTACCTTGCTTATCGCACTATTTGTATCGTTCTGCATTCGTAGCAGCACTTACTAAATAAAACAATGCAGCACCTTTTTGCTTATAATTGCATTTCTTTTTCATACATATGTTCATTCACGACATGTTGCATCCCGCACACTTTGGTACGGCTAATATACACCAGGGGCTTATGTTTCCCGCGTTATGGTGTGATGAGTCCGAACACTTTCACAAGTGCGGCACCCCAAACTTATAGCACTATATGCACCGGCTCCGCATCATGTCTTGGGTCAATAGTTGGGTTTGCCCGGCTCCCGTGTTTTGGTACCTTACGTTCCGTTCTATCGGCTAAGGTAGCACCGGGAGAACCACTGCGATTCCGCCCCAGTTCGGCTGGGTTAACGCCTCAGTGGAGAAAGCTAAAACTGACCGTCATGATGAGGCGAGAGACCGGTCGCTGTTTGAGAGGTTTTTTGCGAGTCCTTAAAGACTTATGCCGCTTAGAGCGAGGAGCCGGATACTGTCCGGCCAAGGCGTGGATAGCGCCCCAAATTCGGCCTTCCGAAGACTAGGGGCTTCACCGAAATTTAAAATTATAGAATTCTATGGCTAAGTGAGAGTGTTCAAGCATTATAAGTCCGGTTGCCTTGTTCGTTGTGTTGAGCGCCTCCCTAGATGGACCCAAAAATGGGAACAAGAGCGCTCAAGTTTATCCGAACACCCCAAAGACTCGTGGCATGGGGGCTGAAGCCGACGACTTGCCATCTCTCGATTTGATAAACAGCCGCACGTAAGGTAATATTTTAAATTAACAAGCGTTGCTTAGCGCATATGAACTAAGTTTTCGGTACAGGGATATCAAAATGCGAGTCTACTCAAATATTACATCTTTGGAGCACTCACCCGCAATAGTGCGGGCGCCCTTCAGCACACTCTTATAATACATCTCGGGCGTGCGATGCTCCTCGCCCTCTGGTGGCGGGTCCGTCACGAGCTTCTGGGCATCCATCTTGCCCCAGTGCACCTTTGCACGGGCAAGGGCCCGACGGGCATCCTCGATACAAGCGGAATGCTTGATAACTTCAACCCACGGGCACGCATCCACCAGCCGCCGCAGACCAGTCAAGTAGCTCCTGTGCATGGCCTCCTTAGGCCACACCAACTATGAGGCCCTTCATGGCCTGTTCGGCCGCTTAGGAGCTCGACCAGCTGCTTCACTGGTCGCTATAAGGGCACGGATGTCCGCCTCAAAGATATCGAGACCAGAAGACCTTCTCCGTTGAGCTCCCCTCCTCGGCCCGGTAGAATGCGACAGCATCGGACACGCTGCGAGGAAGCTCGAACGCCCCTGGAGAGCTCCGAATTCGGGTAAGCAACAGGTAATTAACACTCACATGCTTACTCTGCATGAAAAATTCCTTACCTGCTGCTATTTTCTTCACCGCTTCAATCTCCTGGAGGGCCTTGTAGGCTTCGGCCTTAGCGGTTTTGGCACTCTCAAGAGCCTTTGCAAGCTCAGACTCTCGAGTCCTCAAGTCGCGCTCGAAGTTCTCATGTTTTTTCACGAGATCCTGGAGCTCTTGCTATACCTCCGCCACCCGCGCCTCCTGCTTCTCTCGCTTGGTGCGTTCCGCGGCCGCATTACGCTCGGCCACGGCCACCGCCTCCTTCAGGGTCGCCACCTCGGTAGCGGCCCCTACAATACCCACGTTATCCTTGTCATTTTTCTTGCAACCAAATCCTTTTTTGTAAGGTACAATTTTCATAAGGTATTACTCACCTCTTTTTTCTCGAGCTGCTTCTTGGCTGGCCGAGCTCGTTCTCGGACCGCTCGAGGTTTTTCTTCAAAGTATTGACCTCCGCACTCAGTGCGCCAGAGGTCAGCAGCACAACCTGCAATCCCATATTGACATATTTTTATGGCTCCTGCGTTTATCTTTCTAAAGATCCTCAGTCCGGCTTTTCTTTCCGAACACCGAACCGAGCATCGGGGGCTACTGTCTATGCGGTACCATTTTACATATATTGAAATTCTTACCTCAAAGCCTATTAGAAGGCTATTGCAGGCTTCGGTCAGCCCGCTCTTGGCAAGCTGCACCTTCTGAATCACCGCACTCATAACATTGCGGTGTTCCTCTTCGATGGAGGCACCATTGAGCGCCTCCAGCAAATTATCCGGCACCTCCGGTTGGACGGAGGCAGCCGGCGTCTCGGTCTTGCCCTTCTTACGAAGGGGGTCGCCCACGGACTCCGGAGCCACTGCGGCCTCCGGGCTGAGTCCGTGCACAGTCCGGGAGGGTGTCTGCGCGACACCTCCGGGGCCTCCCCTCTGGTGGGTCCTTTCTGGGATCCCACCTCGGCGTCGTCTCATGACGGGGTGGAGGTAGTCAGAAGGGAATCCATATCCGACGCACCCAAGGACCCGCTTGACGAAACGGGAAGATCATCCTTGGGCAGACTGCAGGGTTGTATGCGGCATTAGAAAGACGTTATGTGGCGAAAATAAAAACCTTGAGGTTATTCGGGTATCCTGATACTTACGATCTCGCCAGGGGCTTGGCCCTTGGATGCGATCTTAAATGCGTCGTCCTTTGGCGTGGGGAGCAGTCCGGAGGAAGATTTTTCCTTCTTGGACCCTTGGCCTCCCTTGTTGGGGAGGCCTTCCTTTCTTTCCTCCTTCACCGGGGAGAGGCTTTCTTATTCTCCCCCTCACCTTGGTGGGAGGAGTCGGCCTCGGATTCATCATCCGATAGCACCTGAAAACGGGAACTCTTCCGAGTCCCTGTGACCGACTTCTTGGCCTTCTTCTCCGGCACCACGTGGGGTGCCGGAGCCAGCAGCCACGTTAGGCGGGCGTCCGCTGGGTCCTCTGGCAATGGGGCCGGACAGGTAATCCGTTCGGCCTTTGCCAGCCATTCCTATCAAAGGCAAGGGGAGTTTAGATCCCGCATAGAGCCAAACTATGGAAAACAAGTGGTGAAATCACCTACCTCGTCAGCTGGACACTGCGAACAGAATCCGCGATCTTCGGTAGCGGATGCGGGAGCTTCGGCGACCTTGAACAACACCTTCCAGACATCTTCGTACGTAGTGTCGAAGATCCCGCCAGTGGTCCGTGCTGCGCGGATCAAACTCCCACATATTAAAGCCCCGTCGGCTGCACGGGAGAATCCGCGGATGAGCATGACTGGACTACGTTGACGAGCTTGAGCTTCTTGTCCACCAGCTTACGGATACAGGCTTGTAGTCCGGTCAGCTCCTCCGAATCCCCCAAATTCGGCCACTCTCTTTCCGGGGAGGAGAGCCGTGTGGGAATACCAGATCTAAATTGGGGGCTGCCCAATCAGGTCACGCTGCTCGTTGATGTAGAACCACCCGGATTGCCACCCTTGATGGTTTCCACGAAAGTACCCTCCAGCCACGTAATGTGGGACATCACCGCCCACCATGGCGCCTCCGCACTCCGCTTGGCTGCCCTTCACAACCTTCGGCTTGACACTGAAGGTCTTGAGCCACAAGCCGAAGTGGGGCTGGATGCAGAGGAATGCCTCGCACACGACGATAAACACCGAGATATTGAGGATAAAATTCGGGGCCAGATCATGGAAATCTAGGTCGTAGTAGAACATGAGCCCCCGGACAAAGGGATGAAGCGGGAAGCCCAGTCCGCGGAGGAAATGGGGAAGAAATACTACCCTCTCATGGGGCACAGGGTTGGGAACGAGCTCTCCCTCGTCGGGAGCCGATTCGCGATGTTGCTGGACAGATATCCGGCGTCGTAGCTTCTGGATCTGCCCCTCCGTGACGGAGGAGGCCATCCACTTGCCTCCCGCCTCCGGACATAGTTGGAGAAGGTTGAGGTGAGAAGTGCGGACTTGGGCGCTGGAGCTCGAGTTCATGGAGATGGATAAGCCAAGGAGGAAGAAGGCACGAGTAAAAGGGGTTGGATCCTTATCCTTATATGGGCGGACAAAACATGTGTCCCCAGCACTGGTAAAACTTCGCTTATCTCCCAAGCGCCACAATCAATGGCGCGGTTGGGTTACCCACGACCGTATTAATGGGAATCCGGAATAAGGGGAACACGATCTACGCCTCGACAAGACGTGCCAAGGAAACCGCTTCGCTAAACGCGCTGAGGTGGAACAGTAAAAACAATTTGAATAAAGGCTTGGTAGTGGTGCGACGTCACGCCACAAAATATGTCAGCGGATTGATCTTGTGTAACATTATTCTCTCTACGGTTGTATGTGGAATTTATTTTTGCAGAGCCGGACACTATCCTGGTGTTCACAATCTTCTATAAATTATTTGGAGGAAGAACCCGCCTTGCAATGCCGAAGACAATATATGCGTCGGACTCATTGTCATTGAAGCCTGGTTCAGGGGCTACTGAGGGAGTTCCGGGCTAGGGGGTGTCCGGATAGCCGAACTATCATCATCGGCCGGACTCCAAGACTATGAAGATACAAGATTGAAGACTTCGTCCCGTGTCCGGATGGGACTTTCCTTGGCGTGGAAGGCAAGCTTGGCGATACGGATATGTAGATCTCCTACCATTGTAACCGACTCTGTGTAACCCTAACCCTATCCGATGTCTATATAAACCGGAGGATTTTAGTCCGTAGGACGAACAACAATCATACCATAGGCTAGCTTCTAGGGTTTAGCCTCTTTGATCTCGTGGTAGATCCACTCTTGTAACATACATCATCAATATTAATCTAGCAGGACGTAGGGTTTTACCTCCATCAAGAGGGCCCGAACCTGGGTAAAACATCGTTTCCCTTGTCTCCTATTACCATCCGCCTAGACGCACAGTTCGGGACCCCCTACCCGAGATCCGCCGGTTTTGACACCGACACCCGGTATGCGGTGCATTGCGGTATAAGATCAGACGAGATGACCCTGGTGATGTTGACGGTGAGCCCCACAGGAAGAGGGTTCTTGCGAAGGTGATGTGGTATGCTCCTATAATACCACGGTTGAAATGACTGTTCAGAAACAAAGAGCATGCCAAGTTGATGCGATGGCACAGTGAGGACAGTAAGAAAGACGGGAAGTTGAGAGCACCTGCTGACGGGTCGCAGTGGAGACTTTCTCTCCACAACTATTATGATGATACCATGCCAACTTTCAACCTTTTCGTAGTTCATTTGAAATGCCTGTTGTAACAGACGATTTTCCGTATGAAATCCTGATACTTCGAAAGAGATTGTCCGTTTTGTACACGAAGTGCATCCAGTTTTTGCCGTAAACCTCTCAACTTTCTTGCACATGCTATCTGGGTGAAATGATGATACGATGCCAACTTTCAACCTTTTCAGAGTTCATTTGAAATGCTTATCAATTTTAGGGTCTTATAGCTCAAAATAATCAGTAAATGCATGAAAAATAACAAATGAAGTCAGAAAGGGTTGAAAATTGATGATGTGGCTTTGAATGGTGCATTTTGAACACACAAAAAGTCAGGAGTTCAAATAAGTTTTAAAAAATGAAATCCCTTTGTAATAGACGAGTTTCCGTGTGAAATCCTGATACTTCGAAAGAGATTGCCCGTTTTGTACACGAAGTGCATCCAGTTTTTGCCGTAACCCTCTCAACTTTCTTGCACATGCTATGTGGGTGAAATGATGATACCATGCCAACTTTCAACCTTTCCAGAGTTCATTTGAAATGCCTTTCAATTTCAGGGTCTTATAGCTCAAAATAATCAGTAAATGCATGAAAAATAACAAATGAAGTCAGAAAGGGTTGAAAATTGATGATGTGTCTTTGAATGGTGCATTTTGAACACACAAAAAGTCAGGAGTTCAAATAAGTTTTAAAAAATGAAATCCCTTTGTAACAGACGATTTTCCGTATTAAATCCTGATACTTCGAAAGAGATTGTCCGTTTTGTACACGAAGTGCATCCAGTTTTTGGTGTAACCCTCTCAACTTTCTTGCACATGCTATGTGGGTGAAATGATGATACCATGCCAACTTTCGACCTTTTCAGAGTTCATATGAAATGTTTATCAATTTCATGGTCTTATAGATCAAAATAATCAGTAAATGCATGAAAAATGACAAATGAAGTCAGAAAGGGTTGAAAATTGTTGATGTGGCTTTTAATTGTGCATTTTGAACACACAAAAAGTCAGGAGTTCAAATTAGTTTATAAAAAATGAAATCCCTTTGTAACAGACGAGTTTCCGTATGAAATCCTGGTACTTCGAAAGAGATTGTCCGTTTTGTACACGAAACGCATCCAGTTTTTAACGTAACCCTCTCAACTTTGTTGCACATGCTAGGTGAGTGAAATGATGATACCATGCCAAGTTTCAACCTTTTCAGAGTTCATTTGAAATGCTTTTCAATTTCAGGGTCTTATAGCTCAAAATAATCTGTAAATGCATGAAAAATAACAAATGAAGTCAGAAAGGGTTGAAAATTGATGATGTATGTAAAAAACCAAATAAAATAAAATAAACTTTAATAAAATATATAAGTAGAAACAAAATAAACTTTTATAAATAAGTAGAAAGAATTACCAAAGTATTTTCTGTTCAAAACATTAAAAGCAAAAAGGATTTTCATAAAATAAATACAAAAAGCAAAAAAGAAAATAAATAAGTACAAACAAAATAAACTTTTATAAATAAGTAGAAACAAAATAAAATAAAATAAATAACTAGAAACAAAATAAAATAAAATAAAATAAACTTTTATAAAATAAATAAGTAGAAACAAAATAAAATAAACTATAACAAAATAAAAAAAGCAACAAAGAAAACAAAAAAACTGGAAAAAAAATAAAAAGGCCACCTACTGGGCCACCACGGCCTGAATACGACTAGAAACCCAGCTAGTTGGGCCAGGATTCAGGCCCACAGGCAGATACAATGTGTTTAGGCCCGAAAGCCTGCATTTGAGAGGAGCTCCACAGGGCAGCGGGAGTGGGGCTTATAAACCACTCTCGAGCTCCCTCAACTAGCGAGGTGGGACTAAACTTTCGTGTCGCGACGTGGGCAGCACAAGGCCTTTAGTCTCGGTTGGTGCCACCAACCGGGACTAAAGGTATGCATTGGTACTGGTTCATGCCACCAACCGGTACCAATGCCCACCCTTTAGTCCCGGTTTGTGCCACCAACCGGGACCAAAGGCCTCTGCTTCACGCCCTTTGGGCTGCGGAAAAGAGACCTTTGGTCCTGATTGGTGCCACAAACCGGGACTAATAGGGAGCATTGGTCCCGGTTGGTACCACGAATCGGGACTAAAGCTCTGGCTATATATACAGCACTTGTCAAAATTTTCATTCATCTCGTCTTCCCCGCCCCAACGACGCCGCCAGGCTACCCCTCTGCCTCGCCATCGCCGTCGTCGCCCTGCCTCCGACGCCATCCCGCGCCGCCCCGACGCCACGCGCCACCCCTGCCCCGACGCCGCCGGCCCTGCCTCCTCATCGCCGTCGCCGCGCCCTGCACTAACGCCGTCGCCGCGCCCGCTGTGAGCGACGCCCCGATCCCCTCCTCCTCCTCCTCCCTGTACTGGTCGCCGTCGCGCCACTGCGCTCCCTATGTTTTTTTAGATTATATGTATATATGTGTGATTATACGTATGTGTGTATATATGATTATATGTCCTGTTTTTTCAGATTTTTTATTTAGGTTGTTAGTAGATATCAATTTTAGGTTAGTGCATTTTAGGTTAGTGTAGAGGAAAAAGTAAAATAAAGAAAAGGAAGAAAAGAGGAAGAAGGAAAGAAGGAAGAAGAAGAAGAAAAAGAAGGATATGAAGGAGGAGAAGAAGAAGGAGAAGAAGAGGAAAGGAAGAAGAGGAAAAAGAGGAGAAATAAATAAGAAGAGGAAGAAAATAAGAAGAATAAATTGGAGAAGAAGAAAGGAATAGAGGAGTTCTTCTCCTCTATTCCTATCGTCTTCTTCTCTCTTTTTTTATTCTTCTTCCTCTTCTTATTTTTTATTGGGTATGTCATTCTCGATATACCCCCTC
This sequence comes from Aegilops bicornis, assembly GCA_021605145.1. Taxonomy (NCBI): domain Eukaryota; kingdom Viridiplantae; phylum Streptophyta; class Magnoliopsida; order Poales; family Poaceae; genus Aegilops; species Aegilops bicornis. The sequence continues at coordinate 536,602,352 of CM038669.1, read as the reverse complement.
CCCGATAACTTCGACATGAGGGGGGGGGGGTTGATAAATAATAGAACTAGTCAAACTAGTTTATTTATAGTAAGTGCTTAATTAGTAGTTGAACTAGTTGATTTAATACAACTACTTTATTTATAGTAAGTGCTTAATTAGTAGTTGAACTAGTTGATTTAAAAAACTACTTTATTTTACTATATATAGAAGTAGTTTATTTTTAGTAAGTACTACTTTATTTTATTTATAGTAAGTGCTTAGTAGTTGAACTAGTTGATTTAATAAAACTAATTTATTTTACTATATATAGAAGTAGTTTATTTTTAGCAAGTACCACTTTATTTTATTTATAGTAATTAAGTGCTTAGTAGTAGTTGAACTAGTTGATTTAACAAAACTACTTTATTTTACTATATATAGAAGTAGATTATTTTTAGCAAGAAAATTAATAGAACTAGTTTATTATTTTAGTTCAAGCAATTATTCCCGCATCGACGTCGACGATGCCTATCCTGCATCCTCGTCGTCGACTCGGCGGAGGAAGCCGGCTTGATCAGAGGAGCCATGTCCGGGACTGGGCTCCGCCGGGCTGGTATTGGGAGGTGCTACCTTCTGGGGGGCGTAGGTTGGTGAGGAGCCAGCCTGTCGTTGACCCGATCCTTGTTTGGTGGCGGTCGCGTGGGCGATGGCGGTGCCGAGGCTTCCGGACACCGCTGGAGGTGGTGCGTCACCGTGTCGTGAGGAGGACAAGCACGTCCGTCGCTACATGGTTGCGTTGGAGGGCAGGTCCGACAATACCTGGGAGGTTCTTCAGGGATCTCACTAGAGCTATGATCCTATGATGGTTCCTTCTCTTTGGGTGTCCACCGCCCGCGCCGATACCCGCCGGGCGCTATGGTTCTAGCGATGCTATATGTATGATAGTATTCGAGGTGTATTAGTGATAATATTAGACGATGTACGGACGCAAGAGATGATGTAGTTTTTCTTATAATTGAATGCATGCTAATTTGAATACTACTTTATTTTACAATTTGGTTTTGCTTATTGAATGCTCAAATTGGAAAAGTACTCCTACTTTGAATGCTAAAATTGCAGAGCACTATGCAAGGCGTATGCATTTGATTAGTTGATAGCTTATAGGGTTTATGTTTTTGCAGAAATCTAGGAGCCCATCCATCATCCCCGCCGTCGTCCCCGTCACCGACCCCCCTCCGACCTCGAGGTGATACCAGCCAAATCTCCATGTCAATATGAGTCCTATATACGAGAGGACGACATGTCCTTTTTTAGAAAGATAATTAAACGATATTTTGGGTTGACTTTAAGTATGTCGATTCTCCATCATTTATGAGAGGACGAAGAATCTCGACTGTTGTCATGGGGGTAGCTTCTCCTTCGTTCCCGTGTGCTAGACAATTTGGTGTAATGCACTCGGGAATGAAAGGAGGATCTACCATCACCGACGGTGGCAATGTCAGAGAGGAATCAGTGAGGGAAAGTCTCCACCATATATATATGAGAGGACGAAGAATCCCGACTGTTGTCGTGGGGGTAGCTTCTCCTTCATTCCCGTGTGCTAGACAACTTGGTGTAATGCATTCGGGGATGAAAGGAGGAGCTACCATCACCGACGGTCGAATATGTACACCATGTGAGCTGAGTGTTTACAAGAAAATACTCGACAGACCGATAGTCAACCCGCGTTGAATAATAGGGATCTAATTTAGGTTTTCTAGTACATATATTTAATTGTACAAGTTTAATATTTGAATTATGAACATAGGAAATGTCGTACTCGGACGATGAAAGTCTGCCGGGGGAGTGCGACTGGTGCCACGACGACCAAGTTCTGTGCGACAGGCCTCACCTAGACGAAGGTCGGCGCTTCAGCATTAAGCTGGAGGAGACCTTCGATGTTGAAACGGTACGCAACGATGACAAGTGTTATTTTTTCATAATTAAGCACGACTTCAACTATTTCAACGTGTAATTTTCATCTTTTACAATTCGACTAGCTTATCCCATGCCATGCAAGACGCTATGTCTTGGAGAGGATGGGTTTTGAAGACCATGAAAGTATGGAAACAAAGAAAATTCACCTAAGGACCCATCATGATATGGATTTTGAAGTAAATCTGTATAATTCTGAGAGCGTAACCCATTTTGGTTGCAAAAATTGGGAAGCATTTTGCAAGATGTATGATTTTGATGAGGGTATGCTTGTCACCATGGATCTTGGTGATCCTGACATCGACCAAGACAATATGGACATTTGGGTGCTTGTTGATACGCCTCCAATTCTACCGCTATGTGAGTTTCTCAAACATAGTTATTAAGTAATTTATATTTTTCATTTCAAAATAGTTGACAGCTTATTTCCATTGACATCTTATTTTGATTGTTCAAACAATGTGTGGAACATGGTAGACAGAACCTACTACACCGATGGCTCTGAGTTAACTTATAAGGAGAAAAATCATGTGGTCGCATTTTGTACTGATCTTGAGAATTACAATATCTATTGTAAAACTCCTCCACATTATGGTCAATACGTGCCACTAGTGCACGTGTTGAACTACGTTAACATCCATGGAGATGCCATGGTAAGATTTTTTAGTATTACGACATTCGTGCATCTTTTGCATAAATTCTTTTAAAACTTAACTACATTGCTAACTATGAAGTTATTACTATATGTTTTTCAACAGGAAGTCCTGAATGATTGTGTGCCTCATCTGATGTATCAGAGTGGTCGCCTTGATGTTTTGAACATACAGCCAGGTCATCCTACAAATCTCAACTGTCCATATCGGATTTCTAAAAGAAGTGGAGGCATGAAAATCAAGGAATGGAAAAAATGTATGGACAGTCGTAAGGAGGTTCTTGGAAGCAAAAGGAAGCAAAGCACAAGAATTGGAGACAGGATGATATCCATTCTCCATAATGGAGAGTCAGGGTCTATATTGTTCTATGCTATTTTACCTTAAAGAGGGTATTTAGGTCCTACCTAATACTGATGATCATATGCCTAGAACAATTAAGTAGGGTTGGTTCGATGACTATGAGGATGATGATCGTATGACTTGTTATTAATAACGAGCACAAGTTGTATGATGATGATTAGTACGACTTATTATTATGATGATGCATGATGCGGGCATGAAGAGTTATTATATATCAGTGGGTAAAATGAACATGGATTAGATTGAAGTGAAGGCAACATGCATGTGGTGCATGTCGAAAGTAGTACTAATCCAAACTTGATCAAGTTAGTATTAGTATTACTTTCGACATGCACCATATGTTGCCTTCACTTTAATCTAAGACATGTTTAGGCATAGCAGTAGCGTTGGTAAACCAAGCACGGAAATAAGAGAGGACACTTCTCTCTGTTAGCTAGCTAACACACCCTAAATTACCCCCTAAACCACCCCCTTTCAAAAAAACAAAAACCTCAGCTCATGTCAGCTACTGACGCGTGGATGCCTATTGGTCCCGGTTGGTGCCACCAACCGGGACTAAAGGCCCTCCTGCCTGGGCTCGCAGCACCGGCCACGTGGAGGCCCATCTGTCCCGATTCATGTAAGAACCGGGACTAAAGGACTAGGGCATTAGTAATGACACTTTAGTCCCGGTTCAAAAACCGGGACAAATGGGCCTTACGAACCGGGACAAATGACCCTTTTTCTACTAGTGCCAGTGCATGCAGTCTATGCTGCCAAGCATCCTTGGGAAGCCTCTTCTGGCATTCATCGCCAACAAACGGGTTGTATCTTCAGCTGTCGGCTCTCTCAAGTACTCAGGGACAAACACAACAATAACAGCCTTGCAGAACTTATACAGGGACTCTAGGCATGTAGACTCACTCACACAGACGTACTCGTCAATGAGATCACCGGGCACTCCATATGCAAGCATTCGGATGGCGGCAGTGCATTTCTGATAAGAGGATAAACTGATCTTGCCGGCGGCATCCTCTTTGCATTCGAAATAGTCATTATAGCCGACCACCCCCTCTCTAATACGGTTGAAAAGATGCCTACTCACACGAAAACAGCGGCGGAATTTTTGATGTTTGAACGATGGGTTTGTTGTATCAAAGTAGTCCTTCCAAAGAAGGAAATGCCCGCCCTCTCGGTTGCGATTCAACGCCGGAAGGTGGCCCGGAATGGAGCCACGGAAGAACGGCCGCTGGCTGTTGAGATGGTGATGAACCAACACGGCAGCCAATTTCTCCTTGTCGTCGGATGACGAATCGTCCGAGTCGGAAAGGAAATTATGGAAAAAGAACTCGTCGGCAGAGTCCATTTCCGTACCTTGGCAAACTGTCGAACAGCTGGCGGGCGTCGAAGAAGGAGACGGCCGGCGAGGGGAGTCGCGGCGTGCACGGACCAGCTAGCTGCCCTGCCGGTGTCCGACAAGTGGGCCGGCGTCCGACGAGCGTGCCAGTGAGGATCTGGCCGGGGCGGCGAGGCAGCTTCTTGGTCGCGGGCGGCTATGCGGTGGGGGGAGCGGCGGTGGGAAGCAGTTTTCTCCCCGGCGGCAAGACGACGGTGGCGGGCGACGGTGGAGTGGGCGGCGTTGCTGGGCAGATGTGGAGGCAGCGGCGGCCAGCATAGTCGCCGGCAAAAATGGGCGATGGCATCGGCGACGAAGAAGGCGGGTGATACGCCTCCAACGTATCTATAATTTATGAAGTATTCATGCTATTATATTCTCTGTTTTGGATGTTTATGGGCTTTACTAAACACTTTTATATTATTTTTGGGACTGACCTATTAACCGGAGGCCCGGCCCAAATATCTGTTTTCTTGCCTATTTCAGTATTTCGAAGAACAGGAATATCAAACGGAGTCCAAATGGAATGAAACCTTCGGGAGAGTTATTTCTGGAACGAAAGCAATCCAGGAGACTTGGAGTAGACGTCAGGGAAGCTTCGAGGAAGCCACTAGGCAGGGAGGCGCGCCCCCCACCCTCGTGGGCCCCTCGTGGCTCCCCTGACCGACTTCTTTTGCCTGTATATATCCATATGCCCTAAAAACATCGGGGAGCACAATACATGGGAGTTCCGCCGCCGCAAGCCTCTGTAGCCACCAAAAACCAATCGAGACCTGTTCAAGACCACGGAGGGGGGGATCCATCACCGGTGGCCATCTTCATCATCCCGGTGCTCTCCATGACGAGGAGGGAGTATTTCACCCTCGGGGCTGAGGGTATGTACCAGTAGCTATGTGTATGATCTCTCTCTCTCTCTCTCTCTCTCTCTCTCTCTCTCTCTCTCTCTCTCGTGTTCTTGAGATGGTACGATATTGATGTATCGCGAGCTTTGCTATTATAGTTGGATCTTATGATGTTTCTCCCCCTCTACTCTCTTGTAATGGATTGAGTTTTCCCTTTGAAGTTATCTTATCGGATTGAGTCTTTAAGGATTTGAGAACACTTGATGTATGTCTTGCATGTGCTTATCCGTGGTGACAATGGGATATCACGTGATCTACTTGATGTATGTTTTGGTGACCAACTTGCGGGTTCCGTAACATTGTGAACTTATGCATAGGGGTTGGCACACGTTTTTTTCTTGACTCTGGTAGAAACTTTGGGGCACTCTTTGAAGTTCTATGTGTTGGTTGAATAGATGAATCTGAGATTGTTTGATGCATGTCGTATAATCATACCCACGGATACTTGAGGTGACATTGGAGTATCTAGGTGACATTAGGGTTTTGGTTGATTTGTGCCTTAAGGTGTTATTCTAGTACGAACTCTATGATAGATTGATCCGAAAGAATAACTTTGAGGTGGTTTCCTACCCTACAATAATCTCTTCGTTTGTTCTCCGCTATTAGTGACTTTGGAGTGACTCTTTGTTGCATGTTGAGGGATAGTTATATGATCCAACTATGTTATTATTGTTGAGAGAACTTGCACTAGTGAAAGTATGAACCCTAGGCCTTGTTTCAACGCATTGCAATACCGTTTACGCTCACTTTTACCACTTGCTACCTTGCTGTTTTTATATTTTCAGATTATAAAAACCTATATCTACCAACCATATTGCACTTGTATCACCATCTCTTGTCCGAACTAGTGCACCTATACAATTTACCATTGTATTGGGTGTGTTGGGACACAAGAGACTCTTTGTTATTTGGTTGCAGGGTTGTTTGAGAGAGACCATCTTCATCCTACGCCTCCCACGGATTGATAAACCTTAGTTCATCCACTTGAGGGAAATTTGCTATTGTCCAACAAACCTCTGCACTTGGAGGCCCAACAACGTCTACAAGAAGAAGGTTGTGTAGTAGACATCAAGCAGTTTCTGGCGTCGTTGGTGAGTGCTTGAAGGTACATCTTTAGATCTTGCAATCGAATCTTTTAGTTTCTTGTCTTATCACTAGTTTAGTTTATAAAAGAAAACTACCAAAAAATGGAATTGAGTGTACCTCATATCCTTCATCTTTTTAATGTCTTTCATGAAAATAAGGATTCCGATAATTGTGCCAAAATGCTAGAAGAAGAATGCATTAGAATGTTTGGCACTAAATCTTTGAATGATGAGCATGATTGCAATGTTATTAGTATGAACTCTTTGAATATCCATAGTACTAATGATGATTGCTCTAGTCATGATTAAAATGTCTCTTATAAGCATGTCAATTTTTGTGGAGTGCATAGAGTTTGCAAGTACACACCAAATAGGGAAGATAGATTTTGCAAGAGGCATAAGTACTTAGAAACTAAATGGTTGCAAGAAAGGCTAGATGCTTGTGCTGAAATTTTAAAATTTCTTCGCCATCCTTGTGAACTTTGCAATGAACATGATCAGTTAAATCCCCAATGCAAATTGTTTCATGATCGTATCGTGTTCAAAAAATTTGATGACTTGATTTCCCTTGCACATCATAATGAACTTAGTTTGCTTTTGGGTTATGAAGAAATGAAACATATAAATAAGGATATGCCAGAATTTGTCCTTGATAAAGTTCTTGATTTTGATCTAGAAGAAATTTATATGTATTGTGTGGTGAATTGCATTGAAATCCTTGTATTGCCAATTACATAAAGAGAAGAAAACAAATAGAAAATGGAGAGAATACTAATGAAAGGGAAGAGATTTCCCAATATCTTCCTATTATTTCTTATGATGAATCAGGTAACGAGGAGGAGCCTTCTATTCAACCAATCTCATTAATAAGGAGCTCCAAAAAGAGGATTAAACCCACACATGATGTGAAGAAGAAAAAGAAAAGACGGAGAAGCAAAGGTGAAAAGGTATCCCTCCAGAATGATGTTGCTCCTATTACTCATTGTGATGATGATAATTGCTATACTATTGGTGTTATCCATACTATTAATCATGAGAGTGACTATGCTTATGATATGAAAAGGCCCAAGCTTGGGGATGCTATGTTTGATGAGAATGACATGTTTGAGAATTTATTTGCTGGAATTAATGTTTGTCCCAAGCTTGGGGATGCTATGTCTAATGAAGATGCTATTTTTAGCCTCCCAAGTTTTGATACACAAATTTGTTATGATAATAGCATGCCCCCTACTTATGATGATTACATTGATGAAAGTGGGTTTGGAAGAGTGTCAACTTTAGGAAGTAACGATCCCACTATTTTGGAGGATGTTGAATCTTACTGTGATAATTATGAAAGTGGATTTGGAGAGGTCATGACATTATTTAGTGATGAATCCACTATTTCGAAAGAGGTTTCAACTGATTATGATGATAACAAAGTTGCTACTTATGATGATTATTGTGATGAAACTTATGCTATAAAAAGTAGTGATGATTATATTTATAAAACTTGTCATGATTATGATTACCCTTTTTCTTAACATTACTCTTTTAATATGGAAACAATTTATAGTATTCGAGTTTCTTATGATACTCCCACTATTCTGAATGAGAAGAATTTTGCTTATGTGGAGAGTAATAAAATTTCTATGCTTGTAGATCATGAAAAGAATGCTTTAGGTTCTGGTTATATTTTGAATTCATTCATGATTCTACTGAAAATTATTATGACGGGGGAATATATGCTTGTAGGAATTGCAATAATATCAAGTTGCCACTCTATGTGCTTAAAATCTTGAAGTTATGTTTGTTTTGCTTTCCTATGCTAGTTGATTATTGTTCTCATAAGTTGTTTGCTCACGAAGTCCCTATGCATAGGAAGTGGGTTAGACTTAAATGTGCTCGTCATATTCTTCATGATGCTCTCTTTATGTTTCAATTCTTATCTTTTATGTGAGCATCATTGAAATCATCATGCCTAGCTAGGGGCGTTAAACGTTAGCGCTTGTTGGGAGGCAACCCAATTTTATTTTTGTTCTTTGCTTTTCCTCCTGTTTAGTAATAAACAATTCATCTAGCCTTTGGTTAGATGTGGTTTTATGTTTTAGTTAGTGTTTATGCCAAGTAGAACCTTTGGGAACACTTGGGTGAAGTCTTTATGATCATGCTGTAAAAAATAGAAACTTTAGAGCTCACGAGATTAGCTGCCATTTTTTTACTGGAGAGTGTTTTTAGGTTGATTCTTTTTTATATGATTAATAGACAAATTCCTCAGGTCCACCAATTTATTTAAGAATTTTTGGAGTTCCAGAAGTATACGTTTGATATAGATTACTACAGATTGTTCTATTTTTGACAGATTTTGTTTTCTATGTGTTGTTTGCTTATTTTGATGAATCTATGAGTAGTATCTGAGGGTATGAACCATAGAGAAGTTGGAATACAGTAGATATTACACCAATATGAATTCAGAATGAGTTCACAACATTTGGAGCTATATTTTTATTCACCACATGATATGTATTTTGCTTGGAGCGTCAATTTATTTTGTTAGGATTTGCTTGCTGTTATTTAGGACAATGTTTTGCATCTTTTATTTCAATAAAAGTGGCATTGATGGCCTTTACTATGCCTATTTTACAAGTCTACATGTTGTTGTTTGAAAACAGAAAGTTTACCGTTGTTGCAAAAATTCCCTAGAAAAGTCAGAATGTGATAAAATGTTGAAAACTTTTGCATAATAAGCTATGATAAATTTACTACAGTGGGAATTTTCGTTCATAATTTTTGGAGCTAGGGAAGTATGGATCTTGCTGCATTCTTTACAGACTGTCCTATTTAGGCAGATTGCTGTTATGTTTGCATTGTTTGCATATGTTTGCTCCTTTAATGATTCTATTTGAGGATAGGACTATTAAATATGCAGAGGTATTTAGTATGCAATGTTGAACAATAATTTTAGTGATTTGCTACAGTATAGTATGATAAGGTTTTTGCATTGGTTTATACTAACTTATCTCACGAGTCCTTGTTGAGTTTTGTGTGGATGAAGCTTTTGAGATTTAGGGAGACCGTGATATGAGAGGAATTAAGGAGACACAAAAGCTCAAGCTTGGGGATGCCCAAGGCACCCCAAGATAATATTTCAAGAAGTATCAAGCGTCTAAGCTTGGGGATGCCCCGGTTGGCATCCCACCTTTCTTCTTCGACAACTATCGGTTAGTATCGGTTGATCCTAAGTTTTTGCTTTTTCACGTGATGTTTGCTATTCTTAGAATGTCATTTTATTTTGTCTTGCTTGCTGTTTGAATGAAGTATCAAGATCTTAAATTGTTAAATGGGAGAGTCTTCACATAGCTAAATAATTATTTAACTACTCATTGATCTTCACTTATATCTTTTTGGAGTAGTTTGTCATTTACTCGTGTGCTTCACTTATATCCTATGAGTAAATAGTTGAATGATTTGAATATCGTAAATCTGGAATTATATATGTTTTATATGCTTATCCCATGGGGAGTAATGACTTCACATATAAGAAGTAGAGGTGGTAAATTTATTGAAGGTTAGCAAACATTGTATTGGTCACTTGAACAATTCATGAAAGAATATTGAGGGAAGAGAGATTTCACATATAAATATACTATCTTGGACATCTTTTATGATTGTGAGCACTCATTAAAATATGACATGCTAAAAGGTTGATGTTGGACAAGGAAGACAACGTAATGGGTTATGTTTTCTTATATCCGAAATAAAGTATATTGTCATGGATCATTCAACATGCTGAGCTTGCCTTTCCCCCTCATGCTAGACAAATTCTTTGCACCAAGTAGAGATACTACTTTTGCTTCCAAACATCCCTTAAACCTGTATTGCCCCACCATACCTACCTATGGATTGAGTAAGATCCTTCAAGTAAGTTTTTATCGGTGCATGCAATAAAAATTTCTATCTAAATATGTATGATCTATTAGTGTGGAGAAAATAAGCTTTATACAATCTTGTGATGTGGAAGCAATAAAAGCGACGGACTGCATAATAAAGGTCCCTATCACAAGTGGCAATATAAAGTGACGTTCTTTTGCATTAAGATTTTGTGCATCCAACTATAAAAGCGCATGACAACCTCTGCTTCCCTTTGCGAAGGGCCTATCTTTTATTCTTGTCTTATACCTTATGCAAGAGTCATGGTGATCTTCACCTTTCCTTTTTACATTTTATCCTTTGGCAAGCACATTGTGTTGGAAAGATCCTGATATATATATCCAATTGGATGTAACGCATCATGAACTATTATTGTTGACATTACCCTTGAGGTAAAAGGTTGGGAGGCGAATCTATAAGCCCCTATCTTTCTCTGTGCCTGATCAAAACTTTGAACCTATAAATATCACGTGAGTGTTAGCAATTGTGAAAGACTAAATGATAGTTGAGTATGTGAAGTTTGCTGAATCAAAGCTCTGACATAGACCCTTCCTGAAAATAAGATGAATTGTAATTGTTTGATGACTAATAACACGGTTTGTTAGTTTTCAAGAAAGTTTATGATCTATACTTTAACATGTGAATAGTTTGTTACTTGATCATGAAAAGTTTTATGAGATGAGCTACTGTTATGACATATGATGATGCTAGAAAAGGTGATTGAAATTATCATTGATCAAACTTGTGCACCTGCTAGCATTCACACTTCATAAATTATTTCTTTTATCATTTACCTACTCGAGGACGAGCAGGAATTAAGCTCGGGGATGCTGATACGTCTCCAATGTACCTATAATTTATGAAGTATTCATGCTATTATATTCTCTGTTTTGGATGTTTATGGGCTTTACTAAACACTTTGACATTATTTTTGGGACTAACCTATTAACTGGAGGCCCAGCCCAAATTGCTATTTTCATGCCTACTTCAGTGTTTCTAAGAAAAGCAATATCAAATGGAGTCTAAACGCAATGAAACCTTCGGGAGAGTTATTTTTGGAACGGAAGCAATCCAGGAGAATTGGAGTAGACGTCACGGAAGCTTCGAGGAAGCCACGAGGCAGGGAGGCGCGCCCAACCCCCTGGCCACTCCCCCCACCCTCGTGGGCCCCTTGTGGCTCCCCTGACCGACTTCTTTCGCCTATATATATCCATATACCCTAAAAACATCGGGGAGCACAATAGATCAGGAGTTCTGCCGCTATGTGTTTGATCTCTCACTCTCTCTCGTGTTCTTGAGATGGTACGATCTTGATGTATCGTGAGCTTTGCTATTATAGTTGGATCTTATGATGTTTCTCCCCCTCTAGTCTCTTGTAATGGATTGGGTTTTCCCTTTGAAGTTATCTTATCGGATTGAGTCTTTAAGGATTTGAGAACACTTGATGTATGTCTTGCATCTGCTTATCTGTGGTGACAATGGGATATCACGTGATCTACTTGATGTATGTTTTGGTGATCAACTTGCAGGTTACGTAACATTGTGAACTTATGCATAGGGGTTGGCACACGTTTTCGTCTTGACTCTCCGGTAGAAACTTTGGGGCACTCTTTGAAGTTCTATGTGTTGGTTGAATAGATGAATCTGAGATTGTTTGATGCATATCGTATAATCATACCCACGGATACTTGAGGTGACATTGGAGTATCTAGGTGACATTAGGGTTTTGGTTGACTTGTGTATTAAGGTGTTATTCTAGTACGAACTCTATGATAGATTTATCCGAAAGAATAACTTTGAGGTCGTTTCGTACCCTACAATAATCTCTTCGTTTGTTCTCCGCTATTAGTGACTTTGGAGTGACTTTTTGTTGCATGTTGAGGGATAGTTATATGATCCAACTATGTTATTATTGTTGAGAGAACTTGCACTAGTGAAAGTATGAACCCTAGGCCTTGTTTCAACGCAGTGCAATACCGTTTACGCTCACTTTTACCACTTGGTACCTTGCTGTTTTTATATTTTCAGAATATAAAAACCTATATCTACCATCCATATTGCACTTGTATCACCATCTCTTTGCCGAACTAGTGCACATATACAATTTACCATTGTATTGGGTGTGTTGGGGACACAAGAGACTCTTTATTATTTGGTTGCAGGGTTGTTTGAGAGAGACCATCTTCATCCTACGCCTCCCACGGATTGATAAACCTGAGGTCATCCACTTGAGGAAAATTTGCTACTGTCCTACAAACCTCTGCACTTGGAGGCCCAACAACGTCTACAAGAAGAAGGTTGTGTAGTAGACATCAGCGGACGAGGGTTGCTGTTGGCTGGGGGTGAGGGGGGAGGCCAATGAGCCACCGACCAGCGGGCCCGGGAAGAGAAGAAGGGAGCGTGCGTGCGTCCATCGCGTGTCCATGCCGATGCAAATCCGGCTCAAAAATGGGCCGGGAATGGATCGTCTGCGAATGAAAAACGGACACGCGTCCGTTTGGCTCGGCGCGTTGGGCCGCCTTTTGTGTCCGTGGCGACCCAAACGGACGGCGGCGGAGGAAATGGGTCGCCCCATTGGAGTTGCTCTAAGCTACCATCTAATGTTAGTGGCGCTTTGCATGTAAAATATAAATAAATGAATCATTATCTCCATTATGTGAACATGGTTTCGATTCCCCACTTTCAGGGACCTGTATAGCTTGCTTAACTTGGGTTTTTCACATCCAAGGGGCGAGCAAGAATCTTGTTGTAGAGTAAGGTTGAGAACATTGTGTTTTGAGGTCATATTAAGCCGGTTGAGCAAGAAGCTTGTTGCGGTCAGCGTGGATCATAGGGCAACTCCAATGCAGATAACCTATTGAACACCACCGACCAAATGTCCACAGACATGTCCGCAAACAACCAAACAGTCGAAGGTATTCAATCATATCAATCAAATGTTTGCCCTTATCCAATGAAGATAGAAGAGAGAAGGGAGGAAGAGTGAAAGTGGGTTTGTGGTGTGATCTGAGGCTGAGTTAGCAGCGGTCGCGCATTCCTGAACACCTCCTAAGCTCCTCTAATTTGAGGACAATTTGTGAGATTTTAGACACCTGGACTGGCCCAAACGGATTCCGTGAGTTGAGTTGGATGGCTAAAAGTAGCTGGACCGTCCGCGTCGAACATTTGCTAGGGGTTTGGTGATCTGTGTTGGAGTTGCCCTTAGTTTTACATAATATAATGTCTTTGGTGGTGTCATATGAACTCTATGTAGTGAAGTCAGGAGTCGGAGCTAGGTTAGAGCATCTACAGTCGGGCGCCCCAAACCTGTCTCATACGCCCCAATGGGCATGAAATTTCGACCAAGACTGACGGCTCAAACGGGTCTGAAACGCCCGGGCTGACCGGCACACCTCATATATAGCCAAAACATGGGGCTTATATGGGGGCGTTTGGGCGCGCCCGAGCGCGTTCGCCACGTCAAACCCGACCCATGCTGGCCTATCCGACCCCACATATATTCCTTCCCATCCGCTCCCAGACCAAACCCTAGCCACTTCACTCCAACCCCCCTCAGCCACACAAGCTCCCGTTTGGCGGTCTCCGACCGTCTCCGGCATGGCGGGCCGCGGATTCGAATCCTTCACCTCCAGATCCATCGACCCCGAGCTCATCCCACACGGCACCGAGGAGGAGATGGCCATCCGGCTTGCGCTCCCCGCTCCCGGGAGGAGGTTCGTGTCCGGCAACGCTCGGACTCCTTCCGTCAGGAATCCATTGTGTAAGCCCAAATGGCGCCTGGATCCGACGCTAGGTATGTCGTCGCTACCGCGCCGGAGGCGGTGTAGTCCGTCTGGCGTCCGAACGCGGTGGTGAATGCGCAACCCCTCCGTTGATGTGCCGAGCATCGGGATGCACCATGGGCCTCGTCCGACGAGAACATGGCACGGCATGCCCGCCGTGCGAGGTAGCGGGCGCGGGAAGCATCGGCAACCCTCGCGGCGGTGGATGTCAGAGAGGCGGAGTTGCATTCTCCGGCGCCCCGTGTGGTGCAGCAGTCCGGGCGCCGAAACCTCGTCGGAGTGGATGTCGCCGGCTCGTCCCAGGACAGATCCATCATCGATCTGACATCCACTAACACCGTTCGGGTTCCGGGCTCCGACGAGGAAGAGTAGGGCATGTGAGACGGCGGTTCCTTGAGTCCCGTGAGCCGGCTCGTGTCCCATGCCCTACTCTATCTTGTCGGCGACCGAACCAACACTTTGAGGGGTGTAGCTGACCATCGGACATGGGTACGGCAGAGCCGGACGAGCTCCGCTCAAAGATCATTGTGTTGCATGTAATAATATGGATTTGAGGTTTCTAACTTGAGGTATCCGGATGTGGAATGCTTTATTTGAGGCGTGACCGGTCACTGTCCGCGGATGCGTCTGGCGCATCTGCGGACGTTTGAGGGGTCAGATTTGCCAAATCCAGCTGTAGATGCTCTTATATCATATTTCCTCTAGTCGGGTTTACAAAACTTATTTGGTTTGTCTTAAGATAAACTTGTTTAAATTTATAGAGAAAATGGTAACATCTACAACTTCATATAAATCATTTTTTCTTCTTTGAAAATGAGGTTGAAACAAAACCCTCAAAAAGATTTCCCACGCGATTCGTGAAGTAGCTCGCATGAGGGCAGAGTAAAAAAGAAAATCCCTCAAAAACATTTCAGTTTCAACGATAAAAATTACAGTTTTTGCATCTAAAATGCCAAGTTTAAGCAATTTTTCTGTCAGCTATAGACACAAACTAATTATTTTTTATCGGTCACACGTACTAAATTTGCACATTGAAACTTAACATACTTTTCTAAAAGTTGTCAAAATATACTCAAAATGGATCTTATTTCACACATTGGTCATGAGAAACACAGTATGAAAACAATACTTAATATGAATTTTTTGTTTAAATGATATAGAACTTAAAAATCGGAAGTCAAAATAAAAAGCCCATCATCAGGGACCTGAGTGTCCCCGCACTTGCGTGTGCCGTAAATCCTCGCCCAAATTAACATCAACGACTAAGTCGACTTGTTGCACAACATCACCTTTAAGAAGGGATAAACGTCCCCGTGCCTATTTTATGCATTGATCTTTGGCATATTTTCTAACACTGCCAGCCTCTAAATTACCGAAAAGGGTTTTCCCCCGCTTTGTATACAAAACAAACAACCGAGACAACCAATGATAGGTGCTGGAGCGGAAGCAGCACAATCACGCCCAAAATAAAATAAAGAGAAAATACAAGAGAAACAAATGATGACAACGGCAGATCGACAAAAAAATGAAGAAGCCTCGTGGCCGCTGCATCCACCGGAGCTCGTCCACCAAGCTCCGAGCCTCCGAAGCGCCGGTACCAATCAACACCTCCAAGAAGGGACGCGACGATGACGATGTTGTAGCCAAGGGTTTCCCCCGGTATGCTGAGAGGAGAGAGGAAGGGTAGCCCCGATGCCGTCCAGGAAGGTCCGGCGGCACCCTCATGTGCCACCGCATCAGTGTCGGCCAAGCCAACAGGGATTTCTCCCGATCCCAACCTTTCACCTCAGGCACTCCCTAGCTCGCCACCAAACCGACCACTACCCAGCGCCAACCGAACATGAAGCTTCCCACGCTGTCTCACCACAGCACCGTGAAGCATGGCCTGCACAATGAAGAAGAGGAGCCGGGACTAGGGCAGCAGCACCGTCGGCATGCGGGAGGGGCCCACCTCCACCGTCAACGATGGTAGCTGACCGGACGCAATAGCAGGAACATACCAGGCCCGTGGTCGCACAGGCCCGGCCGGGATCTCCGAGACCCGTAAAGTTCCCGCCTTCCTGCTGCAGCCGGCACGCCGTCGGCGTCGCCGCCTCCGGGCCAAGCCGCTCCTCCTCCTCACCACGCAAAGGACAACGAAGGCACGATGGGGACCGACACACTAGGACCCAGATGGGGCCCGAAGGGCCCAGATCTGAGCCGAGGGCGCGCCGCCGGCCAACCCGTGCCACCAAGCCGCCCTGCCGCCAAGGAGCCGCGCCACCACCACGCCCGCTGTTGTGGTTTTGTCACGGCAGATGTCCTCATGAAAGGACTTAGTCGTGGAGCCATCGCTACGGGTTAGCTTAAAGGGGTTAAAGCAGACACAAGGACGCAAGAGAGTTTATACTAGTTCGGCCCCTTCGATGAAGGTAAAAGCCTACGTCTAGTTGTGATGGAATTGACGGGGGTTTCGATGATTAGGGAGCAAACAAGCTTCGCCTAAGTCTCGAGTTGTTGTCTGTTGTCCTGAATCACCGCCGGGTCTCCCCTTATATACATGGGTGACGCCCGTCGGTTTGCAGAGTCCCGAGACCGGCTCATAGACGTGTCCGGTTCGGTCTCTAGTATTTCTAACTTACAACACAAGTTACCTACTAATGCCGGTTTACGGCTACAACCCTTAAACCGGTTTTGGTCCTTGGGCCCTTACTGAATATCCTCACGGGCTTCAAGCATACTTGACTACTGATGAAGTTAACCCGGCCTCTCCTGGCCAGTTTACGCCCAGTAGTAATATCCCCAACATTAGGCCCCAGATTGATTTTAACAGGTTCATTTCAATCCTTAGAAAAAACTTTGTCTTCAATCATCTTCTTGGTTGAACCGTCGTGACGTCATCTTCTCAGATTGTGGTGAACTGGCATGACGTCATTTGTCATAAAAAAACTATCCACAATACCTCTTTTGTTTAATAGACCTGCGACAATCAAGGCGACGGCTCCGTTTCCAAACTCGCAGCTCCTTGATTCTCGCGCCTGACACATGTCCTTTGCCTTTATAAATAGACCAAAGGGTCATTTCTTTTTCCCCTTCGTGCCCCTCTGCTTCGTCTTCCTCGCGTCGCCCAGCTTCGAAGCTCCGCCGCCGCCGTCAACCTCTGCACCAGCCTTGGCCGCTGCATCACCCTGAACGTACCAGAGCATCGCGGTGACCCTCCGCTTCTTCCTCCGTTCCGGTAAATCTTCTATCCTTTCACCATAGGTCTGTTCTTAGGGTTTCCATGTTCTTCGGTGTTCATCACTTGTTTTTTGCTCATACGATATCTTTCAGCTAAGTCTGTGAATCCTTGTTCTGTGTAGCGGTAGTTTTTTAGCATCCGCTGTCACCTGCGCATCTCAAGGTCTTAGATCTCCCTGCGTTCTTGCTCGTTGATTCAGTACCACTCCGTTTTATACCTTGAATTTTTATTTCTTTTCTGAATATGCTCCAGATCCGAAACTATAACAAGTTTTCGTGAAACCTGTTTTCGCACATCCACACTTGATTCATCCATTTTCAGACCAGGCGGTTTAACTTGGTAGAGAAATTGACAACTCGACATATACCATTAGTCCCCTAGTTGAACCTCCAAGGTTTTTCCAGTTTATGTATTGCCACCTTGCAGAACATAAGCAACATCTTCCGGTTTAACAATGAATGCATCAATCTATAGCCTTCCACATGTTCTTGAACCGGTATTACTGCCTTGCAGATTGCATCATGGCTAAGCAAGTGTATGAGTGTAACTGGGTCCCTTCTCGAGTGACTGAAACCCAACTGGAGAACTTAGTTCGACCGCGCTTTAGGCGAAAAGACGTCATTCACTGGAGGGTCCCTGGTCCGGAGAGTTCTCCAGAACCCAAGGATGGAGAAGTTGTCATTTTTGCTTACCACCTAGCCCGGGGTTTCAGCCCGCCCGGTTCAAAGTTTTATCGAGATGTCTTGGCCAACTTCCAACTGCGTCCACAAGATATTGGCCCCAACTCCATAACCAATATCTATCATTTTCAAGTGCTCTCTGAGGTGTTTTTTCAGGAGGAGCCCTCAGTTGAACTGTTCAGAGATTGCTTCCATCTAAACCGCCGCACTGAATTTTCTGACGGTCCCAACACCGAGTTGGGTGGTGTGGCAATTCAAAAGCGGAAAGAAGTCACTTACCCTCACGCCAAACTGCATAGCCATCCCAAAGAGTGGAACTCAAGATGGTTTTACTGTAAATATACCTCTCCTGAAGGAGAAAATCCTTTACCCGGTTACCGTCCGGAACGGCTAAGCAATACACACCCTCATCACAGACTGACTGTTAGGGAAAGAAGCAAATATGCCCCCCAACTATCCAAGCTCCGGGCCTTCATGGCCAACGGGTTGACAGGAGTTGATCTTGCTCGATGCTGGATATCTTGGAGTATACTGCCACTGAGCTTGCGCTCCGGTTTGATGTGCAAATACACAGAAGATGTAAAAGACCCTCTTCGGCATATCGAGATCCAACCGATGACGATGAAGTTACTGAAGCTGTTAAGAGGATGTTGAACGAACCGGAAGTTGCTTGCGCACAAACCGGCCTGGCTCCCTTTTCTGCCATTAACAAACCGCCAGCCGTAAGACTCATATCTTATTCCTTTATAAAATCTGATTATGTTCAAGTACTCTTTGTTGATGTTAACATCTTTCCAACAGGGTGATGATCCATTTTGGAGCAGGAAAACTCCACAAGAGAAACCGGTGGCAATAACCCGGCCCAAGACCAAAGATGTGAAGAAACCAGCTTATAGAAAGAAAACCACTGCCTCTTCCGATCCACCAGCTGACGATGATGTGGGTAATCCGGACCTTGTGGTAGAACTTGACTCACTTGGTCTATTTTTTTCACACCTTATTGATAATGATTATTGCCAGGATGATGCTGAAGGTAGTCATGCTGATGTTGTAGAGGTAATCGCTCTTTCTTCCGATTCAAACCCTTTACCTTCAGTACAAATCAAATCCGGGCAAACCGGAAAGTTAAATTTTCTCATCCTCTTGCTTACTTGGATCGAAACTTTCTTATGAAGACACAACAGCATGAAGCTCGTCGCGCAACCCGGCACAGCGGCCAGGTAGTCACCTCCACCGGTTTACCGAACAGTCCGGTTCGGAAACGCCGTTCAGAGGTCTCTAACTGTTTTGTCAATGCTTATCCTAAAGCGGGCTGCTTTCGTCAACCTCTTAATCCATCTGACTCCGATTATCAGGTGACTTCTCATTCTTCCTCTGGCGAGTCGACAGGCACCCAACTCCCACCGCTCAAGACAGTGCTTGGGTGAGCCATATTCCTGATAATGCTATTTGTTATAGCACTTTCAATGTTCATTGGACTGATCCGTCTTTTTCCTTTCAGAGCCAAGCCCAGGCCAAGCAATAAAGCTCGCCTGGATAAAGCGGCAGAAGACGAGGCTCCTGAACCGGCCCAAACACCAAACCCTGAGGAACACATCCAGGATGATATACTGATTGATCCACCATTGCAAGGTCATGATGTTGCTGTTGAAGAGGCGTATGTTGATGCCACCGGTCCTCCAAGTCAACCCACAAGTCCTGCTCAAACTGACAAGACAGCGAGTCCACCAAAGCAGACGGATAAACCGGCGACCCCAGTGCGAACCGGCGAAGCCAAGGATGATGATGTTGTGATTCTTGGCTTTGGCCATTCCAAGCCGTGTAATCCTGTCGCCTTTGTCCAAGCATCTTGCCAAGGATGAATTTATCGCCTTTGGTAAAGGCAAGTGGAGTACCGATTTGGCAACTTATGCCGCTTTGAATCCACAAGAGCTTCATTCGGCTATTTGAACCGGTTATATACCAGCCGTGACTATGAAGCGGTTTGGTGAACATGATGAAGGACAAATATGAGGTAAACTCCATAACTCTCTGCTTGTATATTGCAAATCATCAACTCTGATAGCCCCCAAGGGCGGTTCAACTTATTGTAGTTAAACCGGGACTTGAATAACATAAGAATTCCAGCATTACTTAATGATAGAGCAAATAGGCATTAGCCCCCAAGTGCCAAGTTGAATACTTGTATTGAGCTTGGGACTTTATATATGAATTGTAGAATGAAAAGCAAATATGCATTAGCCCCCAAGTACCAAGGGCATAACTTGTTGTGGGGTTGGTACTTCAACTCTGCATCTTAATCCTTAAATGATTATCTGTATGTAGGCTGATGTGAACAAGAAAGATAGTCAAATTGCTGATCTTCAAGAGAACCTGAAATCCCAGCAAGCTGAAACCTCCGAAGCAAAGGACGAATTAACCAGCACTTTAAGCGTCCTGGAAAAGCTTAAGGAGGGCTTCAACAAGGAGCGGGCGGATTGGGCCACTGAAAAGGCCGCTTTAACTCAACGGGCAGAACATGCTGAAGCTGCCCTTAAACCGGTGGTGGATGAACTGACCAGCGTAAAGCGGCAAGTACATGCCATGACCGCTGCTATCTTTGGTAAGCCCTTTTTGATTTCTGCCGTAATAAGGCCTTCTCATAAAATTGCCGGTTTAATAATCCTTTGAATGATACAGGGACACGTATTGGCCACTTGGGATCAGATGTGCGGAAAAAGTTGAAAGCTTCTTATACATTGATAGAGCAACTCTATACCGGTTCGCAACGGATCATCAGCACCGCGTCTCACAACAACCTGGCCCCGACCTTGATCCAGGATACCCTTAAAAGGTTGTCAATGCTTCCTGCCTGGTTTGAAGAATTAAAGAAATCTGCTGCTAGAACCGGCGCGATAAATGCCTTAATCCGGGCCAAACCGTGTGTGCCGGATTTTGATCCTATTGAAGCGGCCCAAGGTTTTCCAAGCTTGAAAGAAGACGGGACGGAATTCAACGAAGAAGATCTTCGAGCTATAAACCGGGAGGTGCGCCCTTTGGCCTGTCAGCTGGTTGAAGAAGCAAATCTGTCTCACTATCAGGCCCAGTATGATGGAGAAAATAGACGAGTGTCTGCACCGATTCCTGAAGCGGAGAACCTTATACCACCAATTCGTAAGCATACTTAGGCTCCTGATATTGAACTGTCGTTGCTGATCAATGATGAAGCTGTATTCCAAGCATTAATGGGAATCGACTGAATATTTGTTGATTTCAAATTACCGGTAGGGAATCGAAGTCGAGCGGCAGGATGACCCGCAACCATCAGGCCAAGCTGGCGATCAAGCATAAACCGGAGGCCGGTTTACATCACTGTTGCATGCTGTTATGCCAAAAAACAATTATCTTATCTGGGCACTGTGTTGCCTTGTAATAGACTAGCTGCCACACTTTATGTTGATATGCCTTCGTGCATATTTATTGCAACTTATGTTTTCGTTGAATCATCAACTTTAAACTGTTATCCGCAGCCAAAAAATCTTAAACCGCCATTGTGATTGTACCACCAGACGGGTCATCATATCCATGTATATAAAACTAAAGATAATATTTTAGATTACACATATGATAAAATATGGGAATATATGATACCTGCCATCATAGGACATGAAGTTGGCCGTGCCAATCTTGAAGCGGAGTTGTAAAAAACCCGCTCTGCTGAAGGAGAAAAAACAGCTCCTGCATATATAAGGTCGATCTACCAGGTAAACCGTTCCGGGTTAAGATGAACACCGGTGTTACTCCATAATAGGATGTTTATTAAAAATCAAACCGGGCAAAAGTGTCTTCGGATAAAAACAAACCGTGTCCTGTCAGCTGACAGTCGAATCGGTTTAACAATTGTCGGTTTAAGAACACAACAAGAGAAAAAGATAAACAAATTGCAAACAAAAGCAAAGACAAAATCTTTTGCGAAAAGAGGCTACTTGAACCGATCAATTGGCATTACCATGGTCGGACACGACCAAGCTCCCAATAGGCGTAGCTATGGTTCATGTCAGCCAGGCCCCCAAATGATGCAGTGGCATTATGCCGATCAAGAGGTGTAGCGATGGTTTGGGTTCGACCAAGCCCAAGTGATCCCGTGGCCTTAGGCCGACCAAGAGGCGTGACTAGTTCAGACGTGACCAAGTCCCCAAGTGATCTCGTGGCTTTCGCCTGTCAAAAGGTGTTGCATTGGTCTGCATACGACCAAGCCCCCAAGTGACATAATATAAAGCTTTGTTAAAAAGCTAACTCAAGGGGTAAACCGGAGACCGCTTTAAGATAAAAACTCCGTGTAACCACTCATGATGTAAAGATAACAGAGACCTCGCTTTAGCTAAGGCTCCGGTTTATTGTATTGATCATAATATATACATTGTCATAATATGTACATAAGTAAAGCCTATGGCTTAAGTATAGTAGGGCCGAAGATGAGCTATGTTCCACGGCCTGTTGGTCTCCTCCTCTGATGTACGTGAGTCTTTATGCTCTCGAATATCAATCAGATAGTATGACCCGTTGTGCAGATTCTTGCTGACCACGAAAGGTCCTTCCCAAGGTGGGGATAGCTTGTGCATATCAGTCTGGTCTTGGATGAGTCGGAGCACCAAATCTCCTTCTTGAAAGGTTCTGGTTCTAACTTCGGCGGTGTGATAGCGGCGAAGATCCTGGCAGTAAATCACCGAACGGGCAGCTGCAATGTCTCGCGCCTCATCCAAGAGGTCTAAAGCGTCTTGCCGAGCTACCTCGTTGTCCGCTTCAACATAAGCTGCTACACGAGGTGAGTCATAACGGATATCACTAGGGAGAACCGCCTCCGCTCCGTAGACCATGAAGAACGGCGTATATCATGTCGATCTGTTGGGTGTAGTGTTGATGCTCCACAACACAGATGGTAACTCCTCGACCCAACAACCCGGCGTCCGCTGCAACGGAACCATAAGCCGGGCTTGATGCCTCGTAAGATCTCTGGTTAGCTCTCTCTGCTTGGCCATTGGACTGTGGGTGAGCCACTGATGAAACGTCAAGCCGGATGTGCTCACGCTCACAAAACTCCTTCATAGCACCCTTAGCCAGATTGGTACCATTATCAGTAATGATACTGTGTGGAAAGCCGAACCGGAAAATCACCTTCTTAATGAATTGAACCGTCGTGGCTGCATCACACTTGCTGACGGGCTCCACTTCTACCCACTTTGTAAATTTGTCAACCGCCACCAAAAGGTGGGTCTTCTTGTCCTTGGACCGTTTGAAAGGCCAGACCATATCCAGCCCCCAAGTCGCAAACGCCCAAGTAATTGGAATCATCCTCAATTCTTGAGCCGGCACATGAGCGCGTCTTGAAAATTTCTGACATCCGTCACATCGCCTAACCAGGTCCTCTGCATCAGCATGAGCAGTCAACCAATAGAAACCGTGACGAAACGCCTTAGCCACCAGAGATTTTGAACCGGCGTGGTGACCACAATCTCCTTCGTGGATTTCGCGCAAGATCTCACAACCTTCCTCTAGCGACACACAACGTTGAAACGCCCCTGATACACTGCAATGATGCAACTCGCCATTGACAATAGTCATGGACTTGGATCGCCGGATTATCTGTCTGCCATCATCTCATCCCCTGGTAACTCGCCCTGGTTCATGTACGCAAGATAAGGAACCGTCCAATCCAGAATAACATGCAGAGCCGCCACCAACTGAGCCTCCGGATCAGTAATAGCCAAATCCTCTTCACCAGGGAGCTTGACCGACGGGTTGTGCAGGACATCTAAAAAACATTAGGCGGGACCGGTTTACGCTGGGAGCCCAGCCGGCTTAAAGCGTCCGCCGCTTCGTTCTTCCGTCTGTCCACATGATCCACCTGATATCCCTTGAAGTGGCCTGCAATTGTATCCACCTCACGACGGTATGCTGCCATAAGCGGGTCTTTAGAATCCCAAGTACCAGACACTTGCTGGGCCACCAGGTCCGAGTCACCGAAGCACTTAACTCGGCTGAGATTCATCTCCTTAGCCATCCGAAGACCATGGAGTAAAGCTTCATACTCAGCTGCATTGTTAGTACAATGGAACATTAAGCGGAGAACATAACAGAACTTATCACCTCGTGGGGAAGTTAATACGACTCCAGCCCCCGAGCCCTCCAATTGCCTAGACCCATCGAAATGAATAGTCCAGTAGGTGTGATCCGGCTTTTCTTCAGGCGCTTGCAGTTCCGTCCAATCATTGATGAAATCCACAAGTGCTTGAGATTTGATCGCCGTCCGAGGCACGTATTTCAAACCGTGCGGTCCAAGCTCTATAGCCCACTTGGCAATCCGACCAGTTGCCTCCCTGTTTTGAATTATATCTCCCAAAGGAGCAGAGCTGACCACTGTGATGGGATGTCCCTGGAAGTATTGCTTAAGCTTCCGGCTTGCCATGAAACTCCATACACCAACTTTTGCCGATGCGGGTATCTTTGCTTGGACTCAATAAACACCTCGCTGATATAGTAAACCGGACGCTGAACCGGATATTCCTTGCCCGCCTCCTTGCGCTCTACCACAATAGCTACGCTGACTGCACGAGCATTAGCTGCCACATATAGTAGCAATGGTTCTTTGTCAATCGGAGCAGCAAGAACAGGCGGGTTGGCTAGCTGCCGCTTTAGGTCCTCCAACGCTTTATCAGCGGCCGGACTCCAGACAAAAGGATCCGCTTTTTTCAGCATCTGATACAAAGGTATTGCCTTCTCACCTAGGCGACTGATAAACTGGCTCAACGCGGCAATCCGGCCTGCCAAACGCTGGACATCATTGATGCATTTCGGTTTAGCCAGAGAGGTGATAGCTATGATCTTCTCCGGATTAGCCTCAATTCCCTTGTTGGACACTAGAAAACCCAATAACTTGCGTGCCGGTACACCAAAAACACACTTTGCCGGATTGAGCATCATCTTGTATGTCCGTAGGTTATCAAAGGTTTCCTTCAAATCATCAACCAGAGTCTCCTTCTCTCTTGACTTAACCACAATATCATCCACATAAGCATGCACATTACGGCCGATCTGCTTATGAAGGCAGTTCTGTACACACCGTTGATAAGTTGCCTGGGCACTCTTGAGCCCAAAGGGCATAGATACATAGCAGAAGACTCCAAAAGGAGTTATGAACGCCGTCTTCTCTTGGTCCTTAACTGCCATCTTGATCTGATGATAACCAGAATATGCATCCAGAAAACTCAAACGCTCACAACCCGCCGTAGCATCAATAATCCGATCAATGCGGGGGAGGGCAAAAGGATCTGTTGTACAAGCCTTGTTAAGATCTGTGTAATCCACACACATGCGCCAGGTGCCGTTCTTCTTAAGGACCAGCACCGGATTAGCCAGCCATTCAGGATGGAACACTTCAACAATAAAGCCATCTGCTAAGAGCCTGGCTACTTCCTCTCCAATAGCTTTGCGCCTTTCTTCGTTGAACCGGCGGAGAAACTGCTTCACCGGTTTGTACTTAGGATCAACATTAAGAGTGTGCTCAGCGAGTTCCCTCGGTACACCTGGCATGTCAGAAGGCTTCCATGCAAAAATGTCCCGGTTCTCATGGATGAACTCGATGAGCGCGCTTTCCTATTTCGGATCCAAGTTGGTATTGATACTAAACTGCTTGGACGAATCGCCAGGTACGAAGTCAACAAGCTTGGTCTCAGCCACCGATTTGAACTTTAGTGCCAGATCATGCTCTGTGGTTGGCTTTTTCAACGGAGTCATGTCAGCCGGGTCAACATTATCCTTGTAATACTTCAACTCTTTCGTGGCACAAACCGACTCTGCATAGGCCGCATCACCTTCTTCACACTCCAAGGCAATCTTGCGACTTCCATGAATGGTTATGGTCCCCTTGTAACCCGGCATCTTGAGCTGCAGATAGATATAACAGGGCCGTGCCATAAACTTGGCATAAGCCGGCCGGCCAAACAAAGCGTGAATGCGGGCTCCGGATCTTAACCACCTCAAAAACCAATGTTTCGACACGGAATCATGATCATCTCCAAAGGCTACCTCGAGCTATCTTGCCAACAGGATATGCTGACTTGCCGGTACCACACCATGGAACACTGTATTGGACGGTTTAAGATTCTTGTCTGTTAGCCCCATACGACGGAAGGTCTCATAGTACAAGATATTAATGCTGCTTCCTCCATCCATGAGCACCTTGGTGAACTTATAACCTCCCACCTGAGGTGCCAACACCAACGCTAGCTGACCCGGATTGTCAACCCGGGGCGGGTGATCCTCTCTGCTCCATATGATTGGTTGTTCGGACCAGCGTAAATAACGAGGCATGGCCGGTTCAACAGAATTCACTGCTCGCTTGTGAAGCTTCTGGTCCCGCTTATCCAAGCTAGTGGTGAATACATGATATTGCCCACTATTCAACTGTTTTGGGTGGCTCTGATAACCCGACTGTTGCTGCTGCTGGTTGTAACCACCCTGGCTATTCTGATTGTTTTGATTGTTATGTTCACCCTGATCTCCACTGAAGCCTAAACCGGTGTTTCCTCCACCGTGACCTGGCCCATGGAATCCAGATCCTGAGTCACCACCTGATCCGTGATCATACCGGAAAGCATTAGAATTTTTGAACTCCTGCATAATATAACAATCCTTCCAAAGGTGGGTGGCTGGTGCCTCCTTCGTCCCGTGCTTCGGACAGGGCTGGTTTAATAAATAAGTCAGGCGGTCCGGATTGGGACTTGGAGCTCCACCATGATTCGGCGGTTTACCCTTCCGTTGCTAACCCCTGTCCTGTGCGTTGGTATTAGCCACAAAGTCCATCTTACCATCCGCTTTACGCTTGCCTCCGTTACCATGACCTGCCGTGTTGTGCTGCTGCCCCTTGGAGTTGCCGTTCTTCTTTCCCTTTCCTGTCTTGTCATCATCAGACTCGCGATCCTTGGTACCATCAGAATCAGCATACTTCACTAACGCAGTCATGAGTGTTCCCATATCATTGCAATGGCGCTTCATCCTTCCCGATTTCAACTTCGAGAGGTTTAAACCGCAGTTGCTTTCAAAGTTATAACCATGAGTCGGCGTTATCTGATGCGAGGAGTGCAAAATTTCCGAGACTCGGCGTACCCAGCGGGTTGTTGACTCTCCTTCCTCCTGGACACAGGCTGCTAAGTCCACTATCGACATGGGCTGCTTACATGTATCCTTGAAATTCTGGATAAACCGGGCTCGCAACTGGGCCCATGAACTGATAGAATTGGCTGGTAAGCTTTTTAACCAAATACGGGTTGTCCCTTCAAGCATCATGGTAAAATACTTTGCACACGCCGCTTCATCTACATCAAGCATCTCCACGGCCATCTCATAGCTCTCTACCCATGCTTCCGGAGATAAATCGGCCGTGTAACTTGGTACTTTGCGCGGGCCCTTGAAATCCTTGGGCAGGCGCACATTGCGTAAAGCGGGGGCAAGACAAGGCACTCCCAAAGAACTGGAAGTAACCCCTGGATCAATTGTGGTGGTTGGACGAACCGGTGTAAGTTGACAATCCTCATGCTGTGCTGCTAACTCGGCGTCCCTACGCGCCCGGGCCCGGTCCACCACTTCCTGAGCATCACCTGCCGGGTTACGGCCACGGGGCGCTTCACGGTTCCGCGCATTACTGGATACGGCCGGTTCATCCATCCGCCTGTTGTAACTCCGGCTTGGACGGGGGTGGAATGAATTCGGTCACGGCTATATGAATATGCTTCCTGCTGAACCAAAGTCGTTCGAAGTAGTTCCTTAACCCGGCGTGTCTCCACCGCTTGCGGAGAATCACCTTCAATTGGGATGGCCTCCAGTCGTGAAGCGGCGGCAATAAGATTGTCCATCGGATTGGAATAATGACCTGGAGGTGTCTGGACAGGCTGAGGCATGATGTTATTCTGTCGAGGCGGCTCCATCAGGCGAGGTTGAACCGGCGCACCCATCCCAGGTGCCTCCGCCAGGTTTAACCACGGCGGGTTACTAGTCCCTGCTCCTGGGGTGTTAAAGAGGTTTCTGCCATCGAAGACCGTCGGCAGACGAGATCGATGCTTCCTTTTCAGGATTTCATGCGACGTTGCTCGGTCCAAAGATAAGCTTATAGGCCTGCGCATCCAAAGCGGCCCGCTCCACGGCCATCCTGTTGTTCTCAGCTGCTAGGTCGGCCTTGGCCTGAGTGATCTGTTCCCTCACTTTTGCAATCTCCACGTTGTGGGCGTCCTGATCCGCCGGGTTAGCCTCTGCCATGAGCACAGCCAACGCATCAAACAGATCAGATAAAACTTGAGCCGGCGGGCGCACAGAGCCTCCTGCCCCGGCTGCCGCCACCGCTGCTGATCCGGAGAACATTGCCGATGTAGTCGAAGAGTGGACCGCCGCCTGTGTACTGGCCATGAATATCCCGACCCGGTTGGGTAGATCAGAGGGGTCCGGAATACTGTCACCATCGGAACAGCCCTCAATCCGGCCATCTTGTAACTGATACAATGACTCGGTTTCTCCGGTCAAGGACTCGTCGCCGGAATAAACGACGGTCTCGCTACCAGATCCCGATCCACCATCATATTCTCCTCCGTGCATGACTCCCACGAAGGCACGCTTCATGGCCGGTTTACCACAGGCAGATCTCGTGACGCCGAGCCGTTTCGACGAGGTCGGTGCAGTTGTCCGGCTCAGGGCCCGGTTCACCGATCTTGCCAATGAAGACGTGTATGCCATCAAAGGGGACCCGGTACCCGTACTCAATCGAGCCGGCCTCGGGGCCCCAGCCTGAATCGTCAATGTAGAGCTTGCCGCGACGACTCTTGGTCATCCGCCCATAACAGAACCCTTGAGTCCTTCGAAGTTGCCCTCCAAGAACTTGAAACCATCGTGCGATAGCCCCACGGTGGGCGCCAACTGTCGTGGTTTTGTCACGGCAGATGTCCTCATGAAAGGACTTAGTCGTGGAGCCATCGCTACGGGTTAGCTTAAAGGGGTTAAAGCGGACACAAGGACGCAAGAGAGTTTATACTAGTTCGGCCCCTTCGATGAAGGTAAAAGCCTACGTCTAGTTGTGATGGAATTGATGGGGGTTTCGATGACTAGGGAGCAAACAAGCTTCGCCTAAGTCTCGAGTTGTTGTCTGTTGTCCTGAATCGCCGCCGGGTCGTCCCCTTATATACATGGGTGATGCCCGTCGGTTTGCAGAGTCCCGAGACCGGCTCATAGATGTGTCCGGTTCGGTCTCTAGTATTTCTAACTTACAACACAAGTTACCTACTAATGCCGGTTTACGGCTACAACCCTTAAACTGGTTTTGGGCCTTGGGCCCTTACTGAATAACCTCACGGGCTTCAAGCATGCTTGACTACTGATGAAGTTAACCCGGCCTCTCCTGGCCGGTTTACGCCCAGTAGTAATATCCCCAACACCCGCCGCCAAGCCGATCAGCACCGCCGCCGCCCCCCATCCAGGGTAGGGGGGACGCGCGCGTGGTAAGAGGACATCCCGCTGCCGTCGACACCACCCGGCCCAAAGCCAGAGGCACCCGCTGGCGACGGCGGAGGGAGGAGGGGAGGAAGGGGCTAAAGGGGAGGGGCGCGATCCGCCCCGGCCGCCTCCCGGGGAGGCAGCGCGAGGGCGGATCTGGGGGAGGGGAGGGAAGAGCATAGGAAGGAGAGCCAGGATCCGGCCTGCGCGCGGCGAGATCCGCCGGAGACTGCCGGGATCGAGGGGGGGAGGCGGCGGCGAGGGTTTCCTTTTTTATTTTTCACTAATCGTGGGATGGTTTGATCGCCAGCCTCTGAATTCCCTTCAGTATATACTAGCACAAATGCTCGGACGTTGCAAGGGGCGAGGGGGGGATTAATGCATCGATTTGAAAAAAGTAATATGGTAATCTAGGCGGCAGCCCAATTGGAGGTACGCTGGCCTGCCCAGTACAAACTTTTTTGACTCTACGAATTAGTACCACCTCATGTATTTCACGTAACGTAGGATCAGATGCTGAACGAAACCAAGAATATCACCTTGCTTTATTAGTAGGTATAGATATAGATATAGATATAGATATAGATATAGATATACTCCCTCCGTTATACTCCCTCCGTCCTAAAATAAGTGTCTCAACTTTGTAATAGCTCTAGTACAAATTTATACTAAGCTCAAGACATTTATTTTGGGACGGAGGGAGTATAAAGTTGGGTCATCTATTTTGAGACGGAGGGAGTAGATTTGTTGACCCGTGCGTTCTAGCCACAGCCAAATAATAGCGTTCAAGGAGACAAAAAAAAAGGAGTACTGCATCACAAAGTGACAGTACACTGCACACGAAATTGCACATAACCTCTCTATTCATCTGTACAATCGCAGAACTCTGTACAATCGGAGAAAACTTGGGAAGAAAAACCAGTATGAAGCTACAAAGTAAAAAAGCTAATCAGGTCTGAAGGAAGGGGGCGTCCGTGAGAGTGCATCCGACACTCGATGGCGTCTTGAGCTTCAGTTGTAGGCGCCGAAGCTGGTGCGACCTGACGCCGTCTTGTCCACGCCGGCGCCATCGTTCCTCGGCGCATGAGGTTGCTGATGGTCCTCACGATCTGCCGCTTCAGCTGCCCCCTCTTCAGCGCAGGCCTCCTCTCCTTTGTGCTGCCGTAGTTGCTGATGCCGCTGTTGCTGCTGTAGGAGTGCTCCATGGCTCCACCTGTGCTGTGTTGGCCTGCCTCCTCTTCTTGCCTCCTTCTTCTTCTTCTTCTTATTCTTGTATGTGAGGCTGTGTGTGTCTGAAGAGAACATGAGAAGGTGAAAAGTATTTATAGGCGAACCAAACCATCATATGTTCTCTGTCAAAACCGGTGCCTTGCCGCACATGTTAATTTGTCTTGTGGAAGTAAAATAATTGACCACTTGGGGGCTGTGATGTGGTGTGGCCCATGATGTCTGTGCCGACACGGCACTAGCCAGTAGCCACACGAGTGCTCCGTAGAACGAAAACGACTGGAGTGATTCATTCATTACCAAGGGCAAGGGAGATGGCCGGGGGCATCGACAAGTAGATAACTTTTTTTTCAAAAATCAAGGCAAAAAGGCTTGCCTCATATATTAATTAAGCAGAGAGCAGAGTTTGTTACAATAGACCCCTCCCCCCCCCCCCCCTCCTCTTACACGGCATGAAGGATTACTCACGTAAAATAATAGACCTTAATTTTTTTTGCTCCGGCGGTGACCCAAAAATTTGCCTCGTTGGTAACGATAGTGAGCAAAATTGGCGGTGGGGCGTTCTTATGCCGGAAGACCCGAGCATTTCTTTCATTCCAGATGATCCAAGTCACGAGCATGGTCACGGAGGCCATTGCCTTTCTATCGGGGACTTCTGTGCCGGTCATACTTTCCCACCAAGTCTTGACGAAAACATTCAAATGCCACAAGGAGGTGTCCATTTACTCAAGCCGTAACTTCTCAATGACCATCTTCCAAAGCCGAATGGTGTAGCGGCACTTGAAGAAAAGGTGTGGTCCGCTCTCTTGCTCCCTTTTGCAAAGAGGGCAAAGACCACAATTTGACCATCCCCGCTTGGTAAGCCTATCGGCCGTCCAGATTCTATCTTGGGTAGCCAACCAAGCAAAGAACTTTGCCTATGGCGGCGTCCAGACCTTCCAAATCATGTGCTCCATGGGAGAGAGGACCAACCCAAGAAATTATGCTTTATAGGCCGGTGTAGTGTCCATCGGCCGTGTGCTTTCATATAATAGTATCCTTGGCAAGCTCATCAAGATGGAAGTTATGTAGGAGCGTCCAAAGGGTGAAGCATTGCCGGATGTGCTCGATGGAGATGACCGTGGAGGGGTTGATCTTGAGAATTCAAGCATTGTTTTTTAGGGCCTCCCGCACCTTCCAATTTTTTTCCTCATGGAAGCCTCAAAAATTAGGGGAGCAACATCCTTTGGTTTGGTTACATGTAGCCAAGGGGAGTCCCAGAAAGGTGTTTTCGCCCAATTCCCGACGGTAATGGTGGTCGAGGCGTAGAAGAAGTATAGGTCCTCCTCGTTACATGGGTTGCCCAAACCGACCGACATCTTATTTGGCTCCGTCTATTCGAACGATGGCCATCTCAATCGCAAGGCGCAAGCAAATTTGTCGGTGTTAAGGACCCCAAGGCCACCATACTCCCGCGGGCGGCAAACGATCTTCCAATTTACTTTACACTTTGCACCCGTGGTTCTATCTGCCCTAGACCAAAGGAAAGCTCGTTCCAGCTTGTTCACAGTTTGCAAGGTGCTCTGTGGGACGACCAACGAAGTGATGAAGTAGATAACTTTTGAACGAACCATCCAAAGATCACTGGCCGGTCGTCAGTCCAGACAGAATTCACGGTGTCATCCGGACGCCTCCATCGTGTCATCGAGTTGAAAACGAGTGCGCGTTGATTCATGCACACGTATCCTCTAAATCAGCGACAATTCAGGATGCATCAGTCGTCTCGGATAATTCAGGATGGCAAGAGCAAGGCTGGCGAGGGACCGGATGACCGTTTCCTCGGAGAACAGTGCTGTGCTGCCCCTTGACTATTTCGTCCGAGAGATGCATGTGACCGTGACGGCAGTGCATCGCTCGTGGTGGCGCTATGCTAGCTAGCCTGCCTGGGGTGTCAACTTGGGTGACCCCACGTGGTCGACCGAAATATCGGGGAAGACTTGTATAGGATCTGTTCTTAGATGAGATCAATTATTTTAACAAAACATGTCAAAAAATTCTGAAAAAAAATTGAAGACATACATCCATGTTTGATGTACAAGCTCAAAAAGTTTCAACTCCCAAATCAAACTACACTTAAAGAAACAAAAAAGACAAAATCAGATGTGAATAGTTTTAAATACTATTCATCCCAAAGCTGATACTATTCATAATCGAATTTGTCTTTTTCAAATCGCTAATTGTAGATTGAGTTTTGAGCTGATTTATTTTCGAGTTGTAGACATACCCCACAGGTATGTTGTACATTTCTTTCAGATTTTTTTGATTGTCTAAATATGAAATATTTGAGTTGATCCTATAATCTCACCTAAAAGGCTGATCCTATACAAATCTTCCCCCCGAAATATCTTGACCGTGACCTTATCCACTACTCCAGGTGCCTCTTCTTGATTTTGGCAAGATATTTTGTACATCTGGTGAGCGCTGATTGCGTTCAATTAGTTATTGGAGTTTACTGTTAGTAATACTTGCTAGTGCCGTCTAAATGAGAAAGAGAGAGACACTGGACTCTAATTGAGAGCATCTGTAGCGGTCTCCTGTAATTTTGCCACCCGGCCATCTTCAACGGTGACACATAAATTTATTTCCGCACCAGTCCGTAAAAAGGGCCAACTCACGGATACGAATGCGGGAGGACGGCATTCAACCGTAGTCTGTATGTGTCTGCCAGCAAATTCAAATTCTAATTTACGTTGATCCATACAATGTGGTGGATCACACTCGCGCCGGATTGCATCCCCGATCATAACTAAAAGGAAGCAAATATGCTTAGCTTTTACATGTCTGATGTTGAATATATAGTTTGTACATGTATATTGTATAGCCCGGCCCACCTCCTACTCATTGTGTAGTTGAGGTTGTGGCCCACCTTGTACTCCATATATATGTGCGTTATTGCCAAAATATCCGTTTCCAACATGATATCATACCTGCGATCCTAACCTAACCCTTGCCGCCGCCGCCGCAACCCGGCGCCGCCCCCGTGTGCTGCCGCCGCCCGCGTTTCCGCCCGCAAAACCGTCGCGCCGCCACAAGCCGAGCCACCACCCCTTGTCGCGCCGTCTCACCACGCGCCGCCGCACCCTCCTCTCGGACTCATGGCCTCCCCCGGTTCCACCGGTACCACCCGCAGCCGCCGCACCAACCCGTTCGAAGGCCCCGATCCCGTCGTTATCTGCGACCTCAATATCCTCGCTTGGGTTCCCGTCGTCCTCGATCACCTCACCTCCACCTACTATGCCTGGAAGACGTACTTCTCCCTTGTGTTCCATTCCGTGAGTACAATCTCCGGGATCACATCGATGGCTCCGTGGACTCCCGTTTCATGGAGGACGATGAGGAGTGGACGTCCATCGACGCCACTCTCATCCGTTGGTTCTACACCACCATCTCGAAGGATCTCTTCCACACGGTGGTCTCCGCCGACGATGACGCTCACGCCGTTTGGACTAAGCTCAACGGCCTCTTCACCGACAACGCGCTCCAACGCAAGGTTTTCTTGCACGGCGAGTTTTTTGGGTGCCAGCAGCTTGACTCGTCTGTTGACGATTATTGCATTCGCCTCAAGAAGCTTGTTGACGAGCTCCGTGACCTCGGCGAGAAGGTCTCCGACGAGCTTCTTCTCAGCACCCTCATCGCCGGCCTGAACGAAGACTTCGGGAACGCCGCCTCCAACATCCCTCTCATCACCAACCCGACCTTCCCCAAGATCGTCACAGACTGCCGGAGGAGAGGAGGATGCGGATGTCGCACCCGGGCCACCCACACGCCCTCACCGCCGGTACTGGCGGCGCGCCGCCCACCGCCTGTCCTCTGGCCACGTCTGCCCCTGGGCCCCTTCCAGCGCCGCCAAGACCTGGTTTCCCTACCCGGCGCCCAGCCTTCGCCGCTTCCGCCAAGTAGCAAGAAGATCAAGGGCGACGCCATGGGCCGAGGTGGTCAGAACAAAGAATAAAGACAGCCGGCTGCCCACGGCGGGCGCCACGCCACGCAGTAGCCGCTTCCCGCCGGTGCTCGGCAGCCGGCGTAACCCCCGACAGGGGTCGTTCACGCGTACACCATGCCTGTACAGCGCGCCCCCGTCCCCGGCTTCTTTGGCGCCCGCCCGGCATCTCATCAGGCGCTCTATGCGGCCCCTCAGCCGTATCCGCCAGCGCCGCTCTACGGCCCCTCTACGGCCTATGGGCTGCCTTCGGCTGGTGGGTTCATGGCCGCTGCCACGGCCACGCTGCCGCTGCCTCGGCCCTCCGCCGGCGCCTTGGGACCCTGCGCTTAGCGGCCCTCCACACCGCCCCACGCCACAAAGATAATTTGGCGGTGGCGACTGATATATGGACACCGGAGCCACGGCTCACATGGCCGCCAACCCCGGTAACCTTCTTACCACTCACCCCGTTCACACCGCTCCTCGCATTACCGTGGGCGACGGTTCCTCCATGCCTATTACTCATGTCGGCCATGCTGCTTTTCCTTCTAACTCCATGCATTATATCTTTCTAACGTGCTTGTCTCTCCTGGCATCATTAAAAATCTTGTTTCCGTTTGTTCTCTTACACGTGAAAATCCTGTCACCGTTGAATTTGACATGTTTGGCTTTTCTGTTAAGGATGCCCGTACCCGTATGGTGCTCCACCGATGTAAACAGCCCCGACGAGCTCTACCCGGTCCACTCATCCACCTCCTCCATCGCTGCACCCATGGCGCTTTCCGCCGGAGTGGACCTTTGGCATGCTCGTCTCGGTCATCCCAACACCGCCACCCTTCGCCATTCTTCGGAGTTTTTGATTCACGTGTAATAAGATCGATGATCACACTTGTCATGCTTGTCGTCTCGGCAAACAAGTTCGTCTTCCCTTTAGCACTTCCTCGCATGTTGCATCATACCCATTTGAATTAATTCACAGTGATGTTTGGACCTTGATACGTCTCCAACGTATCTATAATTTTTTATTGCTCCATGCTATATTATCTATTGGTTTGGACTATATTGGGCTTTATTTTCCACTTTTATATTACTTTTGGGACTAACCTATTAACCGGAGGCCCAGCCTGTAATTGTTGTTTTTGCCTATTTCAGTATTTCGAAGAAACGGAATATCAAACGGAGTCCAAACGGAATGAAATCTTCGGGAACGTGATTTTCTCATCAGATAAGATCCAGGACTTGGACCCTCGGTCAAGAAAGGATGGAGGCAGCCACGAGGGTGGAGGGCGCCCCCCCTAGGGCGCGCCCCTGCCTCGTGGGCCCCCCGAAGCTCCACCGACGTACTTCTTCCTCCTATATATACCTACGTACCCACAACAGATCAGATACGGAGCCAAAAACCTAATTCCGCCGCCGCAACTTCCTGTATCCACGAGATCCCATCTTGGGGCCTGTTTCGGAGCTCCGCCGGAAGGGGATTCCACCACGGAGGGCTTCTACATCTTCATCATAGCCTCTCCGATGAAGTGTGAGTAGTTTACTTCAGACCTTCGGGTCCATAGTTAGTAGCTAGATGGCTTCTTCTCTCTTTTTGGATCTCAATACAATGTTCTCCCCCTCTCTCGTGATCTATTCGATGTAATCTTCTTTTTGCGGTGTGTTTGTTGAGACCGATGAATTGTGGGTTTATGATCAAGATTATCTATGAGCAATATTTGAATCTTCTCTGAATTCTTTTATGTATGATTGAGTTATCTTTGCAAGTCTCTTCAATTATCTGTTTGGTTTGGCCAACTAGATTGGTAGTTCTTGTAATGGGAGAAGTGCTTAGCTTTGGGTTCAACTCTTGCGGTGTCCTTACCCAAAGGATGTAAAGGGTTGCAAGGCACGTATTGTATTGTTGCCATCGAGGATAACAAGATGGGGTATTTATCATATTGCATGAATTTATTCCTCTACATCATGTCATTTTGCTTAAAGCGTTACTCTGTTTTCATTAACTTAATAGTCTAGATGCATGTTGGATAGCGGTCGATGAGTGGAGTAATAGTACTAGATGCAGGCAGGAGTCGGTCTACTTGTCTCGGACGT
Source organism: Aegilops bicornis (assembly GCA_021605145.1). NCBI lineage: Eukaryota > Viridiplantae > Streptophyta > Magnoliopsida > Poales > Poaceae > Aegilops > Aegilops bicornis. The sequence goes on along the minus strand of CM038669.1, from coordinate 536,565,658 downwards.
GATGCCTATATACATGATCATACCTAGATATTCTCATAACTATGCTCAATTCTGTCAATTGCTCAACAGTAATTCGTTCACCCACCGCAAAATACTTATGCTCTTGAGAGAAGCCACTAGTGAAATCTATGGCCCCCGGGTCTATTTTCATCATATTAATCTTCCTACGCTTTATTATTGCTTTGATCTTTACTTTGCCTTTTATTTTACTTTGCATCTTTATACCAAAAATATTATCTATCATATCTCACTCTCGTAAGTGACCGTGAAGGGCTTGACAACCCCTATTCGCGTTGGTTGCGAGGAGTTATTTTCTTTGTGTAGGTACGAGGGACTTGCGCATGGCCTCCTACTGGATTGATACCTTGGTTCTCAAAAACTGAGGGAAATACTTACGCTTACTCTGCTGCATCATCCTCTCCTCTTCGGGAAAACCAACGAAAGCTCAAGACGTAGCAAGAAGGATTTACGGCACCGCTGTCGGGAGTCTACGTAAAAGTCAACATACCAAGTACCCATCACAATCCCTTATCTCTCACATTACATTATTTGCCATTTGCCTCTCGTTTTCCTCTCCCCCACTTCACCCTTGCCGTTTTATTTGCCCTCTCTTTCCCAATCTCCTCCTCTCTTTTTGCTTGCCTTTTTCTGTTTGCTTGTGTGTTGGATTACTTGTTGCCATGGCGCAAGATAATACCAAATTGTGTGACTTTACCAATACCAACAATAATGATTTCCTTAGCACCCCGATTGCTCCTCTTGCCAATACTGAATCTTGTAAAATCAATGCTGCTTTATTGAATCTTGTTATGAAAGATCAATTCACCGGCCTTCCTAGTGAAGATGTCGCTACTCATTTAAATAGCTTCATGGATTTGTGTGATATGCAAAAGAAGAAAGATGTTGACAATGATGTCGTTAAATTGAAGCTATTTCCTTTTTCGCTTAGAGATCGTGCTAAATCTTGGTTTTCGTCTTTGCCCAAAAATAGTATTGATTCTTGGAACAAGTGCGAATATGCTTTTATCTCTAAGTATTTTCCTCCCGCTAAGATTATCACTCTTAGAAACGATATTATGAATTTTAAGCAACTTGATCATGAACATGTTGCACAAGCTTGGGACAGGATGAAATTAATGATACGTAATTGCCCTACTCATGGTTTGAATTTATGGATGATCGTACAAACTTTTTATGCCGGATTGAATTTTGCTTCTAGAAACCTTTTAGATTCGGCCGCGGGAGGCACTTCTATGGAAATCACTTTAGGAGATGCTACTAAACTCCTAGATAATATTATGGTTAATTGTTCTCAATGGCACACTGCAAGATCTACTAATAAAAAAGTGCATGCGGTAGAAGAAATCAATGTTTTGAGTGGAAAGATGGATGAACTTATGAAATTATTTGCTAGTAAGAGTGTTTCTTCTGATCCTAATGATATGCCTTTGTCTACTTTGATTGAGAATAATAATGAATCTATGGATGTGAATTTTGTTGGTAGGAATAATTTTGGTAACAACGCATATAGAGGGAATTTTAATCCTAGGCCCTATCCTAGTAATCCTTATAATAATTATGGAAATTCCTACAACAAATCTTATGGAAATTTTAATAAGATGCCCTCTGAATTTGAGAATAGTGTTAAAGAGTCTACGAATTCACAAAAGAATTTTAATGCTTTGCTTGAAGAGAAATTACTTACATTTGATGAATTGGCTAGGAACGTTGATAGAATTTCTCTTGATGTTGATTCTTTAAAGATTAGATCTATACCTCCTAAGCATGATATCAATGACTCTCTCAAATCCATGAGAATTTCCATTGACGAGTGCAAGGAAAGAACCGCTAGGATTGCGTGCTATGAAAGATGCCTTTATTAAAGCGTGTTCTTCCAATTACCATGAAAATCAAGATGAAGATCTAAAAGTTATTGATGTGTCCCCTATCAAATCCTTGTTTTGCAATATGAATCTTGATAATGATGACATTGAATATGAGTGACCTTTACCTAGAAGGCGTTCCAAAAATTCGGAGTTTTTAGAGTATGATGCTAAAATTGATAAAAGTGGGATTGAAGAAAGTAAAACCTTAGATGTTGCTAAACCCACTATTTTGGATTTCAAGGAATTTAACTATGAAAGTTGCTCTTTAATTGATTGTATTTCCTTGTTACAATCCGTGCTAAATTCTCCGCATGCTTATAGTCAAAATAAAACGTTTACCAAACATATCGTTGATGCCTTGATGCAATCTTATGAGGAAAAACTTGAGTTGGAAGTTTCCATCCCTAGAAAAATTTATGATGATTGGAAACCAACTATTAAAATTAAGATTAAGGATCATAAATTTTATGCTTTATGTGATTTGGGTGCTAGTGTTTCCACTATTCCCAAAACTTTGTGTGATTTGCTAGATTTCCGTGATTTTGATGAATGCTCTCTAAACTTGCACCTTGCGGATTCCACTATTAAGAAACCTATGGAAATACTTAATGATGTTCTTATTGTTGCAAATAGGAATTATGTGCCCGTAGACTTTATCGTTCTTGATATAGATTGCAATCTTTCATGTCCTATTATTCTTGGTAGACCTTTCCTTAGAACGATTGGTGCAATTATTGATATGAAGGAAGGGAATATTAGATTCCAATTCCCATTAAAGAAAGGCATGGAACACTTCCCTAGGAAGAATATAAAATTACCATATGAATCTATTATGAGAGCCACTTATGGATTGCCCATCAAAGATGGCAATACCTAAATCTATCATTGCTTTTATGCCTAGCTAGGGGCGTTAAACTATAGCGCTTGTTGGGAGGCAACCCAATTTTATTTTAATTTTTTGTCTTTGTTTCTGTTTAGGAATAAATAATCCATCTACCTTCTGTTTAGATGCGGGTTTATGTTTTAATTAGTGTTTGTGCCAAGTTAAACCTATAGGATCTTCTTGGATTATAGTTATTTGATCTTGCTGTAATTTCCAGAAACTTTCTGTTCACGCAAACAATTGTTAAAAATCACCATAACGTGATAAAATAGTGATTCCAATTTCTGCTGATCAATAAACAAATTTCCTAGGTCGTCCTATTTTGTATGAATTTTTGGAGTTCCAGAAGTTTGCGTTAGTTACAGATTACTACAGACTGTTCTGTTTTTGACAGATTCTTTTTTTTTGTGTGTTGTTTGCTTATTTTGATGAATATATGGCTAGTAAAATAGTTTATAATCCATAGAGAAGTTGGAATACAGTATGTTTAACACCAATATAAATAAATAATGAGTTCATTACAGTACCTTGAAGTGGTCTTTTGTTTTCTTTCGCTAACGGAGCTCACGAGATTTCTGTTGAGTTTTGTGTTGTGAAGTTTTCAAGATTTGGGTGAATTTTTTGATGGATTACGGAACAAGGAGTGGCAAGAGCCTAAGCTTGGGGATGCCCATGGCACCCCCAAGATAATCCAAGGATACCAAAATTAAAGCTTGGGGATGCCGGAAGGCATCCTCTTTCGTCCACTTCCATCGGTAACTTTACTTGGAGCTATATTTTTATTCACCACATGATATGTGTTTTGCTTGGAGCGTCTTGTATTATTTGAGTCTTTGCTCGTTAGTTTACCACAACCATCCTTGCTGTACACACCTTTTGAGAGAGCCATACATGAATTGGCAACCATCCTTGCTGTACACACCTTTTGAGAGAGCCATACATGAATTGGAATTTGTTAGAATACTCTATGTGCTTCACTTATATCTTTTGAGCCTTATAGTTTTTCTCTATGTGCTTCACTTATATCTTTTGAGCTTTATAGTTTTGCTCTAGTACTTCACTTATATATTTTAGAGCACGGTGGTGGATTTGTCTTAAAGAAACTATTGATCTCTCATGCTTCACTTAGATTATTTCTAGAGTCTTAAATAGCATGGTAATTTGCTTAATAATAATATGCTAGGTATAATAAAAACTTTCTTATGAGTGCGTTGAATACTAAGAAAAGTTTGATGCTTGATAATTGTTTTGAGATATGGAGGTGATAATATCAAAGTCGTGCTAGTTGAGTAGTTGTGAATTTGAGAAATTCTTGTGTTGAAGTTTGCAAGTCCCGTAGCATGCACGTATGGTAAACGTTATGTAACCAATTTGAAACATGAGGTGTTATTTGATTGTCCTCCTTATGAGTGGCGGTCGGGGACGAGCGATGGTCTTTTCCTACCAATCTATCCCCCTAGGAGCATGCGCGTAGTGATTTGGTTTTTGATGGCTTGTAGATTTTTGCAATAAGTATGTGAGTTCTTTATGACTAATGTTGAGTCCATGGATTATACGCACTCTCACCCTTCCATCATTGCTAGCCTCTTCGGTACCGTGCATTGCCCTTTCTCACATTGAGAGTTGGTGCAAACTTCGCCGGGACATCCAAAACCCGTGATATGATACGCTCTTTCACACATAAACCTCCTTATATCTTCCTCAAAACAGCCACCATGCCTACCTATTATGGCATTTCCATAGCCATTCCGAGATATATTGCCATGCAACTTTCCACCATTCCGTTCTTCATGACACATTTATCATTGTTATATTTCTTAGCATGATCATGTAGTGGACATAGTATTTGTGGCAAAGCCACCATTCATAATTCTTTCATACATGTCACTCTTGATTCATTGCATATCCCGGTACACCGCCGGAGGCATTCATATAGAGTCATACTATGTTCTAGTATCGAGTTGTAATCATTGAGTTTTAAACAAATAGAAGTGTGATGATCATCATTATTAGAACATTGTCCCATGTGAGGTCAAACAAATAAAAAGAAGAGGCCAAATAGCCCACCAAAAAAATGAGAGAAAAAGAGAGAAGGGACAATGTTACTATCCTTTTACCACACTTGTGCTTCAAAGTAGCACCATGATCTTCATAATAGAGAGTCTCTCGTTTTGTCGCTTTCATATACTAGTGGGAATTTTTCATTATAGAACTTGGCTTGTATATTCCAACGATGGGCTTCCTCAAATGCCCTAGGTATTCGTGAGCAAGCAAGTTGGATGCACACCCACTTAGTTTCTTTTGTTGAGCTTTCATACATTTATAGCTCTAGTGCATCCGTTGCATGGCAATCCCTACTCCTTGCATTAACATCAATTGATGGGCATCTCCATAACCCGTTGATTAGCCACGTTGATGTAAGACCTTCTCCTTTTTTGTCTTCTCCACATAACCCCCATCCTTATATTCTATTCCACCCATAGTGCTATGTCCATGGCTCGCACCCATATATTGCGTGAAAGTTTATAGGTTTGAGATTACTAAAGTATGAAACAATTGCGTGGCTTGTCATCGGGGTTGTGCATGATGAGAGCATTCTTGTGTGACGAAAATGGAGCATGACTAAACTATATAATTTTGTAGGGATGAACTTTTTTTGGCCGTGTTATTTTGAGAAGACATAATTGCTTAGTTAGTATGCTTGAAGTATTATTATTTTCATGTCAATATGAACTTTTGTCTTGAATCTTTCGGATCTGAATATTCATACCACAATTAAGAAGAGTTACATTGAAATTATGCCAAGTAGCACTCCGCATCAAAATTCTCTTTTTATCATTTACCTACTCGAGGACGAAAGGTGAATTAAGCTTGGGGATGCCCGATACATCTCCAACGTATCTATAATTTTTGATTGCTCCATGCTATATTATCTATTGTTTTGGACTATATTGGGCTTTATTTTCCACTTTTATATTACTTTTGGGACTAACCTATTAACCGGAGGCCCAGCCTGTAATTGTTGTTTTTTGCCTATTTCAGTATTTCGAAGAAACGAAATATCAAACGGAGTCCAAACGGAATGAAATCTTCGGGAACGTGATTTTCTCATCAGATAAGATCCAGGAGACTTGGAACCTCGGTCAAGAAAGGAGGGAGGCGACCACGAGGGTGGAGGGCGCCCTCCCCCTAGGGCGCGCCCCTCTGCCTCATGGGCCCCCCGAAGCTCCACCGATGTAGTCCTTCCTCCTATATATACCTACGTACACCCAACAGATCAGATACAGAGCCAAAAACCTAATTCCACCGCCGCAACTTTCTCAGATCCACGAGATCCCATCTTGGGGCCTGTTAGGAGCTCACGGGAAGGGGATTCCACCACGGAGGGCTTCTACATCATCATAATAGCCTCTCCGATGAAGTGTGAATAGTTTACTTCAGACCTTCGGGTCCATAATTAGTAGCTAGATGGCTTCTTCTCCCTTTTTGGATCTCAATACAATGTTCTCCCCTCTCTCGTGGAGATCTATTCGATGTAATCTTCTTTTTGCGGTGTGTTTGTTGAGACCGATGAATTGTGGGTTTATAATCAAGATTATCTATGAGCAATATTTGAATCTTCTCTGAATTCTTTTATGTATGATTGAGTTATCTTTGCAAGTCTCTTGAATTATCCGCTTTGGTTTGGCCAACTAGATTGGTAGTTCTTGCAATGGGAGAAGTGCTTAACTTTGGGTTCAATCTTGCGGTGTCCTTACCCAAAGGATGTAAAGGGTTGCAAGGCATGTATTGTATTGTTGCCATCGAGGATAACAAGATGGTTTTTTATCATATTGCATGAATTTATTCCTCTACATCATGTCATCTTGCTTAAGGCGCTACTCGCTTTTCATGAACTTAATACTCTAGATGCATGCTTTGGATAGCGGTCGATGAGTGGAGTAATAGTAGTAGATGCAGGTGAGTCGGTCTATTTGTCTCGGACGTGATGCCTATATACATGATCATACCTAGATATTCTCATAACTATGCTCAATTACATCAATTGCTCAACAAGAATTGCTCACCCACCGTGAAAATACTTATGCTCTTGAGAGAAGCCACTAGTGAAATCTATGGACCCCGGGTCTATTTTCACCATATTAATCTTCCTACACTTTATTATTGCTTTGCTCTTTACTTTGCCTTTTATTTTACTTTGGATCTTTATACCAAAAATACCAAAAATATTATCTATCATCTCTATCAGATCTCACTCTCATAAGTGACTGTGAAGGGATTGACAACCCCTATTCGCGTTGGTTGCGAGGAGTTATTTGCTTTGTGTAGGTATGAGGGACTTGCGCGTGGCCTCCTACTGGATTGATACCTTGGTTCTCAAAAACTGAGGGAAATACTTACGCTAATCTTTTGCATCATCCTCTCCTCTTCGGGGAAAACCAATGCAAGCTCAAGACGTAGCAAACCTCTCCTGTTGCAAGTAACACGGGCTATCTTTATTATCTTGTTATACTTGATGATTTTTCGCACTATGTGTGGACCTTCCCGTTGCGGCGGAAGTCGGATTCTGTTGCCACTCTCACCGCATTCTACTCCTATGTCTCCACGCAGTTTGGTCGACCCATTCATGCGTTGCAAATAGACAACGGGAAGGATTTCGATAATCTTGTGATCCGCAACCTTCTCGCCACACACGGCACAATTTTTCGTCTCACTTGCCCGTACACTTCGCAACAAAATGGCCGCACTGAGCGCGTGCTTCGCACTCTTAATGACTGCGTCCGCACCCTCCTCTTTCACGCCAACGTGCCACCACGTTTTTGGCCCGACGCGCTTGCCACCGCATCACTACTCCTAAACATCCGTCCATGTCGCACTCGCGGGAATTTTGCACCTCATCACCTTTTGTTCGGGACGCCACCTTCCTACGCTGAGCTCCGCATCTTCGGTTGCCTGTGCTACCCTAGCATCGCTTCCACTACTCCTCATAAGCTCGCACCAAGGTCCGTGGCGTGTATTTTTCTCGGCTATCCCCCCAACACCAAAGGCTACCGCTACTACGATCCTATCTCACATCGGGTGATCACTTCCCGACACGTTTACTTTGATGAGATGGTTTTTCCGTTTCAGCAGGTACCTTCGGATGCCGCGGCTTTGCCCGCTCCCGGTGACGGCCACTAGCGAGCTTCTCCTGGGCCGCCTCCCGGCTTTGAGGGTGCCCCCCGCGCCACGAGTCGAGTTTCTCCCCGGGTGGCTGCCTTCGGGGCTGCACCCCTCCCGGTGCCCGCGACGCCCATCGTGCCTTCGGCCTCCCCGACCCGCGACGGCCTCCTCGGCGCCCCCCGCGCCCTCGCCTGCCACCTCTCCCCGCGGCGGCTTCGCCCGCGGCATCAGTTGTGGCGGGCTCTTCTTCGTCTTCACCCGTTGCCGACCCGGACTCGCTGCCCCGCCCGATGACTCGCTCTCGGGCTGGCACTTTCCGCCCGAGTACGCGGTACACCAGCGATGGCTGCTTCCATGTCCGAGTCGTCCCCTCTCCCATCGTTAGCTCGAGCCGCCCTTCGGGATCCTCATTGGCTCGCTGCGATGCAGGAAGAGTTTGACGCGCTCCAACGGAACCGCACCTGGCAGCTTGTCCCTTGATACGTCTCCAATGTATCTATAATTTTTGATTGCTCCATGCTATATTATCTACTGGTTTGGACATTATTGGGCTTTATTAGTCACTTTTATATTATTTTTGGTACTAACCTACTAACCGGAGGCCCAGCCCAGAATTGCTGTTTTTTGCCTATTTCAGAGTTTCGCAGAAAAGGAATATCAAACGGAGTCCAAACGGAATTAAACCTTCGGGAACATGATTTTTAGGAAGATTATGATCCGGGAGACTTGGACCCTACGTCAAGAAACAAAAGAGGAGGCCACAAGGTAGGGCGCGCCCACACCCCCCCTGGGCGCCCTCCACCCTCGTGGGCCCCTGTTGCTCCACCGACGTACTCCTTCCTCCTATATATATACCTCACGCACCCCAAACGATCGACACGGAGCCAAAAACCTAATTCCACCACCGCAACCTTCTGTACTCCACGAGATCCCAACTTGGGGCCTGTTAGGAGCTCACGGAGGGGGCATCCATCACGGAGGGCTTCTACATCAACACCATAGCCTCTCCGATGAAGTGTGAGTAGTTTACTTCAGACCTTCGGTCCATAGTTAGTAGCTAGATGGCTTCTTCTCTCTTTTGGATCTCAATACAATGTTCTCCCCTCTCTCGTGGAGATCTATTCGATGTAATCTTGTTTTTATGTGTGTTTGTTGAGACCGATGAATTGTGGGTTTATGATCAAGATTATCTATGAACAATATTTGAATCTTCTCTGAATTCTTTTATGTATGATTAGTTATCTTTGCAAGTCTCTTCGAATTATCAGTTTGGTTTGGCCTACTTGGTTGATCTTTCTTGCAATGGGAGAAGTGCTTAGCTTTGGGTTCAATCTTGCGGTCCCAGTGACAGTAGGGGTAGCAAGGCACATATTGTATTGTTGCCATCGAGGATAACAAGATGGGTTTTTTTTATCATATTGCATGAATTTATTCCTCTACATCATGTCATCTTGCTTAAGGCGTTACTCTGTTTTCATGAACTTAATACTCTAGATGCATGCTGGATAGCGGTCGATGAGTGGAGTAATAGTAGTAAATGCAGGCAGGAGTCGGTCTATTTGTCTCAGACGTGATGCCTATATACATGATCATACCTAGATATTCTCATAACTATGCTCAATTCTATCAATTGCTCAACAGTAATTTGTTCACCCACCGTAGAATACTTATGCTCTTGAGAGAAGCCACTAGTGAAACCTATGGCCCCCGGGTCTATCTTCATCATATTAATCTTCCAACACTTTGTTATTTCCTTTGCTTTTACTTTGCTTTGCATCTTTATCATAAAAATACCAAAAATATTATCCTATCATATCTATCAGATCTCACTCTCGTAAGTGACCGTGAAGGGATTGACAACCCCTTATCGCGTTGGTTGCGAGGATTTATTTGTATTGTGCAGGTGCGAGGGACTTGCTCGTAGCCTCCTCTTTGGATTGATACCTTGGTTCTCAGAAACTGAGGGAAATACTTACGCTACTTTGCTGCATCACCCTTTCCTCTTCAAGGGAAAACCAACGTAGTGCTCAAGAGGTAGCAAGAAGGGGAGGTCTACGCAAAAGTCAACATACCAAGTACCCATCACAATCCCTTATCTCCCGCATTACATTATTTGCCATTTTCCTCACTTTTTCCTCTCCCCCACTTAACCCTTGCCGTTTTATTCGCCCTCTCCTTTTTCGTTTGCCTCTTTTTTGCTTGCTTTTTGTTTGCTCGTGTGTTGGATTGCTTGTTTGTCATGATGGCTCAAGATAATACCAAATTATGCGACTTTACCAATACCAACAATAATGATTTCCTTAGCACTCCGATTGCTCCTCTTACCAATACTGAATCTTGTGAAATCAATGCTGCTTTGTTGAATCTTGTCATGAAAGATCAATTCGTCGGCCTTCCTAGTGAAGATGCCGCTACTCATCTAAATAGCTTCGTTGATTTGTGTGATATGCAAAATAAGAAAGATGTTGATAATGATATTGTTAAATTGAAGCTATTTCCTTTTTCGCTTAGAGATCGTGCTAAAGCTTGGTTTCCATCTTTGCCTAAAAACAGTATTGATTCTTGGAACAAATGCAAAGATGCCTTTATCTCTAAGTATTTTCCTCCCGCTAAGATCATCTCTCTTAGAAACGATATTATGAATTTTAAGCAATTTCATCATGAACATTTGCAAAAGCTTGGGAAAGGATGAAATTAATGATACGTAATTGCCCTACTCATGGTTTGAATTCGTGGATGATCATACAAAAATTTTATGCCGGATTGAGTTTTGCTTCTAGAAATCTTTTAGATTCGGCCGCGGGAGGCACTTTTATGGAAATCACTTTAGGAGAAGCTACTAAACTCCTAGATAATATTACGGTTAATTATTCTCAATGGCACCTTTGAAAGATCTACTAATAAAAAAGTGCATGCAATAGAAGAAATTAATGTTTTGAGTGGAAAGATGGATGAACTTATGAAATTATTTGCTAGTAAGATTGTTTCTTCTGATCCTAATGATATGCCTTTGTCTACTTTGATTGATAATAATAATGAATCTATGGATGTGAATTTTGTTGGTAGGAATAATTTTGGTAACAACGCGTATAGAGGAAACTTTAATCCTAGGCCTTATCCTAGTAATTCCTCTAATAATTATGGTAATTCCTACAACAACTCTTATGTAAATTTTAATAAGATGCCCTCTGAATTTGAGACTAGAGTTAAAGAGTTTATGAATTCGCAAAGGAATTTCAATGCTTTGATTTAAGAGAAATTGCTTAAAGTTGATGAATTGGTTAGGAACGTTGATAGAATTTCTCTTGATGTTGATTCTTTAAAACTTAGATCTATTCCTCCTAAGCATGATATCAATGAGTCTCTCAAAGCCATGAGAATTTCCATTGATGAGTGCAAAGAAAGATTGCTTTATGAAAGCGTGTTCTTCAAATTTCTATGAAAATAAAGATGAAGATCTAAAATTTATTGATTTGTCCCCTATTAAATCTTTGTTTTGCAATATGAATCTTGATAATGATGGGACTGAATATGATCCACCTTTACCTAGAAGGCATTCAAAAAATTCAGAGTTTTTAGATCTTGATGCTAAAATTGATAAAAGTGGGATTGAAGAAATCAAAACCCTAGATTCTAATAAACCCACTAGTTTGGATTTCAAGGAATTTAATTATGAAAATTTCTCTTTTATTGATTGTATTTCCTTGTTGCAATCCGTGCTAAATTCTCCTCATGCTTATAGTCAAAATAAAGCTTTTACTAAACATATTGTTGATGCCTTGATGCAATCTTATGAAGAAAAGATTGAGTTAGAAGTTTCTTTATGATGAGTGGGAACCTACTATTAAAATTAAGATTAAGGATCATGAGTTCTATGCTTTATGTAATTTGGGTGCTAGTGTTTCCACTATTCCCAAAACTTTGTGCGATTCGTTAGATTTCCATGATTTTGATGCTTCCTCTCTAAACTTGCACCTTGCGGATTCCACTATTAAGAAACCTATGGGAAGAATTAATGATGTTCTTATTGTTGCAAATAGGAACTATGTGCCCGTAGATTTTATCGTTCTTGATATAGATTGCAATCATTCATGTCCTATTATTCTTGGTAGACCTTTCCTTAGAACGATTGGTGCAATTATTGGTATGAAGGAAGGAAATATTAGATTCCAATTTTCATTAAAGAAAGGCATGGAAAACTTCACTAGGAAGAAAATAAAATTACCATATGAATCTATCATGAGAGCCACTTATGGATTGCCTACCAAAGATGGCAATACCTAGATCTATCCTTGCTTTTATGCCTAGCTAGGGGCGTCAAACGATAGCGCCTGTTGGGAGGCAACCCAATTTTATTTTTAGTTTTTTGCTTTTTGCTTCTGTTTAGGAATAAATATTTGTTCTAGCCTCTGGTTAGATGTGTTTTTATGTTTTAATTAGTGTTTGTGCCAAGTTAAACCTATAGGATCTTCTTGGATGATAGTTATTTGATCTTGCAGAAATTTTCAGAAACTTTCTGTTCACGAAAACAATTGTTAAAAATCACCAGAACGTGATAAAATATTGATTCCAATTGCTGCTGATCAATAAACAAATTTCCTAGGTCTTCATATTTTGTATGATGTTTTGGAGTTCCAGAAGTTTGCGTTAGTTACAGATTACTACAGACTGTTCTGTTTTTGACAAATTCTGCTTTTCGTGTGTTGTTTGCTTATTTAGATGAATCTATGGCTAGTAAAATAGTTTATAAACCATAGAGAAGTTGGAATACAGTAGGTTTAACACCAATATAAATAAATAATGGGTTCATTACAGTACCTTGAAGTGGTATTTTGTTTTCTTTCGCTAATGGATCTCACGAGATTTCTGTTGAGTTTTGTGTTGTGAAGTTTTCAAGTGTTGGGTGAAAGATTTTTGATGGATTATGGAACAAGGAGTGGAAAGAGCCTAAGCTTGGGGATGCCCATGTCACCTCCAAGATAATACAAGGACACCAAAAAGCCAAAGCTTGGGGATGCCCCGGAAGGCATCCCCTCTTTCGTCTACTTCCATCGGTAACTTTACTTGGAGCTATATTTTTATTCACCACATGATATGTGTTTTGCTTGGAGCGTCTTGTATGATTTGATTATTTGCTTTTTAGTTTACCACAATCATCCTTGTTGTACACACCTTTTGAGAGAGCCATACACGATTTGGAAATTATTAGAATACTCTTTGTGTTTCACTTATATATTTTGAGTTTTATAGTTTTGCTCTAGTGCTTCACTTATATCTTTTAGAGCACGGTGGTAGATTTATTTTATAGAAACTATTGATCTCTCATGATTCACTTAGATTATTTTGAGAGTCTTAAATAGCATGGTAATTTGCTTAAATAATCCTAATATGCTTGGTATTCAAGATTAGTAAAAAATTCATATGAGTGTGTTGAATACTAAGAAAAGTTTGATGCTTGATAATTGTTTTGAGATATGAAGATGGTGATATTAGAGTCATGCTAGTTGAGTAGTCGTGAATTTGAGAAATACTTGTGTTAAAGTTTGTGATTCCCGTAGCATGCACGTATGGTGAACCATTATGTGATGAAGTCGGAGCATGATTTATTTATTGATTGTCTTCCTTATGAGTGGCGGTTGGGCACGAGCAATGGTCTTTTCCTACCAATCTATCCCCCTAAGAGCATGCGCGTAATACTTTGCTTTGATAACTTGTAGATTTTTGCAATAAGTATATGAGTTCTTTATGACTAATGTTGAGTCCATGGATTATACGCACCTTTCTTCCTTCCACCATTGCTAGCCTCTCTAATACCGCACACTTTTCACCGGTATCATACACCCACCATAAACCTTCCTCAAAACAGCCACCATACCTACCTATCATGGCATGTCCATAGCCATTCCGAGATATATTGCCATGCAACTTTCCACCGTTCCGTTTATTATGACACGCTCCATCATTGTCATATTGCTTTGCATGATCATGTAGTTGACATCGTATTTGTGGCAAAGCCACCATTCATAATTATTTCATACATGTCACTCTTGATTCATTGCATATCCTGGTACACCGCCGGAGGCATTCATATAGAGTCATGTTTTGTTCTAAGTATCGAGTTGTAATTGTTGAGTTGTAAGAAAATAAAAGTGTGATGATCTTCATTTTTAGAGCATTGTCCCAAGTGAGGAAAAGGATGATGGAGACTATGATACCCCCACAAGTCGGGATGAGACTCCGGACGAAAAAAAATGAGGCCATAAAAAGAAGAAGAGAAAAGGCCCAAATAAAAAAAATGAGAGAAAAAGAGAGAATGGACAATGTTACTATCCTTTTACCACACTTGTGCTTCAAAGTAGCACCATGATCTTCATGATAGAGAGTCTCTCATTTTGGAAATTTTCATTATAGAACTTGGCTTGTATATTCCAATGATGGGCTTCCTCAAAATGCCCTAGGTCTTCGTGAGCAAGCGAGATGGATGCGCACCCATTTAGTTTCCTTTGTTGAGCTTTCATATACTTATAGCTCTAGTGCATCCGTTGCATGGAAATCCCTACTCACTCACATTGATATCTATTGATGGGCATCTCCATAGCCCGTTGATACGCCTAGTTGATGTGAGACTATCTTCTCCTTTTTGTCTTCTCCACAACCACCATTCTATTCCACATATAGTGCTATGTCCATGGCTCACGCTCATGTATTGCGTGAAGATTGAAAAAGTTTGGGAATGTCAAAAGTATGAAACAGTTGCTTGGCTTGTCATCGGGGTTGTGCATGATTTAAATACTTTGTGTGGTGAAGATAGAGCATAGCCAGACTATATGATTTTGTAGCGATAACTTTCTTTGGCCATGTTATTTTGAGAAGACATGATTGCTTTGTTAGTATGCTTGAAGTATTATTATTTTTATGTCAATATTAAACTTTGTCTTGAATCTTTCGGATCTGAATATTCATACCACAATTAAGAAGAATTACATTGAAATTATGCCAAGTAGCACTCCGCATCAAAAATTATTATTTTTATCATTTACCTACTCGAGGACGAGCAGGAATTAAGCTTGGGGATGCCTGATACGTCTCCAACGTATCTATAATTTTGATTGCTCCATGCTATATTATCTACTGTTTTGGACATTATTGGGCTTTATTATCCACTTTTATATTATTTTTGGGACTAACCTACTAACCGGAGGCCCAGCAAATTCTTTTTTTGCCTATTTCAGAGTTTCGCAGAAAAGGAATATCAAACGGAGTTCAAACGGAATGAAACCTTCGGGAACGTGATTTTTAGGAAGATTATGATCCGGGAGACTTGGACCCTACGTGAAGAAACAAAAGAGGAGGCCACGAGGTAGGGGGCGCGCCACCCCTGTGGCGCGCCTCCACCCTCGTGGGCCCCTGCTCCACCGACGTACTCCTTCCTCCTATATATACCTCACGCACCCCCAAACGATCGACATCTGAGCCAAAAACCTAATTCCACCGCCGCAACCTTCTGCACTCTACGAGATCCCATCTTGGGGCCTGTTAGGAGCTCACGGAGGGGGCATCCATCACGGAGGGCTTCTACATCAACACCATAGCCTCTCCGATGAAGTGTGAGTAGTTTACTTGGACCTTACGGTCCATAGTTAGTAGCTAGATGGCTTCTTCTCTCTTTTGGATCTCAATACAATGTTCTCCCCTCTCGTGGAGATCTATTCGATGTAATCTTATTTTTGTGGTGTGTTTGTTGAGACCGATGAATTGTGGGTTTATGATCAAGATTATCTATGAACAATATTTGAATCTTCTCTGAATTCTTTTATGTATGATTGGTTATCTTTGCAAGTCTCTTTGAATTATCAGTTTGGTTTGGCCTACTAGATTGATCTTTCTTGCAATGGGAGAAGTGCTTAGCTTTGGGTTCAATCTTGCGGTGTCCTTTCCAAGTGATGAGGGGCAGCAAGGTATGTATTGTATTGTTGCCATCGAGGATAACAAGATGGTTTTTTATCATATTGCATGAATTTATCCCTCTACATCATGTCATCTTGCTTAAGGCGTTACTCGATTTTCATGAACTTAATACTCTAGATGCATGCTGGATAGCGGTCGATGAGTGGAGTAATAGTAGTAGATGCAGGCAGGAGTCGGTCTACTTGTCTCGGACGTGATGCCTATATACATGATCATACCTAGATATTCTGTCAATTGCTCAACAGTAATTTGTTCACCCACCGTAGAATACTTATGCTCTTGAGAGAAGCCACTAGTGAAACCTATGGCCCCCGGGTCTATCTTCATCATATTAATCTTCCAACACTTTGTTATTTCCTTTGCTTTTACTTTGCTTTGCATCTTTATCATAAAAATACCAAAAATATTATCCTATCATATCTATCAGATCTCACTCTCGTAAGTGACCGTGAAGGGATTGACAACCCCTTATCGCGTTGGTTGCGAGGATTTATTTGTATTGTGCAGGTGCGAGGGACTTGCGCGTAGCCTCCTATTGGATTGATACCTTGGTTCTCAAAAACTGAGGGAAATACTTATGCTACTTTACTGCATCACCCTTTCCTCTTCAAGGGAAAACCAACGCAGTGCTCAAGAGGTAGCATCCCTCGGCCACCTCGTGCCAACATCATCACGTGCTAGTGGGTCTTTCGGCACAAGACTCGTCCGGATGGCACTCTCGAGCGCTACAAAGCTCGCTGGGTGGTTCGAGGCTTTCGGCAACGTGCGGGCGTGGACTTCACTGACACTTTTGCCCCGGTTGTCAAATCGGGCACGATCCGCACCGTGCTTCAGCTAGCTGTCTCCCGAGCTTGGCATGTGCATCAATTGGATGTCTCCAACGCCTTCCTGCACGGCCACCTCGCTGAGCAGGTGTTCTGTGAGCAGCCCACCGGCTTCGTCGACGCCACACGTCTAGAGCATGTGTGCTTTCTCTCCCGTTCTCTTTACGGGTTGAAGCAGGCGCCTCGAGCCTGGTACCAGCGCATTGCTGCATTCTTGCAGACGCTCGGATGTACATTGACTCGCTCCAACGCGTCCCTCTTCGTGTACCATCACGGAGTTGACACGGCCTACTTGTTTCTCTACGACAACGACATCATTCTGATGGCATCCACTGTCGCGCTCCTCCAGCGGCTCACTGCTCGTCTTCGTGATGAGTTTGCCCTGAAGGACTTGGGGCCCCTGCAATACTTCCTTGGCATTGAGGTGGTTCAACAGCCAGATGGGTTCTTCCTGCACCAGTAGCGTTACGCTCATGAGCTTCTCGATCGAGTCGTCATGCTTAACTGCAAGCCCACTCCCACGCCTGTCTACGCCAAGGCCAAGGTTTCCGCTCTGGAGGGTTCTCCTGCATCCGATGCGGCCTTCTATCGATCCATTGTGGGTGCTTTGCAGTACCTGACCCTGACGCGCCCCGACTTGCAGTATGTTGTTCTGCAGGTCTGTCTTCACATGCATGCTTCGCGTGACTCTCACTGGACCTTGGTGAAGCGTATCCTCCGTTACATACACGGCACCCCGTCCATGGGACTTACACTGACGGCCTCCGCCTCCACCGACCTCGCCGCTTACTCGATGCGGATCTGGCTGGCTGCCCGGATACACGGCGCTCCACTTCGGGGTACTGGGTCTACCTTGGGCCGTCTCTGATCTCTTGGTCCTCCAAAAGACAGCCCACTGTCTCCCGCTCGAGTGCCGGGGCAGAGTATCAGGCAGTGGCTAACGCCGTTGCCGAATGCTCTTGGCTTCGGCTACCGCTCAGAGTTGCTTTGTGATGTCCACAAGGCCATGCTCGTCTACTGCGACAACGTCTCCGCCGTGTACCTCTCCGCCAACCCGGTCCACCATCGACGAACGAAGCATATTGATCTCGACATACACTTTCTGCATGAGCAGGTGGCTCTTGGGCGCATCCGGGTCCTCCACGTCCCGACGGTGCAACAGTTTGCCGATGTCATGACAAAAGAACTGCCTACTTCTGTTTTCGAGGAGTTTAGGTCTAGTCTTTGCGTCTCCGGCGACGCTTCGACTGCGGGGGGGTGTTGAATATATGGTTTGTGCATGTATATTGTATAGCCCGGCCCACCTCCTAGTCATTGTATAGTTGAGGTTGTGGCCCACCTTGTACTCCATATATACGTGAGATATGCACCGATCAATACATCGAGTAGCATTGCCAAAATATTCGTTTCCAACATCTGAATAAAAAAAAATCAGTCCGGCAGTCCGTGCATTTCTGCCTGCCGGACCAGCCACCCCAGCAAGCTGCCTCCCGATCAAGGAGGTGTCATCGCCGCTGCATAGGCAGCCTCTGCGTTGGTGCCCGCCTCCGCCGCGTTCTCATCTTCCGCCGTTGCCAACTCATCTTTTTGCCGCTCCAACATCTAGTAGCGGATGAATTGCACGATAAGTCTAGCATCGGCATCCAAAGAGTCGATATTTTAGGTCAACATCCCCGCGTCCTCCACATTGGTGGTGATCTTCACCCTCTTTTCCCCGAGCATGACCTTCTTCTCCTCGAGTGCCGCCTTCCTCTCTTTGATCATGGTCCTTCTCTCTTCGAGCTTGATCTTCTTCTCCGTCGCCTCCATCAACTGCTTGAACCTCTCCGCCTTCCTCTCCTCCTTGATGTCTGAGCGCCTCACGCATGCCTCTTCCTTCTTCGCCAAGATCTCCTCGAACCTCTCTGTCATCTTGGTCGCCGCATCTTCTCGCTTCGCCCTCTACTCCCCCCCACTTCTTGCCCCATGGATTTCACCTAACCTTCTTCGGTGGTTCTTGGGCTGGGTTGGTAGGGTCACCGGTTTCTTCCTCGTTGGCTTGAGCGGCAGTCTTGGCAATGAAAATGTTCCACTTCGGTTGCCCATTCAATTTAAACCAATAATGCATGACGGTGGATGAGTTCTTCTCCAACTTCTTGTACACCACACAAACACGAGTAGTGAAAGAGCATGGTTCCTCCATGTGTGGTTTTGGTAATTGATGACATTCTTTATGGAATAATGGTTGCCTTGAGTTATATTCGTAGAATTTGTCCATAGGCATTTCTTGAAGTCCATTTGTTGGTTTCAAGGAGTTTATGTGGTGACCAAGGTGCTATTCAAGGAATTATCCAAGGATTGGTCATAGAGAAGTCATGATACAAGGTTGATAATGACTAAGTCAAAGAATGAATCAAGTTGGTCAACACACAAAGCATACAAGATGTACTGTGAGGGATCAAGTGATCCCATGGTATGGTATGCATTGTCCATTATGCTTTCTGTACTAATCCATGCTCTATGTGAGGGTTCTATGTGGGGTTAGATATATTTCCATGTGTTTGCATAAAGAGGAAGATCTCATACAACTCATGAACACTACAAAAAAAATACACTTCCGTGATGATACGTGTTTGTCACAGTAGGTCGCGTTTTTTGTCATGCATGTACATCCATGACGATTTTATGACAGAATCAAGATAGTTATACCTGTGTTGTCGTAGAAGTGTTCCATGACATTACCAAAATTATCATCACGAAACTGTCCACTTCCATGACGATAAATCGCGCGTCACAGAAGTGCTTTCGTCAAGGGTGACCGACACGTGGCATCCACCGTAACGGAATGCCGTTAAGCTATCGGGTCGGGTTTTGGATCCGATAACCCGTTAACAGCCCCGACCAATGGGGATTTTCCACGTGTAAAATAATCATTGGCTGGAGGAAACACGTGTCGGCTCATCATTGGGACAGATGTCATCCACTGACCGAATGTATACGCCTTATGATACGTCGACCGTGGCACGGCCCAACAAAGGGCCCATTCACGTGAAAAGGCCGGCCCGTTTGACTTGGTCAAAAGCTGGCGGGCCGGCCCATGGAAAGCCTGTTAACGGCCTGTTAGCATATAGCCCATTTACAGCCCGCTAACCCAAGGCCCGTTACGCCCTATGCAAATTAGGCCCAGTAGCGTCATCTGGGCCATCCAATATGATTCCAGCCCGTTTTCACTTCTGGCCCATGTATGGCCCATGACGTCTTTCGGCCCATATGAGGCCCTTTGTAACTCTTGGCCCATTAGTGGCCCGTAATGAACAATGTATTACTTTACACAAATTAACGGCCCGCGGTGAAACTGGCCCGTAATGAATAGTGTAACACTTTATACCCATTAACGGGTCGTTATTCCGTTGGGCCGTTTCCAGCCCAAGTTAACTTTCGGCCTTCTGAGGGCCCATTAAGGCTCATTTGCAGCATTCGGTTACTTACGGCCACATCGCTATTTTTCGCTTAGGGCCAAATTCAGCCCGTCGTTACATCGGCCCGTTTGTGGTCCGTTACTCTGTTGGGCCATTTTCATAGCATCACCAACACGGCCTATTAATCGGACCGTTATGGTCAGCCCATAAAACGTCACGATTTGTTATAGGCCGTCTGCCTACACCCATTAAAGGTCTGCACAAGACCCATAAATGAGTCGGCGGCCCATGGATCCTACGTGACGTAGAAGGCCCATGGATCCTACGAGACGTAGAAGGCCCATGGATCCTATGAGACGTAGAAGGCCCATGGATCCTACGAGATGTAGAAGGCCCATGGATCCGACGGCCCATGAAGGGCCATGGTCGGGCGAGTTGGCCCCCGTTTGAACGATATAGCATATTCAAAGAATTATCCTACTCAATACTATCACCTCTAAGAAGCATACACTGTACAACAAAGAGATCAAGGCATAGAAGGTAGAATAATCCTACACTATACAATAAAAGAAATTATAGCCGATTATACCCACTTCGCATTATGGTTCGGCACAGGTGATAATAAAGTATACACAAACAGCAAATTACATACACTGGGCAAATACAGCTCATACATCATGGACGCGCATCAACTTAACTCCATTTGAACTATAATCTCTTCAGAAAATAGGATTGGATGGATTCAGATAGCACAAATTTTAGTCTGCAAAATCTCCAATTCCTTCATGGTTACCTCGGTGTCTTGTTTCATTTTTTTGACTCCTGCATCTAATACCTGCATGTCAAGTCTCAACTTGTTGATTATACGTTGATAATCATGTACACGTTGTCTTGCCACCTCTAGTTGATGCTCGAGAACATGAGCACATTCCAGTTCCAATCCATAATCGTTCAGTAACGGCCATGACGCACTTCTCGTAGATTTTTGTGTTGATGTCACTTCATCCTGAAATGTTTATGTAAGTACACATGACTAGGGCAAAAATATAGTTACAACAAAGGAAGTTTAACAAGACACTATTTTGTACTACATGGCAAAATAGGACTAACAATAATGTTACACGTCACTTTTACAACAAAAAAATGTTACACGTCATGAAGAATAAGCAGGTGCTATTTTAAAAATTATAAAAAAGATAGTCTGTGCAGCCTGCATACAGAAATCCCTCTTAGCTCACCAGAGGAGCATGATGTTGGGGCCCAATTGAAAACACAGACAAGTTACAAATTTAGACAGCACGTTGCGTATAAGTAAGCAAGCAGTTGGCCATTCTGTACCTCAATTAAAGTCTTAGGGAGCATAATGAACAGCAGAGGGTTTCATACAAACATACTACAGCAGGCAAAACTATGCAATCATTAACGTAGTATAAACTAGATTGTGAGCCTCATGCAATAATAGTTGGTTAATAGACTTCAAAGCTTCAGGCACACTTTGGCAGAGTAATTAAATGGTAAGGCCTTTAATTATGTCAACTAATAGTGATACAAGTACCGAACATCAGGCATGATTATTTGGGCATCTCATTAACTGAGGACAAATAAAGCAATTGAAAAGAGAAAATTAACTATGCCTGAAACAAACAAGGAATTGAACTGTTGAGTTGCATACAGTGAGTTACCTTAGCAGGTTGAAGAGGCTCAGCGCAGCTCCTACTTACTTGCAAGGCTCCTTCCTAACATCTTGTACTTGGAAATCCTCAATCTTATCTTCATTGCACCCCCTCTGCAAGGTGACACAAACTAGTTACTCGTCTCCTTGGAAGATAAATATGCATACTTTCCAGTCTGTGAACACAAAAGGATGAGATTATAACAAAACAACACCACATAATGAAACATGCCGCATCTCTTGCACTTGCACACAATGAAATGAGAATTTACTATGTTTGCACTATATAAAAACTAGGCATACCTTTGAACTGGATCTCCAGGTACTCTTGGAGAGCCTACTGTAGTGTACAACCAAACCTTTATGTCACCTATGAGTTAGACAAGGCCCCACTACAGCAGCCCTTAGTGTTTAAATCGTTGACAAGCTCTGTTAGAGTGTTAGGTCAAGAACAACAAGTAATCAAAGCAAACAGTCCTAGTATGGCTAGCTGATGCAAACAAGCAATTGAACAGATGTGTGAGCAAATCTTACATATCAAGAAAAGAAGCAAAGAAGGAGGCTTAAAGACCATCACTTGGTGACCAGATTTAAGGGGCATTTAAACATCATGTGCAACGTATGAACTAACATAAACATTGCATATTCCAGATTCTACAATGGAATGCACATGTATTAGGTTATGCGATGTATGATGATGCCTAAATGTGCTGAGATAGCGTGCAGGAGTGATTCATCATTGCACACACAATTGAATTGCAGGTTAAGGGCCGATTCGATTCCGCCTTTTCGGGCATATTGTCAAAATAAGCCATAAAAGATGTAAAGACGTCATTTTTGAGTTATGGGCTTGGGCTTAACTAATTTCGCTTTGGAGGGTGTTTGGGTAGAACCTCACTAAAAATTGAAGGGAAGGGAATAGTGAAATGACTCTGTTGTCCGCCGATATTACACTCAAAATGCAATCTTGGCCTTGCGTGTCACACCTCGACCCTCAAGTAAAACAAACACGCAAGCATTCATTGCCTCGCCCGCTTGCATCTCCTCTCCCCTTTCCCTCTACCTCGATCCCACACTGCTGACACTAGGGTTCCTCCAGTGAGCCGTTGCCCTTTGGTCGATCGGCCCGGTTCTCGATGATGCTATGTCCGGCTAGGCTACATGGCCCGTGGTAGGGCAAATCTCCTGGCTGCTCCTCCCTCTGGCGCCGCCTCATTCTCATGGCCTCCGATGGCTGCTCCCTTGTGGTTCGTCCAACGCACTACTCCGTGGCGCTGCACAACTTCTGGTGATGCCACCTTTGCGGCAGAAGGCACCTTATTCCCCTCCTCCTCCCGTGCCATGGCCTTGAGGTCTTTGTTGAAGGATTAGCTCATCCAACAAGGTGAGGATCTCCTCTGATTTTTTGCCAAATTTTCATTCCGATCCACTATACGATGAATTGCTAGGAGCTGCTTCTGCTGCTGCTGTATGATGCATTGCTATGAGCTGCTCCTGTTGCTGATATATGATGAATTTCTATGAGCTACTGCTTTGTATGATGAGTTGCTATGAGCTGCTGCTATATGATGAATTGCTATGAGCTGCTGCTGCCGCTATATGATGAGTTGCTACAAGTTGCTCCTGCCGCTATATGATGAATTGCTATGATCTGCTCCTGCTGCTGCTATATGATGAATTGCTATGAGCTGCTGCTGGTATATGATGAATTGCAGACTACTGCTACTGTATGATGAGTTGCTATGAGCTGCTGCTGCTGCTATATGATGCTTTCAGGTGGTGCTGCTATATGATAATAACCAGCCACTTGGACATCGAATTTCAATAAATAATTATTCTTCATTTAAATGTGGGTCATAGGTTCTTCGTTTAAATTAGGCAATGGGATCTCTATGGAAAACATTGACCAAAGTAGATTGTGCCAAGTAGATGGTATCTTTGTATTTGCATTTTGAGCAAATAGTGATGGTACATTTTCCTATCATATTAATTCTTGCTTTGGGTTCAATTTGTGATGTTTGCAAGTCAAATTAATTTCCATATGGGCAGCAAAATGAAAACTATATAATGCAATCTAGACTTTCCTTGATCATACCAAAGATAACTGAAAACGCAATGAAAAGAACTGGTTGGCTTATTACATGGAGCTTATATTCACAGTGCTTATTTTCGTAGGATAACTCGTAATAAGCATCCCTAAGAAACTTGGCTAATAGAACTGGCATACAAATAACATGTCACGATGATTGCAATGGAGGAGTGACGCACCATAGCACCTGCTTGTATAGGCTCACCGCTGCCTCTCCTTTTATTGCGATGTTCCATGAAATTGTCACATACATCTTGTACTTTTTCATTGTGTAACCCTATCTGCAAGTTGACACGGCTAATTTCAGACATCTCTACATGATACTACATTGCATATCCCTTGCGCATATTTAAACCACCAATTAACGATTGTGTGCGTACCATAAACTAGCCATGACTATGTATCTTTGGACTAGCAGGCACTCTAAAGGAGCCTAATGTAGTGCACTTTGAAATTCCTACATGCCACCTATGATTTTGTGTAATGTCTTGCCTGTTCCTAAATATATGTCTTTGTAGAGATTCTAGTATGGACCACATACAGATGTATATAGATGCATTTTCGAGTGTAGATTCACTCATTTTGCTCCGTATGTAGCCTATAGTGGAATCTCTAGAAAGACTTATATTTAGGAACAGAGTGCGAGGTAGTATCATGTATGACATCTACATATCTAATTTACTAATTTAGCAGCGAGTAGTAGAAATTATTATGCGCACAAAGGGATTCTTGGTGAAAATCCTAGCAAAGCATCTTTGGCGAGCCTGAGAACAATACAAGAGCGAGAGAGATGCGCTTACAAGATCATAGCAATGCCTCAGTCCAGGATCTTGGTTGGCCAAGCTGTTAGATCCAGAAGAAACATCTTCCTTGTAGTTTTTGCCAGCTACATAACAGGTAACAGCGACCGGTTAGTATATTTGAAGTACATCAGGCGGTGATCTTTGGGCCGGGTTTAAAGGTGACAAGTACCTAGGCCGTGGCGGGTGCTTGGCATCTCTCCAGACGGTGGGAATCAGGTTAGAAACGTCGAGGGTGATGACGCTGCTCTAGCTGTCTAGGTCCGGTAAGGAGATCTAGAACTATCGAGTAGGGTGTTTGTGGAGCGGCTCCGGTAGGGTGGACTACGGTGTGGGCGAAGCGGATCTGTGGCCGTGGACGAGGGCGTAGGAGAAGCTGCTCCGGTGGTTGGGTTAAGGATGGTGTCGACGACGCGGATCTACGGCCGTGGACAGGGCGCCAGAAGCTGCTCCGGTGGTTGCTTTAAGGATGGTGTCGATGATGCGGATTTGTAGCCGTGGACGGGGTGTCAGAAGCTGCTCCGGTGGTTGGGTTAAGGGTGGTGTCGACGATGCGGATCTGCGGCCGTGGACGGGGCCTCAGAAGATGCTCCGGTAGGTTGGATGAGGGTGCGAGGAAGCGGATCTGAGGCCGTGGACTTGTGAGTTGGCAAAGCGGCCCCGGTAGGGTTGAGAATGGTATAGGTGAAGCTACTCCGGTAGGGTTGACGATGGTGTCAGCGAAGCGGCTCCGGTAGGGTTGAGGAAGGTGTCGGTGAAGCGGCTCCGATAGGGTTGAGGAAGGTGTCGGCGAAGAGGATCAGAGGCCGTCGACGGGGGCGTCGGTGGGGCGGCTCCGGAGGGTGTGGACGAAGTGTCTCCGGTGGGAGAATCTGAATGAGCCGTTAGATCTTGGCGGTTGGCGAGAGTACGGTGAAGCGAATCCGCCGTGGACAAGGCCGACCTGAATGGGCTGTAATGCGATGGTGGATGAGCAGTCTACTTGTTTCTAGGGGAGGTGGGAGGGTAGATGTGGCCTTGAAGCGAGATCCGGTGAGGTGGGCCTTGTTGGCGATGAATGGGCTATGGTACGCCGATGGATGAGCAGTCTAGGGTTTCGAGAGGGGAGGGGAGAAAGGGAGATGAAGTACGGACGGCGTGATGTAAGATGCTCTGGTGCTGTGGAGTTAGTTGTTTTTATGGGAGGGGGAGAGGAAATGGGGATGCCGTGTAGTAGGGGGAACCGGAAGTTACCAAAGCATCCCCGACCTATCATGTAGATGAGGGCGGTATTGTAACTGTTGGTCTCCGTGCACCAAGGCCAAAAGGGGGATTTCGCATGCTAAAGACTAAGGTGGCGGAAATTTTAGAAGGAGGCGGGAGATTTTGCTGCCCAAGGATCGTTCGTATCCGATTTCAACTAATTTTGGACCGTGCTAGCGAGAAGGTCATGCTAGGCTGTGTACACGGGCACGCGTCGTGATTAATAAGCGGTGTGAAGTCCACCCCAGAAAAAAAGACAATGACTCGGGATGATGCGCCGATAACTTGGACGTTCACACGGGCGCGGCCAATCGTACGGATGTAGTGGCGCGTTCACAAAAAAGGGATCAAACGCTCAGCCTATATATTTCTCGTGTAAATAGATAATTTAGTGCCATTGGTTATTTACTTTAAACATAATGCATTGACGTGTTAGTGTAGAGGCGCACAAAAAGAAATGGATATTGTAGTTAGCTACTTAAAAGTGTTACCTCATATGATTACATAGCCTCCATTTCATAAATTGTGTACCCGTTGAATTCATATATGAATATTACATGTATTACTTCAAAATAGAAACTTAAATCATCCAAGACTAATGAATTTGAATGCAAGAGTAACAATGGTGCATGTACATGATAGCTACATTGGTTGTTTGAAGAAACATCACTTTGTAACTTTGGCATGCACAACTGAAAAGGTTTATTTAAATAGAAAAAATGTGATATGTGAGTGTCCAATCTTTATAGCGTTGAATCGATATTGTACCTTTGGCCACGATAAGAAGTAGATATTGACTTATGTTCAAGCGATGCACGTCCACGATCGCTAGATAGTGATACGTGAATGAATTGTGCAATTTCTCTCACACACATACATATCTCATTTCCCTGTGGGCATCGGAATCACACACGCGCACTTCATGTATTTCTCTCCCTCCGTCGAGTTAAATTAAATCTTTCTACCCGTCCTACAAGTCTCTCACACAGAAACACACACGCTCTCGATGTCTAACACGCACACCCCTTTAATTTCGCCCACCCACAGCCACTAATGTCTCAAAGTATAATAATGTCTCTCACACATATGCTATCTACCTATCCCTTAATATAGCTAGATATGTGTCACACAAACTCCTTCTCCCTGCTAGCAAGATGCACATGCGTTGCACGGAACATCAAGATGCATTTGTATGAGAAGTTTATCTTGTGAGAGAAAAGGATGAACGAGGGAATGCCTTATTTGCAAATGCGGAGAGGGGTGTGGGTTTCTTTTTGCAAAATTGCCATATTTTCCTTCCTGTCCGTCGGATATAAATCGGATGGCCTATATTGCAGGATGGCAAGAACACCATCATCACCAACTCTGTTTTTTTATAAGAGTAGAGATATGTGAGTGTCACTGCCCCCCCCCCCCACACCCACATTTCCCAACACCGAAGGAGTAGGGTGACACCTCGATCTTGATACTAATCTATCGACTAACTTCTCTCTCAAACATACACACACACACTACCCGTCACCGAAGGAGTAGGGTGACACCTCGATCTTGATACTAATCTATCGACTGGATTCTCTCTCAAACACACACACACACACACACTACCCGGCACCGAATGAGTAGGGTGGCACATCGATCTTGATAATAATCTATCTACTCCTCTTTCAAACACACACACACACACACGCGCGCGCGCGCGCTAGTTGTGCCTCTGTGCCTACCGCTCACACTCTCGATATGTCTTTCTCTCCCTCCCCCCCCCCCAACAATGACAGCAGAAGGGTGACAACTCGATCCATCTTTCTTCTTGCCTTCTGTAACCACCACTGCGATCGCATCATCGTGGCCTTAATTCTTATTGTGATGTTGCATTCTCGTTCCAGTCAATACCGACATGTGCGATCCCTTTGCTTAATTATATGCATCACTGTAACTAGTACTCCATCCGTCAATTTATAAGTTGTGCTTACCTTTTCCATCAACTTCGTGCAACACGCGGGCATCTTGCTAGAAACACTAGAATATGTATGTATAATCCGTATGTGATAGTCCATTTGAAATCTCAAAAAAGACAAATATTTAGAATGCGGAGGAGTAATATATTAGGAGTATATCAAAACAATAGTGATTTCTTTCAAGTTTGTGAACAAATACTACTATTCTACTACTTTGGATCCGTCACAACGCATGGGCACATTGCTAGTAAAAGGAAAAGGCCTGTCGCGTTCGCGTCGCACCCCCACACGCCCGGGAATCGGGAGTACAACACGGCCCGTCTGGCACGACACATAGCTTAGGGAAGGCGTGTTGCCTAGCATTTTCACTTTCATGTGGGACCGCCGTTGAGCAAACCGACACCCCGCCCGCCGCCGGGTTGGAAAACAGAAACGAGGGGAAGATCTAGCTGTAGCACGGAAGCCAAGAAATTTTGTGTCAGACGGGCCTCGTTGATAGAGTAGGAGCATTCCGTACTATTACTAATACTACTAGTACCAAGTTTGTACTCCTAATACTATATTACTAGTACTACCACTATACAAGTAGTAGTAGATACGTGCGGCACAACATCGTAGGAACAAAAAGGGAAGATCTTGTTTTGGGTGATTTATCTTTTTTCAATCAACGTAGTATGAATAATATGATGTGGGGGGCACCCATGAAGCTTATGTGGCTTGGTTGCATGGCTACGGAAGGTTAGATAAAAATAAATAGATAATTTGTTTAGAGTGCACTCCACTAAATAGATATAATTTGGATCCATTGCAACAGACCGGCACATCTATATCTATACCCCCTATATAGTGTGTGAAAAACTTTGATAGTTGGTCATTGGATGAAGCCAATCCGACGGTACAAAGATGGAAAATCCGAGCACTACTGGTCGTTGGATATCATCCACCAGATTCTACCACATGTATAATCTAGAAGACTCCATGGTTGAACTTAATTCATGACTAACTTTGCCACAACTAAGCTTAGGCAAAGTTATTAGTTCTTCAAAATGAGAGCCACAAGTTGACAAGCCTAAGGGAATCTTGCCACATTTTTTGTGTGTATGTCATGTGGGGCCTTAGTGTGGCTTGCCTAAGGTGTGGCTTGAACCAAACACTCACCTAAGTTAATCAAACTTGCCTAACTTTACATTCCACCAGATTTTGCCACATGTTAGAATCCAGAAAACTTCACATGTAGAAGCATAATGCACAAACCACCAGAATCTCATGTGTTCAATGCACGTGTACCTTACTAGTACTAGTTGGTAGTAGTAAGAAACAAATTCTAGTTTTGGCACGAGCTCGTACTGCGGGAGCACCACAAGGCCTGCCGCAAGAGTTACATTTCCCTCTCGGGGCCCACGTGACCGAACTTCAGTGGCTTAGTGCCCGGCCAATGAGTCAATGACATGCGGACCTTAAATGCGGCTGGCCCACATGTCATTCTCATGGTGGTGGCGTGGTTCGCGACTCACTCGTTCGAGATGAACCGACCGGTGGTGGCGCGGCCGTGGCGAGGTGCTGCCTGGCCCAGGCGTCGAGGCGTTCTGGCGTAGATGGCCACACCGGCGGGTACTACACCGTAGTACATAAGTACTCGGTGAGGATTGATGCGGGACGAAATGTGTCACAGCGGCTGGATGAAAATTCGATGGTGCGAGATGCGGATCGAACCTGGCGGAGCGAGCAAACCGCGTCCAATCGGGTGTGTCTGTGGTAGAAAGTTGATGGTCACCATGATTCGGTGGCCCGCATGTCATGAACACAAAAGCAGAGGAAGGCGGTGGGGCGAGAGGGATGAGGGCACGAACAATCCTACCATTCGATCAGCGACATGTGGGACCCATAAGCGTGGGTCCCACCCGCCGGCGAAGAAAAGCGAGGCAAGGCGATGATAGCCACGTCGGAGGATCCATGTCCACGTCGGGGACGTCGTGCCGTGGGTTGGAGCGGCGTCGTGGGAATCGGCGTGTGGGTGTGGCGATGGTAGAAACAAGAAACGTGATCGCCGTCGTGGTTCAACTTCCATGGACGGTATGGGTGTCTGGCGACACATGTATATCAAAACTAGAGTGTTTATATTTCAAGCACGTGAACAAGTATTATTCTACTAGTTTGGATCCATTGCAGCATACGGGCCAGCACATTGGTAGTAGTAGTGTCCATCTCTATCTCTAGAGGCCTTCCCTCGTTCATCCTTTTCTCTCACAAGATAAACTACTCATACAAATGCATCTTGATGTTCCGTGGAGCATACGAGGATGTTTCCTTGGGGTCTCTCGGTAGCGGCGTGGCCGTAGTTGCAAGTTGACGCCCTTGAGATGCCGACGTTGAGGGGCACTCGGATTTCCTCCGATGAGCAGGTAAGATGAGTTTGATCATGTAGTAAATGCATTCTAAAGACTACTTCCGTGTCCATTTCCTAATTCTCCCCTGCCCACTTTTTCACAGGCTAGGCTCGGTGCGAGTGGAGATTGGCTTGCATATGTATGGGAGGGTACCAACATCAATTTGCACAACATTTACAACGGTGACACCGTTCCCGTAGAACCTTTGTCCAACATTGGGACCAGCCATGCAACAGGCCACTGCATGAATTGGTACGATGGAACCACGGTGAGATTGAATAAGATATCACGAACCTTGCACGTGGCGGTCAAAGGCGGACCATGCTGTCTGCGGCCGATTTGTTGCCGTACGAGTAGGAAGACGTTGTGCTCCTTTCTAACCGCATCTTCGTGGTGACAAACCAGGGGACTTATTTTGTATGGGACACATCCTACGATATACTCCCTCTCTCCTAGTTTATTTGTTTTGAATCTCTCCGTTTTGTAAGTTTCAAATTCAAATTTAGAGCTCCCCATCACATGTTGAGATTATAATGTCCATTAAATCGTTGCGTGCATGTATAGTAAAGAAACAAATCTCGAGTTTGGCATGAGTTCGTGCTGCGGGAGCACCACAAGCCCTGGCGCAGGAGTTACATTTCCCTCTCAGGGTCCTCGGGACTGAGGTTCAGCGCCTTACTACACCTACCTTTGAGTCAATAACATGTGGACCCGATAGGTGACTGGTCCACATGTAATGCTCCCGAAGGTAGAGGGGCAGTGGGGCCAAGAGGGGTGAGCCACAGGTCGGGGGACGTGTGGTTTCATGGGTTCGAGCG
Source organism: Aegilops bicornis (assembly GCA_021605145.1). NCBI lineage: Eukaryota > Viridiplantae > Streptophyta > Magnoliopsida > Poales > Poaceae > Aegilops > Aegilops bicornis. The sequence goes on along the minus strand of CM038669.1, from coordinate 536,534,573 downwards.
GCGTCGTGGGAATCACGGATGGCTGTGGTAGAAGCTTGATGCTCGCCGCATTCTTCTTCTTCTTCTTCTTCTTCTTCTTCTTCTTCTTCTTCTTCTTTCAGTTGTGGGTGCAGTGTAGCAATGTTGCTGCTAAGACCACTTTTAGATGTCAAGCTCATGCTCGTGCTCTAGTATAATTCGAATCTCATCTCCGAGACAAGTCTGGGACCTCTAATCCAGCTGCAGAGTGTAGTGGCACTTTTTCAGATGATGATATCTCTTTTCTCATGGAAATATACAGAGGATTTTGATGAGCCCGATGGTCTATTAGGTTTTAGCAAATCTGAGAAATCATCAAGCCTACAAAATCAACTTATCATCAATGAGGAAACTGGGAAGTGGGCTCAAGTGCTAACACTAAATGGAACCTGATACTGTCCACAGACATTGTGATGTTCTCAACTGTTCACTAAACATGTGCCACCTTCAAGCCATGATTGCACATGCGGATGGTTTGGTGTGCAGAATACCCCAGGATAAGAAAACTTGGTGCATGCAAGGAGTGCAAGCAGCTTGGAGATTAGGCAGATGGGATCTCATGGATGAGTACCTACCCGAGGCAGACAAAAGTCTTGTGTGCAGCAGTTCTGAGAACAGTGCTTCGTTTGACATAGGTCTTGCTAAGATATTCAAGGCAATGATGAACACAGATCAGTTTATGGTTGCTGAAAAGATTGCCCAGTCCAAGCAAGCAATGCTTGTTCCGTTGGCTGCAGCAGGCATGGACTCGTACATGTGTGCATATCCCTACATTGTAAAGCTTCACATGCTGTGCGAGTTGGTAAAACATTCAGTGTAGATGATCCAAAATTTCTGAAATTAACAACAGACTGGGATAACCGTCTGAGATGTACACAATCGTCTCTGTCGGCAAGGGAGCCTTTGCTTGCTTTCCAACGGATGTTTTATAATCTGAGTCATATGAATTCTCAAGTTGGGAATTGCTGGCTTCAGTACGCTAAACTCTGCCGTTTGGCTGGTCATTATGAGGCAGCTCACCGTGCAATACTGGAAGCAGATGCTTCGGGTGCTCCTAACGTTCATACGGAGAAGGCAAAGCACCTCTGGAATATACGGAATTTTGTTTCACATGTATTTTGTTCCCATTATTTCGACCCATGTAGAGATCTGAATCATCTGATCATCCCATCTCATTTGCAGATGTTGAGCATCATTCACGGGTCCACGAGGGATCTACCAACTTATCAGTGGCTGACTGTGCTGTCTCAGTTGATATCCCGCATTTGTCATCAGAATGGTGAGGTTGTCAAAACTGCCAGACAAATTATCACGTCTGTGTTACAGGCGTGCCCTCAACAAGCACTTTGGATGATGGCTGCAGTGTCAAAGTCAACAGTTTCTGCAAGAAAAGATGCCGCAACACAGATATTAAACTCAGCAAAGAAGGGCTGTCGGAAGGGGGGCAATGTGGCACTGTTTAATCAGTTTCCTTCTCTAATAGAACATCTGATTAAGCTGTGCTTTCATCCAGGGCAGCCCAAGGCAAAGGCAATAAATATCTCAACTGAATTCAGCTCCTTGAAAAGAATGATGCCACTAGGAATTATCTTACCTGTCCAGCAGTCTCTAACTGTGACTCTGCCATCATACGATTCAAGGGATTGTCAAGGCTCCAGATCAATTCTTTGCACTCATTTAACTAGAGTTTTGTCCGTTGATGATTTTTTTTCACATTTAAGAGTCAAAACTGGCTAGTCATACTTCACTAGGTTAATGGTAACTGACATGCATGGTCATTTTCAATGTCAGGTCGTGTTCGAGTTGCCCGCCCCTTTTTATGCAAACCGAAGGATGGTCTCAGGAAGGAGAAGGATGCACGCGTGATGGAGTTCAACGCCGTGATCAACCGTCTCCTCTCCAAAGTTCCTGAGAGCCGCCGCAGGAGAAAGCTCTACATCAGAACCTTGGCGGTGGTTCCACTCACAGAAGACTGCGGACTGGTAGAGTGGGTGCCCAGCATGCAGCTTATCCGACAGACAGAGTTTATCTGATCCCTGTTCTGAGTATTAATAACGTGCGTGTTGCTGAATTGTTCCTGATGTGCAGAACATGATGGACGGTTTGGGCATCGCTGGGAACGAGGGCGTCGTGTTTCTGAAGGTGTGCTGTCGGTGCTGAGGGGCGGCAAGGAGGCTCTGATGACCCGCTGGTGGAGTGGACCAAGACCAGCAAGTCCAGCGGAGGGGAGCTAGGTCCGCAATCCACAGGCACAGCACAGGGATGACCAACATCGTACATTACGCTGAAGCCACTGCATGTACTACATGCATATTTGACCACCGCTGAGCAAACTGTGTCTCTCTTGTGCTAAAAACAAACCGTTTTTGAATTCTTGCAGAGGGCCATCGCGAACATCACGGCGAGGCTCCACGGAGTGGCCTCCGTCCAGGGCCAGGCCTAGCGGCTGATTGCTGAGGCGGTCTCCCACAAGAACCTGGGCTGGTGGATTCCCTGGTTCTAAAAGTTGTAACAGTCTCACATGTCCTTCCCTCCCTCCTCCGACGCTGCTAATGTGTACTCCCTCCGTCCGAAAATACTTGTCTCAGAAATGATTGTATCTAGACTTATTTTAGTTATAGATACATTCATTTTCAACCATTTCTAAGACAAGTATTTTTGGACGGAGGGAGTATCTGCTAATGCGAGCGCGGCGGTGCCAAGCATTGAGCTGATCTCGGAGTAGCTCAGGCTTGCCATTATGTACCTCGCCCCTGGGTGCCGGCGCCGTCACCGTGCCGCCCTGTTTTGTTTGGATATAGCAGAGAAGAAGGCACAAGCTGTAAGGCAAAGAAGTTATCAGAGAAGAAGGCACAAGCTGTAAGGCAAAGAAGTTAGCATTTGTCCTTGAGGGAGTAGATGAAGCAGAGGTGAATTAGTAACTAAGCAAGTGACAGTAGAGAAGAACTAGAAAGGTGCAAGTTGAGGAAAAATGAATAAATAACCTGTTATTTCTGCCCATAGCGAAGCTAATGCTCAAGTTTCTGAGTACTCCAAGAACTCATCAGTGTTAACTTATATAATTGTCATAGCTTCTTAGCTTATGTTAGCTTTATCATTTCTAGAACTCTTGATCCTGACATATTTCTGGTCATAACTACATATTCTGGATTTTAAGTCTCATATGTCTGATAATCTAAATGATCCAGTGCACTAATATTTTCACAAAGAAGATTCAGTCTTCTATTTTCTCATGGATTGAACCTTTCTTTGCGTTATTCATTTATTTATGTATGTATGTACATAAACTTTCATCTTTTGTTATGCTGTCTATTATTTTTTATTGATCTGTTTACGACAGGGTCTTTTCCTTTAACTATTTGTCCAGATGCTTCCTTTGTATCGATCTCCAATGATTATGTCAATTGACTCCAGAAGCGGAAATGTTGCTGATCAAAGTCACTCTCAAAGGAAGAACAGAAGCAGGCTCTTCCTAATTAAAGTAGAGCTTCGGTCCCTATGTTTTGCTTAACCGTCTCATCTCCCCCCTAGATATATTTCCAGTTGATGATTATATGGAGGAACATGTAAGATGGAGTCCCCAGGCCGCTACCCGGTTCCTTATTGAGATTGCTTTCTATAAGTCAGGGCCCTCTTGCCTTTGGTCTAGAAATTATCTGGAGGAAAGCCAAATTGGCATGTATGCAAAATGTCAATCTAGATTATTATTATTCCCCTTCCGGAGATATAATATCAAGTTGGGGAGACTGTTTGAGCTCTACATTGTTTTTGTGCAGTATGCCTCTTTGGACATATGGTTCTGCGGCAGCAAGTAATAAATGCTACTGTGTGCTACTACCTCTGTCCTGGTTTATTGGTTCCCTTTGTAATTTGTGCCAAATTTTGACCAAATGTTTAACTAACAAAATGTGAATGCATGCCAACAAAAATTATATCATTGGGTTTGTATTTGAACCTAGTTTTCAATGACATAATTTTTGGTGACATGTATGAACATTTTGTTAATTAAATTTATGATCAAAATTTGGCACAAAATACAATGGAGACCAATAAACCAGGACGGAGGTAGTAGATCAGTTTCTGTGTATACGAATCACGGGCAGACTACTTGCTCCTAAGGCTGGTCATAGTGGGGAGTAACTTAGACTAGTGTCATGCATATGACACTAGTCTAAGTTACTACCTCCATAGTGCAAAGTAACATAGTAGTAGTGTTATAGATCGCTTCATTTATTAGCTCATAGACTCAACATTTCTTGAGAAGCGCTATGTGATAATAACATACTCCCTCTGTCCTTTAAAGAGTGCACTTCCAACTTTCTTGGAGAGTCAAACTTTTTTATATTTGACCATTTATGCCATCAAATTAGTAGCATTAGATTCGTGATAAAATATACTTTCGTCATATACCTATTTGATTTCACAAACATTGATATATTTTTGTACAAACTTGGTCAAACTTTTAGATGGTTTGACCCTTCAAGAAAGTTGGAAGTACACTCTTTAAAGGACGGAGGGAGTAATATGTTACTCCAAACACCTCTCTTCTTATTAACTAGGTGCCACATAAGCAAACTTGTTTTGGGATGCGTTATGTTACTAGCTAAGTTACTCCCACTATGACTAGCCTAAGAATACCCACAATGGGAGTAACATACTCCCTCCATCCGCGAATAAGTGTACATCTAGCTTTTGTCCTAAGTCAAAGTTTTAAAACTTTGACCAACTTTATAGAGAAACGTACCAACATTTATGGCACTAAGTTAGTATCGCTAGATTCGTTTTCAAATGTAGTTTCATAATGTATCAATTTGATGTCATGTATGCTACTATTCTTTTCTATAAAGTTGGTCAAAATTTTAAAACTTTGACTTAGTACAAAAGCTAGATGTACACTTATTCACGGACGGAGGGAGTAGGTAGTAACATTACACATATCTAGATAAAATAGATGATGTGGCAAGTAATAAATGAAGAAAGAGAGGCATATAGTAACATAGCTAGTTACTACTAGTATGAGTAACATCACACATATCAAGGCAAGATGAGTCTATAGCATAATAAATGAAGTGTTGCATGTTATCACATATATGTTACTCCCCACTATAGAGGTAGTAACATAGAGTAGTAAAATGCCCATGTTACTACTCTATGTTACTACCCATTGTGGCTAGTCTAAACCCGTCTAGTAACATTGGCTAAATCAGTTTCTGTGTATATGAATCAGGACAGACTACTTGCTCCTAAACCGGTTTAGTAACAATTTCTCACTAAATGTCAAAATACCTCAAAACTTGGTATGAGTGCTAGCCAATGATTTTCAGTTACTACTCTAGGCTAGCCAGTTTCATACCAATGTTCTTTGCACTTTTGCAGTATGCACATTAGTTTATTGGCATTAGAAGGACAGTGAGAAACTGAGGTGTAGTTCTTAAGAGAATAGTGCCGTGCAAAACTGAGCTTTATCTACTGATTTCTGATTAGATGTGTTCTCGGGCTGCACACAGTGAGGCATGCGGCTCCGGCACTGGTAATTATAGTCTCTTGTGGGTTAGGGCTGCAAGTACATCGGTTTTGCCTTTTAGTCAAGTCCATTTGTTAATGTTTCTTCTTGATGTTGAATGCATGTGTTTCATCTTTTGCTGAAATATCTGCAGTAGAAGATCTTATAGATAGCCATGGCCCCCGTATTATTTGGCTTTTGCAGCTCTTGCCAATCCATTGTGGCTCATGTACTTTATAGAGTGACTTATATTAGATACAACATATTTATGGCATTTTTCTCTAATCCGAACCACTGCCATGAAGGCTGACAAGCCACCCTGTTCTTTCTATTTACCCTTTAGTTTGTAGCGTGAACAAGTGATCACAGGTTGCAGCATACATGGGACACAAGAGAAGGTTGTCAACACAATTTCTCAGTCCAGTAATGAAACTCTTTGTCTACATGTATTTACGTTTTAGCTCTGCAATGTTGTTGATAGCTCAAGCAGACAAGCACCAAGGTGTTAAGTAGTACTCCCTCTTGTCGCGGGCGTAGTACATTTGTTTTGTTTTTTGCATTTTAGTCCTTCCACTTTCAAAACTCTGGAAATTAAGCCCCCGTCTCCTTCCTCCTCCTCCCCCCGTCGCCCGCGTCGCCACAGCCAGCCGTCTCCAGGAGAAGGTCATGAGCCGCCGCCGAGCCCGACCACGAACAGGACTTCCGCTGCCCATGAGGAGGACCTCCGCCGCCCACCGACGAGCGGGTCCTCTGCCACCCACCGTCGCCGCGCTGGTCCACTCCGCCACTATTCCGCCGCTCACCGACGTCGCGCTGGTCGCCGTGCTGGTCCGCTTTTGCCGCCACGCTGGTTCGCTTCGGCCAGCCGGCTGGTTTAGGTGATGGTGGCGGGCGACGCCTCTTATGCCGCCGCCGCTGCTGGTGGGCGACGCCGACGCCCTTCGATTCCCCGACCCCGACCCCTAAGGCCTCCGTCGTTGCCTCTGGTAGTCCACTCTGATCCTGCAGCTGATACAGAGTGAAATTGATCCACTGCTCGCTTGTCGTGCTTGTGTTGATCAGCAGCAGCAGAGCTCGATGCTTGACTCCCTGTGCTCCTCTGTCCTGCTCCTTGTCTTTGCCAGAGCTCGTGTTCCTCAGGAAGGAAGAAGAAGAAGGTAAAATTCAGTTAAAATGTCAGGTTTTAGTTAATCTGTACTCCAAACTGTTAAAACTTACTGTCAATTTTCACCAATGCAGCATTGAGCCTGAACCCAATGCAGCATTGAACCTCCGCCTTTGCTGCTGTCTGCCTGAGCGCCGACCTTGGCTTCCTCCAGAGCCCCCACCTCTGCTGCTGCTGCTGCTGCTGGGATAGGTACTGAAGCAGATCAAGTATAGTGAAATTAATAGTCATATGGTGAAATTGACAGTCATCTGGTAAAATTGAATGTTTGTCTAGATCAATTATTGCTAGCATTGTGGAATTAGAGCAGATCATCCAATTTTGAACATCTGTGATCCTTGTACTTTGCTAATCATCAAGCTGTTAAGTCACTCTGTTTGGTCTTCTTGGAATTACTCGGTTTGGAGTACTCCACAAATTATGAAAGTTTGGAGTATGAAATTCGGTTTGGTCTTGCCGGTTTAATCTTGTTTGCAACTTATGAAAGCAACTTCTGTAAAATGGCTTTGTTTCTCTGTGTTTCTGATGCCTTTTGTTTCCAAAGGCAGTTCAGTTCACTCCAGAAAACAATAGTTCAAACTGTACTTAAATGGTTAGATTTGTAACTGTACTTAAGGCCAAAATTCAGATTTGCAACAGTACTCCAAACAGTACTCAAATGGTCAGATTTGTAACTGTACTTAAGGCCAAAATTCAGATTTGCAACAGTACTCCAAACAGTACTCAAAACAGTACTCCAAACTGTACTTAAATGGTCAGATTTGTAACAGTACTCCAAACTCTGAGTTTCTGTTTGCAACTTAAATGGTCAGATTTGTAACAGTACTCCAAACTCTGAGTTTCTGTTTGTAACTTAAATGGTAAAATTTGTAAGCAACTTCTGTTTGCAACATAAATGGTCAGATTTTGTAACTGTACTTGAGGCCAAAATTCAGTGAAAATATCACCAGACTCTTAAAATTCAGTTAAAAGATTTGTACCTTGATGCAGACTAAAGGGAGTAGGTTAACTGATCTAGTCCTGTGGCTGGTCAAACTGTACCATGCCAAAGTATTTCCTGCAGAGAGAAAAACAAAATAAGCAAACATAAACTACTTAATGAAAGCTTGGGTATTAAGTGGAGTACATATAAATTCAGTTATGTGAATCATTCAAGTTCAGTTAGAGCACATATACATATACCTGCAGGCTGCAGCCAATTGATTTGCTTAATGTGAAGTGAGAGCTGTCAATACTAAATGCAATAGAGGGGAGAAAGAAATTATCGGAAGATGGATTGTGTAATCCTTGTGCTCCTTGTGTAATCTTGTGTCAAGAGGGGACAAAGAGGCCCTTATGTCATGTCCTTGTGTATGCCTTATCTAATCCTTGTATATCAAATCCTTGTCGGAATTTATTTGAATTATTTCGATTTATTGGAATTTATTGGAATTTACTGTAATTTGTTGGCATTACAGAACATTTGGTGTTAATAAGAACACTGTTTGCTAGGGCACACAAATGTTCTGAATTTGGAGTATATCATTAGCTGGCCATGTCTATATGTGGAGTGCAATTTGTTATGAGTTTGCACTTTTTGCTACAATTAGCATCTTCTGTTTAGATTGTCTTCTCTTTGAGAGCCTGGGCCAGGAGGATTTATGGGTTTACATGTGTTCTTGGTTCAGCTACTTTAGTTTGGACTGTAATTTGTGGGAGTGAGCCCACGTTGAGTTCAGGAGGAAGCTTGGGATTGTCAGATGACGCTTCCACAAAAGGAATATTGCTTATGATGTGCCTCGTTTGAGATACAACTGTGCTATGTTCGTCATGCAAATTCACAGTGATGATAGATACGAAAGAAACATATCGGTGACTGACAAATAAACTAAGTTGTACAACATCAATGTTTATATATATGTTGTATAAGCATACTTAGCTACTCATTCAAATAAACTAAGTTGTACAAATGGACAACATCAATGTTGACAATACTGCAGTTTTTATATACACGCTATAATGTACTCATGCAATGGAGCATTTTATCCATTGCATAATATCCGCGCGCAGCGGAGCGTGCGATTCCACCTAGTTCATTCTTAAGGGCCAGGCAAGGGACAACAATAGCGGCGTTTTGTCCCTGGCCCTTAAGCTCTGCCTGCCTCGTTCACTGTTAGTGTTAGCTACTGAACATACTCCTTCATTACGAGCCATTTTGGGATCTTGTAGTATTAGCAAGAAAGTTTCAGCATTGTTATGGATTTTGGCTTGGTAACAGCCCCCACATGCATTTCTCTGCTGGTGATGGGCAACGCCGATGCAGCCATGCCACCAACTTGAGAGATCCAAGGCGTCGGACGGTCAGCCGCATCTCCAGCGGCGAATCTCATGGGCAAGCCGTTTGTCAGCGCTGCCCATCCATGGCCATGGCCATGACCATGATTATTTCAAAGCAGTTGCATTCTCTTCTGATTTCTGAAATATCATGTGCCATCCATATTCATTTCTTTTTTTAGTTCTTCTGACGAAAAGGGTGCTGCTATTGTTCTTGCTTGGCCTGGGACTGGGATAAGAGTACAAACAAACACTGGAGTTTAGATTGACCGACTTTTTGCATGATTCTGAAGAGAAACATCCAAACAAAACTTTTTCTTGTTTTCTAAAAATAAGGTGGCAGCATCAGCCTTCCGTCGGCGTTTTCCTAGTTTTAAGGTTTGGTGGGACGGTGTTCAGGTGGTGGTCTTGTCCAATAAAGTCTCACCGGCTTCAGCCTCATCTCGGCGGCGACGTTGAGAAGCTTGTGGGAATGGTGTGTTTCTCGAGGACTTCTTCTGGCTGTGGGGATCTCCGGATCGGATAGAGATCAGGTGACATGCAAACGGCATGTCACCGTGTGCCTCGCGGCCTCCTATCCACCGTCCAGGCCACATCCAACGGACAGCAGCTTCCCAAGGCAAAAACAACATTCAGACTTTGACTAAATCAGGCACGCCCAGGTCAGCGCGGGTCAGGGGAAAAATCTGGCGGGGACAAGCGCCGTCCGCCCTTGAGGAACCAAGGCGAAACGCCGCTTGGTCGAGACGGCGTCGTCCGCGGGAGCTGGGAGACGGCGCCGCCATGAGCCGGAGACAGCGCCACCGCGAGCTGGTTCATCATCGTCAACGACCTCTTCTCGAGTCCCTCTCTCTCTCTCTTATTCCATTAGTGCAGAGGCGGAGCTAGCTGATCTCTGTCCTTAGTAGTGATTTTTGTTGTGCGCTTAGTAGTGATTTTTGTTGGGGCAAAGCTAGCTGACATCGCTATGCACGAGCTTTGCCCAGGCTCCTCGCGCTATCTCGCTCCGCTATGATTTGTGCACTCGATCAGATGCAGGAAACAAAGTATACTGGTAGAACTATACTAATAGTGACAAACTATACTCTGAATAATATGGAGACTTGCAGCACTACACTCTGAAAATATCAGTCAGTACTACACTCTAAATAAATATGAAGACTTGCAGCACTACACTCTAAAATATCAGTCAGCACTATCCACACTCTGAATAAATATGGAGACTTGCAGCACTACACTCTGAAAATATCAGTCAGCACTATCCACACTCTGAATAAATATGGAGACTTGCAGCGAGTATTGTACTTCTATTTTCTCTGTTCACTACAGTACAGCAGTATACTTCTATAATTCATAACTTTTGTCAGCAATAAATATGGAATTTGGCAGAATTGTGCGTTGTGCGATGGGATCGATTGGCAACAGGATACCCGAAGTTGGTATGCGGTTCAGAAATTCGGATGAGGCTTGGGAGTTCTGGGTGCAATATGGAGGTCACATAGGCTTTGATGTGAGGAAAAGAAATACCATCAAAAGCAGAATTGTAGAGTATTGGATGGAAATAGCAGATTTGCCGTTGCTATTGCGAGTTTGCATGGTGATTTAGAGTTTGAGGAGGAGCGCATAGTGATAGGTGATCCTTTGACCAAAACGGTTTCATGTAGTTGTGGAATGTTCAATAGGACGGGGATATTGTGTGGACATGGTCTAAAAGTCCTTGATTTGATGAATATAAAGACATTGCCGAAACATTATGTCTTGAAGAGATGGACTAGAGAAGCTCGCAATGGAAGTATACAAGATAAGGAAGGAAGGAAAGTGGTAGAAAATCCAAAACTTGAAGCTCAACTTCGGTACAGGGATTTGTCTCATCAATTTCACAATGTGGCACATAAAGCAGCCAGCTCCCCACAGTGTTGTTTGCTATTGGCCAATGCACTTGCCTCAGTTGCACCTAGCATACAGGAAATACTCAATGCCACTAGTGCTATGGATGAACTATATAAAGACAAAGAGAATGTTGACCCAAATGTGCAGCAAATAGATGAATTGCTTAGAGCTGCACGACTGAAGAAAAAAGAGGTTCCGGCCACAAAATTAAGGAGAAAGAAAACTTGGCTTGATAAGTTACTCAAGGGGAAGCGTATACCATTGAAATCTACCGCGCCGACCAAAACGGGAGAAAACATATGCTGCAATTAGTACATGATATGTTTTTATTCTTCATTTGTAAACTAATTACTATACTTTTCATTGGCAGCCAAAAAAGAAGAAGGATGGTGTGCAAAAAAAGAAGGATGGTGTGCAAAAAAAGAAGAAGGATGGTGTGCAACAAAAGAAGAAGGATCATGTACAGCCTCAAGTACTAGTGGAGAAGTGTGACAACACCAAAGGAGTAAATATGGAGCCCCAAGAGTGCAATGCTATCATGAGTTTCACCCAGCTCTTGACGGCTCCGCCTTGTGGTGATGATGATCTGTTCTAGCGTGCAAGCTCGCTAGAAGTATTTTGGACATAGTTAAGTATAAGATTTTGGGCTAACTATAGTCGTCTTTTGGGACCTAAGTGTACAAATCAAATGGCACTAAATGGCTGTTAAGAGCTCACTGAATTCACTGGCAAGTGGTACTGAAACTTCAAATCATGTACTTCTGAATTACTTGTGATGAAGTGGGTTGTCTGAATCTAAATAGTGATGAATGGCATGTCTGAATTTCAAAACTGAATTTCTTGTGAATCTGAGTGCAAACAGTATTTTGACTGTTGCTTGCAATGTTTCCGGACTAAAAGGTTGATGTTTGTATTGTGTTTTGTTCAAAACACTTGTTTGTACTATTGAATATAAATGAGTCGCGTGTTTGGGCTGAAAATTTGTTTGTACTGTTGAATATAAAAGAGGCAGTTTGTACTGTTGAATATAAAAGATTTGTATCTGTATCATATAAAGTTTAAAACTGTGAAGTTTCAGAGTGTCTGGGCTGAAAACTGTGAAGTCTGAATGTTGTTTTTGCTTTGGAAAGCTGCTGTCCGTTGGATGCAGGCTGGGCGGTGGATGGGAGGCCGCGAGGCACACGGTGACATGCCATTTGCATGTCACCGATCTCTATCCCTCCGGATCGCCAAGGAGCTTCATCGGTGTTTCTTCCTTCTTCTTCATTTCCGGGACGGATGTGGTCTTCTTGACCCGTTCGATGACTTCCCATCCGCATCCAAGTATGTCAGGCCGGCTTAGGGAGGAGGCGACGCGCCATCGACACGGTCTGGAGGTTGAAGACGAAGGGCATCTCAAGAATTTCGTTGTGATTTTCGTTTTTGTTGAGGTGGTTTGTACTCTTCGGTGTTTCTTTTAATGCCAGGGTCTTTTCCGCAAAAAAATGGTAGCAGCATCAGGCGCCCCTGCAAAAAGTGCTCCCTTTCGGGCATTAGAAATTGGAAAAAGTCCAAAACAAATCTTGAAGTTGTAGACGAAAACTAAATCAAACTCCAAACTTTGAATCCCGAAAATTGACACACTCTGAAATTATCAATCCCAATCTATTTTAAACCTTGAGAGTGTTTATCTTGTATTCGCTGAGTCGGGCCGGCCCGTTAGTGCATTCTCTGCCGCCGCTCATGCATAGCTGTAGGTTCGCTCGCTCTGCTCTGTTTTTTTTTCTTTTTTTCTTTTTTCCCTTTTTCCCTTTAACTTTCCTTCGATTTTTCATCAGTTTTCTTCGGCTTTCTTTTTTTCCGTTATACTTTATGTTCTCACTGGTATTTATCACTGCCTCTAGTGAGGATCCAAAATTTCCTAGGTTGCCTCAGAATTTATCAAAGCATTCAACGACCCTGCTATAATCACCGCAAAAAAAAACGACCCTGCTATAAGTGAGAAAGATACCAGCCGGGAGTTGAATACTACAGCTATTAATAAATGAGTTATTAGTTATATGAAGTCACTAATCTGTAGAGAATGACAGCTAACATCTTGACAAAAGTGTCCCTACTTGTTAACATGCATATCTTCCTATGTAGAAAGGGGTACTCTGTTTCTAACACATCTGTTAAACGTAGCACACCTGATGGTTGTCACGGTCACAACAGGAACCAGGGCGACGGTGGAGAGATAGATTAGGTTGTTAGTATTTTCCTTTTATCTCTTTGTAACAACTCTCTCTATCTCTATCTTATCCCTTGTAGCACAAGTTGTATCTCATCTACCGAACCTTGTACGCTATCAGGGATGTTGCGACCCTGTTATATAAACACGGAACCGTCAACCAGAGAAGGTACGACGTTAAAGCCTTTCTACATGGTAATCAGAGCCTAACTCTTCCATACATCTAGCCTATCGCCATCCACAGAAAAGCTTCCGCCATGGTCGCCTCCTCCAGCGTCGCAAACTCTGGCCTCTCTGGTCAGATCACCGAAAAGCTGACCCGCACCAACTTCATCCTGTGGCGCACGTAGATTACGCCACAGCTCCGAGGTGCGGGCTTCTTTGGCTACGTCGACGGCAGCATGCCGGAGCCGGCCAAAGTCATCGTCACGAAGGACAAGGACGGGAAGGAGGAGTCTACACCGAACCCCCTTCATCCAATCTGGATCCGTGAAGATTAGCAGGTACTAGGATACCTTCTGAATAATCTCTCCAAAGAGGTACTTGTGCAGGTCACATCGATCGGCCATGCCCATGATCTCTGGACAGCGCTGTCGAGCATGTTCTCGTCGCAATCGTTGTCCCGCGTCAACAACATCTGGCGTCTCCCTCGCCAATGCACGCAAGGGGCGCGATCTGTGGCAAGCTTCTTCGCGCACATGCGCTCGCTTGCTGACGAGCTCGCGGCTGTGGGCAAACCGCTCGGCGACGACGAGCTGGCCTCCTACATCACCGCCGGCCTCGACATGGAGTACCAGCCGCTCATCTCCGCACTCGACGCCCGTACAGCACCGGTCTCCCTCGACGATCTGTTCGCGATGATGAGCAACCGACGGAGGGTCGCCCTCTATCAGGGCGTGCACGGCGGTGGGTTCAAGTCCTCGGCTAACGCAACTATGCGTGGTCGTGGGGGCAGCTCTCGCCATCGAGGACCGACGCGCGGCAGGGGCCGCCACAACGGCGGCCACGTCAACACCAACAACTCCCGCGGCAACAGCAGCGGCGGCGGCAGGCCCTCCTCCAACAAGAACAGGGGCCGCCGCACAAACTCCAACTCCTCCAACAGATCACGTCCAGATGCCATCCGCTGTCAGATCTGCGGCAAACCTGGCCACTCGGCTAAGGATTGTTGGTACAGGTATGAAGAAGATGATGACTCATCCCAAGATGAGAAGGTGGCCGGAGCAGCGGACGGGTCATATGGAGTGGACACCAACTGGTATGTTGATAGTGGTGCTACAAACCACATCACCGGCGAGCTCGAGAAGGTGACCATGAGGGAAAAGTACCGTGGTCAAGACCACATCCACACTGCAAGCGGAGAAGGTATGCAGATTCGTCATGTTGGTCATACAATTGTTAAAACCCCTAGCAGAAACATTCATCTTAGAAGAATATTGCATGTTCCTAGTGCCTCAAAAAGCCTCCTTTCCGTTCATCGTATTGCTCTTGACAATCATGTCTTTCTCGAATTTCACCCTTACTTCTTTTTGATCAAGGATCAGGCAACGAAGAAGGTGTTCTATCGAGGTAGATGTGTTCGTGGGCTCTACCCTTTGATTCAGGAGATTAGAAGATTCAATAAACAAGCTTTTAGTGCCACCAAAGTGTCTTCAACACGGTGGCATGATCGATTAGGACATGCAACTTTTTCTTTAGTTCAACGTGTGCTTAGGAAAAATAAGCTCCCATATGTTGGAGAGCGTGATGTCGAAACTATTTGTGATTCTTGCCAGCGAGCTAAAAGTCATCAATTGCCTTATCCAATTTCGACAAGTGTTTCTACTCAACCTTTACAACTCATTTTTTCCGATGTATGGGGGCCGCCCCTTCTTCCGTTGGTAGACACACGTATTATGTCAGTTTCATAGATGACTACAGCAAATATTCCTGGATCTATCTCTTAAAAAGACGATCCGATGTGTTCCAAGTTTTTAGAAATTTCCAAGCACTCGTTGAACGAAAATTTGATAGAAAAATCATCGCCGTCCAATCTGATTGGGGGGGCGAATATGAGAAGTTGAACTCTTTCTTCCAAGAAATTGGAATCTCTCATCATGTGTCGTGTCCTCACGCCCATCAACAGAATGGGTCAGCCGAACGTAAGCATCGGCATATTGTAGAGGTTGGCTTAGCTCTCCTTGCGGGTGCCTCCATGCCTCTCAAATTTTGGGATGAGGCGTACCTTACTGCCGTGCATATCATAAACATGCTTCCCAGTCGTGTTATCAATAATGAAACCCCCATGGAACGGCTTCTCAATATTAAACCAGACTACACTTCTTTGCGTGTGTTTGGATGCGCTTGCTGGCCGAATCTTCGACCCTATAATAACCGCAAGCTTATGTTTCGTTCGAAACAATGTGTGTTCATAGGATACAGTGCCCAGCACAAAGGAGTTAAATGTCTTGATGTGTCCACCGGCCGTGTCTATATTTCCCGTGATGTGGTTTTTGATGAGACTAAATTTCCATTTGCTGATCTCCATCCCAATGCCGGCGCTCTCCTTCGCCAAGAAATTCTACTTCTTCCACCTCAACTCAGCGGATTAGATCAAGGGGGCAACAGTTGTGATGACCATACATTGACTAATCCTCATAACCATTTGCATGAGCTTTGCTGTGGTACAGATGCAGATGCACTCGGCGAAGAAAATGGCGAAGGAAACAACCGAAACGGTCGCGAAATCAGTCCAGAAGGGCAACATTTTATGTGTTCACCATTGGGGGACAGATCCTCCTTGGGATCGTTGCCGCAGAATCCGCCCAGGCGATCTGACCCGGGATCCGCGCCGCGCAGGAGACCGTGCCACCTGCCAGACGTGACAGCAGCGAACCAGCGGCTGCCGTGCGGCGCACTTCAACTCGTCCCCGCGCAGGCGCTGATCCGCACCAATCCGCGGCTGACACGCGACTGTCTGAGAGTCGTTGGGCGCCAGGAGGGCCCTGCTGCTACGAGCGACGACAAACGGCACGCGCGTCCACGGGCGCTGATTCGTCCGGGCCCACGAGCTCGCGATCCGGCGCTGATCCTGCCGGCCCAGTGCAATCATCCGGCAATGATGAGGGTGCGGCAGGTGCGGGATCTGGCTCGGGATCCTCTGCGCCATCTCCAACGCATCCGTCACGTCCCGATGCCACAGAAAATCCAGGCGCACCTGACGGGGCCGCACCTGTGTCAGGGGGATCTGCTTCGGGATTGAGGACAGGATCTTCTACGCCACGGCCTGCTGCTGCATCTCCTGTACAGCCGCATACACGGCTCCAAAAAGGGGTAATCCAACATATAAACTATAAAACCAAATTTGGTCTTGCTGCTTGTTCCTCAGGTGAACCTAACACGGTTGAAGAAGCCCTTGGAGATCCTTGGTGGAAGAAAGCCATGGACGAAGAATACATGGCACTACAAAAAACAGAACATGGCATTTGGTTTCTCCACGGCAAGGTAAAAACATAATTGATTGCAAGTGGGTTTTCAGAATTAAAAGGAAATCTGATGGAACCATAGACTGCTATAAAGCTAGACTCGTTGCAAAAGATTCAAACAACGATACGGTATAGATTATGAGGACACTTTTAGTCCTGTGGTTAAGGCTGCTACTATTCGTCTTGTGTTGTCTATTGCTGTTTCCAGGGGATGGTGCCTTAGACAGCTAGATGTACAGAACGCGTTCCTTCACGGTGTTCTGGAAGAGGAAGTGTACATGAGACAACCTCCTGGGTTTGTAAACAAAAGCTCACCATATCATGTGTGCAAACTTGACAAAGCTTTGTATGGACTCAAGCAGGCCCCTAGAGCATGGTACTCACGCTTAAGTCAGAAGCTGCAGGCACTTGGTTTTGTCTTCTCCAAGTCTGACACGTCACTGTTTATTTACAATAAGTCTAATACATCCATATTTGTTCTCATATATGTTGATGATATTATTGTCACAAGCTCATCTGACAAGGCAGTGACAGGATTATTGAAAGACTTAAGTGCTGAGTTTGCCCTCAAGGATTTGGGAGATTTGCATTTCTTCCTAGGGATTGAAGTCAAGAAACATGATGATGGTCTTCATCTCTCTCAGGAAAAGTATACTACTGATCTGGTGAGAAGAGCTGACCTTCATGGATGTAAGCCCTCACCAACTCCTCTATCCAGCTCAGAAAAATGGTCTCTTACAGAAGGGGATCTTTTGAATCAAGTTGATAGTACAAATTACAGAAGTTTAGTAGGAGCACTACAGTACTTGACATTGACAAGGCCTGATATTTCCTTTGCTGTTAACAAAGTATGCCAGTTTCTTCATGCACCTACCACAGTTCACTAGACAGCTGCAAAACGTATAGTCAGATATGTGAAAGGTACCATGAGTCTTGGATTGACCTTCAACAGATCTTCATCCACTCTTGTTAGTGCCTTTTCTGATTCAGACTGGGCAGGAAGTCTGGATGACAGACGTTCTACTGGTGGATTTGCAATATTCTTTGGACCTAACCTTATATCATGGTGTGCAAAGAAACATGCTACTTGTTGACGCTGGAACGCGTCACACGAACACGTCGATGTGTACCCGCGGCGCCGAGGGAGATGCTCCGCAACTCACACCGCGGGAGGCCGACTTCCAGCGCGATACGCAAAACAGCAAGCCGGCGCTTTTGGGACCCGAAACCCCACACGCCCGGGAGGGACCCCGTATGGGCGTGCGGCGGCTATGGGATGCCCTAGGTCGACCTGATCGCCCCTAGGGCCTCGAGGTTCGCCGCCCTGCAATGAAGAAGAACGAACGAAGAACGAGGAAGAAGAAAACTAGGGTTAAGGAGAAAAGATAAAAGATAAAAAGTGGTAGATTGATTGATCGATTGTGTGTTGTTCAATCGGCCGTCACCCTTTAGATATATAAGAGGCGGCTGGACTTCCCGTGTAAGGAAAAGGCTTGGATTCACGTCCAAAACCCTTGTCAAATTCGGATTGGTTTTGTCCGAACTTTCCAAAACTGTTCGGTTTAAACTGGCTGCACCTTGCGGGTCTTTTTTGTGGTGGTAAACAATCTCGGATGGAAACGAGTCCAAAAGCAATCTTGACCGTTTCGACGAGACGAACAACTTTTATGTTGAACGTTTTTTGATCAGAGGTCATCTTGGGGGGTCAAATCGGTTGCGCAAAACAGGCTGTCCCTCGCGCTACCCATCAGACAGGGTGTCTGGTGGGGCGCGCCCGTTTTTGCCTCCTGACAGGGCTGTATTCCGATGGCTCTAACTTTTGCATACGAATTCGGATTGGAACGATTTTTATACCAAAATCGATCGTTTCGACGAGACGAAGACAATCCGTGTAGATAATCTTTCCGTTTGAGGTTGTCTTGGGGGCTTAATAAGCCAAACTGTACTCTGAATATAAGATTTTAGTACTTTGAGCATAGTTTCGGCCTTCGAGATGAAATCGGACTGCGATGACCCAAAACTTCAAAGATGTTCATATCGACAATACGGAACTCTTTCATGAAGATCACTTCTCCATTTGAGGCCATCTTAAATAAGTTATTGACCGTGCCAAAATCTGGTGTCAACACATGGCTCCCTTTTTTTCGGCAAAGTTTGTGTGCCGAAAAATAACTTCCGCATAGCTTGTTCTAAGGACGATGTCAACACTCCATCGGCCATTTTGCATGTTCTTAGGATGACAAGTATATATCAGCCATTGCTTGTTTGAACCTCTTGATGCAAACTTGGGTGAAAACTTCTCAGCTTCTATAACAATCCGGTGATAAGGTTCCATAGATCAAAACCATCCTCCGAACCATATTGTTCACCCTTTCGCTAGGATTTTGCAGATAATCAAGAATGAACTTACTTCAATCCTTACTTCGCCTGCATAAAAGTTTCATTAGTGGCCGAAGTGGTGGGCTTCGATTCAGCCTTACCTATGTTGACAAGACCTAGCATCGGCTATTGATAGAAATGCAATACACCATGGTTAACATAGTAGCCGGACGCTTGCTGTGCCAACTCTTTCGAATTGTCATGCCTAGATATGTGAACAATTTCAAAGCAACCCAAGGTAAATCTTGCATCTAGACATATCAAAAGATAAACTATAAGTGATCCGTCAAAACATTGATAACCCTTGGATATTTGTTGCACTACTAATAACGAATCACCGGAAGCCTCAATATGTATAGCACCTATATCAAGGCAAAGCTCCAATCCGAATGACAATGCATATTCGGCTTTGATGATTGTGCAAAAATATTATAAGCGACCTGAGGCTTCACAAAATAGCTCCATATGAAGGTAAATAAGCAACACCAACACCTGGCCATTGCCACAAATTTACCGTCGAAAATAATCTCCATAGTACTAGAAAGACAAGGGCAATATCAATGAACATGTACCTCGTTTTGGCCTCTATTTGAACTAAGGACGATGTTAGGATACTACATCAGCCATGCTTTGACATATTCTTAGGGCGATAGATAAATACCGACCATCAACATAATGCCCATGTAGAATTCATTCACCAAATCATGTATAGCCGAAATAAACAAATGAAATAGCAATCAAATATTTCGGCCCTTTGGATTAGCAAGAAAAAATGTAGCTAATAAAATGTATAGAGATTTGGTAATACCCTCTCATGATGCAGAAAATTATGTCGCTTCCATGGATTAAAATAAATCCGAGGAGGGTAATTTATCATACACGATGATGAATACCATGGCAAAGGCATCAATGGTATGGTTGAAGAATATGGATGATGTGCTAACCGAAGATTTTGATGGGGTGATGCAAACCTTCGGCTTAACTGTTTTTTGGCTTCCATCCTTCTCTTTCTTCACTTTTGTAAAACTTGTTGCAATAGAAGGTTGCACATCACTTTCATTTTGACTGCTCCTCTTCGGAACCCATGCCATGTTCTTCTTTTTCGGCTCTTGTGCACTAAGTTTTTGTAATTCCTTCTTTATGTCGATAAACCGAGTGGGCATCTCGGTTGTGATTTTGTTTCAATAAATGGCAACTCTTTTTGGGCCTTGTGCACCCTCAACTTCTTTTCTTCAGATTTGGCACTCTGATTTTTATCAATTGATTGTTTTGTCTCATTGCCTTTATTAGCCAATGTCAACACTTTAATTGGCTCTTTTTCATTTGAGACCAAATCTGAAATTGCACTCTTACGACCATCTCTTTTAATGCGGTAAACCTGCTTGACCACCTCTTTCTTCTTCCTTGAGCTCTGGACCGATTCCTTATGATTGAAACGGTCTTTGACGCGTGATTGTTCAAATGTTGATCTTCTTTGAGCTGCATAGTATTGGTGAAATGGTCTAGAATAAGATGTAGAATGTGCCCTTGTATCATACCTGTCCCATGATGTATATGTATCTATATGAGCATAGGGAGGCATCCACGACATTGGCATTGACGGCCCAAAATAAGGATATGAATATGTTGCATTAAAATTATCACTTTGCCAATACCGATCCTCATATTTGCGCCTTGGGGGTGACCTTGGTTTTTTTGCATGATTTGGCCGATAAGCATTCTTCTCTTCACTCTTCTTTTGATATTTATCCAATAGTTCAGCGAAGGTGAATTTTGATCTCTTACATTTGTGCTTATTTCGGCCTTTGTTTTCTTTTTGTTTGCTTTCATCGATCATTGGATTTGCTTGCTGCCCCCCAGTCCTTGGCGTCTCCATTGTAGCTTTGATGGAATTCTTGCCCTCAAGATTATGTTCATTATGCTCTTCAACAACTTGTTTACTTGAAAGCTTGATCCCATCACCTGTAGTTTTTACCTTCTCTTCAAATGGATCGGCTTGAAGCAGCCGATGCAAAAACTTTCTGCCATCGGGACCAATCGGAATAGACTGGTCATCTCTTGGTGTCTCAACAAATTTCAATCGTCCTTTATCAATGACCAATTTAACTATTTGACGAAACATGTTGCAATCCTCAAAATTATGCTTGGACGAATCATGCAACTTACAATACATTCGTCCTTTGACAGATGGTTCAACATGGTGATCAAGAATTCTAATATAATTATTTTGCAACAACAAATCAAATATTTGATCACACATGCTTGAATTGAAGGTAAACTTTTCATTCTCTAGCCGATCTTCTTGTGAGAACGGCTTTGGAGTTAAGCAAACGAATGGTTCAGATTTTGCGTCACACCATTCAGCTATACATTGTGTTTTGCACTCTATCTCCGATGTCTTTGGGCAAGATATTATACATCAGTTTTCTCAACAGAATTTAACCTTGGCTTTAAATTTCTAAAATAAAAATAGTTAGAACATACATGTCTCAATTGAGACCAAGTGCAAGCCAAGTACGAAATAAGCAAAGCTACCCAAATAGATATGAACTTTAGATAAAGCAACAGGGAAAGCTTTGGCTGCAATAATAAGTCATTATCGGTCTTTATAAATGGCACAATTGGTTCACCGATATGTTCTAAAACAATTTTATTGCTAACAAGTAAATTACCCTTCTTCATTGGTCTTTCAAAATTACCTATGAGGATTTTTCTAATAGATGCATCAGCAATAAAGTTGTGACCAAATCTGAAAATAGGTAAATTACTCGCTATGCATACCTCTTCAAATACGTTGGGAGAGCATGATGGTGGTGTGACTTGAACAATATCTAGCTTCATCTTTGGATGACTCTCCAACGCCTTTTCATCATCTTTTTCTTTATTCCGTGCATCATTACACTGAAGATTATTGTCGGCCGAACTTTGTTCGGCTACTTGTTCTTGTCCTTGAAGCTTGTCAATTTATACGGCGCGGAACTCATAGGGCAGGAAGTAGGTTCCATTAACTTCAGAAAAATCAAGCACCGTTGTTTTCCTTTGCTTGCCATGCCCTTTCTCAATAATGCTTGCCTCGTTGGATTTGATGGATTCAGAATATATACTACTTGATTCGGCTTTTTCAACCGAAGTACTTTCATGTTCCGAATCATCCTTCTTTTCATTGATACTACCAATTGGCAATGCTTCTTTTATCTGAGCCAATTCTTTTTCTATTTGTTTCTGACGGCGAGCGGCAAAATTAGCTTTAAGCTTTTTCTCAATTTCAGCCCACTCCGGATATGATTGCCCCCCAATGCTTTTAAATTCTTTCGGCAATGATACACGGGTGTTACCGAAATTTTGCAATTGTGTAGGGGGTGTATAATATGATGTAGTACTAGGTGAAGGCATATGCATTGTTGTAAGACCATACTTTTGGTCGCCAATTTTATCAATTGGCAAAGATTCATCTTCTTGCAAAACTCTAGCTTTTATTGCGGCATAATCGGGAAATAGCCCCTTTTCATGTTGTTCAAGGCAAAGAGCACTAATTCTCTTATTTTGGGCTAAACTCTTCAATGCAGCCACCACCACCTCATCTTCTACAATACTGGGCACAACCACTCCTGTAAAATTTACATTCATTCGGCTATAACCAGGAAGGTGTGAAGCCGAATTATGAGCATCTGCAGTTGTGTATGGTGCCGAAGAATTACTAACATGAGGTGTAGCATATGACGGTTGAGAGTAACTGGCCAAATAGCCATTAGTAGCATGGCCAATTCTCTCATTCATCGGCATGGTTGGATTATTATATTGCACATTAGCTGCCGATGAATAAAAGGGTGAAACACTTTCTTGTATGGCATTGGAAATTCTAACTTGGGGTGTTTCAAATTGATTAATCGAACTCATCATGTTGCTCATCGGCATATGAATTTGTGGGGTTGCCGATGCATGGGAGTTGGGATACATATGTTGCATGTTGCTCTATTTATAAGAATTTGAAACATGAAGATTGTTTTGCATCGTCCCTTGCACATAATTAGATGCATGATTGATAAAACTAGGGCTAGCCGATACATTATGCTCAATAGGTGATCCAACAACAACATATGGATTATTTACATCTACAAAGGGGAATTGGATATTCATGTTACCTTTGTAGATTGCAGCAACTTGATGACGATCTCTTCGTAGCAAGAACGAGCTGGAGACCGTTCAAAGCTTCGTCCCCAGCGGAGTCGCCAAAAAGTGTGTTGACGCTGGAACGCGTCACACGAACACGTCGATGTGTACCCGCGGCGCCGAGGGAGATGCTCTGCAACTCACACCGCGGGAGGCCGACTTCGGTAGCGATCATAAGGCAGCAAGCAGCGCTTTTGGGACCCGAAACCCCACACGCACGGGAGGGACCCCGTCTGGGCGTGCGGCGGCTATGGGCTGCCCTAGGTCGACCTGATCGCCCCTAGGGCCTCGAGGTTCGCCGCCCTGCAATGAAGAAGAACGAACGAAGAACGAGAAAGAAGAAGAATTAGGGTTAAGGAGAAAAGATAAAAGATAAAAAGTGGTAGATTGATTGATCGATTGTGTGTTGTTCAATCGGCCGTCACCCCTTAGGTATATAAGAGGCGGCTGGACTTCCCGTGCAAGGAAAAGGCTTGGATTCACGTCCAAAACCCTAGTCAAATTGGGATTGGTTTTGTCCGAACTTTCTAAAACTGTTCGGTTTAAACTGGCTGCACCTTGCGGGTCTTTTTTGTGGTGGTAAACGATCTGGGATGGAAACGAGCCCAAAAGCAATCTTGACCGTTTCGACGAGGCGAACAACTTTTATGTTGAATGTTTTTTGATCAGAGGTCATCTTGGGGGTCAAATCGGTTGCGCAAAACAGGCTATCCCTCGCGCTACCCATCAGACAGGGTGTCTGGTGGGGCGCGTCAGTTTTTGCCTCCTGACAGAGCTGTATTTCGATGGCTCTAATTTTTGCATATGAACTTGGATTGGAACGATTTTTATACCAAAATCGATCGTTTCGACGAGACGAAGACAATCCGTGTAGATAATTTTTCCATTTGAGGTCGTCTTGGGGGCTTAATCAGCCAAACTGTACTCTGAATATAAGATCTTAGTACTTTGAGCATAGTTTCGGCCTTCGAGATGAAATCGGATCACGATGACCCAAACTTCAAAGATGTTCATATCGACAATACGGAACTCTTTCATGAAGATCACTTCTCCATTTGAGGCCATCTTAAATAAGTTATTGACCGTGCCAAAATCTGGTGTCAACACTACTGTGTCCAGGTCAAGTACAGAAGCTGAATACAAGGCGCTTGCAAATGCCACAGCAGAAATCATTTCGGTTCAGTCTATGTTAAAAGAACTTGGACTAAAATCCACACAGGCTCCCTGCTTATGGTGTGATAATCTTGGTGCTATCTATCTGTCTGCTAACCCTGTGTTCCATGCAAGAACAAAACACATTGAGATCGATTTTCACTTTGTCAGAGAACGAGTTGCTAATCGGCAGTTGGAGATTCGTTTTGTTCACTCTAGAGACCAGGTTGCAGATGGATTCACAAAGGCATTGCCTACAAGGAATTTTAATGAATTCAAACGTAATCTCAACCTCATGGAGTTGTGATTAAGGGAGGGTGTTAAACGTAGCACCCCTGATGGTTGTCACGGTCACAACAGGAACCAGGGCGACGGTGGAGAGATAGATTAGGTTGTTAGTATTTTCCTTTTATTTCTTTGTAACAACTCTCTCTATCTCTATCTTATCCCTTGTAGCACAAGTTGTATCTCATCTACCGAACCTTGTACGCTATCAGGGATGTTGCGACCCTGTTATATAAACACGGAACCGTCGACCAGAGAAGGTACGACGTTAAAGCCTTTCTACAACATCAGCATGCCATCAGGGCAGAGCAGCTCAAATTTAAGTAAAGCTAGCAAAATACCTAGTATCAAGAAAAATTTGCCATCTCGTTCTAATGGCATATTAAAGATCATTTATAACAACATTCAAACATCTTAGGACAACTAAAACGAAGGGATTTACCTATTAATCTACAATGAAAGCATGATCTTATTTTCAATTCTATACAGTTGAATTTGTTGATGAAATAGCTTGTCCGTTTAGTTGCTGCAAACACTCAAGTTTCATTGCCTCTCCCCATTTTGAAGTTATTTGACGTGCCTGATGAAGCTTGGCTGAAAGAAGAGGAGGCTAGGGTGAGACGTGTGATCAAGGAAGGGAAGGAGGAAAGGCGCAAGTTTCATACCGTCTAGACGACGGAGGACAATGAGTTGAAAATGTTTAAAACACCACAACTACTCCCTCCGTCCCATAATATAAGAGCTTTTTTGACACTACACTAGTAGAGATGAGCAAGATGAAGAGGTCTGGATTGCCATGCTTTTGCTCAAGGCTGGTGAAGAGATCTGCCAAAATGACTGGCTGAAAATCCGTATGTACTACGAGAACTGAATTTCTTTTGCTGTCCAACTATGGAGCCTACTCTATCCGTCTGAAACTACTTTGTGTTTTATTCGTAGCCCAACTAAAATTTTGTATATCCTGACCAAGTGTATAGAAAAAGAGGAAAGCACACTGGTCGTCTACTAACTTGTGCAAGATAAGCATGTAAAAAAAATAGTGCGGGATAAGTGGATGGTCAGTTGGTCACACAGCCTGAAGGTGTGCGGAAAAGCTCCCCGGCGCCCACGACTTCCCCACTCCATATATGTCTAGGATACTCACATATTTCAGATCTGGTCATTTGCATGCTCAAGGAATTTATGGGGGTTTAAATCCTAGAGCAGATCTAACAGGATTCAAACAATAGAAAAAAAAGAACTAACAGGGAGAAAGAGAGGAGATGAGCCAGATCTGGACGGACCCAGGTGGGACAGCGTTGAGCCGGCCCATCGACTGTGTGGCGCGCACGAAGAGCGAATGGGTACGCAACTGTCGGATCTGCGATGGACGGCCAAGAGTTGGCCGTGTGGCCATGCGCTGGCGGCGACCAAAACAGACGGCAGTGTCCGCTCCTGCCACCGTAGAAGATTTGTGAGCTCGTCACCATGAGCTAGGGGCTTGCCTCGACCTGCCACTTGCACTTGAGGGGCCAGGAGAGCGTTTCCAAGCTCACCATGACGTCGGTGAAGGTCAGTGAAGATTGGAAGTGGGTGCTCGACGAGGTCCGATTGCTGCCCACCTAGGTTATTGACGGGATCCTGTTTTCAAGGGATGAATCTTCAAATTGGAAGGGGGCGAGTGGATTGGTACCAAGGGAAGCGATAGAAAGTAAGGCCCCGCTTGGATTGCCGTTTTCGAAACGATTTACAGGCGTAAAACATACCACCGTAGCAAAAAACGAGCGGCCTACTTGGAACGTCGTTTCTGCGCCGTAAATTTTACACCCGTGTTCACTTTACGCTTGTATTCTGCTCGTAATCGACCGGTTTACGAATACACTGCTCGAGCCATCGTTTTCCCTCGTATTCCAAGTCGCCGCTTGATCTTGATTGGCGGAGCACGACGCAGCGCCGGCAGCTCGACCGGACCACGCCGAGGACACCGCCGTGACTCACTATCGTCGACCGCCAACGCCGCCGCCTCCCTCGTCAGCTCCACCGCCGCGGACCGCCACCGACGCCAAAGATCCACCTCCTCCACCATTGGTGCTCAGACGCCACCGCGCGCCGACGGCGCCACAGCGTCTGCGCCGTCGTCGGAACGCCTCCACGCGCGCCGCCAAAAGGCGCCTTCGTGCGCGCCGCCGCGAAAAGCGCCTCCAGCGCCGCCTGCGTCCCAACGGTGCCGTGGTCGAGATCACGCGTCGTCATGGCCTCGCCCGCCATAGGGAGGGCTGAGGAACGGGCCTCGAGGGTGTATTAGCCGCTTCTTTGGTCCTCGTGAGAGCGTTGCGAAGATCGGAGCCTTCGCCCGGCCTGCGAGTTGTGGCGAGGGCGACCATGGCTAATGGGCGATGATGGCCGTTGACGGCATCTCGCATCATGATGATGGTGGCATCCAGGCTTGCCAATAACAACGTGTATTCCGTTTGGTCCCGTGCGTCGCAGCCGTGCACTTACCGTCGAATACTTGTGGTGGTCGTCGGCCGCCGGCCTTTTTTATAGTTCATGGAGTCCGTCAATACCACGAGAAATACGGCGAACCAAGCGCGCCCTACACATATGGAAATATATCCGGTTGTATTTTACTGGACGCCAGTAATATACAGAGGTAATCATATACCGGTTGTAAAACTTTACATGGATTCCAAGCGGGGCCTAATGGTGAGGGCGTAGGTGGTCTGTGGCAGTGGCTCGGAGTGGTGGTTGCCTGCGGAGGTGCTTGGGACAGTGCCGGTTACCGAGCAAGCTCGAGTGGCAAATGAGGCTACTGGGGGCTCGATTAGGAGGAGCAAGACGTGGTGCAGGTTGAAGACAGGACATGGGTTGGCTCTTTGTTTGGCCAGAGCCGAAGCTCAGCTAGCCATGTCCACGACGGCTATGGAGGGCATGCATGCGCGCGATTTGCAAGGGGAAAAGTGGGCACAAGGCATGAGGTGGAGTGTCTACATGCTACCGAGAGAGAGGGGTGAGCATGAGGGGATCCGAGACGGTCAGAAACATGCTCGTTCGTTCGGCTCCCGTGGGTGTTCGACGGGGGGAGGGAGCGGGAAGCAAGAAAAGGCGAGAGTGAATGTCGACTCTCCTGAGCTCCTGGGGTTCTTGCGGATCCTAATGACAAGTTTGAGGGGCACGTTGCGTGATGGTTCGGTCGGAATCGGAACGCGACGACCAGGCCACGAGGGCGGCGAGCGCGGGTTGGGTAGCGATGGGTGACGCTCGGTAAAGGAGGAAGAGACAAAGAGAGGGAGCGCGGCTATGCCAGTTGCTTAAATAAGGAGAGGGCAGACAAGCGTTGAAGCGCAGCCTCCATGAACAACACGAGGAGAACGGTCGGGAGGGGCACAGGATGGACGTCCTCCGTTTGGTCAGCACGGCTCGCTGATGGCGCGAGACCGCAGGATATGCAAAGGTCATCCGTTGGGAAACTCGGTGGCGTGGTCTTCAGGGCAGAAAAGCTCAGTTGCCTCCTGCACCTGTTGGGTGGCCACCAAAGGAGGGAGAATAAGAAAGGGTGGGGCTCATTTTCTCTCTAGAGGTTGTCAAGTGGGGTTTGGGAGTGAGTGCCAGAGCAGCAAGCAATGGCATTGGGGGTGAGGGGGAGAGATGGTGAGGAATTGGGCAAGCCCTAGGCCAACTAGGCATTGATGCCATAACCACCACCACCTCTACTTCTTCTTCTTCTTCTTCTTCTTTTTCTTCCCCTCTCTCTCTCTCTCACTAGTAGAAAACAGGGCTTTGGTTCGGGCCTGACCAGCCCATTAGTCCTGGTTCTTCACGAACCGGGACCCATGGAGGGCATTAGTCCCGGTTCATGAGCCCAAGGGGGCGGCCGGTGCCTCGTGGGCATTGGTCCCGGTTCGTCTGGATCCATTTGTCCCGGTTCTAGGCACAAACCGGGATCAATGGGCCGCACTCCTGGCCCACAACCATTGGTACCGGTTCGTACCTTGAACCGGTATAGAAGGGTTAATTTAGTCCCAGTTCATGCCACGAACCGGGGCAAATAATTTGCCTATATATACCCATCGCCGCGGTAGAGCACTCCACAGTGCTCTGTTTTTTCTGGCTGGCGAGGGGAGGGCATTTGGGTGCTCTAGCTCACCTCCTATGCACATGAGGTGTTCGATGAAATGCCCGAGCCACACTAGTTAAGCTTTCTCCTCTCGAAGCTCGACCTCGGAGCTCCATTTTTCCCAAGATTTGTCTAGATTTAGCGGTCCGTCACGCCCGTCCCGTTTTCACCACCGTTGATCGCCTGCGCCGATCTCGTCGGCACCACCGTGGTAAGCCTCTTGTTCTTATCTTCTTTACGATTTTCTTACTTTAGATAGATACTTGTCTGATTTTCTTACTTTTGACACACATAAGTATATATAATGCACGCAGATGAACCGACAATGGATGTATGGTGAGAGACACACCTCCGAGTACATTAAGGGCGTGCATAATTTTCTCGAAGTGGCTGAGGCAAACAAGCAGAATGGTTTTATGTGTTGTCCATGCCCTAAATGTGGGAATACGAAGTCTTACTCTGACCGGAAAATCGTTCACACCCACCTACTTTACAAGGGTTTCATGCCACATTGTAATGTTTGGACGAGGCACGGAGAAATAGGGGTTATGATGGAAGACGGCAAAGAAGAAGAGGACAATGACAACTATGTGCCCCCTGAATACGGTGATGCTGCAACGGGGGGAGCTGCTGAAGATCCAGAGGAACCAGATGATGTGCCCGATGATGCTGCAACGGGGGAAGCTGCTGAAGATCAAGAGGAACCAGACGATGTGCCCGATGATGATGATCTCCGCTGGGTCATTGTCGATGCAAGGACGCAATCTGAAAGTCAAAAGGAGAAGCTGAAGTTCGATCGCATGTTAGGGGATCACAAAAAAAGGGTTGTACCCCAATTGCGAAGATGGCAACACAAAGCTGGGTACCGTACTGGAATTGTTGTAGTGGAAGGCAGAGAATGCTGTGCCTGACAAAGGATTTGACAAGCTACTGAAAATATTGAAGAAGAAGCTTCCAAAGGATAACGAATTGTCGACAGTACGTACGCAGCAAAGAAAGTCGTATGCCCTCTAGGATTGGAGGTGTAGAAGATACATGCATGCCCTAATGACTGCATCCTCTACCGCGCTGCGTATGAGGATTTGAATGCATGCCCGGTATGCGGTATAAGATCAGACGAGATGACCCTGGTGATGTTGACGGCGAGCCCCGCAGGAAAAGGGTTCCTGCGAAGGTGATGTGGTATGCTCCTATAATACCACGGTTGAAACGACTGTTCAGAAACAAAGAGCATGCCAAGTTGATGTGATGGCACAGTGAGGACCGTAAGAAAGACGGGAAGTTGAGAGCACCCGCTGACGGGTTAGTGGAGAAAAATCGAGAGAGAGTACTGGGTTGAGTTTGCATGTGACCCAAGGAACGTATGGTTTGGTTTAAGCGTGGATAGCATTAATCCTTTCGGGGAGCAGAGCAGCAATCACAACACCTGGCCCGTGACTCTATGTATGTATAACCTTCCTCCTTGGATGTGCATGAAGCGGAAGTTAATTATGATGCCAGTTCTCATCCAAGGCCCTAAGCAACCCGGCAACGACATTGATGTGTACCTAAGGCCATTAGTTGAAGAACTTTTACAACTGTGGAATGGAAACGGTGTACGTGCGTGGGATGAGCACAGACAAGAGGATTTAACCTGCACGTGTTGCTGTTTGTAACCATCAATGATTAGCCCGCTCTTAGTAACCTTTCAGGACAAACAAACAAGGGATACCACGCATACACGCACTGTTTAGCTGACACCGAAAGTATATACCTGGACAAATGCAGGAAGAATGTGTACCTGGGCCATCGTCGATTTCTTCCGACCAACCATCATTGTCGAAAGAAAGGCAAGCATTTCAAAGGAAAGGCAGATCACCGGAAGAAGCCCGCCATGCGTACTGGTGATCACGTACTTGCTATGGTCAATGATTTACATGTAATCTTTGGAAAGGGTCCCGGTGGACTAGCTGTTCCGAGTGACGCTGAGGGACACGCACCCATGTGGAAGAAGAAATCTATATTTTGGGACCTACCCTACTGGAAAGACCTATAGGTCCGCTCTTCGATCGACGTGATGCACATGACGAAGAACCTTTGCGTGAACCTGCTAGGCTTCTTGGGCGTGTATGGGAAGACAAAAGATACATCTGAGGCATGGGAGGACCCGCAACATTTGCACGAAAAAGATGGCATGCCTCCAAAGCAGTATGAAGGTCCTGCCAGCTACGCTCTTACCAAAGAAGAGAAGGAAATCTTCGTTGAATGCCTTCTTAGTATGAAGGTCCCGACTGGCTTCTCGTCGAATATAAAGGGAATAATAAATATGCCAGAGAAAAAGTTCCAGAACCTAAAGTCTCATGACTGCCACGTGATTATGACGCAACTTCTTCCGATTGCATTTATGGGGCTTCTGACGGAAAACGTCCGATTAGCCATTCTGAAGCTATGTGCATTCATCAATGCAATCTCTCGAAGGTGATCGATCCAGAAATCATACCAAGGCTAAGGAGTGATGTGGTGCAATGGCTTGTCGGGTTTGAGCTGGTGTTCCCACCATCCTTCTTCAATATCATGACGCACGCGTCCTAGTTCATCTAGTTGACGAGATTGTCATTACGGGCCCCGTATTTCTACACAATATGTACCCCTTTGAGAGGTTCATGGGAGTCCTAAAGAAATATGTCCAGAATCGCGCTTAGGCCGTAAGAAAGCATCTCCATGGGCCATGAAACAGAGGATGTCATTGGGTTTTGTGTTGACTTCATTCATGGCCTTAAGAAGATAGGTCTCCCTGAATCGCGGTATGAGGGGAGACTGACTGGAAAAGGCATGCTTGGAGGGGACTCAATAATATGCAGGGACGGATATTCTTGGTCTCAAACACACTACACAGTTCTATAGAACTCTATCTTGGTGACCCCGTATGTCGATGAACACAAGAACAATCTGCGCTCCAAACACCGGAGCAAAGGCGACGATCGGATTACATGTGAACACATCAGGACTTTCAGCAGTTGGTTGGAAACACGTCTCAGAGGTGACAACACTATTTGTGATGAGCTGTACTCGTTGTCCAGGGGACCATCTTCGATTGTAATGACTTACAAAGGATACGGGATAAATGGGAATACATTTTACACGATCGCTCAAGATCAAAAGAGCACCAACCAAAACAGCGGTGTCCGCTTTGATGCAGCAACCGAGAGGGGAAAGGACACATATTATGGTTACATAGTGGACATATGGGAACTTGACTACGAAGTAGATTTTAAGGTCCCTTTGTTTAAATGCAAATGGGTCAATCTGTCAGGAGGCGGTGCATGTACACGCTGTCTGAGAATGACAACAGTGGATCTGAACAATCTTGGGTACACTGCCGAACCATTCGTCCTAGCCAATGATGTGGCACAGGTTATCTATGTGAAGGACATGTCTACCAAACCGAGAAAAGGAAAAGATAAGGAAGCGAATACATCATACGATGAGCCAAAGCGCCACATAGTTCTTTCAGGAAAAAGGGACATCGTGGGAGTGGAGGGCAAGACAGACATGTCCGAAGATTATGAAAAGTTTCATGAAATTCCTCCCTTCAAAGTCAAGGCTGACCCAAGCATCATCTTCACTTTTTCTTCGCTTATGTCCTTTCCTTATTGCACCATAACCATGGATAATCTTCATCATTTATGACTTTCTCCACAACTATTATGATGATACCATGCCAACTTTCAACCTTTTCGTAGTTCATTTGAAATGCCTGTTGTAACAGACAAGTTTCCATATGAAATCCTGATGCTTCGAAAGAGATTGTCCGTTTTGTACATGAAGTGCATCCAATTTTTGCCGTAACCCTCTCAACTTTCTTGCACATGCTATATGGATGAAATGATGATATCATGCCAACTTCCAACCTTTTCAGAGTTCATTTGAAATGCTTTTCAATTTCAGGGTCTTATAGCTCAAAATAATCAGTAAATGCATGAAAAATAACAAACGAAGTCAGAAAGGGATGAAAATTGATGATGTAAGTAGAAACCAAATAAAATAAAATAAACTTTAATAAAATATATAAGTAGAAACAAAATAAAATAAAATAAAATAAACTTTGATAACATAAATAAAATTTATGGACCTAAAATTACCAAAGTATTTTTTTTTTCAAAACATTATAAGCAAAAAAGAATTTTCCTGAAATAAATAAAATAAATTAGTCAGTAAATGCAACAGTAAGTATTTTGTTGTAAGTAGAAACAAAATAAAATAAATAAAGCAAAAAAGAAAATAAAAAACTGGGAAAAAATTAAAAAAAATGCCACCTACTAGGCCACCACGGCCTGAATACGACTAGAAACCCATCCATGGGCTAGGATTCAGCCCTTGAAGGCCCAAAGAGCCACAGCATAGCAAGGCGAGATTAGGCCCACAGACCTGCAGTTGAGAGGAGCTCAAGGGAGCTGGCGGGGCAGGGCTTATAAACAGGTCTTGCCGCTCCTCGACTAGCAAGGTGGGACTAAACATCCCACCGCACCGCGGCTTTGGCAGCAGGACATTGGTCCCAATTGGTGCCAAGAACCGGGACCAATTCACACCTT
Source organism: Aegilops bicornis (assembly GCA_021605145.1). Taxonomy (NCBI): domain Eukaryota; kingdom Viridiplantae; phylum Streptophyta; class Magnoliopsida; order Poales; family Poaceae; genus Aegilops; species Aegilops bicornis. Next base: position 536,501,358 of record CM038669.1, on the reverse strand, counting down.
TGGTCCCGGTTCATGGCACCAACCGGTACCAATGCCCATCTTTAGTCTCGGTTGGTGCCACCAACCGGGACAAAAGCCCTCTACTTCCCGCCCTTTGGGCTGCTGAAAAGTGACCTTTGGTCCCGGTTGGTGGCACCAACCGGTACTAAAGAGGGCATTGGTACCGGTTGGTGCCACGAACCGGTACCAATGCTTCGACTATATAAGTAGCACTTGTGAAATTTTTTCAGTTTTCGTTGCCAGTTGCCCGCCCGCCCGCCCTTGTAGCTCATCCACGCCGCCAGCGTTCACCGCCGCCGCCGTCGCGTTCTCGAGCCCACGCCGATGTTGCCCACCGCCCACGCCGTCGCCCTCCGCCCCGCCGCCACGCCGTCGCCGCCGCCGCCCACGCCCGCCTCCGCCGCCTCGCCGTCGCTTCGCCACTGCCCCGATGTGAGCCATCGCCGCCACGACTCTGTTCATTTTTTCCATATAATTTGTATTATTTTGCATTTTTTTCATATATATAATGTATATTTGTATGTGGTAGCTATATGATGAATGGATGTGGCTATGTATGTATGAGTATAATGTTCATAGCATTTTTTTGTTTATATATGTTTTTTTCATATATGTATTAATTTTTTATTTAGGTTAGTAGATATCAATTTTAGGTTAGTGCTTAGTAGTTGAACTAGCTGATTTAATAAAACTACTTTATTAAATTTTACTATATATAGAAGTAGTTTATTTTTAGTAAGAACTACTTTATTTTATTTATTTATAGTAAGTGCTTAGTAGTTGAACTAGTTGATTTAATAAAACTACTTTATTTTACTATATATAGAAGTAGTTTATTTTTAGCAAGAAAATTAATAGAACTACTTTATTTTTTTAGTTCAAGCAATTAATCCCGCATCGATGTCGACGATGCCTATCCCGCATCCTCGTCGTCGACTCGGCGGAGGAGGCCGGCTTGATCAGAGGGGCCATGTCCGGGACTGGGATCAGTGGGTACAACAAATGGTTTCT